>CALYLX010000115.1:0-606972 GCA_944990035.1 Clitopilus passeckerianus | reverse complement strand
AGATCAGCGCAACCTTGGCCAACCCGAGCTTGTGAATGTGAATTACCCTGGAACGGTTGCCTTTCATTCCATGGCGTTCTCTCCTTGATACCACCGGATTGTATCTTGATAACCAAGATGGAAGGTCAAGGTATGTGACCATGACGGACGAGAATTTCCTTGAAGGCTGAAGTGGTTCTGGTGCATGGCCAGTGGTGTTGAACCCAACAATAGATTTCATCGCCGGAACGGTTTCTGTGAGTTTATTTACCAAGTCCCCGGTCACATGCTGGAACCTATCTATCACAAATCAATAGGGAATAGCAGGACTGCTTATTGGGCATCCATTCGATACAGGTGCCATCTTCAGATCGTCTACGGGAGTTGGCACCGCAGATCTGATACCCAGATGACGCAGTGAAAGTGCGCTTCCAAAACCCTGATACCGCGTCGAAATATAGAACCACGCTAGGCGCTGTGAGCACGATTGTGAAAGAGGAGAAATTCGTTGGGTTGTATAAGGGGGTATCATCTCCGCTAGTCTGTTCTTATCCTGCTAGTCTGTTCGCAGTATACTCATGTTGAACCCTTTGCAGGCCACAGTGGCGTTAATGAACGGAATGATCTTTGCCTCGTACAAGTTTTTCATGAAGCTTCAATTAGATCATGCCGATCAGATCCCGACTTTGACCCAAATCACCCTGGCAGGCATGGGGAGTGGAATAGCTTGTTCGTGCGTGGTTCCCTCCACTTTGGGTCTGCGGAGCGATATCAAATGAGTTTTTATCAGAGTCCTTACCACGCCTGTTGAGCTCATTAAGATTCGTCAACAATCCTCCCTCTCCTTGACTCGAATTACCGCTCCCCAAGTCGCACTTCAGATCTATAGGTCCTCCGGCACCTTTGGTCTCTACCGTGGCTTCTCAGCAACCATAATAAGGGATCTTGGGTATGGTGCTTATTTCTTTGCGGTCAGTTCTCCGCTCTCGCGCAATATATACCAAGTGGGACTCACATGGACGCATTTGTAGTACGATGCCACCTGCCGCCTCTTCGCTCAACCACTGTCACCAGACCCAATTCCAGACCCAAATATCAAATCAGAGGCGCTTTCCTGGCCAGTTCTGTTCCTCGCCGGTGGCGTCGCAGGTATCGGTAAGTTCTACACCATCCATCAATTTGTCTCAGGCTATCCGAGTCCTAGCCTACCTCGATGTTCTGTAGTGGCTAATAGACTTCTGATTCGGTGTAGTTGGCTGGGCCGCGACCTTCCCATTCGATGTTGTTAAGACACGGATGCAGGGGACTGACCCCCGCCTACCTGTCACTGACATAGACTCGACGCAGAGAAGACCTTTACTCCCCTCAGCCGCTTGCGGCTTACCGAGTTCGGCGGCACAGGCGGAGACCAACCCATATAAAACCATGTTTTCTACAATTGTTCACTCCTACCGTACCGAAGGTTGGGGCGTGTTCTTTAGGGGGCTTACGCCTACGGTTATACGGTGGGTAATCCTGGTGTGAAAAAAGAATGATGAAGCTAACACAGTTGATGTGCCAGTGCGATTCCAGTGAATATGGCCACCTTCGCAACGTTCGAGGCCATCGTACACGCCTTTAGTTGACAGCTAGAGCATATTTGCGTGTGTTCTTATTTATCGTGCGCCTGCACACTTCCATCAGCATGCTTCGAATTCCTGCCAGCACGGATAAATCATCAACACGCACCAATCATTTCAATGAAAGCCTAGACCCCCTACACTCCCCACCGTGACAGCGCAGCCAACGATATTCATAATAGACCTACGTACGTACGCATAGCCCTGTACATATAAATAATAATAATCTGAGACGTCGTCGGGTGTCGCATGTTTTATATCCGCGTAATTGTGTATGCCACCTCACGTCCAATACCGTTGAAGCCCTGGATGAACGCCTCTTCCGATAGGCTATAGCAATTCGGCAGCACCTAACTTCAGCCTGAATCCAAATCACTGACAAGAGAAAGTCCAGAGTATGCCGTAACCCCCCTCCAATGACCACCGTCTCGGCCGGCTCCGCGAATCAGAGGCCTAGATTATTCGTCGGATTTACAAGTTATTGTGTCCACAACTTCCACCATGAAATGCACTCTTAGCACTCGCTTTGCTAGGGCCAGGGATGATCGGGAGTAAAGTGGTGTGCTGTAGTTAGGCTCGCGGATAAATCGGCGGGGCCGAACCGACATGGATTCATGAGGATACCACAAGCTCTAGACCGACGACTCTAGACCTTGGACACATACGAAGATACGGCAGTGAGGAAGTCATTCCACGGAGCATCAAGTAGGCAGATATGATTAGAGTCTATTGGTGCATAGTACAAGTGCAGGAAACAAATGCCAGATGCGCGGTCGTGTATCGTACAGTAAGTGGAGTGAGTATGTATGCTACAGATGCAAGGGGTCATATCACAAATCGTTCCAAGAAATAGATAGTCTGAGAATATCGTGGCAAATTGTGGGGCCCGATCCAAGAAAGCAAGAAGCCAAATGAGGTGCAAAACGCCCACCAACGAATCCTGGTCTATGTCGACTCCATATCCCCGCCTCCCTCGTCCTCCGCATCGCCCATCTCCAGGTCGTAGTTTTGCTTCTCCCCCTCACCCTTCGCCCGCTCGTACAACCTCTCTCTTTCCGCCTCATCCCTGGTCAAATTGGCCAGTGTGACAAGCGCCTCAAGCAACCACCTCTGCATCTCCTGCCTTTCCCCTTCCTCTATCGTTCCACCGGCGCCCGAGGTCCCCATACTCTTCTCAATCAGCTCAATCGCCTTCTCCAGATTCTCCCTCGCCTCATCAGCATCCTCCGAATCCAACATACTGACATCTCCACGTTCGAGAGCGGGTTCCAGTTGCTGTGCCCCAGCCGAGCCAGCAACCAGACAACATCGTGCCCGCGCACGGTTGAGAGGTCCCCGCCACGTCGCAGAGTCAGCCTCAAGCTTCATCTGCTCAAAGATCGATTCAGCCCACGACGCCCACTGCTGCCTCTCCGCCGGATTCTCCACGTCATCAGCAACGGACAAAATATCCGTCGCGATCGTGAACAGCTCCTTCGCTCTTGAGAATATCTCCTGGTGCCGACTCGTAGGTGACGAAGGGCTCTCTCCAGGTGATCCGAGATTGGGCTCCCCCACCAAGGCCGAGACCCCTGCTAACGTTCCGGTAATCCCGCTGCTGGAATTAATAGCATGATACCTCTGCGCACGCTCCGGATGCGGCATGTGGAAGATCCCTCTTGAGAACTGGTCCATAGCCAACACCATCAGCTCATGGGCAGTCGCATTCGCGAGGACATCCGGTGCGTGACTGCCGGCCGCCGCTGGGCGATAGAATAGAAAGGGGATTCGGGGGCCATGTTGGTTCCTTGGGCGAGAACTGGGCCAGGGGTCGTTCGAGCGGTGCGGTGGTTCCGGAAGAGGCGCCTGTAGGTGAGCTTGAGGGGTTGGGGCGGGCCTGTTCCCGCATGATAGTCTCTTCGGCGATAGAGACGAAGGTTCGTCCCCACATGAGCGCCATGCGCCAGTCTTCTGGAACGTCGATTCCGGACTGGCTGCAGAACCTTGCTTGCAAGGTTTGGCCGGTCTCGAACACGTCCAGAGCGTAGGCCCAATAGAAGATGCCATTGTCAGGCTCACCATCTAGCGCACAAGATGGGTTCTGGGCGATAAGGTTCCCCATAAGAAACAGGGCAGATCCTTCAATGGTGTGAAAAGAAGTGGGTAGGTCGTCATGTTTCCTGCAATATGCTTCAGACACGTGTATGATAGCGAAAAAACATGAACTCACCATTTGCGCCCTCTCAAGAGCTTAGATTTAGCTGTTTCCACAAGAAGTTCGTTATCCTCAGGGTTTTCGCTGGATTCTATCGGCGGCAGGAACACGACAGTTGGATCTGGGTATGATCGGTTGAATCGATGACATTCATGAATAACGCCCCTGAGTGTTGGAAGAGATTCCGCCGGGTCATCGTCTGGATTTGAATAGAGAACAGTCAGGCGAATCCTTGTGACCCACGATCACCGCCACCCCACATGCAATTGTGCAAGTATCGGGAAAATGGTGGAATGTTTGGAGATTAAGCTGACCTTCGTATTGCTCTGTTGCCCGTGCAAACAAATCTTTGAGATCTTCCCAGTCCTCGAGGTCTGGGGCGCCCGAATCTCCTACAGCAGGTCTTGTCGCCATTGTCGCTGTTGAGCTCGTCATGATCTTTTTCCGGCTAGACCAAGTTTTTGAACGCGGCGCAGGTGTCGTAAAAGGGCTTGATTTTCTTGAGTTGAAGTCAGCGAAATAGTACTCTTCACTAGATTCGCCTGTGTCGTCGAAAGTGTCTTCAAAATGTCGAAGGGACAGCGTCGACGTCTCTGACCCGGCGTGCTCGTTGTCGCTGATGTCGGACTCGCAGCCTGATTGGTGCGGTACCTGCCATAACTCCTCGGATCGGGAAGTCTGGGCCTCCGAGAGTTCCCTTGCATGTTTCCACAAACCTCTAGGACGACTCAATAACCTAGGGGGCGCTCGTCGTGCCGGCATTGTTAGGAGTCGCAGCAGCAAGAAGCCATGTTCAATCCTGGCCTGAGTCTGTATATTTATCGTCTCGGCACCACCGAAGGGAGATCGGGTCGAGGCCTATGAATCGGTCTAGGCCTTAATCTCTATCAATACGGGTCCAGAACAGTCCCTTTCTCAATTTCCGCCGAATGTACGCTACCATCCTCTATTTCTACCTCCCTTGCCCCATTTCTCCAATAAGAATGTAGTCATATACTCGTATAGCTCCTTCAATGCTCCTCGTCGACTAATCGAGTGGTCACTGTAGGGTTGGGAGGGACAAGAGCAAATACACAGCCAATCAGCGCCGCTCGGCAAATACCAGGGAAGAACATAGCAACAACCGACTGACCTATCAGTAAACATCCTGAATCTGAAGTTTCGCACTTTCCCTTTTGTGAACATGTCCAATAGATGTGCAGTATTTGAAAAGTGCACATTATCGTCTCCACTCCCATGCGCAAGCAGGTAGTCGACATTCTGGAACCCGGTCACATTCGATATGGATGCGTTCACGTACCCACCCGGGTTGAGCTGCGGTGTATTCATGTAGCGTTCTGTGTAGATGGAGTCTAGACCAATCAGCGCAAACCGTCAGCTTCTTTTGACTGATCGAATCGATTATGGGTGGCACATGTCCTCACCATACAAACGCCAACTTGTCACGGGCTAAACATGGGAAAGAACAATTCAAAACTCAGCTGGCAGGCGCTGATTTGCTTGGAGTACGCACCGCCACTGCAATTGCCAAAGAGTGCACGCCAGCGTTGGCTTCGACTACTTTGGAAGACATAAAGCCACCATATGACTATTCGCGGATCATATCGAATCAGGGAAGGCTCTTCATAATGTATGGGTGACTCACCCATCCCCAGATCCCAATTCGCTTGCGATCCACATAGCCCTTGGCAGCCCAGATCCTACAGAACAAAGGGAAACATAACGGACGTCAGCCAATCACATCCCACAGGACCCGAATAATGCAAAGAAGGTTTACACCCACCAGCATTGATCTGGTCAATCGTCTCGTAGAATCCAAGATTACCCTTCACAGGGTTACGCAGATGCCTGCCTTTGAAACCCGTCCCCCGTCCGTCAACATTTACGACAATGTATGATAGCGAGCAAGCGAGCCAATCGTGCCAGTTCCGAGCGAACCTGAGGTCGATGATTTGACTGGCTGGGCCTCCATACCTAGACCGCCCGATGACGGACGCGTAAGAGATGGGCAGCAAATTCGGAGACGCAATACACTACTTACACGCGGAATAGAACTGGGTATTTCACCCGACCTGAGTCGTCCATGTGCGGTGGTCGGAACTCTTGGGTGTTCAGCTCTGGTTGATTTTTTCATCCCCACAGTCAGAACCGCCGGCAAGAAAATGCAATACAAACTCACCGTATCCATCACTCGTGATGGTTGACCGAACGATTGTCGGAGCCTCATACTCCATCGTCGCATTCTTCAGTGCTTCGTTTTCCTCCAGGATATAATTGAATGCTGGATCAAGCCGAGCGTAATCAGTAATTTGGACATAGAGTTCCCAGCATCAGACATACTGCCATTTCCAACCTCCACGATCTTCTGCCAGGGAATGTTCGGACCTTGATAGTTCAGCCAATAATATCCCGACTGTGGGGAGAAGCTAGCAGAGTAAAACGAGGGTTTCGTATCATCCGTCAATGCCTTCGGCTCCTCCGCCTTGAAGTCCACTCCTTTTGGTAAAGGAACGGAGTATATGTTGCGTTCAATTGAGGACGGCTTAGCGGCCTGGAAGTAGCTGTGTTGGATGGTGAGATGTTTATTGGTTACCACCAAGAATAGGAGTGGATGGCGGTTAAAGACTCACACTAGCCCAGATTTGGCGTCTATTGATTGGATGCCGCCTGTGACTTCCCAGTTTCCAGACGTCAGGAAGTGCGGGGTGCCTGAGTTGGCGGGGCTGAAGAGTGCAATGTGGTTGTAGCCTTCCTTGGTGGGAACGACGTCCAGATATGCGTCTTGTCCGTACGCTGTGAGACCGTGAGGGATAGGTGTGATGTTTTGCTCCTGCAAACAATGAAATCAATCTTCCGCGCAAGGACCATGACGAAACACCTTACATTATCGATCCAGCCCTCATCGCCCTCTTCACCCTTTTCACCTAGCTTCCTCACAACCTTTCCAGTCGCCCTCGCCTTCTTGTTCGCGGAGTCGAGCTCGAACAGCACCACGTTCCCGCTATCCGCATTCCTGTCCACCTCCTTGAGTACCAAAGAGGCATGCCCAACCCAAGCCACCTCCAGGATGATGCTGTCATTCGAAGGATGCCTATCCGGCCACTCCAACTCATAAGTGTTCTCCTCATCCGGGAAGTCCTGCTTCTCAGCGCCGTCGTCGTCAAAGGTACCAGTCTTATGAGGTGCGCTCTCTAAATGGCTCGCGAGGTCGAAGACGTGAACGGAGACGAGGGGGTTATTATAGCCCGGTTTGGGATATTTCATGACAACGTCAGAGGTATATGGCACAACAGCATCGCTGTCTTCGGTGGGGTTGTAGATGGGGAAATTATATTCGTCAACCTCAGTTTCATCAAAGCGTAGGAATGCGACCTTGTGAGCGTCTGGGGACCACCAGAGGGCGAAGTCGGCGGAGAATATTTCTTCTTCGTAAACCCAATCGGGGACGCCATGGAAGAGGGAGGCGTTGCCAGATGTAGTAACCCGGATGGGGGCGGAAGAACTAGGGGGGTATCAGCGTCGAACGAACGGGAAGACCAGAAGAGACTCACGCGGGAGATGGTAACACGTAAAGGTCGTTGTTGTTGACATATGCTATGGATTGGCCTGTAGGAGCCCAAGTAGCGAATGCAGTGGTTCCAGGGTTGGTAGGTGGTATCATAGGCTGCGTTCGCTTTGCAGCGATATCATGGACATAGTAGTTCCCGAAGCTCGACCAGCGCCATTGCTAATAGAATCATGAGGGCTGCGTTCGGGGAAGGCACATGCGCCGTTCATACCTTCCGATAGTTTGCCTTCAGCAGAATATATTTCATGTCAGGAGAGAGTTTCCAGTTCGCCCATTGAAGGAATGCACCATTTTCCTAATACGAAAGTCAGATACGAACTTCCGGATGACGAGTACCAAAGACATACATCCTTAATGTCCCATCTAGATACAAGAACCTTGGTCGTGTTTGTCTTCAAATCAACCAGCTTGATAGCATCATCTTCAAGCAGAGAGAATACACCATCACCAGCTGGCAACATATTCAGCAGACAATTACCAGAGACAGTAAATCAACTCACCCTCCGGGACCCAGTCCACACTCTTGGTTCTTACACTAAATGTACCGTTGAATACATGGTCGAGAGTAAACTTCTTGTGGCCAGCTTGTACAGTGGGCCGTTCATAATATGTCGTGGCAGCAATAATACCAATACACGCAGCAAATCCTAGGAATCCAGCAAGTAGTACAGCGAGAAAGCGGAGAGATACATGTTTCTGTCAGAGACAATGTTAGATCCTTGTTCATATATTGCAGCCCATAGTCCAGGTCGCTTTAGAGGTTTCCAGACGCGTACAGAACCTGGGCAACAGGGAACCGAATTTCAAACCCACCTTCTCGGGATCCTCATTTCCAAGCCTAAGTCCACTCCCTCCCATAGCCAATTCCGCCAGTCCAGGACTCGGTGGGACTGTAGGGCTCTTCTCCAAGAATGATGCTCGTTCATCCTCACTATCGCTTGGTGAACTCGGCGCATCGAAAGGTCCCTCTCCATAATAAGTTGGAGGTTTCACGAAAGACTGCGGGTTTCCTCGGCTGTGGCTACTTGAATTGGGTGTCGCATTGAACGCAGAGTACTCCTCATCGACATCTGCACCTCCCAGCCTCTCATAGCCTGAGGACATTATTCAAAAGAGTGAAGCAACGAACTGACCAGCCGCCAGTCGTCGAGGTATCTGTCGAAGCCGTACAACCCTTGACAGTCAACTTGGTCGTCGGTGTCAGCGCCTTAATTGATCGGGTGATGTTCGCGAACCCTAACCTTAACCTCGTTCCCTCTGTCACCAACAACAGCCTCGTCAGCATCGAGAACGCTGGCTGCATGGCTTACTGGCTATTGGCCTCATAGACTAACCTAGACGAGGACGACAAGATAACTTATCACGATGTCGAAACGACCAGCAAACACAAATTGGGATCCCATTCTGTTAATCTCACAGGTTCGTGATTGAGCAACGCTCTGTGGTTCCAGTACTTACGCTACCCGACAAGATTGTATCTATGCAGGCCATCCATTACTTGACTATGAGCCTGATAATACCGCCGCTTCTTTACTTCTATGCCAATAGAGAGTTGCTTGCTTACGAGGGAGGTGCAATGAGTATTGGTGAGCACAGCTCATACCAGGATTATCTCTCATCTCAAACTGTGCTCTGTAGGAATGATTATGGACTGGCGGGAGATGGCAAGTGTACCAACCGTAAGAGGAATAGTAGGAGGAGATAGATGGAGCTCGTATTCGTGGGCTTGGAGTGGTGGCAAGAGGATTGGATATGATGTGCACGGTGGCGCATGGGACGGACAAACAGACCCTTGGAGAGGATGGTTCATTGCTTTTGGCTGGATATGTGCATCAGGCGTCGAGTAGGTCGTTCCCCCTCCTCTTCCCAGGTCTCTTCGCTGACACAACCGACAGTATATTCGCCCTGTATCATCTCGTTCGCCGGCCACGACAAATTCTTGACTTTGCATTCACCCTCGTCTTCAACCACCTCGTTCTTACAACCTATTACTCCGCCTCTATACCCATCTCCTTATTCTTCTGGATTATCATGATCGCAGGCGCTATCATGACGGTCATTGTGACGGAACAGATGTGTGTTGCCCGAGAGATGAGGGAAGGATTGAGTGTTACATTACCCCCTAGGGATGATGGAACAACCGACGAGATGGAGATGGGCCTGTTGGCGCGGAGGGACTAGCCTCATGCAGTATAGATTGGTGTAGGATGTGTCTTGTTGCGAAATCAATGGGACTCATAGCTTTTAGGAACTTAGGCCGTTTGTCCAACCCGTGTCCCAGAAGTTCGAAATCCATATATTGGAGGTATTCGTATGACTCAGGAAGCTTTTCCATCCCCTGAGCGCCCCAATTATTGTTTAATCCTCCGTTCACGGCGGCAACTAGTCCCAAGGATGCCTGTGGAGGCCAACTACACACACCACTTCGATCCTTCTCGCCCTTGGGCGAATAAATCTCCATGCGCCTACTCACTGCGTGGGCTGTCTTCGCCGCAGGACCGCTTCATAATGCCGTGGCCCCCGAACAAGTTCCGAACAGCCTAGACAAGAGGTCCTGCAACCGCAAACACGAGTTCTACGGGCCTGCGGTACAATTGCTGGTTAGGCGTCGTATCCCTGCATCTGAATGACATGAGCAGAGTTCAGGCTCTGGAATACAGTTCCGACTATCCGTTTAGGCGCTTAACTGCTACAGTAGGAGCTGCGGCTTCTCTAAAACTTTCCACAGGTACTACTTGTTGATATTTCAAGTTACAGCCTTTCAAAGTAACAGGGCTTGCGGATCTCTCAACAGCATGGAGTATTCTTGTATTCTTGGACTTTGTTTTTGCTCCTTCTGGTCCGGCCCGAAGTTCCGCTCTCAATACCTCGAGGCTCTTCATTGCGGTCTGTCGCTTCGCAGAAGGAAAACGGGCCGAGACGGACATGAACTGAGTATGAAAACCCTGCTGTCCGCTTTTACCAAACTCGCTTACCGGTTCTGCTTCGACTTTTTCGTTAGGGATTTGCAAGCTCGGAGTTGACAGGTATTGAAGAGTGTTGAAAACTATCAACTTTTGCTACATGCCTCAACCCAAGGTGTTTCAATAGTCGGATATCTATGGCTATTACATGATTTTACATCCCCTAGGAGAAGCACAGATTGGGTTCTCGACCCACGATCCCCTTGGTATAACGTACTCGGACGACTGTCCCTTTCACCGGACCGCCGGGTATACACTCTTCTCTCGGAGCTTGTGATGAGGTCGACCCGCTCCTGACCTGATACATCCCTGTGTGGCATACCTCGATCAGGCCAGTAGATTATCTCGATCAAGAGGCAGCAATTGTCAATTGGTGGCCATCGCTCTGCGTCATATTATTCTCTTTGGTCTGCCTGGTCTGGCCGTAGCACCGATTGGAGGAGTTCGACCAGACTTTTATTGCTTGCTTGTGTTGAGATTCCGAACGTCAAGGTCATACATGGTATCAATATCCCTGAATTCGCCTGGTAGATCGAATTTGCCGCTTGCATGCAGCTGTTGCCACAGCACGTTCTGTGGTCCACATTACTTCACGCATGCCCTTCATAGGCTAGACGGAACAATAGCGAGAGGAGTGTGGAAGGTGATTGATTTCAGACAGGATCGGTACTTGACAAGCTACGAGGCCTACTCTGGTGGCTTGGCCCCCTGTATGAGATGCGTAATTGCCCGTCAAGCTTGGGTTTGGGCTAGGGTTTACCGTTTGGCCAAAATGACGCATACTATACTTGTGCTAGATGCCACCATCGCCGAGTGGGTCCAATAATTGTCCGTGCGACTTTTCATTTGCCTGTTAGACGGTCAAAACTGCAATGAACTCGTTAATTCTCAGCTCCTATACTTACTACGCCCGCCCTCATTGGACTCAGCGGCTTCTGTAATCAATACTTTGGCCTCTAAGTCTTAATCAAAGTACCATCAACTCAAAAATTAATGGATCAATACTCATTTTGCCCCGGGCCACTCAATGACGTGCGGTATCGATTAATGGACTGGGATATGACTGCGGAGATGAAGCCGCATCTCATTACACCAGTTGGAATGAACCGGGGTTTCCTTTCCCTGCACAACGTTGGCCTGACCGTTCCAGATTGAGATGCCACTATCACAAACACAACAAGATCCAGACTTTATTCACGTTAGGAAGGGGACTTATGATAATTTCCACCTTTGATCTGAGAATTTCCTACACTTGTCATGCATGAGAGCCACGCCCACAATCTGGATGCAGGGAAGCCCGAATATTTCCGATTTTCTATATCCACACCACAAATATCTTGGGCCGCCTTAACACAGATCAGTTCATTGATTGATGATTGCAAAGGGAAGTTCGAAATCCTAACTCATGACATTGTCATGACAAGAAAATATATTTTCCTTCTTCTGTTGCCATTCCAACTCGAATAGTCTGGTGATGCGTTGGGGTTCACCCCATGCTACACAGAGGAAGAGCCCTAATAATCGCCCCCCATTATGTACCCAGATAGACCCCTGGCATTCCCTCAAAATTTGACAGATCAGAATTATAGAAACATCCATCGTTCGGGGGCATTTCATGTTGCACCCCATTAATGCCAGTGATATTCTTTCCTTCAGCCTTGTTCTGGTCGCTTGATTACGGCGCAGCTTGAAGGTGTGAAATACGGCGATGCATGGTCCATTTTTCATCAGAGGATGATATTGAGACGCCATCTACATCGAAATTCTCGCCAAATATCCACAGAGATTGTCCCATCCAGGCAATTTATGGACACCGATTCAGCCACGAGACCGACAAACGACAAGCTGATCGTGAATTTGTACCCGACGAGCGTCAGCTGCACAGGGACCAGGCAAGGACCTGACTTGCGCTCGCTCTTCAAAGCAATGCCGATCAAACAGCTATCTAGGGAAGAATGATCACTTTCCAATCTGCCATGTGCTCCGTCAGTACTTCAATCTTTTCTCCCTGGGACGGCAACAACTCTTGCAATCGAAGGTATGTGCTAACGCGGATGCATAGAGCTTGCATGACCTCGAATTTTATCTACGGAAGGCAACTATTGGTCTGGCCCTACTTGTGGTAGCTGTGGCGATCCATATCGGACCCAGAAAGTTCTATTTTCACAACCGATTTTCAGCAAACGGATTGCCATCTTGGGCGCCTAACAGCTGTTTCCAAAGCCCTGTTGGACACCTAACAGCCATGAAGGCACCGACACGAGATTGAATCTGAAGTTACCCCGCATGCATCACCTGGTCCCAAGCATTATCAATCAATGGAGGTGGGACTTGGTGCTATTGCACTCCGAGCTGGTCGCGGAAAACTGCCGTTGTTCCAGCTTAGCGAATTTGCAAAGAAAGGGGTCAGTAATACGCCGTAAGTGAATTACCTTTTCTCTTCTGAGACCGTTTCAACTCAGTTAATATGCCAGGAAGGGGGTTGTCCTCTACTTCCGTGGACCATGCTGTGTGGTCGCTCGCGCTCAATCGACGGACACCTATGTCTAGCTACGTCTATGTGAGCAGATAAAGCTACCACAAAAGGAGATCGGGTCCGCATCATCACGTCAGTCTTGTCAGGGTCCATTGGCCGCTGTTTTCCCTGGCGCCACTTCACGCGCTTCAGTCTTCATTTAATAAATAGGTGTTGGAACGCAACCACCTGGGACGACTATCAATAAAACCAAGGACGTGGACACACGTTGAAAAACAGCTTTCATGAGTGACATGGCGCTCTAAGTCAATCACAGATAGGGAGTCATGCACCGTCATTTAGACAAGCGCCTTCAGTATCCGCAACCGAAGTCCACTTCACAGCTACGCAGTTCGACAGTGGCAAATGGACTCTCTCGCGTTCGGCTTTACTCCGTAAAAAGGAAAATCCGCCGCGGATGGTGTTATAGGCGCTGCTACCCTTCTGGCACGAGGCACATGTATATCAAAGCCATATAAGACCGACGCGTAAGTCCAGTATTGCCCTTCTCTTCTCTTACTCTTCTCCTGTGCCTTGTTAGCCTTCAGCCATGGACGCTATCAAGAGTATGCTGTCGCCATTAGGCATGAACACTAACACCCTACAAGATACTTTGGTATGCAATGCACTCCTTCATGGCACTCAACGAACAGGGGTTAACGGCTCTTTAGAAACTGGTAGTTATCGGTGGCACCGTCGAGACCGCGCGTCGCGCTTCAGTCTCAGCCTGGAATGGCTTCGTCGATTGTGGGTCCCCTGCTTTACATACCCTGTCCTCCACGCATTCTTACGACCTTTGTTACTCCAGCGTTCTTCCTGACTGCCCACTTCAGCCAAGAGGATTACCCATACGACTGGTATGTACTGTTTTGTTTGTAGAGTTAGTGGTCGAAACTAACTGTTGTAATAGGTTGATGCACTGGCTTGCCAAGGTAACTTCAATAGCAACTTCTGCACTCAGTGGCGCAAGCTGACGGAAATCATTAGCAACCGGCTTGGGGCCGAAGCAGGGAATTTGATATCACTACACGCTCGGTTGGCCGTCGTGGAATGAACCAGTCAACAGCAGGCGACCTGGAAGATGAGGAAGAGGACGACGATGCTGAAGGGTTAGCTCATGGTCGGCGAAAGCGAAAGGTCGCGTTCATGCCAAGCTTAGGTAGGTTATGGCCTTTTGGTCGGGTCGGTCAGGCGCTGAGGATTTGTCGCTTTCAGATACCACGCACACCATCTATTACCGCGGTCACTGGCTCAGGGTACGAATTTGACCAAGGTTTCACTGCATTGGGGCTTACGAGTTTGCCCGCTAGATAACTCGTACCAAGAAGTATCCGACTGAATATGGCCTTGGGGCTGAGCTCAAGATTAGGTACGGTGATTCCGATTATGACGGAAGTCCCCGAATGCTAATTTTGGCTCAGTGTCGTTGCACGCAGCAATGATATTCTTAAGAAGCTTGTGCTGGAAGCCAAGCGGGAATACGAAAAGGATGCTGAGCATCGTGTTCACATATTCTTGGCCGATACGTAAGTCTTGCGGTAATTGAATCTAATCTAGCAAAACTGAAGCTTAGATTTTCACAGCACATATCAATGCTGGCGTTGGAATGGTGCTCGCCAAAAGAGGCCCATGAGCTCGATCGTTCTCCAGCCTGGTGTCAAGGACATGCTCCTTGCGGATTGCAAGGACTTCTTGGGCTCCGAGGATTGGTGAGTCTCCATGAGTTGTATGAAATATTTCTCATGGCTAACATATCCCCAGGTATGCGGAACGAGGTAGGACGACTGAGCTTGATGAAATAGATTTCCGTGCTGATTTTCCGCAGGCATTCCGTTCAGACGGGGCTATTTGCTGCACGGTGTACCGGGAAGGTACGTTTTCGTCCTTGATCTCGCCGGGCGATGCTGATGCCTTTCATAGCGGAAAACCTCTCTCATTCATTCATTGGCAGGAGAGCTAGGTCTTGATATCTATGTCATTTCCTTTCGGCCAAGGGGTAAGATCATCGTCAAGTCCGAATCTTCCAGACCACCTAATTTCGGCTTTCTCCAGAATGAGTGATAATATGTTGACAACGTTGATGGGCCATGTACCTTCAAGGCAAGTTTCGTTATCTCCAGGTTGTGTGTGACAATTGCTCACGTATGTTTTCTTGAAATGACAGATGTATTCTACTTTTGGAAGACTTAGACGCCGCTTTCACACGTTCAGTCAGCCGTGACTCAGGCTCTACCGGAGCCCCTCCATCTTCGACGGCTACAGTTAGCACTACTGCAAAGGAGGAGACTGATGGTTCTACTTTGAGTTTGAGTGGCTTGCTGAACAGTCTTGACGGAGTTGCAGCCGCAGAAGGCCGGTAAGTATTCTAAAATTCCTTCGCCTTTGACTGCGCTCATCATACCTCATTAGACTTCTATTTGCCACCACCAATCATATTGAACGCCTGGACCCGGCGTTGAGTCGACCGGGTCGTATGGACGTTTGGGTGAACTTCACACACGCCACTAAATGGCAAGCTGAAGGCATCTTCAAATGCTTCTTCCCCTACAAGCCTGCAGCTGCGGAACCTGTAGCTGACGCTGAGAAAGACGCGAAGAAGGAGGATGCCTCTCAGAGGAACCTTCCTGGCTCGAAGCGCAAGGCATCAATCCATGCTATTCCTTTGTTGACTGAAGAGGAAATTTCAGTACTTGCTAAGCGCTTTGCAGAGGCCATTCCGGAAGATGAATTGAGTGTAAGTTCCGCTTTCTGCAGTATACTGGCCACGTACTTATTTCTTGTTAGGTGGCAAGCCTCCAAGGCTACTTGCTCAAGAATAAGACTCGTCCACGCGAGTGTGTGGATGAGGTTGCAGCATGGGTGATGTCAGAACGCGAGATGCGCGAAAAGCTAAAGAAGGAAAAAGCAGATCGTGAAGCCAAAGAAAAGAAAGAGGCCGAGGAGAAGGCGAAGAAAGAGGTGTGCAACGTTTTATCTCTCCATGACCGTGTCTTAAATTTGGAATTATAGAAGGAAGAGAAGGAAGCCAAGGAAAAGGAAGAGAAAGAGGCCAAAGAGGTAAGAATTTCATGAGGTCGATACCGACTCTCGTTGACACCATCCGGCCCACAGAAACAGGAGCGTAAGGAACGTTTGAAGAAGAAGCAGTCCAAGGAGAAGGCCGCATCGTCGAGCGATTCACCTGCCCCCGCCACCAGCGAGAATGGCGATTCATCCTCCTCGTCATCGCCCTCGGAGTCCGAGGGCACAGGTGCGGATGCAGACACTGAAGACAGCATGACCTCGGAGGACGATGACGAGAAAGTTAAGGAGGCGAAGAAGGAGAAATGGGTTTCGGTCAAGGGAAAATCCGCATCAGAGTCCACGACCGAAACCACGACTCAAGCCACCGCCACTGACGCATAATTCAAGCTGCTAATGTTTCTAGCAAACTGAATGCTGTTAGCTCGCTCGATGTCGCTTCCGTGGTTGGAAATTGTTGGTCCTGCTAGAGCCAACCTACAGGCTCCCTGGCAGCCTCACCTTGACTCTGCTCATTCTGTTCCTTTGAGGCTGCTTTTGCTACGAATCGTCTCTGTACTGCAATTGATATCGGTTCCTTGACGCCTGTGGTTCTTATGTGGTAAATATTCTGGTGTGCACATTTTTAAGTACATACTTTAGACTACATAGACTGGCATAACTTGATCGAGAATATACATTGTTCACCCTCGTCTCAATTCGTTGGAGTGGTCACAAGAACGTATGTCCCCAAGTGAACACTGATGTTGTTCTTAGCCGTGTTTCTTGGGTTCAAATGCAAAGGCAATTCTCTGATAGAAAACTAGATGTGCGTATATATTACCAGAGCGTAAAGAAAACCAGAGTTGGGATACAGGACATGGCACAAATTATCTATAAAAGACTCGGTATCATCAATACACCAGATCTAAATCGTCGTTTTCAAGTTGACATCCGAGAGGGTCTTGAACGCCTCCTTGTATGCGTCAAGCAAAGCCTTGACCCTCGTCCTCTCAGCAACCAGTGCTTCGTCCTCGTTCAACAATTCCCCGAATAGCTCTGGCTTGTATAGTGAAGCTACTAGACGGTTCTGGACTTGCTGTGAGGTGTGGTTAACAAGGAGATGCATGACTGCTTTTGGGATGAGGTCCTGTATGCTTTGTCGAACGATGCCAAAGTAGGAAGCGATGAGGGAACGAATGAGTCCGATTTCCATTTCTTCTCGCATGGTCAAATGGCCACCCTCAGAAGGAACCTGAAATCATAGTCAGCAAAAGAACGGAACAAGGCATAAGACTAGTTGGCTTACAGCCTCAATGTGTTTCCCAAGACTCTTCATATCGAATGCAGCATCGTTTCCATCCAACGTCCTCTTTCCTGCCAATAGTCTGGCATTGGAAGTTTGCTCAGGCGCAGAGACATCCCTTCCAACGGGCACAATCGCCTGCGACAATACGGATCCACCAGCAGGACTATGATTATGACTATGCCTGTCCAAACTTGACCCAGCAATGGGTCCGGGCCCATTCTGGCCAAAGAAGTAGTTTAGGAATGTCTCGCGCGTCGAAGGAGGGGATGATCCATTGCCATTGAGCAATGCGCCGCCGGCTACTGACGCTGGGCGTTGGTGATGGTTGGAGGGATGCCGTGTTTTGGAGGAAGAACGTTTGTTGATGGACATGGCGGGTGTAGTGGCGCTGGAGGTTAGAGTTGAACGGGACCTGTCGTGGACGGTTGAGGAAACTGACCGGCCATCGGTGCGAGGAGGGAAGATGCTGTCGGAATCGGATGGGTCGTCCTCGTCAATCTCTGACGGAGCCTTGCCATTGATCTCGGGCTGAGTGGGCTGGGGCACGGCTACAGCCCGAGGTGAGCTTGACTGTTGAGCAGCCATTGCAGAGCCAGCGATGAACGAGGGATGGTTGGTGTTGATGTATGCGGCTTGAATCTCAATGAGACTTTGCGCATAATCTGACGTAGGACCAAGGCGTTCCCTAAGTAGCTCCGAGACGGCCTCAATGAGCTGAGCATGTAGTCGAGGGAAGCGTTGCAATTCCTATTATGCTCATCAGGTTCAATATCTTGTGTGCGAAGGCGCATATACTCACCACGCTGGTACAGTTGTGACAGATCTTGACGAGTTCTTCATAAACAAGCTCCACGCACCGCAGACTCGGTGCCTCCAATAGCTTGATCTGTGGTTTCACCAGAATATCAAATGCAATCTCTGGTACAAACAGACTGGGCCTGGGTCCAGTGGAATTTCGTATCGCAGTCCTGATGTCGGTATCCTCCAGGTTTCCTGTCGCATCAAGGGAAGCGAGAGCTTGACCAAAGACATCGTTGAAAATATAATATATCCGTGCGCCACCAGTGAGCTCTTTGGTTGAAATATCGACTTTGGTGCCTTCTATCGACGACACGTAGTCCCGAGCGAATTGGGTCATTAGCCGTAGGACAAGGGCTCCTTGCTAAGATCCATGTGAGGAAAATCCGACATTTTCGACTCAATACATGCACATACCTGGTTCTTGTCGCCAAAAACTGCTGCATCTCCAAACGAGTTGAGTTCCTGCTGAGCTTGGCCCATCAGTGTATTAAGACGTGCTTTCATATCTGGAAGCTTGTCTCGTATGTGGTTCATCAAAACCTGTACAGAACACCCAGTCAGCCGCCGTACTTAGAAGGGGAAGAAATTACATGCCTGGTTGAGAGACTTCGCTAGATACCTCGTGCCGTTCTTGTGCGCAATGTTCCTATATGCAGCGTGATTTCTAAAGAAATCCGTCTCGTTTTGCAGCGCATCCTGCATGCTCTTCCCGGAATTGATGTCTTGTTGACTGCGCCCAACCACGCCAATGAAACCGAGTTTAAGTGGGTATACGCGACCGGTGAG
Organism: Clitopilus passeckerianus; assembly: GCA_944990035.1. Taxonomy (NCBI): domain Eukaryota; kingdom Fungi; phylum Basidiomycota; class Agaricomycetes; order Agaricales; family Entolomataceae; genus Clitopilus; species Clitopilus passeckerianus. The sequence goes on along the minus strand of CALYLX010000115.1, from coordinate 588,238 downwards.
AACGTCTAGAGCATTTGTTCCGGCGTCCATGAGGTCCAGCTTGGTGAGAATACCAATGGTCCGGCGGCCTTGAGGATCAACTTGACGGGCTAGTTTCAGGGACTCGGAATTGGCGAGGTCGACATTGGCAGGCGAGACGGAGAGAATCACGCTTAGAATTCGAGTTGTCAGAGAGACAGCGGGAATAGAGAGGGAGACCGGGACCAACCTGTTTGGATTTGAGATATACTCCAGAATCAGGTTGCGTATTTGGCGTTCAATGTCGCTTGGCTGGTCTCCGACAGGGATCTGGTCACGGAACCAAAAGTTAGATTGATTCTGCGCGTAGAGAGTATCCTGACATACCTTGGTCAAACCAGGGAGGTCGACCAGTGTCAAGTCCAGAACATTTGGGCTATGTATCTTCAGCGATATAGGGAGCTTGCTAATGCCTTTGTTCTGGCCAGCCACTCGGAACGTTTCTTGCTCAATCTCCCTCCTTATTTCTGCGAAGTCGGTGAAGCGTTTGTCGATATGCAAGAATTGGCCCCATTCCGTGTAAGGATTGGCATTGGCTGATCCTTCTTCCGGTACAGGTGTATGGATGAGTTGGAGGACGAGCGGCCGTCTTGTTACAATGCCTTGGCCGCGAGGAAGGAAATCTCTCCCTACAATCCTGAAATAATGTTAGATGAACCGTTGCTGGGAGTAACCAAGGTGTTGAACTTACGTTTCCAGGACACTAGACTTTCCCGCTGACTGGCTGCCAACCTAGCGGAAAATGTTTGAGGCCACCTGTATACGTTACAGTGCCTATAAGACCTACCACAACCAGCTGCGGCATGTCCAGCTCCCCTCCTATATATCTGGTAAATTCTTGCAGGGACCCTGTCAAGGTTTTGGACTTACCAAGATTGTTGAAGGTATCCTGGAGCTTATTGACCAACTTGATGAGATCCTGATCCATTCTAGCGTAGTTGGCGTCTCCTCCGACGTCAAGTCTAAAGTTTTGAAGGTGTTGAAAGGCGCTGGACCAGCCTTTAAAAGTTTTAAGGAAGAACGCGTCAAAGCACCGGCAGCACACAGGAAACGGCAAATCTGACGGAACGGGTTGTTTATCGTTGTTAGGCTTAGAAGGTGACGTCAAGTTGGTGCAAATAACGCGGTCCCAAGGCTCCAATCCACGCGTAGCGCGACGTGGTTTTCGGCATTGTGACCACTGACGACAATGACAACGACGACGATGACATCGACGACCCAGGTGCTCGAAATTGCACCCATCACGAACAAGACCGGTCTGAAGTCATGCACACCGAATCTCATGCCCTTTCACATTGATTACTCCGGGAAAGCACCTATCTCAACATACTTACGCGTCGAGGCGGCACCCGAACGAAAGGACAAGGATGCAGCCGAAGAGGGCAAGAACGAGGCAGGAGGTGAGGAGATGGGTGTTGAAGCAAAACCCGTTGTCGACGAGAAAAGTGCAGTTGCTGAAGCCATCCCGGAGGCTCCTGCACGTTTCGTTAGCTCATTTCGAGGGCGAAAGATTCAAGGCCTTGATGTGAAGCTGCCCGAAGGCTACGCGGGCGTAGTATTCAAAGCTGCAGGCACTGGAAATGACTCTACCGTCGATGACCAGCCTAGATCAAAACCTAAGACGAAGAAGAACTCGAACGCGACGCGTAGAACTCGCAGCTCTGCCTTCGTACATGACGTGGACAACAACGTTGAGGAGTATGATGAAGCTATGGACGTTGACTCGTCGACAATACCTGAAGATGAGGACCTTCAACACAGGGATACACGGACGCTAGTTCCCACCGCCCAATTCTCGTCAATAACACTATGGCATCCGGATTTCCCAGTCGATGAGGGCAAAGATGAATATTATCGATCTTTGCTTGAATGGACTCGACTTGCAGCTGAGGTTCGTTGATATGACGATTTCGTTGCTCTCACTCAACGCCACTGACATTGAATAGATTCACAGAGCTGACTGAAGACCTTGCTTCAACTTTGCTTGCTATCTACCAGACGATACCCATACCTACATTCCTGTTGTGCGTTACCTTGTTTTGGTGTAATTGCATGCCCAACAATAATCATGTATAATTTCCAGCCGTCATCTCCTCATTCCCCTCTCATTTGACATTGTAACCATAAAACACGAACCGCATTCGAATGAATTGGGCATCGCCTTTGCTTTGAATGATGATGACCCCGCGTTTTGATGACCGTTCACAACGTCTGCCCCTACCATCAAGGAGAGCTTGCTAGCAGTTCCGACCTAAACCCGCAAAACTAAGGCAACATCGCAGTTAGCGACGACGACGAGTGGAATGGCATTTTTCCTGCCCATGCGACTGCAGTTTATCTGTGGCAGTACAGCGAACATCCCCCGGCTTGTCATCGCCGCATTTTTGTGTTCTGGGTGAATATTCGGCTTGCAAGTCCACAAGATAACCATCAACGCTTGACGGATCGGGTCAGACTATTATCGGACGCCCATGAATACCGTGGGCTAAAATCCTAGCCGAACGTCGGAAAACATATTTCGCTAGGCACGGCATGTACAGACCTGGATGACCACGCGAGCCTTTTTATAAACTCAGCCCCTCCCTTGACGGCCGCTTTACTCCTTCGTCTCTTCATCGCACAGCGACGGAGGATTCTCGTCCTCTTGGCTCCTAGCGCTCTTGCTCAAAACCACACTCTCTTTAAAACCACCCGCTCTTTCCAACCAACATCAAAATTTCGAGTCGCCTCCCATCAAGTTTCAACGGTAACAGAGTCCCCCCTGAATTGCCTGATCATATAAACAGTGAGTCTTGTGGTACTTTTTTCTTCGATTTGATATCCACCCCGTCCCCTCGTCCTTTCGAGTCTCGTCTTCGGCGCTGTGCGCTCACATTTTGCTGGTCAACTTGTACTCATCTCTCTGCCTATTCGTAGCCACCCTCTTTTCCTAAAGAACTGAAGATGTTTGGAACATTCACAATCACAGCTCTCCTTGCCTCCTCCCTAGTTGGCACCGTCTACGCAGATGCTATCCCAACCGTCCCCGGACCTGGCACTGTTTACAAAGTTGGCGGACAATGTCACATTGAGTGGGATGGTGACAAGGATTCCACCACTGCGTGGAAGAATATGGCGATTGAACTCATGACGGGCGACAACTTCAATATGGTTCATTTGACGAGTACGTGTCTCAGAACAAAACCGTGTTTTGCATTTTGCTCACTTTTGCGCCCATCTTAGCTGTCAAGACTGGTTTGGATGGAACTGTCTCGGGTACCTTTGACCACCCCTGCCCAGACGTTAAACCCTACTCTGCCATCTACTTCTACCAGTTCTCAGCTCCTGGTACCGACAAGCAATGGACCACCCGCTTCGCCATTTCCTCGGCCTCAGGACAGACCGTTCCCCCTGCAAATCCTAACCAGCCCAACACCAACGCTCCTATTCCATGGGGTACTGGCGCTTTGGTTGACGCATCGTCTGCGGCACCCCCACCGGATTTCAGCAGCGGTGACGGCACTAACACTCCCCCGGCCGGCAACAACGTATCGTCCAGCAGCACCACTGCTCTGCCTGTTTCGTCGGTTACCCCTACCCCAACCCCCACCACGACTTCGTCGAGCGCATCAAGGCTGGTGACAGTCACTACCTCGAGCGTTCCTACCGGCGGTCCTACCCCTGGTGCTGGTACAACCAACACCACCTCATCAGGATCGGGAGACGATAACGGGGCCATTGGTCTCGACATGAAGTTGTGGAAGACTGCCGTTGCACTAGGCACATCAGCTATGGCATTTGCACTTCTTCTATGATGAGCGCTTGGTGTAGAAGGACGCATTATTATCGTCAAATTTATTACTATATTTATTACACATATATACCCAAACAGGATACCTCCATAAGACCTATCTAACTTACGATGAATATTCGGCATGGTACTTTGTGTACGTATATTTTTCGAGCTTGTAGTCATTTAGCTTGGTTATGAAGGTGCAATAGTAATTATAATGGGCCTTTTGGTTAATTCCGTCTCAAACATCGGAACGAATACTGTCGTTGTAGCATTTTGCTTGTCGTTGAGTTGAGTTTTGAGCTCAACCGTGAGTTGTAGGGTCATAAAGGTCGTGATCATTCATTAGCTGCGAAGTGGACAGTAAGGTCTATCTATCAAAGAGAGTATTGTCCAGCATCTAGTCAAGCCGATATAGCGAACAAAAAATAAACAAGAGCCATGTATCCTGCCATGTTTCCAAAGTCCAATGGCAACTACTCCAAAAAGCGCAGATATTCCGTAATTTACTGAGATTTCGGTTTGAACCCAGGACTGTCGAGGAGCGACTTCGCGAAATCAGCAAAGTCTTGCTTTGTGCATGATCTCGCGGGCTAAAGAACCTCAAGTTAGTATGAGAGCAGACAGTAGATGTTGTTACGCACCCTCAACGCGTATATGGTAGGCTCAAATTTGGACTCTTCCACCTGCTCAATTGCGATGATGCGAAGAGTATTCTCCTCCTCGTCAAAAGAGCACTTGACGGACGGTTTTACTCGGACGTTCATGGTGACTTGCCACAAAGGTTCTCGTCGGAAGACTGGAAGTGAAATCGTTGAATATTTCGCGTAAAGTTGGGTGAAGTTCTGTGACTTACGCAGACGCTCATCAAGAGTAGCCTTGTTCGACAAGAGCTTCATGTGCCCAATCATGCCAGTCGTGAACGGCTTCTCTCCACGTTTAATGAAGAGCTTGACAGTCTTCAACTCGAGTTCAACATCTTCTTCCTCTTCACCGTTGGCCTCTACAAGAAACATATCAGTGTCTCCCCGATATTCAGCGAATGGTCGCCATACGTTTCAAAGTCGCCTTCGCAGGCGCCTCTTTGCTGTCTTCAATAGCCGACTTCATCAGCTTGCTATCTTCAGCCTCAGCCTCCTTCTCCTTCGGCTCCTCGGAGAGCACGGAGGATTCACCGTTCGGGTTGAACACAAGGGATGTACTAGCATCCTGTTCTCCGAGTGACCAAATACTCCTCGTGTTCTTCCGAGATGCAAAAGGCGAAGATGCCGCCTGGGCAAAGGGCGAGGTCGATCCAGCAAACGCGGCAAAAGCACTTGAAGTAGCTTGTCGCTAAGAATAGAGGATAAGAAGCTATAACATGAGGATAAAACGCTGCCCTTACGGAGAGTCCACCGAATGGCGTCTTCGGGAAAGATGAGGAAACAAGATTTGGGGAGCTGAATGACTGTTTCACAGTTAGTGATACTGGAAAGAGGATCGGGGTTTCTGTGGCTTACGGGAGATGGAGTCCTCGGTTCGTTCGCAATTTTCGCAGCAGCTGGCTTGGGCGAGGCAGGTGGCGTGGCTAGCACGGTTTCCGGAGCGGCCTCTTGGGGTGTAGTTGTCTGGATTTTGATTAATTCGCCGAAACGTGTTCCATTGACGAATTTCCCTTACAACTTCTTCAGTCGGCTCCTTGACTCGCTCTTCGGCCTGGACAGGCTGTGTAGGGATAGGTGTACTTTCGCGAGAGACCTTCTGAATGGGCTTCTCTTCCTCTAGGCTTGACGTTTCTTCAGTGGTAGGAGTCTTGGCTCGCTTCTTCGGAGGATAGATCATGGAAAGGTTCTGTATAAAGACAAAACAAAAATGAGTCGTTGGTCAAGTAAATATGACCAAGTATCTGACATAGGGATAAACCGCATCCTCCTGCGTATGGTTTCCGGTTAGGTTTGGGGTGTCAATTGCAGTCATCTTTGAAGCTACTAACGTTCGTATCTTCCTCGTCGGTGCGCTTTCGTTTAAGTGAAAATCGCCTTAGGAGGCCAGTGGATCCAGTATCTTTCTTCGGAGCTTCATGCTGCGTTTGACCAGCATCGAATCCCTGGTGCTGAGAAGACATCATGGTGGGTTGCAAAAGATCGATGTCACAATGGATGGGGCTGCTACTTGGGGTGTGATTAACTGTGTGAACTATTACTGTCCTGAAATTCGGGGTACATACGGGTTTACAAGATATTTCTTTGCACAAGCGTACCCGACGGTTGCTGCAAAAGTTGCAATACCACCAACAACGACGTTAAAATCGTTCACTGCTGGAAACATTGCTTAAGCATTCTAAAGTCCCGAACAACTTGGTATAAAGTGTAAAGGATTGAAAGTTAGGTACTTACCAGAAACTACAAATGTCCGTGAAGAAAGTAGGAGGAAAAGAAACGCAGATAACAGAAGTCCCCAGAATTTATTCCAGACCCCAGGGATTCACCTAGCCGAAAACACGATGTTCTCCCTGCATGCCAGGCGCTGCCTCGCGTTCGCCACGAGTTGATCATCCGGTTTAACCATTGCCTTAACGGGTTACACCATGGGAATGAGGCTACGGATGTGCTTGATGATGAAAAGGGATATCGGAGGTTGCGGTATGTTTGGGTGTGCGAGCCATTGGGCAAACGGCTTTACGGATATTATAAAGGCTGTTGGCGGGGTGTAATAGCTTTTTCCAGCAGATTCGCATGGTTATGGTTTGGAAACAGACGCTGGAATTTGCCGAATATGGCAGCTCGGCAACTCTTTCAACGCCACGGTCCGAGATTCAGTGTGGTGTTCAGCTTACCAGTGGACCTTAAACACTGCGAGTTTCGATGCAGGGCATTTAGAAAACCTTGGACCTTGGGGAGCTACATACTGTTGAGATTTCAGGCATCTTCCTTTAGCCTGTCCACGAATCAAACTATGGACAGTTTCATCCAACGCATTCAGGCTCTCAGCGTTGCTCAAATACCAGGTGCTAGAACAGTTTGCAATGGGTCGATAACAAATGTTGATTGTAGGAACGTCTAGGTATTGAATTATCTTGAGACCACATAAAAATTATTATCACGTCCTGCTGTAAACTTCGAATTCTCCGCCGCCAGTGCCGCTCCTGACGCCAAGGCTGATTCACTTCGTCGTTGTTCTAAGAATGAATTAGCACTTCACAAGTTAGCGAACAGAAAACTGGGTTGGGCCTACGTTTCCGACGTTGTAACTTTCTCAGCCACCATGCCAGTGATGCAAGGAAAACACACAAACCACCAACAGATGCCCCAATAGCAATCTTGGCCTGTATGGTTAGACCTATTGTATTTTGTGGTTTTGGAACCGCCGACGTAGATTTTTGGGTCGTCGGGATGGAATGCGTAGAGGAGGAAGGCGCGGTCTTTGATGAATCTGAGGTAGTTGGGTGCGTTAAGATGGTCGCATCAGTTGGAAACGAGATTTGTGTTGACTTTCCTGGATTCGTCCAGCTTGAGGCGGCAAACTTTCCCGAACAGATGGATTGCTCCTGCGGATTGACACATTCAACCGACCACCCATCGTTGACGCAGAGCCAAAGCCGCTTCGGGTCTGGACATGATAGCTGAGCCGTTCCTGGCAAAGCCGAAAGACTGTTGGTAGATGGAGCGGCGTTGGAGCAGTACTCAGAGTCGCAACATGCCGCGTTGAGCCCAGCAGGTTGTACGCTTGCAAACTGCATTATGGAGTCACTGCACGGCGCTGCTTGAGTACCACCCCAATCTATACCATGGCAATTAGGCCCAACAACACAAGCATGCTGCTGATTGTGGGCCCCGATGCAGAACGTGGTGAAGTATATATTGCCACAGTCGGGAAAGCTTGCTGGACCTGTGTATCGAACGTTCTGGCATTTGTAAACGAATGGGTCAGGCCCCAGACCCGTGAACACATCTCTTGCTAGCTGGGTATCGACGAGTGGAAATGGCTCAGACCCAACACAGTTGACGTCCGTGAATTGAGAAGCTCCCCCGCTGGAGCTCATTCAGCGTAGAGGCGAGGAGATTTAAGCGTACAGTGGCAATGTTCAGTCATATAGAATATATATTGGTGTATGCGAAGCGCCCAGGGACAAGGGAAGAAACGGTATGATGGGCCTAGGTTAGGCTTGGATATACAGCACATTGTACATCAGGGATACCTCCAGGGCATGTAGGAAGCAGTTATAAGCCAGCCCAAATCGAGCTGTAAGGTCTGATAAGTCGGCGACGATCGCGTTACTGTAATATGGCAGCATAGTTCTCGTTCCCAGTTGGCGACCAGGATGGTCGTGGTTTGAAAGTAGGGGTTGGAACTTGCCGAAAGTTATAACTCAGCCACCCCTTTCGAGCCCACATTTCTCGTGGATCCATTGTCCGAGATTATCGTTCGACTTCGAGGTCGAACCATATGCGAGTTCCGAGGCTGTTTTGAAAGCTATTGCCTCGCGGCGACTCTCGGAATCCAGAAACACCGTGCTGACACAGAAATTTATCATGTTTCTGACATGATTGCGTGACAGCAATGACTCTTTAACGTGTTCAGACACCTTCGTCCCAGCCAACCTGAGTATTAAAGCCAGGGGTAGATCAACATCGTTTCTTCCAATCCTCTCAGGCAGTTCTTTGAAAACTTGATGTCTATTCCACAGCAAGCACGAGAATATGTTCTGCCTCAGGTGAGGACTAATTGACATCGATTATCAAACTCTGACCGCGGAACAGACTGGTTCAATTAAGAACCTTACAATTCGCAGCAAGGAAGTGGCTCAACCTCGAGGCAATGAAGTTCTAGTCAAAATCCATGCTGCCTCTCTCAATGTAGGTTATCGTCTTGATATCCCACCTCGACAACCTGCTAGAATATGGCATTAGTATCTCGATGTAACGGTGGCCCTCGGTCAATATGCATATCCGTGAGCACTAAAGAGCATAATGCTGATAATTGTGTGCTGAGCGAGTGCAGTATTCCAGCGAATTTTGTACCCGTCTCCGATATGGCTGGCGAAGTCGTTGCAATTGGTCCGGATGTGACAGATTGGCGCCTAGGCGATCGTGTCTGCGCCAATTTTGGCCTGGAACATGTACATGGCGAATTGACTCCTAAAATCTACGAGTCCTACCTGGGGACAAGGGAGCAAGGGGTCTTGACTGAATACAGGACTTTCCCTGCCTACGTGTGTGACTACGAGCCTTTTGCACTGGGATCGTGCTAATATCTGTACAGAGTTTGGTTGCAATTCCTGATCACCTATCGTATGAGGAAGCGTCCACTCTTCCGTACACCTTGTGTCATCTCTGTCTTGGCATCTAGGTCTAATCTGCGTTTTTATAGATGTACCGGTGTAACCGCTTATAATGCTCTCTTCGGCCACAAACCCTTGCGAGCTGGGGAAACAGTCTTGGTGCAAGGAACTGGGGGTGTTTCAATGTAACTACACGTTAATCTCGAGTCACTCAAGACTGCTGAACCTTGTTGGCTCCAGCTTTACTCTTCGCTACGCAGTGGCCTCCGGCGCAACCGTCATCGCAACTTCTTCGTCAGACGAAAAGCTAAAGTTGGCCGCATCTCTCGGTGCGAAACATCTTATAAATTACAAGACGCCGAATTGGGATGACGAGGCCAAGAAATTTGTGAGGATCATGTCTTCCCGGTGGATACGCATGAACTCATGGTTGCCCCAGACAAACGGAGTCGGTGTCGACCACATCGTCGAGGTGGGAGGTGCTGGGACGCTCCCGAAGTCTATCAACGCAGCACGCATCGGTGCTCAGATTCATATGATTGGATTTGTTTCTTCCGTAGGTATTTACCTCAGACTCACCAACGCCCTGAAGATAACCTTCTATGCAGGACAAGCCAGATGAAAATATAGCCTGGAACCTTATTACAAAGTGCCTGATTGTGCGTGGGATGATGATCGGCTCAGTTGTTCAGTAGGTTTCGACTCATTAGCACCTTGCTAATCTCTGGCTAACTTCTTTTTATAATACTAGATTCCGAGAGATGAATCGCCTACTGTCAGCAAACCCCGAAACAACGAGACCCGTCATCTCCAAAGTTTTTGCTTTCGAGGATGCAATTGCCGCCTACGAGTATCTTCAATCTCAAGCTCACGTCGGCAAAGTCGTTATCAAGGTTGCAAGAGATTGATACACTATCTTTACGTTAAATCAAGGATGTCCTCCCGTGGTCTGAATATCGAGGGAATCTATCTACTAAGTTTCACTAATACATCCAGCCCCTCCTCGAACAACGGCTTCAAACGATCGGGAATGCTGAGTGGGTTCCGTTCATGAAGAGAAACCGAGACACTTCTCAGCTGAGCTACACCTACACCGTTTCTGGGTATTCCTGTGGGACGTCCCCACCGAGATCCAATGAGTGTCAGGAGAGCATCCGCTATGGCTTGTTCGGTCTGGGCGTTAAACCCGACGTGGATGTGCTCCAACTTTGGCAGTAGCGGCATTGCTGAGCTTGTAGATGTGAGCTTGGCAAGGAGATCACAGGTCAACCCGGTGTTCGACAAGCGGTCATACGTCCAGGACGTGAGCTCTGGTGTTAGGTTAAATATGGATCTCAATGCATCCTCGGTCATACCGCTTCATCCTACAACCGTCAATCTCTTGAGAGAGCATTCCCAGCGATTGATTAACGACAGTAATCCGTCGATGGTCTTGATCCAATCGATACGAAGCTCTTCAAGCACCTGAAGTTCAAAATTATTGAAGTAGTCCAAGTGGCCGTTGAAGTCGAAACACTTGAGTCTTGTGCAGGTGATGATTTCGGGGCCCACAAGTGCTGTTAAGCCGCGACCAATGGCCGGTTTGAGGTAGGTGAGTAGAGGCATCTTCTTGATCACCTCCAGTTGCGCCATCGGGTCTCCGCTTGACTCGTAATGAGTGAGTCGGGACCATTGCAAGACGGGCATGCTCTTGAAGCCTTCGAATCTCACTCGACGGAGGGAAGTGCAGCCTTTCAAGGCGTCGAACACCTGGGAGTGTTCTGGCTTGCCCTCGTCGTCGTCCGTCAATCGAGCATGGAATGAGGTTAGAGGCAGATTTTCACTCTTGAGGATTGAAAGTTGTTTGAAGAAGCACGCCGCCAACTCCAACCTGACTCCTTTCCATCGGTACGAATGCTCGATGAGCGCGTCAACAATTTGGGACCATCCCTTCTTGTAAAAGGAGTAGTCCATCGAACGGTATCCATTTCCCCAGCCGTGCACGTTGATATACAGGGAAGGGCAACCGTAAGAACGGTGAAGCATAATCTCTGTCGAGAGATGCAAGATCTTGACTGCCAACTCTGTACGTGCGCTATTCGTGTGAATAACGATGTAGGACCACAGCTTCGGGAACGTTAAAGCGAGATTCCTCCATGTTTTACAAACTGCAAGGAAGATCCAAGGTGGGTGGTGGCGGTCGAGAGTAGTTGAGGAGGGAGAACTATAATACGATTGAACGTTCCAATTGGAGACGCAATTCAGGAAAATCTCCGAGAGCACTTCCTCCGGCAAACTGTGTATCGGGGGCAGTGGTATGGTTCTGTGGTCGAGCGATCTCATAAGGCCAGAGGGCCGGGTGGGTTACTACTGAGGGAAGGGATCTGATGCGTTCAATTTCGGCGTCAATCTTCAAAATTCTTTTCTTCACAAGTTCTGGTTTAACCGGTTTCAGAGTTTGGCGGTTGTCACTGTCGTCATCGAAGTCAGAGCCCTCTGCCTCATAGTATTCGATGGCTTCCGACTCAGAGCTCTGACTCTGAGGAACCGTCTGCGCCGGGTCCCACCAGTATTGTACCTCTCCAAACAGAAATTCTTGGTTGGAGCCTGCAGGTTAACCAAACATTTATGAATTTCGATGGATTAGGTACTGAGAAGCACTACTGACCAGACATATTGACTTGCCTCAGGCGGTATCGAAAGCGCACTTGAAGGGTTTCCCTGTACGATTCTTCTGTATCTTTTCTATTATATGAGAAGACAATGACCCAAGAGCAGAAGGTGACTCTATAAGCAGAGTCAGGTTCTCGAGTGTACCTCAGAAAACAAACCAATGGGCGATGGACGGTTAAGGTTCAAATCCGGGCCGTTATCCCGGCAGTCCAATAGGGAGCATGGGTTCGGTGCCTTTAAATTGACGGGAGAAAGGCCTATCAATGTATGGGCCCCACTATAGGACTGAATAGAAGCGTTGTCAACGAAACTCAGAACACAGAGATATGGAAGCAGAACTCTTTGGGCTGACCGCTTCATAGTAGACAGTCAGAATCTCGGCCTGAGCTGCAAGGTTACTACCACCGACGGATCAGACTGGACCATGATCGATCCACTTCCGAGTGCAGTTATGAATCGGACCAGGCCCAGCCCGGAGAGAGAAGAGGGCGCCAAAATCTCTAGAGACAACTGGGTTACCCGAAGTCTTGAGATTTCAAGTTCAGCTGGACCTGCAAAGGTTTTCGACTGACTGTTATTGTTAATGACCTCTCTGATCGCATTTGTTTTCTGCCAGGCTCTGGAAAGACAAAGGGCTCGGGATATGATTGCCTGCGAAGGGTGTCCATGAAACATTTAGTGGCCCCTTAACGTTTAACGTCAATTTGGAGGACATTGACATGGATGTAATGCCACAGAGTCAACATTGTAGCCTGCGGCAACCTCCGTGAGCGATCAACGGTTTTGGTAATCAACCGTAAACAGTATCTCGTGGCATTGATGTTGACATTCTGCTGTCGGACTTGCGCCCTCTCGTCGAGGTCGGATGCACTGTCGTGACAATCCATCATCCAGCACAGAGAGCAATTCGCCAATCTCAGCCTGCTATCTACTTCTCCTTTCCGCTAACCACCCTGCTGTAGCATCGGCTACCACTGAACCCACCCATCCCATGGCGAATGTGCCCCTGCAAAGCACTGCCAAGTCCTTTCCAAGGCTACTCGTAATTTTGCGGATATGCCTGAGGGTCTCTATGGTTTCAGGTCTAAAAAGTGGGGATTTAGGCTACATGGAAAGCTGTATTTAAGCCCCAGATCTCGGCCCGAGAACCTCATCAGCTTCCCTCAACCTTCTCTTCTCAGTCTTCTCCTTCTAAGCTTCACGAGATGCGCACTGTAGCACTCTTAGCTTTCGTTCACTTTGTGTTGGCGGCGTCAAGGCCATTCGGTAGCTGATTTTCTTCGTACATTTTCTCATCGTCACTGAAAATGATTGAAGGCATCATCGAGGACAAGCAGCTGTTCTCAGAACAGAATTTTGACTACCTGATTGTTGGAGGGGGTTCAGCAGGACTTGTTCTCGCGAACCGACTTTCTGCGAACCCACATTATACTGTTGGCGTTTTAGAAGTAAGTGTTTTGCTAACAGCAATACCATGTTCATTCCCGGCTGATCTCGATCTGCTAGGCTGGAGGTTACTACCCAGACGAAGACCTTATCAATGTCCCTGGGCTCTTTGGGCGGGCGCGTAACAACGCCACCTTTGACTGGCTCATCCAAACTGTTCCGCAACCTGGTGTCCACAACCGACGAATTGAGCAGCCTCGGTACGCAATTCGGAAAGTCAGTAGTCTCTGGTGCTCACCTATCTTGTAGTGGCAAATTCCTTGGGGGAAGCTCCGGCTTGACATACCATAACTATGCTCGTGGTTCCAAGGATGAATACGACGCATGGAAAGAGCTTGGTAACCCAGGCTGGGACTGGGAAAACCTGCACCCTTACTTCACCAAGCTCGATGATGTCACACCCGGACCTATTGGCTGGCTTCCCAACAACACCCAACAGCCTGGTCTCGCTAACGCACGCGACGGTGCTGTTGGTGGACCAATCAAGGTCGGATTCAACGGCAATAACACTGCCACCACTCAATACGTCTTCGACATCCACCAAGCATTCGTTAATCGAGGTGCCTACGTGAACGCCGATCCCGAGGGCGGTAACGCCACTGGATTGACACTCACTGCTCGCAGTGTCGACCCGGAAACCAACACTCGCAGCTACTCGACAACCGGATACCTCCAGCCCATCCTGGAACGCCAGAATCTTCTGGTCCTCATCCACGCTGAGGCCACCAAGATTATGTGGGACGAAAACACTGTCAACCAAGATGGCAAACTTGTTAACAACACCCTGGTTGCCACTGGCGTTCAATATGGTCAGCCTGGTACCGACGGCCTCTTTGTCGCCAACGCTACGCGGGAAGTCATCCTCTCGGCTGGCTCTCTCAAGAGTCCCCAGCTCCTTGAACTTTCCGGCGTTGGAAATACCACGCTCTTGAAGAGTCTCGACATCCCTGTCATTCTGGACCTTCCTGAGGTTGGCGAGAATTTGCAAGATCACCTGGAATTCAACACGGACTTCTTGTTGAAGGAAGACGCGCCATACGAGACTTGGGGTGAGCGATGCTCTGCATTTGTCATAGTCCATTAACTGATACCTCTCCCAGATATTTATCGCAACAGCCCAGAACGTGATCAACAGGCATGGGAAGAGTACAAGAAGAACGGAACTGGTGTCTACAACGCTAGCCCGGCCACCCTCAGCTTCTTCCCTCTCCAGACCTTCCCTGAAGCATTCAACGTCACGGATCTTCTTGAGGAACTTGACCGTGAACTCGCTGAGGCTGACCTCTCCCCCATCCGCAAGAAGCACCTCGCCATCAACCGTCGCCATCTTGCAGACGGCAAGACCACCCAGGTTGAATTCTCCGTTGTCCCCAAGGGAGGCATCGCTTCCAGCAACTACCCACCCCTCCCTGGTCGCAGCTACGTCAACATTGTCACCTTCGTCCTCCGACCCTACTCTGCTGGTAACGTCCATATCAACACCACCGACCCCTTCGCCCACCCACTTGTTGATCCCAAGTACAACCAATTCAGCTTCGACTGGAAGGTTGGTGCACAATGGACCCGCTTCATGCGCTCAATCATGATGGAGACCGAGCCCACCAAGAACTACGTCGAGCGTCCCAATCAGCCTCCCGCAGACTACAAAACCCTCCAACAATGGGATGACTTCTGCAGGGAATGGACCATCTCCGTCTGGCACCCCGTCGGCACTACTTCCATGGCTTCTCGCGAACTTGGTGGCGTTGTCAACCACAAAATGCAACTCTACGGAACCAAGAACGTCCGTGTCGTCGATGCCGGCTCGATGCCCATCAACATTGCCACCCATACTGTCGCAACTGTGTACGCTATGGCTGAAAAGGTACGTATTCCGAACATCCGCTGTTGTCTGCTGTAACTGATTGTCATCTCCATAGATCTCTGATGACATCATCGCCGACCGCCGCCTTCAATACGAGTCCGTCCAGATCCCGGCTAAGTCACTGACCGAGCTCCAGAAGCAATATGGTGTTTCTCAGATTCTCTCATAATCAATTTATCTCGGACATTTGGCAGCCTTTGCTGCACTCAAAAATACTTCCTTAGGCCTTTTTTCATGGACACTGTTTTCGTCTTGCAACACACTGTAACTTATTACCACATCAAGCGTCCTAGAACGCAGATCTCATTCTTTACACATTTATCATTATTTCACCCTCTCGCAAGTAATACTACCCAGCAATCCTTAGATACATCGCTTTGCAATAATAAAATTTTTTCTTTTCCCCTCATCCGTTTTCAGTGTCTTATGAACGCCACACATAATAGTAAAACTAAAACTAAAACTAACTCTTCAAACAGCGCACGCAACGTCACCGCCTCCCTCCTCAAACGCCTCGCGCACCGCAATCCGAATGTACAGCTCTACACGCTGTCGCTGTCGGAAGCGCTGAGTAAAAATTGTGGAAAGGGGAGATTGCGAGTAAGGCGTTTACGCAGGGGTTGGAGAGGTTGTTTTCGGTGTCTTATGAATGGTTGTGGCTTCTATCGGGCTCCAACTTATGGCTAGCAGTCGGACAATAACAGTTCGACACAAATGGGAGGCATACCCTCAGTGCTCACCGATGCTAACCTCATGTGTGGAACAAGTCCACCAAATTTCTTGGCGGAACACATGGTGCAAGTTAACAATATGGGGTCAAACGTTTTAGCGAATTTTGGGGACTCTTCAACTTATATTCCAGTCCAATCATACTCGGACCACTACAATTTACTTCAATCGTACAAGTCCATTAGATCCAGTGTGAATGATGGGTCTCCGCATTCAATAAAATACAACAGGTACAGATGACTATAAATCAAAGTTCATCTTGTACCCTCTTCTCCTTCTGGGCTTTCTTCTTTTCCTTCGTTTTGAACACAACCTGCTCTCCGTCCTGTGGGTCCTGGGCGACCTCGGTAGCCTCAGTCTTCACTTTCTCGTACTCGGTTGTTGCGGGCTCTGGGTCTGGCGTGGGTGCTTCTGAGGGTTCTGCTGCTGGCTCTGGAGAAACCGGGTCAGGCGAAGCAGATGCCTTCTTCCCTTTCTTGCTAGCCTTAACCTTCTCTTTCTTGGGCTTAGGTGTTTCGGGAGAGGGTGAAACAGGAGTATCGGCAGAACCATCCAGGATAGAATTGAAGTGTTTCGTCAGTGCGTCAAGTTTAGTGGTGCCTTCCGGAAAATTAATTTGAGGTAGAGTATATCCACGTCAAAGGGCATACCTGAGTAGATAACGAAGTCCGTGGAGCCGGCGGGGTATACCAGGACAAGAGATTTCTTGCCATGCTCCTTCAGGCTGGAACCAGTGACGGACTTGACGGATTCCCCATCCTTGTCCCTGTGTACTCCAAGCTCGATGCCCTTGCCCTTGAAGTTATTGCCGAGGACCTTCCATAGAAGTGGGACTTTACTGTCCTCCGTCAGGAGAAGGGCACGATTGGTATCCTTGCTCTGGAGAGTGGGGTCGTTAGCGCGAAGGATAGGCAGTGAGGGTAAGAGTGCTACCTTGGTCACCCATGATTCGATGTCCTTGACCTCGCCAAGCTTCTTAATTGCGTTTGGCACTCTTAGTGATGTCCATTTGAACAGAGCACCAGCAGTTCGCTCGCCATCGTAGTTGATAGCACCTCCTTGCTTTCCTCGAGGGAAGAGCTACAGATCTAATGTAAGAAAGGTTGCCTCGCACTTAACCAATCGTCTACGGACCTTGAGTGTAGGGAATCCCTTTACTCCTTGCTCGGCACAGAGTCTCTTGTTCTCCTCGGCATCGCAGTCAATAGCGTACACCGGCACCAGAGGTGAGAGGTTCTGTGCAGCCTTGTTGTACTCCGGAGCAAGTCTTTGACAGTGCTAGCATGCAGCAGATATCTCAGTTTAAATGTCACGATGAACGGAACGGCCTTGTCTGCTTACCCCGCACCAAGGCGCAACGAATGCCACCAAGCTAGTTTGCTGCGTTAGAGAAGCTGTATCAGTCATTCCCTCTCCATAAACGTGATGAGAGATACATACGTTTGTCTTCATGGCTTGCTTGAAGCTTTTCGGGTCCAGCATCTTCACTTGAGAACTCTTGGGGAATATCGCAGCCGAGGCCAATGAAGGTCCCAGCGTCAGCGCAAGAGTTAGAACAGCGAGGTCAAACATCTTGAAGCGCAAGTCTCCTTATTCCAACGACGAATGAAAGTCTGGTAAATGTGCAGATTAGAAATGGGATCGAACTCGGTCGTTTCGAGCCGATTTTATTGCGACGCGAACGTGGCGGAAGGGTCACATGATCACGAACTGACGTGGTCAAAACTTCCGTTCCGAAGTTTTCGAGCAGGTGGTTTTCGATTTTTGAGTTTTATTCACTCACTACAACAACCTTATAGTGGATATGACTATTTTTGAATGCATACTGCCCTCGGAAGTGGGAGTTACCCTTGTACTTGCAACGAAAACGACACATCGGACTTCGGAGGAATTTGGGATTGCACCGCCACTATCAAAACCCTGTAGTTCTCATACGTTTCTCCATTTGGAAAATCCTTGTCCAACCCTTAACTCGAACGCAAGGGTTCGATTTGAGTATCGACCACCACGTTCCCCTGGTCTAAAAATGTGGTGAAAGTTGCTCTCCCCCTGGGCTCTCGATACTGTGATTATGTTCGCTGTAACAACATTCAAGCGGTCACAAGGAGTCCCCGGATCCCGTCTGGGAGAATTCGTTGTGATGTCATGAACTCATAATGCTGTGGCGTCAGACTAGAGGTTGTCCAATCGTCACTCTTGCAAAAGAAATCTATATAAACCCTCTCTCATTGGTCCAGTCATCTTCACATGCTCTCTCGCCAGCTTCCTCGATTAGCCCAAACTTCAAAGCAGACCTTACTTAGGCCGTCTACAACCGCTTCAAACAGATACCCACTAGCTCACACGATGGCCTCCAAACAGACTTTATTTGAAGCCGTTAAGGAAGATCATGACGAGGTAGGTTGTAACACATGGTATGAAGTTTTTTGCAACTAAATGGCGGTATGTCAGATGTATGAGTATTACGACAAATACAAGAAAGCGTCCGGGGACCTTGATGTACAAGAACGCTGGGCTCATCAGCTCCGATGGGAGATAGCTCGCCACGCCGTAGGAGAAGAAATTGTTATCTACCCACTCATGGAGGAAAAGCTTGGATTGGAGGGGAAACAACTTGCCGACAATGACCGTGCTGACCACCATGTACGTATTCTTAATCTTTATGAAGTGATTATGCTGACGTGATTCCAAAGATTGTGAAAGAGTTTTTGTACAAATTAGAGGGAATGAAAGTCGGAACAGAGGAGTACGAAACTACGATAAAGGCGACTATGGAACACTTGCATAAGCACAATGACAGCGAGGAGCGGGAAGATCTGCCTCAACTCGAAGCTGTCATTGGCAAAGCCGCAAGTAAGGAGGCAGCTGCCGCCTTCACCAGGACGAAGAAATTTGCGCCTACCAGGTACGTTATTTGTGTCGAATCCATTTGAGGAGGAACAATGCTGATCTCCGGATTATAGGGCTCACCCGTCGGCGCCTGACCAGCCACCCTTTGAGACGGTTGTCGGTCTCATGTCTGCACCAATTGACAAGCTGATGGATGCATTCGCAAAATTCCCCACTGAACAAATGAAGCAATCTTCGTAATTCTTTACTTCAAGTTCTGGGCCTGTAGTATAGGGAAATGAATATATTCAGAATTTAATCATAAGGGCCACCTTCAACACAAATCCACATTAATTACCCAGCCAAAAACCTCAAACTTTTGGACTAGATCTATCTTCCTGCTCGTTACCATTCGAGGTAATCCGAGGAGGTGGCTATCGACTAGGCGTAGGTGTGTTTCCAACCGTGGCATAGGATGGCACGGGTTCCCTACACTTTGCAAGTAGTTGGCGTAACCCATGAGCGAATTCTCGAAGACATCTAAATCACGGGCATCCAGTGAACAATTCAGGACCTTTGGCCAGTGTCCTCTTCTCGTGAATGTTTGTAAGGTGGAAAGGGGGATCAACTTGTGCTGGAGCAACAGCATGTCAAGGCTCGGGAAAGTATCCAACAGTGGATCGAGGTCGAGGTCACACTCTCTTCTGATCCGTAACTCTAATTTTGTGATAGAGGCAGATGATCGTTCAACGAATGAGGGAATGGCTATTGCGATGTCGTTTGAAGCCATTCTCATCTCTGCATTTGGACCACCGAAGAGGGCTTCCGGTGCATATACCGCCAACTCATGAAGTGCTGGAGTGGTCAGGGAATCGAGGAGTTGGGCCACTGGCCCAGTCAATTTTAAAGCTCGCAGCCGACACAGGGTGAGTGCTGGGAAGGAACGGCCAAGTTTGTTGCCACCAATACTGAGTGCCAATTCCTCCAAATTGGGGCTTTGAGAAATTATTGCGTAGCTATGCGCCAGGGATGTCTCGATTCCTTCAATAGCCAGGTGAGCCAGATTTGGGGATGCTAGTTGTATATTTGACGGAAAATCGCGTGGGATGGAAAATGTCCCTGGTTGTATGGGAAATAGCCGAAAATCATAGCCTCTTCCTACGATATCAACCCACCTCAATTGTGGGGACCTTATGCACCTCGCAACAAACTTCCAAGGAAAATGGTGATTGTCCTGTGGGATCGCTGATTCCAGAAGAACAAGCTTGAGGCTCTGTAAAGAAGAGCACTCTATGGGGATGGTATCGAGCCATTCTTGTTCTTTTGAGGCGTCGAGTAGAAGCCGAGTGGACACGAGATGTCGTGAAAAGGGGATAAGGAGATCTTGGGCTATTGTGCTCGAGAGAGCTCGTAACGAACCGATCCAGCGAGACTGGCTGTAGTCGTGGATATCTTGATCAATGACAAGCGGGATTCTATGGTCCCGTAGAACAAGTTCTTTAAGGACATTCAGAAATCTCGAATGCAAGAATCGCTTCCCCAACGGAGATACGAACGCAAGAGTGGAGATTACAATATTTGACCACAGACGTGGTTCCTCGAACACAATCTCTCTCCAGGTGTGGCATACCCGCAAAAGGGACCACGGCGTTCCATGGTCAAGAACGTCAATCTTGTCATTAACTGTGTTTTCCACTATGGGAGGTATGTGTATTGGTTTGCCTTCCAGTGTTGCCATGAAGATGTCACTCCACAGATGAGCAGGCAGTTGTTCTGCAGGCGGCCTTCTCCGTTGCTGTGATTCGAGAGCGTCATATGTCAGTTCATCATATGAGCTTGGAGAGACTGCTTGCTGCTGGGCATCTAAGCTTTGCATAGTATACGATGAGAGGAGAACTGGTGGTTGTATCAAGGAAGATTCCTGTTATTGCTGTTTAAAATGGATCCTCGAAAACTCCGACAGACTCGGAACCATCAGGGCCACAGCCTACCACAGCAATTTAGCCTGAGGCATGTGTCTGCACATACCTTGAGTGGTGAATTTATCGCCGCCAGGCGTTTAGGATCAGATAGAACAAGCGGCAGAGAAGCATGATATACGTATACGTTGTCGATAGTTTAGTCTGAGTTGTGAGGATTACACGGTTGTTTCTTGAGTGGGCTTTGCATTCTAAAGCGGCAACTTTCCCTCTGTTTTCAAGTTGATGCGAGCGTATATCTTCAAGTTGGAGCCTTCATTGGAGGCTTGACCAAAGCAGGCCTCACCCAAGAGGGTTCCGTTCATCTACAGTTGGGTCACGCCGCCATACGTACAACAAGACCCAATGAAGCGACGATCATGTCCACCAGTAATGTCTCGCATAAGACGTAATTGGGTGTGGGAGAAGCTCAGATTTCATCCAATATAACGGACAAAAGGTATAACGAAATGGTAAACAACGATCATCCAATAAGTCACGATAGTTACAGTGTGTTTAGCTTAATTCTCCAGCCTAGGGCACCGTATTTCTCTCTCAGCTCATTCATGGCTTTGTAGACATCTGCAGGATAGCCAAATGAATTACGGTTTACCAATGTGATGTTTAAATCTAGCTTTGAACTTGCGTGAGTCGGGGCATGGAGGCGTTGTAAACAGTGGTCATAAGCCGCAAGTGCCACCTGAAAAGGCTCGAGATCGGGGACATTGATGAAACACTCAAAAACTCCCGGCCAGCGCCCTTTACTCGTGAACGACTGAGGAATGGATACGGGGGTATGAAGGGGTTTTAGCACGGGCGTGTCTAAGCTCGGGAACTGTTTAATTATCCGGTCGAGGTCCGCTTTTCTCGCCGTTGGAGTGATAAGTTCCAAAGACGACAAGGAGATGGACGAACGGCGAGCAAAGTTTGGCATAGCCGCGAGGACATCGTTCGTGGCGTTTTGGAGGGCTGTCGTGATATGTGAGGAGTGGTCACCTGGTGCAGAGAACCCTAATTCTCGGAGTGCTGGAGTCGTTAAGGCATGGAGGAAAGGCAATGCCTATCCGGCTAGCCTCAAACTTCGTGTTTGTGGTAGCGTAAACATCTGAAATGGCGGCTGTTCTTGCCCCTCGCCAGCTGTGATCGATAACTCCTCCAGAAGGGGACTTTGGGGAATCATTTTGTAACAAACCACCGGGGGTAGTTCGATCCCTTCGATAGCAAGACGAGAGAGGTTTCCCCACGCGAGCTGGAGATTCAATGGGAAATTGGAAGGGATGGAATAGGTTCCAGTAAAATAGGGGCTTGGCTCTCGTTATAGTCGCCTCCAATGATATCAAGTTGTCGCAGTTGGGGGGCTGTTGTGCATTTCCCAATAAGGCCCCAAGGGAAGCTAGGGTTGCCCTGGACGCGCGGGTCAACTTGAAGGTTGAGCCTGAGGGTTTGGGGCGATGGCCACTGTGATGCATGTTCATCCAATGCTTGATGGTGAAATCAAGGACAATCCTGGCTACAACGATGTCTTTAGAGTAGGGAATCAAAAGGTCTTGCATCACCGACGTTACAGTGGGATGTAACGATTTGGGCCATATCGAACCGCGATGGCCAGACTGCTGCTCGATGCCAATGGAACCTTATGGTTTCTTCGTGTGAGCTCTTGGAGGACCTTTAGGTATACGGAGTCGAAAAATCGTTTCCCCGACCGATCTTGAAGGCCATGCCCAAGGAGCACGATATTGGACCATAACCGGGACTCATTGAGAGCGATCTCTCTCCAGCTGCCACACACCTGCAGTAGAGACCACGGGGTTGCGTCGTTAATGGGACCAGGTTTGCGACTGCCATACAGAAGGTCGTTCGGTTTCATTGGGATAAACAGTGGATTATCATCGAGTGACTGGACAAAGATATAGGCCCACAGGTGATCAGGCATTTTTTGCCAGGCCGGGTGCCTGTAGCGCGTAAATGATATCGCTGGGTTATAAGTCTTGTCTCCATCCTGGAGATTGTGTCGTTCAGTTGTTTCACAGGTCCGTCGGAAAGCGTAAGGAGGCGAAGCCTTATATTCAGCTCGGTGATTCCGTCCTTTGCTTCCCCTGCTCTGGCTTTGGCAGCCTGACTGCTGTCAGGGAAGGCGAGACAATCGGTTCCTGGAAGTTCCTGCTGTGCGAGTCCTCAACGATTGATTGAAGTTCAACCGGTAGGTCGTATGCTCGGTGAAGGTTCTGGGGAAGCTTCGTTCGTTCTTGCAAACTGAGATCATCATATATCTGCTGGTCATGTGGGTTAACTGGGGTGGGATGAATCCGGGCCTACTGACCTGCATGATGCAGAGTGACATTAAGGACAGGTGGCGCTTGGACGCATTGAGCTGAGTCGTAGTCGTCTTACAAGAAGCGGTGTGATACTTTGATGCGTGGCGGGCTACTCGCTGCCAGCAAGTAGTATGGGAGGGAGAAGCACAATTATCATTTATTAGATCTAGTTGCTAATTGACAGAATGCTGTATATGGTGTCTAAGTCTAGGAATGTCCGAATGTAAGATAATTTACAAATGCAGGTGTTGGAGATGCGTGATGAGATGAAGATGCAATGAGATGAAGATGCAATGTGTGTTCTAAATAATTTAATGCAGTTTATGACCAGAGAAGGAGGGGGAAGAGAGGAGAAATGGCCAGATAGTCCGTTTTAGTTGAGAGTCAGGTAGGCAGATACGCCGTATTGCTTCTGCAAATCTTCAAGAGTCCTGGCAGGAACGTGAGGCGACTCGGGAATGCGACGGTCAGCGATGATGTCGTCGGCCATCTTCTCAGCCATGGCGTAGACAGTCGCAACGGTGTGGGTGGCAACGTTGATGGGCATCGAGCCGGCGTCGACAATGCGCAAGTTCTGAGCACCGTAGAGCTGCATCTTGTGGTTAACGACACCGCCGAGTTCCTGGGAGGCCATGGAGGTGGTGCCGACAGGGTGCCAGACAGAGATAGTGTAGTTGCGGCAGAAGCTGGGGAGTGAAGGTGGTCAGCATCAGAGTTAGGAGGTGTTTGGTTATGATACTCACTCGTCCCATTGCTTGAGGGTGGTGGTGTTGGCATCGGGTTGGGCGGGGGCCTCCACGTAGCTCTTCATGGGCTCGGTCTCCATCATGATCTTGCGCATGAAGGCAGTCCATTGTGCACCGACCTTCCAGTCGAAGGAGAACTCGTTGTACCTGGGGTCCACAAGAGGGTGTGCGAAGGGGTCAGTGGTGTTGATATGAGCATTGCCGGTGGAATAGGGCCTGAGAAGGAAGGTGACGATGTTGATGTAGCTGCGACCGGGGAGAGGTGGGTATGGGGAAGCAGCGATGCCACCTTGAGGAACGATGGAGATCTCGAGCTGGGTGGTCTTGCCCTCAACGAGGTGCTGGCGTTGGATCTCGAACTGCTTCTTGCGGATGGGAGTGAAAGTGTCCCATGCAGCCTTGACTTCCTCGTCAAGTTCGGCAACCAGAGCGGTGACGTTGAAAGCTTCAGGGAAGGTCTGGAGAGCGTAGAAGCTGAGGGTGTTGGGGCTGGCATTGTAGCGACCAGTACCGTTCTTCTGGAAGATTTCCCATTGCTCCTGATCCTTGGCAGGGTCATTACGGAAAACGTCTGTTCATGGTTGTTAGCCAGGATTGACTGCACAGGTAAGCTTAAAAACTCACCCCAAGTCGGGAAAGGAGCATCTTCCTTCAGCAGGTAGTCCGAGTTCCACTCCAAGTGATCCTGGAGGTTCTCACCGACTTCAGGGAAGTCCAAGATGACGGGGATATTCAAGCTCTCGAGGAGGGTCTTGTTGCCGATACCGCTGAGTTCCAAAAGCTGGGGGCTTTTGAGTGATCCAGCAGAGAGGATGACTTCACGATCGGCCTTTGCAGTCCAGCGCTGGGTGCTGCCTTCAGGTGCATACTGAATACCGTTGGCGATGAGTGATTGGTTCTTGCCAAGCTGGGCATTGATGGTGGTTTCGTCGAAGAGAATCTTAGTGGCATGAGCACCAGTAAGGACGAGCAGGTTCTTGCGATCGCTATAAGTGATATATTAGGGCAGTCTCCAAGGTGCGTGGTGAAGAGGCAACGTACAGGACGGGGACGAGGTAGCTGTTGGTGGAGTAGCTTCGGGTGCTAGTCCTGGGATCAATAGAGCGAGCGTTGAGGGTAGAGCCAGTCGAGTTACCACCTTCGGGATCAGGGTTGACAAAGCCACCTCGGTTCACCATTGCCTTGTGGAACTCAGCGACGTATTGGGTCGCAGCGGTGTCGTTTCCACCGAAGCCGACCTTGATGGGACCACCGACTGCACCATCGCGCATGTTGGCGAGACCTGGCTGCTCTTCGTTGTCAACGAGCCATCCAACTTCTCCAGGAGTGACATCGTCGGTCTTGGTGAAGTAGGGCTGAAGATTCTCCCAGTCCCATCCGGGGTTACCGAGCTCAGCCCAGGAGTCGTACTCCTGTCGGGAGGCACGAGCGTAGTTGTGGTAGGTCAAGCCGGAGCTACCACCCAAGAACTTGCCACTAAAGAGAAGGAAATGTCAGCTGGAGAAGTGTTTATGGAAGTGGATTTAGCATACCGAGGCTGCTCAAGAGAGCGGTTGAAAATGCCGGGCTGGGGTGTGGTCTTGATGAGCCAGTCGAAGGTTGCGTTGTTGCGAGCGCGGCCGAAGAGACCAGGGACGTTGATGAGGGGCTCATCTGGGTACCAGTAGCCCGCTTCAATAACACCGACAGTGTAGTAGGGGTTGGCAGAAAGTCGGTTAGCAAGGACAAGCCCAGCCGAGCCACCTCCGACAATCAGGTAGTCATAGGATTGCTTTGAAAAAGCATTAACATCGGTAATGACACCTGCATTGGAGAAATATTATTAGACTGAGGATATAATTAAAAGGAAAACGACCGCTTACCGTAAGGTCGAGAGTTGGAGATCTTCTGAGCGGTTGCTACGAGAGCAAGCAGAGAAGCGAATACCAGGGAGGTTGCTCGTGCCATTTGATTACTTCTAAAAGAGGTTGAGGCTAAGGAGCTGACGATTCTGGACGAACGCAGGAGGTTTTTAAAGACGGGCCAAAGGCCCCCTATTCATCCGTCCCATCATTCCGTGGCCTGTGGGGCACGTCGAAGGATGTCTCAGGAGTTTGGAAAGGTACGCGGAATTGGCATGGTAAATGGGTGTGACGGGTGTGAAACGTCTGTTTGAGCTCAAAATTCCGGACACTGAGTGAAGACACAGAGCTTGCCGCCTCACCAGCTCATTCAATGATCGCTGTCGGGTATCGGATTTCCCAAAGTCCGAGGTTGTGCCCGACGAATAGCACGGCGGAGAAGTTAGCAAGTCGTCAATGAATGACCGGTTGTTTCGTTCGGAAGCCTGTGTCCGCAGTGTTTGAAGCTCAATTTGAGTCCGAATGGCGAAGCCTGGGCTCGGGACAACACAGTCTGAAGAACGCTTGTTGCTTGGCAAAGAGTGTCATCGGTTTCAGCTGCTCTGTAATCGCAGCAGACGCCAGGTAGCTATATAGGTGGATCATAGCTTCCGTATTCTCTGAAGACAACGTCTAGAATTGAGGATAGCTCATAGCTCTCCTCGTGGAGATGGGGGCAGAGGTGACTGGTGATGGGCGAAAGCCGCCCTCAAGATCGCCGAATAAATATTTCTCACGGTCACATCAGAGCCGAAACTTTGTAAGCTTGTTGCTTGTTGTTGCCATGACCTTTGGCCTCTTGACACAACGATGTCTAGCAACAGCGTACACCTTGTTCACCTTTTGAAATTGATACGTTGAAGTGCAATAGGAGACGTTCTAATGAATCGACTTGCACAGATCAGGATACAATCGCCAGATTGAGCGCTCACTAGGCGCCAATCGATAAGGCTTTCCACCTGACCCGAAGTTGACAGCTTTGCTGTGACATCTCTGTGGTACTCCTTGTCCTGCAGATGCTCAACGTCAGTTCCAGCGGTGATTACTAGGCAAATGAGGTGACGCATGGTCTCGGCGTATATGAATCATCCTGACGCAAGTTGGCCTCGAGGCAACTGTGCCATCTTCTAGGTACCAATCAGCCTGCGTAAGCCCTTCGGCCAAACGAAAAACACCTATACGGTCGCATCCACCCCCGAGAATCGTGATCTTGTGATCACATTTTGTTCTCTGGACCTACTTGCAGGGCCTTCCGCACCTCTTCGGAAAGAATGGATCTCCTTAAGATGAATCCTCTATCGACATTCATTCCAGGCCCAGCAGATCAAATATAAACACTGATAACTCTGGAAAGCGCCCTACACTTCCCATCTGCCTCCCTAGATCACAGCTCTAGTCATTGAGGCGTACATGACTCACCACAATCCCAAAAGCCGGGCAGCGAGGCGAAAACAGAAACATGGTTATCAAGACGAGGAGTCCACCAAGAAGGCCCATTTTACACAAGAATCGAGGCATACAGGTCTCCTCGTAACTGAAGAATTCGATAAAGCCGTTGCGGAATGCAAAGCACGAGTGCAAACCATCGCGAAGAATTGTCGCCTCAGGAATCGGAAATTTAGGTGAACAAGCTCATGTATCCCACCGCCATAAATACTGATTATTGTAAAGAGATATCGAATTCGACCTTGAAATGGATAGGGAGCGATGTTTATATGGGAGCGGCAAACCAGGATCCCCTGAGTACTTTGACCCTATCGATGTTCTACGGGTTACGCAGCTGTTCGATAAACCAGCATTCTATATCGACGGTGTTGATTCCAACGATATCCAACAAGGCAAACTAGGCGACTGCTGGTTCTTGTCTGCACTGGCCACTCTGACTTCGGCGGAGGGACTCGTCGAGAAGTTTTGTGTATCTGTAAGTTCGTAATCATTATCGGTCTCCAGTGTCTAACTTAAACTCGCTCAGCGTGACGAACAAGTTGGTGTATATGGCTTCATATTCTTCAGGGACTCGGCATGGGTTCATGTCATCATTGATGAGTGAGTATAAACACGAGTACTCAGATTTCTGCGATTTATTGACCGATTGGTTGTCTAGTCTTCTATTCACATCAATTCCCAAGTTTGAAGAACTTTCCTCCTCGGAAAAGGCTCTATATCATCACGATAAAGACTCCTACAACAAATCCGCTAGGAAATCCGGCAAGAGTCTACTATTCGCCCGATCTGGAACTCACGGAGAAACCTGGGTGCCTCTCGTCGAGAAAGCCTATGCTAAAGTGCACGGAAACTTCGCAGCTTTGAGCGGAGGGTGGCACGGGGAAGGTATCGAGGACCTTACTGGGTACGTTGCTCAGCCAATGCTCAATTTAAAGATCACTGGCCGACCCCTTCTCCAGAGGAGTCAGCACCTATATCTTAACCAAGGACATCTTCGACCAGGATCGCTTCTGGCAAGAAGAACTTCTCCAAACAAACCGTGACCGTCTGTTCGGCTGCAGCTTCGACGAGCTGGACAGTGCTCGAAGTGGTGATTGGGACATTCGGGTTAATGGCCTGATTGGTGGGCATGCCTACTCAGTCTTACGTGCGGTGGAATACAAAGATAAGCGTTTTGTGATCATACGCAATCCATGGGGGAAGTCTGAGTGGACTGGGAGATGGTCGGACGGATCTAAGGAGTGGACGAAGGAGTGGCTTCCCGGGTTGGAGGTGCTTGGACATAGTTTTGGAGACGATGGGCAATTTGTGATGGAGTGTGTGTATCACTTTATCATTCATTGGAAAAACCTCCTGATTGACCTCCCTCAGACAATGATTTCCTTGAGAACTGGCAGGATATTGAAAGAATTCGTCTCTTTGATGATTCTTGGGTCATGTCTTCCCAGTGGCTCGATGTCACTGTTCGTCCGTTCCCAGCTCCTTGGAGTTTCGGCGATGTTTCTTGTGAGTGGGCCTCCGGTTTCTCTTTGAGGTCACAACTGACCTGATTCGCAGTTACCATCGAGGTCCCAGCCTCGACATCCTCCATCATCGTCCTTTCTCAACTCGACAACCGCTATTACAAGACTCTTGACGATAAGATTCAATGGACGTTCGACTTCATCGTTTACAGGAAAGGAGACATAGAGCCCGTCAGCTACTCCGCACCCTCCCGGTATGGAGCACGAAGCGTAAACACGGAAGTGGAGCTCGACGTCGGCACATATGTTGTGCATGTCCGCATTGATAGAACAATCGTCAAGTCGGATGCGCCTGCACCTGTACCTGTTCCCATACCCGGTCCATTGGTAGGTCTATGACTTTGTCTTGGTCTTCTTGTACTAAAGCTTTTACAGGATGGCCCTTTCAATATGACCAAGCCCGAAGACGATCTTTTGAACCAACCACGGTATAATGCTCGCGTTCTTACTGAACGGGCGATGAGCCATGCGATCGCAATGAGTGAGTATATATGATACAAACTTCGTTCTTCATTCGCTGATTCGTGGCTTCTTAGACGCAGACAAGGAGTAAGTCTTGGGAAGACTCAAGCTCGTTTGTATATTTACCAGCATTATCTTGAATAGGAAGGATGCGCAATACATCCCAATTCCGTTGTCAGTTCTGGCCGGACAAGACATCAGCGAGCTGGAGGAGAAGGCCAAGGCGGCAGCAGCAGCCCTCCAGAAGGAGATGGAAGGACTGAAGAAAGTGGAAGGCGAGAAGGGGAGCGGCAAAGAGAGAAAGAAGGAAGATGATGCTCAAGGGGCCACTGATAAGACTGATGATGCTAAGGGAGTGGTAGAGGGCAAAGATTCCAAGGAGGTTGAGAAGGAGGCAGGGGAGAAGAAAGAGGGTGACGCTCAGAAAGATGAAACTGCGGTGAAGACAGAGGATGTCAAAGAAGAGGAGAAGAAGGCCGACAAAGAAATAAAAGATGTGGAGGAGGAGGAGAAGGGAGGGAATGAAGATCAAAATGACGATGAGGCGCAAAAGGGGGAAAGGAAAGATGAAACAGAGGAAGCGGAGAAGAAGGGCGAAAAGGAGGGCAAGCAGCAGGGTGAGGCGGAGGGGAAAGAAGAAAAGAAGAAAGACAAGAAGAGTAAGAAGGCGAGCAAGAAGGAGAAGAAGGGGAAGAAATCTAGCAAGAAACGGCGTCATGAATCTAGCGACTCCAGCGATTCATCGTCGGATGATTCTGATAGTGGCAGTGATTCTGCCTCACCGGCGAGCAGCACAACACTTACTAGTGACCCACCCGGACCACAGGTCTTGGTTAACCCGATCGCAGGCGGTCCACTAGGGCCACAGGTCATGGTGCTACCAGGTGGTGTTCCTCCACCTGACCCAGCCAAGAAACCTGACGACGAGAACGGCAAGAACCGGGTCACCTTAGGCCTCAGGGTCTACACTCGGAAGGACGCTCCTGCGAAGATTTGTGGTCAGTTGAGGCATGAGATGAAGATTAGCTTCGACGGTTTGGCTTTGAAGGCATCCATTTGATATTTCTGAGAATTTTGATTATGAACCCCCTCATCAAATCAAATCAAACCAATATATAAAATCGTACCGCGGCTAAGTATACGAAGTCCCACTCCGTCCTCTTCCATCACCCTTTTTCCCCTTTCGTCGAAACGCACCACCTCTTGACCCCACTTCGACAGGTAATACCTCCACCTCACCGTTTCCCATAGTTGTTCACGTACCATACCCAATCTAGGTATCCATACTTCCTTCTATAGCAATGCAAGGAAATTCGATGATTCTATGCACGTTGTGATGTTCTTGGGTAACGTTGAGATAAACTGTACTTGGACGCTAGGGGCCTGAGATCTGTAATTAAGAACTCCGAGTCTCTATGTCGTGTCAATGGAGCGACGAAATGTCGTTCCAACCCACTACCTTCTCAGGGTACCCTTCAGACACCTTGAGCCGGTGCAAAAGCTCATTGGGTGGAAATTTCGGGCTGTTCACAACGGCCCCTTCATGCCACCCACCATTCAATGGGTCCACCTTCTCGCATTTGAATATGAGAGGGAGGGGAGAAGAAGGTCGCCTTTGCAAGTCTGGATGACATTCGCTTTTGAATCACATTCCATCTATTCCTACTCGAAGACAGAAACCTTTCTGGCAGGGAAGTCAGAGTCTTTAAATACATCCGAGCCATAGGTATATAAGTGCGAGCCACGCGTGAATATGAATATCTGCAAAATGGCCCATCGGTCTTCTTGACCACGACACTCCATGAGTTGACCTCAAGTGACTATTAGTCCCAACGGCGTTACCGCCTCCCAGTCGATGATACAGAGCCTTCTCGGGCCCCAGGACTAATGAACAGTCCAGAGGAGAGAACGATCTGGTTGGTCTGACTATCTAATAGTAAACGGAAACAGGAGATGTTACGCATCAAACGTTACACTCGCATTCCATGGGGCATGACTATTTGAATTGCCATCTACATCATGTCATGTACGGGACGAATTATTCAATTATCCACGATTGCTTAACGTATGGATGAGCCTGAAATACAATGAATAGACATTCCGAGTTCTTTGACTGCCTGAGGTCTGGAGTATATAAGTGAGGGAGCGCCAGCGCTGCAAGTTCTTGTATTCAGATAATCCACATGATTGTATAGTATACAAGAACTTGTGGCGCTGCCGCTCTCTCGCTCCGGACGTGTCAATGAAGTCGGAATGTCTTTTCATGGTATTCACAGCTCATCGGTACGTTAAGCAACCGTGGATTACTCAAAAGACGTCATCCTGTACACGATATATGGCAATGAATGCCCCATAGAATCCCCGTCTAACATTTAACGTGTAACGTCTCAGGTTTTCATTGATTATTACATAGTCAGTCCAATCTGGTTGTTCTCTTTCTGGACCCTTAATTAGTCCCAGGACCCAAGAAGGCTCTGTATCATCGACTGGTAGGCGGCAATGCCATTGGGACTAATCGTTCCTTGAAGTTAACTCATGGATTCTCGTGGTCAAGAAGGCCAATGGACCATTTCGCAAAAATTCATATTCATGCGTGGGTCGGGCGCTCTGATATCCTGCTAGAAAGATTTTTGTCTTCCAGCAGGAATAGGTGGAATGTGATTCAAAGAGTGAAAGACATTTAGACTTGCCAAGTGGACCTTCTTCTCCCCTCCCTCTCATATTCAATGTGAGAAGGTCGACCCATTATGTGGTGGGTGGCATGAAAGGTCCACTGTGAAACAGCCTGAAATTTCCACGCAATGAGCTGTTGCACTGGGCTCAAGGTGTCTGGAGGGCATCCTAAGAGGGCAGTGGGTTGGAACGACGTTTCGGGGCTCGGTTGACGCAACGTAGAGTTCTTAATCCCAGACCTCAGACCCTCTGCGTCGTTGTCCAACCTGCATTTTGTCTCAACGTTACCCAATGACATTACGATGTGGATAGAATCATCGTGAATTTTCTTGCATTGCTGAAGAAGGAAGTATGGATACCGAGATTGGGTAGGGCACGTGAACAGCTGTGGAAAACCGTTAGGTGGAGGTACTACCTGTCGAAGTGGGGTCAAGAGGTGGTGCGTTTCAACGAAAGGGGCAAAAGGGTGGTGGAAGAGGACGGAGTGACTTCGTATAGCTGCGGTACGATTTTATATACTGTTGATGCAAGGCGCTAGAACTTTACGGAATTGCAATAGACATGGTTCAAATTGATACCAGGCTCAGAGCAGCAGAAGCCTGACCGCTGACAAACGCATGGTCGTCACTGTTGATAGCGATGAGAGAACGTTCCCACGCTTCATTAAACCTCGAGCTCATCGTCGTTTCGGCAGTCAGCTACCACAACAGCTACAGTCCTTGTGCGGCGTCATTTGGCTTTGTATTAGTTGGCACCTGCGCGAGAAGGCTCTCGATTTTCAGCTACACGTACGGGCTCGTTTACTGAGGTTCCTTGATAAGCCATGGTCCGCCATGGCGGCACTCTAGCGCTACCTGCGGCATCCAATCTGCCAGTGGTATCTTTTGAGAAAGTAGAAGATGTTATGGCGCATGCGAGGGATACAAAGATGTCGAAGGTTTTGTACGGTTATGGGTGTGGGTAGCTTTCGTACTTCAATCCGGGCTCTACTAAATGGACACCTTCACAGTTGCCGACGACTCTGAGTTTGTTCGACCAGAATCATACATGCAACATATTGGTGGGCCAGATAAGGCTTTAACCTGGAAGCTCGTTATTTAATGGTGTTGCAGAGCCACTGGAAAGCGAACTTGCTGTACAGGTAGAATATGACATGGACGAGCAAGGTAAGCATACTCAAACGTCTGGGGTGCTATAAGCTGAACGCTCCTTGTAGACAAGGAATGGTTGGATCTAGTCAACAAAGACCGAACCTCGACCTCCGGCTATGATCAGATTACCTTTGAGGTTTTCGAAATTATCATGGACAGACTTGAGAAAGAGTGGTTTAACTTAGTGAGTTTTTATCAGCCTCGGTTGCGGAACACCCCTGACATTGCTTTCAGACCAAAAACATACCGAAGCCTGACTTTGCCCTGCCATCCGAGGATTCTACCTGCGCTATTTGCGACGACTCCGAAGGCGAGAATAGCAATGCTATCGTTTTTTGCGATGAGTGCAATCTTGCGGTCCATCAAGGTAACAAGCCGTTTACTCCTCATGTTCTCGTCTGACACTTCGGAGCTAGATTGCTACGGTATTCCTTACATCCCTGAAGGCCAGTGGCTTTGCAGAAAATGCACAGTCGCACCAGACAGCCCTGTGGTATGAGGTTATCGTGCTGCACTTTTTAACACTAGTTGACACCCTGGCATAGTCTTGTCTATTGTGCCCAAACGAGGGTGGCGCATTCAAGCAAACTACGAACGGTGACTGGGTCCACCTTCTCTGTGCTATATGGGTGCCAGAGACAAGAGTCGCCAACGAAGTATTTATGGAACCCATCACTGGTGTCGAGAGGATCTCAAAACAGCGGTGGAAACTGGTTCGTGTTGATCACAATCTCTGATAAATCGTGACTGAATCGAAGCACAGAATTGCAATATTTGCCGAGTCAAGGAAGGAGCATGTATTCAATGCGCGAAGACCTCCTGCTTCCTTGCATTTCACGTAACCTGTGCTCGGAAAGAGAGGTTGCTGTCTGCGATGAAATCTGCCCACGGAACAGAACCTGCAGCTCTCACATGCTACTGTGAACGACACTTGCCTGTAAGTTCGCTTTGCCTGTCCCTAACTGTAGTTTGATACTCATCCGTCGTCATCAGAGGGAACAAGCTGAAGCTCGTGATGCAGCTATTGCAGCAGAAGAAGCCGAGGAAGAGCAAAACCCAGGACATGCTGGAAAGAGCTCCAAATCCGCACGTGCCTATACCAAAGGCTATAAACCGGGACCGCCGATAGTTCCAGCTATCATCGTCAATAACATTCACGCATACACCCAGAAGGTTAAAATGCGGAAGCATATTGAGACGATCCAAATGATCTGCCGGTACTGGAGCTTGAAGCGCGAGAAGAGGAGGGGAGCGCCGCTATTGAAGCGGTTGCATCTGGAACCCTGGACTGCATCTGCAAGTGGGAAGATTCAGACTGAGGAAGAGCAAAGGATGAAGCTTGATGTAAATTCCAGCTTGTTTGTTCAAGGAGAATCTGTTGTTAATGGATGTTCTTACAGCAAATGCATCGCCTGCTGAATGACCTTGTACGGCTCAAAGAGACCAGCTGGCACATCACGCAACGCGAAAGGATCAAGCTTGAGCAAGCCCGGGTGATTGAAGCTGTCCTGGATGATTTCTTGCTTTCTCGCGAGAGAGCTCTATGGGATGCATTTTTCAAAGTGAAAAGGTAATAGACACTCTATCTCTTCAACAATGCGGGTGCTAATGCTGTCACAGCTTGGACAATCGTAATCACTTCCTCAACCCCGTCAACAAACTTGCAGTCCCAGATTACTTTGACATCGTTCAACACCCGATGTGCTGGTCAATGATCGAGGCGAAACTCAATAGGCGTGAGTATTGGGATATCGAAACTTTCAAGGTATGCTGTTTCGGAATTCTCTGAACTTCTGACAGCTGATCTCTCATGATAGGCCGACATTCACCTGGTCATCGACAACGCGATTCTATACAACAAGCCAGGAACGGTATTCGGGAGAGC
This sequence comes from Clitopilus passeckerianus, assembly GCA_944990035.1. Classification (NCBI taxonomy): domain Eukaryota; kingdom Fungi; phylum Basidiomycota; class Agaricomycetes; order Agaricales; family Entolomataceae; genus Clitopilus; species Clitopilus passeckerianus. The sequence continues at coordinate 553,629 of CALYLX010000115.1, read as the reverse complement.
TGCGATTAAGATACAGGGTGCACTCGAGCCCATCTTTGCCAAGCTTTACGAGGCTGTTGATAAGCAGCCTCCACCTGAAAGCTCCCCCAAGGCGGAACACCCACCTCGTCCAGAGTCAACCACATCTCAGGCACCAGCCCTAGTTGGTGACTTCGAGCCTTCAATCGAGACTCTTCAATTGTTGTTCTCCAAGGAGTCGATCGAGCCGGACCTGCCTGTTGTCGTGGGAGATAATCTTCTTCAGTCTCTGTTCAATATCGAATTTGCTAAGGACAAACCCACCCGGACACCGCAACCTAAGCAACGGTCGGCTCCTAAGACAAAGAGGGAAGCCCGGAAGACTGCCAGGGAAAAGGACGCAACTGCTCCCACCAAACCTCCGATTGAATCTGAGGCCGTGCTGGAGACTATCAGCCAACCAGAGGTTAAGAAACCTGTTTTCCGCAAGAGACACTTATCTGGGAAGAGACAGCTATCCGTGAATGGCCAAGGCTTTGTACCTCTTGTTGAAGAGGTTGACAACCAAAAGTCATTCAAATTGTTCGACAAAGGCTGGATTCTGCCCCCTGATTCGAAGCGACACAATCGTGCACCAGTGGATAGGGCTAGTTCTGTGCCTAGACCGAAGAAACGCTCGCGCATAGGTGTGATTCATACTTTTCTATTCTTTCGCGTAACATGCTCATATTTGAAATTCATAGAACCTGGTCCATCACGAATAACCGATAGTGAGGGGTGGGTTCCTGACGATCAAGGGGGCCATGGCACGTCTTCAGACAAAGAACCGGACGATGACGCAGATGTAACTGCAGGAACAGTGAATGAAGAGCTTGTTCAGCCAGAAGAGCATCAACCCTTGATACATTTCGACAAACCTTCTGGCCCCGCAAACGAACCTGCGTTGGAACCTTCCGCAAAGCCGCCTTCAAGCCGCGAAGCTATCCGGAGCCGTACCACTCACCCCCCTGAATCCACCCTCGGCCGTTCGACGTTTCTTCCGCCGCGTGTGCAACTTGTCACTATGGAAAACGGTACGGTCGTTGTAGAGGAACTGGATACTCCGGCTATTCGACGAGAGAAAGCATTGCGGCGGAAGGTTGAACGTCAGTTGACTACGCAAGAAGGAACGTCTAATGCAGGACCGTCGGATGGGCCAGGTACTCTATCGGACGTGGCTCCGGTGCCTCCACCCAGCAGTCTCAAAGAGCCACGGGAGGGTGACAGGTCGGAAGCCAGCGACCTCAGTGACACAAACAGCCCGAAAGCCTCCAAGCGCCCTGTTTCCTCAAGGTTCACCAAGAAACGTACCGTACCATATCCCCAGATGAAAACGGGCGAACCAAGCGAAGGCATTGAATTGGTCCACGGGACACTCGGTCAGTGAATCCCCTCTGGCTGCTTGAAGCACCATAATTAATCTCTTTTTATTTTTGACTTTGTTCTAGTGTGGGCAAAGAGCAGTGAGTTCCTCACGAGTTCAAACGTTGTCCACAGTTTTATGATACTCCTATCCAGACACCTATCCGTGGTGGCCCGCTTCCATTTTTGACGAGGACGATCTCAAAGTACCCCTAAATGTGATCCAGACGGCAAAGAGGTTACGGACAAAGGATAAACCTGGCTCCGTCCGCTATTTCCTCCAATTCTTTGACAAGCTAAAATCCTGGTCAGTCTTAATCATCCCTTCTACATTCATACCTCTCATATCCTTCCAGGGAGTTACTCTTAGCAGAGAACTTGAGAATGCTAGGCGAGGACAAATGTAAGCGAGATTCAATGCATGCCTTTTCGGTTTGACTTACGCATATCCAGCTTTCGATGAGGCCATGCTAGCCAAAGCTTCTCCTTATCAGAAGTGGAAGAGCCAAGGCCAGCGCGACGACTGCCATCGGGCGTATCAGTACGTAGTCCCACGCACTCTTCTGGCTTGTCAAAACTGACTGATTGTGATCAAGGGAAGCGATTACGGACATCGAGACCTCGAGCGAGGCCGAGCCCGAGGGCACGGATTCACATAATTAAAAAGAAGGGAGGCTGGGTTGCTTGCCGTTCCTTCCAGGGATCTGGTCTAAAATCGGATATTTCCCAGTTGCCTACGCCGGTCACCACCCCTTTTAGCTGAATTGCTGCTACTTATCTAAGTCTACTTCGTTGGGATATACCTATTTTGTACTACTATTCGTATCCTTTTTTGAGTAGCGACAACACCCATCGTGCGCACGCCGCTCATTTGAACTATTTGAATGCCTTTCCAACGGGGATCAAGAACGCCCACATAGTGACAGGAACGATAAAAAAGGCAAGAATTACCTGACAGTACTACCACCACCTCAAAACGTTGATCGCCCTTTTAATAGCCCTGCAACCTGTCAGTTAGACCGCCACAAGCAGCTGAATACATATATATCATGCGCAACAGTCCAATGTGCAGAAGATCTGACAAAACCTGTCACCAACATGGCGCTAGCGTACTGTAGTACTACATCCTTGGTCCTAGGGATAGTGGTCGTTTTAATAAGCTGCTATGGCCAAAGAACTCGAGACCGAAAGGTGAGGCCTAGTTTAATCGAATCTGATGTTGGTCGGTGATTCACGAACGCATTTTTTGCCCTTCAGCTCGATCATATACCGACTTTAGGCTCTCCGTCTCCTGTCTGGTCCTTTTTCACTTGGATTCGATTTTTGTTCAACGCTCGCGATGTTGTCATGGAAGGATGTGAGCAGGTTCGCCCCACTACATTGTTATCCACCTTAGCGATTTGCTGAAACTCGGAGGTAGTATTCCTCGAGAATTTTCCGCATTCCAAAGTTGACCGGATGGACTGTGATCGTACATACCCCCCAACTTGTAGAGGACCTTCGGAGAGCTCCTGAAGATGTTCTGTCGTTCTCAGATGCGTTGACTGAGGTCGGCTGCTCTCTTAGTCTGCGCCAGTTCGTCGGTTGATGCGTGCATTTTCTAGTTTCTCCAGATGAAGTACACTCTAGGATCTCACATACTGGAGAATCCCTACCATGTTCCCATCATCCGGAACCACTTGACGAGGGGCCTCCCAGAGTTGTTTCCCATCCTTCACGATGAAGTCGTGAAATCGTTCAAGGATGTCATTCCGCAGGATGGTGGTGGTATGTCGCTGTCAATTTCTGCACTTTAAAAATTTACTAACATGAGTATTCCCCGTCCAGCCCTTCCTGTGCTTGACACAGTCAAACCCATCATATGTCGCTCCAGTAACCGATTGTTCGTGGGCCTCCCTCTCTGTGAGTACCACCAAATAAAAATAGAGCTCTATACTGAGTTTATATTCTGCGAAGGCCGGGATTCCAAGTTTGTCAGCCTCAATCTTCAGTTCACGGTCACTTTGGCCAAGGCATCTCAGTTCTTATTTTTACTGCCGTCAACGATGCGTCCGTGAGTATTTAGTTACCTACTTGTCCTGCCTACCCGTTAACGAGTTGTCTGTCACACAGAATGGTTGCCTATCTGCTGTCCAGTGTCAGAGCCTCTGTGAAAAGGGCACATTTGTATTTGCAGCCAACCCTCGAGAATCGGAGTCACCAGATCCACGCAACAGGAGCAGAAAAATCGGTACGTCTGTCCTTTGGATAAGGATCCATGCTTAACTATATTTACAGCATATGAAGGACGATCTTTTGTCGTGGCTAATGGAAAACGCCCAAGGCGATGAAAAATCGGCTCAGAATCTAAGCTCTAGAATTCTCATGATAAACACCGCGTCCATTCACACCACCAGCATGGTACTTCTACTACTATCATTTTGTCTGTACAGGACTGACGATACCCTACACAGGCGCTAACCCATGCGGTGTTTTACCTTGCAACATATCCTGGATACTCAGAGGCGCTTCTCGAGGATATCCTCAAGGCCGTAGACTCGGAGGGCCAGTGGAACTACATGGCTCTTTCGAAAATGGTGAAGGTCGATAGTTTCATTCGAGAGACGCAAAGGCTCAATCCCTTATCATGTCGTGAGTAGTATTTTTACCATGACCACGTTCTAGCCCACTGATACGTCGAAATTCCTCAGTTCAGATGGATCGCATAGCAAGGCAACCATTCACCTTCTCGGATGGCACATTCGTACCAGCGGGTACCCACTTGCAGGTAGCCTCGTGTGCCGCTCACTCCGATCCTGATAGCTATGGTCCCGATCCAGACTCGTTTCAACCGTTTCGCTTCGTTAATCGGTTCGAAGATGGGAGAAAACAAGACATGACCTCAACACATGCTGATTTCGTGGCATTTGGACATGGGAGGCACGCTTGCCCCGGAAGGTTTTTTGCAGCGATGGAGCTGAAAACAATTTTTGCTCATCTCGTCATGTCTTACGATGTCAAATTGGTCGACCGGGAAAAGCCACCAAACCTCTGGATCGTCAACAATTGTATCCCCAACCCCAAAGCAAAAGTAGTATTTCATCCTCGGATCGCAGGCGACATCTGACGAAAAGGACTTGTATGTACCATACGCTACTATACTACTGATTATATGTTTGCCTTTACCTGGCTGTGAGCCCAGGCGATTAGGAATAATATGTGAGCACGTTGATGCCTCCACGAGCTTTGGTCGCATCCCCCGCGCAGGGTATATTGCAGACTGGGTAAATCGTTCCCAATTGGAACCTTGAAAGGTTGCCCGAAAGGATAATCGCACCCCAAATGGTCAGCACGTGGACACTCAAACTAGGAAATCCTCTCACACCACTCTTGGCCAAACCTTAATCGTGCGACTCGGTATCCTGCTTCATAGACGTCGTTTGAGTAACCATGATAAACATTGTAATTGCTGACGAACGACGCAGGCCCAATAGTATATGGACCGTTTAAATGTTGATCCCGTTCGGACCACCACATATTTCACCCCCATTCCCTGAGCAAGCCATATTGCAGGTAGTTGCGGCGTCATAATTGTAAAATATCCCATACCCACAGTCTACGACCCGATATCGGAATCCACCTCAATGACAACACTGTTCGAGAGGGTGATCTTTCGTACAGCATTTGATGCCTCCGAGAGGGAAGCCGAGGGAAGCACATATATCGAGACAACTCTACACAGTTCGGGTAGAGCCGCCGCCAGCATTGTAGTGCAATGTCCTATTCACGGGGCTATCCCTAGGAGCGACCAAAGTCATATTCACAGTCCGAGTCTAATCTGAAGCACCATTGAACTTGGATGAAAACCTACCCCCAGCACCCAATAGACTGCCAGGACCCATATGTTGAAGGTGGATCACGAGCTATGACCGCCGATGCATGAGCCTAAGAGGGTATTTAGAGCTAGTATCGCTTCTTCAGTAAGGCAAGAAACACGTTGGCCTACCGTGGTCAAGGCAGCGATATGAGCGAAGGCCGATAGAAGCATTGAATGTCGTGAGGTGAAATTCTGCGAGAAAATGGTCGTAACACGGTCATTTCGCATCTTTTATATTGATTTCTGTCGTTTTCTAGACTTCCACCAAGGTTTCCTGCCTTATCGCATAATCCTTTGGTCCCAGAAGTCTGAATCGACACGATGTTCGAAGTTAACGCGTCGATTTCGACCGTTCACTGTAGCTTACCAGTGGGAAATTGCCTATCTTACGATACCAAATGCCCGATAACCACGAGTATCTTACAACAGAAATCTGGAGGTGGTCTTGACCCCCATCTGTCTGTCACGAGAACGTCCTCTCAACTGCCGAGACGAGGCTCTCAATCTCCCAGATAATCGTGACCAGAGCACTTCGCCTGAGCAATGACAGTACATTCTTCGGAAGAATTCTCAAGATCGTCTGATAGGTTTACCATGGTGGCGACTCCCAGACGAAGAACCATCATCCAGCTGGCGTTAAACGTTAAGACGCGACGCGTGACGTCATACCAACACGCCTCATTGGCCGTGTATTTGGGAAAGCTCTTGAGTGGAAACCCGGTCGTGAACTCCATCACGAATTTCCGAACTGCAAACTATGTAGTCGAGGAAGTTCGTCACCGTAACCCTGTGGCACCTCTGAGTAAGGATTCGTTGACAAACTTGGTCTGACTGACGCGTCGAAACAAAGTGGAAGGATCAGGAAGGGCTACTTAGTCGGGCTGTAGCTGTACTTATGGGCATTTTAGCCCACAGCAATGGGCAATGTGGGCGATCAATTAGTAGTGTGTGGTAGATATCAAGGGTAACAACTTCCGTTTGGAAATCCGGTAAGAAGGAAAAAATGTTAACCTCGACCTTGAGTACGACGACCCTCACGGCAGAAGCTTGACTAATTCTTTAATTCAACTTATCATATTATATGATTGCATATGAGCGATGGGTCATATATTATAGTACATGTCAAGATCTAGTAATCATACAAGTGACAGAAATTCAGAAACACCAGAAGGAGGCCTCTGGAAAGAAGATCGCGAGAAAAGGCACGTATGGCATTCTGGCCTCGACAAGATTCCTTAGCGCTTCGCGCCATTTGCGTTAGGGTCCTTGTGCATTCCCGCTGTTGTTCGGTTAGTATGATAACACCGAACAACTGATTGTGTGACTCGCCTCCCTTGAACTTGCATTTCCCTTGCTTCTGGAAGGGGCATTTGGGAAGTGAAGGACAGAAATGGCCATAGATACACGAATCCCAAGGGCAGGTATTGCCTGCAATGGGGCAGTCAGCTAGATGTCGGGGAGTAAAGAGTAGTTTCCTTACCTTCGTTCACAAACGGACACGGATTCTTTCTGGCGTTCGCTTCGAGCTCTTTGTAGTGTTCCGCGGTCAGGCCGACGTAGTCGTGAAAGTAGCGACATTCGGAGCCATGCCTACAGCCCGTAGTATTTAAATAATGGTGATTGCAGGGCGGAATCTTGAGTTTCTCTACAACGTTTATTAGCTCGGTGGGATTGATGGGACAGAAAAAGTGAACTCACGTTCCGCTAGGGTCTGAAAGGTGCAAATAAGATTTGCGAACAGCTCATAATTTATGAATATTGCGTAGACTTACACGCTTGGGATCCACGCGAATTTCATCTGTGGTGGGTTCTGCGATATCATGCTTCGACTTTTGATCCTCATTGCCCGTCCGATTGACTATTTGAGGGTCTCTGCGAGATGATTGGCTGGAGCTCGATTTGTGGCGAGAAGAGGGAACGGTACTCCAGTCGGTTTTGGATTCCTGAGAATCCTGGGATCCCGTAGGTGACGATGGAACTTGATCAGCGTTGGAATGGTCCACAAGAGTATGGGGTGCCTTGAGACCCGGTGGCTTAGCGGGGGATAGGACAGGGCTAGGGATATTGCGTGGGGCCCCGAGCTTCTCAGGAATGAAGAGATTTGACGTAGGAATGACCGGTAAATCCAGTCCCGTCAAACCCGTTGCTATTTCCTTGTAACTTTGCAATAGAATTAATTTTTCCTTGAATCCATCGGTAATGTGAGATCTGAGTGCCGAGACATAACTATTGTCGTGGCAGCCTGTACTATGAATGCTGAGTACCAGTAGCAAGCTTTCGGAAGTTGTAGTTTCCGTACCTCCAAAAATGACTTTATATGTTTGAGGTATCCTTAGGTCATCTTCAAGGTGAGCTGGGTTCAGACAAGTAAGACTGAAGCCATTTTCCCTTCATCGGACGTTACGTACCCTTTATCTTAGAATCAGCCGCTTCCTTGACATTTCCAACATCGACGATGAGGAAGCGGTCAGACGCTTGGTTGAGCCCTAGGAGGAAATCCTCGAAGTTGTGTTTGGTCGCTTGGTTCACCGTTCTCCCCAACGTATCCATAAGCCCCCGCTTGTTTAGAAATAGTTTCACCCATAATTGGTAAGGATTGTTTCCGAATTGCTTCTTCAGATAGTCCGTGATTATGTTGGATAGCAGTTGTGCTGCATCATAGCCGCCTTGGCTTCCACGTTGTATTAACTCGGGTAGGAATACGGTACCGTCACCATCTAAGAGAACGACAACTCGATAACCCTGTCGTTGTCGTGATGAGAACGGAGAAAAATGCGGAGAGGAAGCGTATCTTACCTTGATCGAAGTGTCTAAGTCATCCTTCGCTTTCTTCAATTCGTTGAATTGTTTGTCGAGTTGGTTATGTTCAGTGTCCAAGCTGTCCCACGCGCGCTTCGATTGCCTGAGGTCTGCTTCGAGGGACTCGATACGGTTTAAATACTCCGCCTCTTTTCCCAAGAAAATATTCAGATTGCCTGGCCCAGTATCAGGTAACAGATTCTGAGCGAACGCGGGTTCGATATACCTTTCAATTGATCGACTAATAGTATGCTAGACAAGGAGTTTGGTGAGCAGTTTGTAAGGGAGGGAATTAGAATCACGCCTCATACGTTTGTGGTAACATGGGTGAGGATGTCATTGTGGCACCGTCGATGGCCATTAGTGCTGTGAACTTTTTTGCTTGTGCGCTTGTGAGTAGGAACCAGAGGAAAATGGTTGTGCGAAGGCTTTTCAGTGCATCCCTTTTAAAGCTGTAGAAGACCCCAGCTGACCAGTCGAAGGCGCCTTTTCTGCACTGCCCGTACCGGTAACAGGGCTCACACCAACAGCTTTTGCTAATTGTCACAACGCGTGTATAGCTTCCAATATCCAAATGAAGGCTGAAGCGCCTAACTTGGCTGTACACGTTGTGGGGTTGTGATGCTGTGGGTCCATACTCTTTCACAAAGACTTCGTCCCGGCGGAATCTCCGCAGACTTTCGCGGTCACTTAGCAGAGAAGACGAGCCTGAGAACAGCGTTAGACGGCCCACTGAGCGATCTGGAAAAGGCCGGCTGGGCAAGGAACGCTTGGGAGACAACAATCGAATGAGAACTCTAGTTTATCACCGCAAGAGTAATCGAATCAAACTTTGCAAGCGCCAGGAACGGAAGTGTACTTTGATGCAACGTGTGTGGTTGTTACTTCTGGAACACGAGGTGTGGCTCCATCGTGCCCAAAGTGCCAGCTAACTCTCGTGAACTTTTTCTTATCAACGTATGCTCCGGCGGAGTAGAACATAGAAAACTGGAGGTTCATCTGCGAGGGATAGAGGTTGCATAGCGGCCAAAACGACAGTGACACACTATATGTAGGGGCAATAGGTTTCGACAAGCATTTTTCACCAGAATACGGGCCCGATACCGGTAGTGGCGTCTCCGAGTCAGAAAGAACCTGCTCGGTTCATACGTCAATTGTATTGCATGTCTGACGCGTGCATGTTTGCTGGTTTTCGATCAGTCAACCAGGCATTAATCAGTCAACCAATCCGCTCACCACCGACAAATCTGCATCTGCCTACCCTTTGGGCTGGGCACGACTGAGATTTGGGGCATTCGTGGGTGTAGACACATGAAGAGCCGAAACGGCAATCTCCACCTAGATGCCAACATTGAGTGTCAGGACTTTAAGTGGACTGTCAGCGCGGGTACCTCTATTAAGACGAGGGCAGGGCGTGGTTTCTGCAAGCTCCTGTCGGTGCAACTGGGTAAGGTCATAGTGATGACCAAAAGTGCAGTTGCTACAATTACAGCCTTGAAGCTCAACCAGGTAATGGTGAATGCATGGCCGCGGTTTGAGCATTTCTGAAAGCATTTCAGGTTAAGCGGCACCGCTTCTGAAGGGCAAAGAGGAGTAAACCTACGCTCGTTAAGAGTCTAGAGGAGTAGCAACATCAGTTTCAGTGCGGGTATCGGGGCTTGGAGTCAGCATACCTGATCAGGATTGACCCGGATAAGATCAGTCGGCTTTGGCCCAGCTAACCCTGCTTCAACCGTCTTCGCCCTCAATGAAGGAAGTGTGTTAAGAAGCGTAGGTGAGTGCCTTTCTGGCAACGTCAACATTTGTGCCGGAAGTTCATCAAGCGGAGCCGGCTCGACCGCCGAGCCTTCAATTATAGACTCAGGATCCGTCCACGAATCATGAACAGAAAACGCGGGCGAGGTTGGGAGAATGGAAGCCGTGTCAGACGGGGAGATGAAGGATTGGAAGGACTGGGGGGTTAGCGGAAGTGGCATTTGAGAGGCACGTGTCAGTAAATGGGTGGGTGAGTTTGGAGAGTTAGGCGGCAGAATGGTCCCAACTTCTCAGCCAAGAACAGGTTCGAGGTCGGAATGATTGGGAGGCCCAGCTCCGCGATTCCAGCTCCCATTTGTTCGTAGCTTTGCAGGAGGATTAGTTTGTCTCTATGGCCGTTCGTCATATGGGATCTGAGCACAAGTGCGTAACCGTTATCATGGCATCCAAGTCAAAGAAAGAAGCGGTAAGCAAGGGAAGTGGAAGCGGGGCTAAAGCGTATTTACCTCCAAAGACGACCTTGAAAGTTCGAGGATTCTCTAGGTCATCCTCCAGGTGAGCTGAATTTATGAAGGTCGGGTTTGGCACTCCCTCATGTAATCTCACTCAACGTACCTCTCAACTTTACATCCGCCGCTTCCTTCATATTCCCTACGTCCACAACCATAAACTGCTCTCGGGCTTGTCCAAATGCAAGCAAGAAGGCTTCGAAAATTTCGCCCAATAGTGGACTGATTCGTCCCAGTGCCCGCATGAGCCCGCGCTTGTTCAAAAAGAGTTTGACCCAGATCTCATAACGTCTGCACCCGAATTCGGCGTTGAAATGGCCTTCTACGATGGTCCTAAGCTGCTCTGCAGCCGCATAGCCACCTTCGCGATCTTGTTGGATCAATTCTGTTGAAAACACGTCTCCGTCTCCGTTAAGAAGAACGACGATGCGGTTTGCCTACGAGTGGCCTTCAGCACGGACCAACTTCGGAGGGCGGGGAACACATACGCGACTTGCATCCTCCGATGACGCCTTTGGTCTCATTAGGTCATTGTGTTTAATCTCGAGTTGATTATGCTCGAGGCGTAACGGCGTCAGTGCATCCTGGAGCGTTGCGAATTGACACTCCAAATCTTCAATACGGGCTTTGAAATCATCAGCATGCAGCGCACTAATGAAAGACGTTTGAGTGCGGGGACATGTACCAGAACAATCATTTTCGTACGTCTTATGCGATGAAGGGCAGCCAGCTGCGCCAGTTCTTTCAGGATGAGAAGCCATTGTTCAGAGTTTGAGAGAAAGCAGAGGTAGAACTGTGCAAAGATGGAAATACTGTCGTGACCGAAGGTAGATGTCCTTTCCATCACGATTCGCGACTTTAAATTTATACCCACAAGCTAGTGCATCCGATATGCTGGGAGACAACACGCCCGATTTCGCGTGAATAGAGAAGTTGGCAGAAGTATGGGCCATATAATGTAAAATAAATATTTACCATGTAACATCGTGAAAACTGTGGACTTTCAGGTAGGTTAAAGCAATGAAATTGGTTCATATGTAGCAGACAGAAAGTTGAAGTGTGTATTATGTAGGTCAACAGGCTTGCCTTGTCATGTAGGTTGGTGCAAGCATGTCATGTAGGTAGCCTTTTCGGGCGATGGAGGTGGGTTTCTTATGTAGGGTAGCATCAACGAGGCAATCAATGTATGTAGGCGAAGCATCGGACTCATGTAGGTCCAGGTGTACTTGCTTATCTAATCATCTCTCTGCCCGTTATAGTCCACGACCGTCTAGTGCGCCACTTTTCTTGGGTATAGGCATCCTGAAGGCATAAGGCTACGGCTAGGCAGGCTTCAAAGTACTCTGGGCATCTTATCAAAATGATATGCATTCTTTCTGGTTCTCCATGCGTCCTCTGGGCTGCAATCTGGGATGTCCTGCGGTGGTCTGCTGGACGCAGCGGAACGATCGAGGTGATCGAAATCCCACGTGCTATGGCACCTCCTGGGCTTTCCATGGGCTTCATACCGTTCAAAAGTCCTGGTATCGTCGCACACCAACCGAGATCATTGTTTTCCTGGGTAGCTAACTAGAAATGTCGACCATTAGGTAGAAAAAATCCTACCACAATTTCTACACCTTGCCTACATTGGTCCGAGTCTATTGAGTTCTGTTCGATAGGATCGGCCTTCAAGAGTCCGGATAAGTGGAGGTTTGTTATTTGCTTCATTATTTGTTCTCTGGATATCACCACTGGTCGAAATTTTTCTTCCTTTCCTCTCATTTGATCTCCTGCTCCCATTCTGGTCGAGCCCTTTCAAAGCTCTCAATACTATGCGAGATATCAACATTCGCCATCTTGGCAAATGCCAAAACCCCGACTGCCCCAAGAAGAGGCTTTGTTTCTTTACCCATGCCACACCTCTTAGCCCTGGTGACGAGTATAGTCGAAGGATCTTGGTCATCATCTGCATCTGTAGATGCCCGGGTGGCTTCCATGTCATTCCTGACTCTTCGATGGTACGATTCTTTCATTCGTCACTGATATTCTTGGTCCTGATATTACCTTTTTCAGCCTCAGGACCAGGAGACTTTGTCGCCCTTCGATCAGCCTGCAGCTCCCGATCCCTCTTCAGCCAGCAATGCATCCAGTTACCGCTCTACTACCTCCAGCAACTCAAAGCCCTCTGAAAGTTCCAACGGTGGCCCAGCACCGTTCAAAGCACCTCCTCAGCATCAAACTGGCGAAGCTCAGGAGAGCCTTCCTTCTCTAATGCAGCCGGAGTCCAAAAGGAGCGAGAGCAGGCCGAGATGCAAGAAGAGCCCAATGGCAAGACATTCAATGCATCTGCCAAGGTAAATGCCATGCTGTCATTGCCTCTTCTTCTTTGCACTGATACATTGGGGTCATGTCCAGGTACATCAATCGTCGTCGCAGCCACCCAGCTCAAAAGGGATGCGCAAGAAGAAGAAGGGAACTCAGCCCGATGTCAAGAACCTCAAGAAGCACACCTCCTCCAACAAGGCCAAAACCGAAGTCCTCGGGCCCAAGCCTCCCAAGCCCAAACTCCCAGGTGGCCGCTCCGTCAAGTGACTGCTCCAGGTCAGGCTTGTACCCTCCGACCCATTCTGTGGTGCAGGTGCGGAATCCCTTTTCAGGACTGCCTTCTGCAAAGACCTGGTGATGGAGCCTCATCTGAGCTAGAGTGGACACCTCGTATCAGCTTATATTGACCAACCATTCATGATGCCCACCAAGGAAAGGTCTGCCGGTGTTCTGCTCGTGCTTCCTCTTCATGTTGCTGATACGGTACTCCCAGGTAGAGATTTGAGGTGCTTCAGGCATGGTACCAGCAGAGTTTGAAACAGCAGTGCAGGTAAAAGGACGAGACACAAGGCCAGACAGGTGCAGAGAGCAATAAGAGCCACCAGCGCGACGCGACGGAAGCAACGTGATGTGATCACATGACCGCGTCTTTCGACTTAGTTCAGCGCGATTGGATGTGGAATCGACTCAAAAGTATGAAAATTGGCGGAGGGATGACTGGACCTACATACCAGGCGCCCAATGCGTGGCCTCGACAGCACTTTCGGAAGTCGGCCTACATATGTGGCCGTGAATCAGATTCCATCGAGGCTTACACCAACATACTATCAAGCCCAGCGAGTCGTAGATCTACCTGCATATTACATTGCGCTCCGATAATCTACACGAAAATATATGGTGTTTAATTTTTTTACACTATATGTGCCATACAGAAGCACAATATCAGAAACCATTGGTCGTTGTTCCTGTCAAAAAGCGAGATCGTGATTGTCTTGAACAAAAGGTTAGTGCGCCCCGCCGTATCCGATGTGGGTCCAGTAGAATTGTTGTTACCTTCCAGATTCGCTAGGCTTATTCTCCAGCATACTTCTCAACAATTGAACATTGAAAGCGTGTTGGTAAACATTGCATGAGCTCTGCTGGCGTAGTATTGTCAATGAGGACGGTCAACTCGAAAGGGACAGGCTTGAAGGAGCCAGTTCAGATGTGTGACCGAATTCTCTGTCAATGTTGTGACAGGAAACCGCGGGGTCTGGCCGGCTCTAGCTTTGACTCCAGTCTGGTTGCCAGCAAAAGGCTTCAAATCTGCCTTATGGACAACGAAAGAATCTGACTGAACTTGGGCCCCCAAAAATGAACTCTTGCCAAAAGGTGGAACATTCCACGGCCTAATCGACATACATCGTCGGGATTCGAACCCAAGCAAACACCATTAAAGTTTTGCAATGCACTCGGCAATCTACCATGCTGGCTATAGATGACAACGGAACCTGAACACATTAACGCACTTTAGCTGCCTCCCGGACCAGCAAAGCTATGACGGCAGATTTCGTCACAGTGAGTCGCATTGAATATTTTTATCATGATTCAGATAGTACAGAAAGGCGGTAAAAGAAGAGCTCAACTCATGACCTGAAGAAACATGCCCAAGGAGTCCACCTAGCAAGGGTCTGCCCGGCCGTCCAATCCAGGTACCTGCTTCCAGGCGATTGAGTTGGTCAAAAGATTATCAGTATCTTTTCGGTATGTTAACGATACAATACATCCAAGAATTCAATTTAGGCCTCGACGAAAGCCCTATACAGCACGAAATCTCCCTCAGCGCCATTACTATACTGCAGCTCCGTCCCAGCACCAACGAAGAACACATCCCCAGTGCCAACATGTAGCATCTCCTCCTTCCCTCCTTCCCCCTTCCAATTAACATACCCCTTCCCTTCCGTAACCACGATCAAACTTGGCCCTTCCACAGGCTTATGCGTTTCCCACTGCATAGTGCCTCTCGTGAACTTCACCTCTACCACCGAGAATTCCGGGATCGGTGGGTCGTACAAGGTGGAGATCTTGCCAACACCTGTTGCTGGTCCATTTTGGAAAGGCGCGGTGTGGACGATTTGGTTTGTTGGCGGGGCGGAAGTGTAGGTTAGCGTTGAGATGAGGTTGGGGACATCTCGGAGTTTGGGGGTGAGCCCAGCGCGGATGACGTTATCAGAGTTGGCCATGCATTCGATGCATTCTGCGGGGTGGGAGGTGAGTGAGTAGATTGGTATATGCGCCATGAAAGCAGGAGAGAACGGGGGAACGCGTGATGTCACAAAATGAATCGTGAACCGAACCAAAGGGTTTCATGGAACCAAATGAACTGAACGTACCGCCACTCAAATACGCATGTGGCTCTCCAGCACCCAGGAAGATAGCCTCTCCAGGTTTCAAAGTCACCAAGTTCAACAAAAAGACGCAGAAGATCCCAATATCTCCAGGGAACTGTTCATTTAACCTCAACACCCATTTCTTCACCTCCTGATCCTCATCGGTCTTTTCCGAATCCAAGAAATCCTTGATCTCCTGGCTCTTATACCTCTCGACGAGGTTCTGGAGTTGTACCTTCCAAAGGTCATCGGTAGCGGTCATGACAGCGGCGAACAGGTCGCGTAGGGCTTTCTTCTCTTTAGGTCCATCGCGAGTTGCGTCGGGGGATTGAGCTTCGGGTGTAGGCTCGGGTTTGGAAGCAACTTCTTTGAACTGGGACAGGATCGAAGGCGGAATGAGGGCGCTTAGCTCGGGAGTGGTAGAGAGGAAATGTTGGACGGAGGGGAGGGGACGGAAGCCGCAGAGAGCGTCAAAGGGTGTCAGGGCAAGGGCCATCTCGGGTTTGTGATTCGGGTCTGTTTGACTGGTTCAGGAAGGAACGATGGTCGAGAGAAGATGGGTACCTTTGTAGACGTTAGGTTGCTCTTTATGGAGCTTTACAGCTGTTTCCTTGTCGGGATGACTTTGGATACTCAGAGCCTTTTGGATACTGAGCACTTTAAACAAGAAAGGTAGATTGCCCTCCTTCGCGCCATCATCCTTGAACTTGTCGAGTACTTTGTCTCCGATTAGTTCTGGATGTGATTTTAGATGTACAGAGAGCAGAGATGCAGTCGATAGAGAAAGCGAGGAGATGGTCGAGGTAAGGGCCTGCAATGGTGAAGAGCCCTGATAATCCGAGGTTATGAGACGCGACGGTCCAGACGGGTGCGTTCCCATCCATAACTGAATTCCGTGGTCTCGTCACACTTCTCTTGAGTACAAATTCCCGATAAAGGACGCACCTCAGCATACGGCTTCTCTTCCTGCATTTGAAAGCCTGGGAGCTTCGACTCTTTCGCAAACTGGGCTACTTTTGCTTCCAGTCCAATTTTACCCCAATCGTAAGATTGTGTCGTGGGTGCAACTTTGAATACCCGTCCAACAGTCATATTGTATGATAAGCTTTTGGCTGCAGCGCAAAAGTCGTTTTCAGCTTGTCTTCGTGCCATAACTCAGACTGACGACGCACCTGTCCAAGTTCAAATACTCTGAGAGTCCTGTCGCTAAAGGATATCCACTGTTATATATTGTAGCAATCGACGGGGTCACCTCGGCCTTGAACAAATGAATGCAAGTAGGCAAACAATGGAGCCCTCATGATTGAACCAGCGACCTTGGATGATGTCAGATCTTATCGATTTCGATCACGACGATAACATAACCAATTTCCATTTTTTGCTATGATTGACAAAATAAAAAGATACAGATATCAGTTCAGCATGGCCAACGTGGGGATCGAACCCAAGACCTTCGCGTTATTAGCACGACGCTCTAACCAACTGAGCTAGTCGGCCCTGCGAGGCTCGCCAGACGGCCCATCCCAGCTTCAAAGCGTTCTGAATTGTCAAAGTTCAACAGAGCCATCGCAAAGTTGGACATATATAGGGGAAATCATATGGTACGTTGATATACTATATTCTAGCGATTGTAACAACACGACGGAGTCCTTGTAAATATAATGTCTACATCTGAGGGCTCCAGACCTCATTTATCCGAAGCAACCGAAACCAACAGTTTCCCGTGGTTCCATGGGGTTGAATCAAACGACCAGGGACTTTGCTGGTGGTATACTCGTTGTATGGTCGGTTCGTATTCAAGGAAGGGAGGGAGAAAGTATTCCGTTGGCGTCTGCTAAGGCAGTTATATTGACTGCAAGCTTCCAGCTGCTTGACCGTTAGGCGTGATGTCCAGATGGAAGGTCATTTCATCCATCTTGTGGTTGTCAAATATGGAGACCCGTAATTGGACGAAGACAATCACGAGTGTCGGGTAGATGGCCTGGAAAAGTATGTTCGTGAGTGCCGAATTTCGAATAATTCCCGGGTACTCACGCAAAATCTGTAAGTAAGTGTAGTTGCAACGTTGAAGAGAGACAAGAGCGCAAGATTTTTCGTATTCCACTTGTCGTCACTGAATGGGCAGATGGCGGCAGCGATGAGCTAGATGTCTTTCAGCTACCTACACATCAGCTGGGAAAAAGCTACGTACCTGTAAAAAACAGAGAATGGCTCCGGATTCGACAAGTAGTATCATAACCCTTTGTGTTGGGGTGACATTTGTTGTTGCCTTCGTACCCACATCGAGAAATCGGCTTCGGTGTCTCCTGTTGAGAACTGTTCATTTCCGATGTTCCGAAGAAGCTCAGTTAATACGCACCTGAACTCGTGATAGATCATATAAGTAGCCAGGAGATTGGTGAGGAACGAAGTTATCAGGTGAAGCTCAAGAATAACGATTTGAATCATTGTACTGTTTTCCGTTTCCACGTCTGTTGCTACGCAAAACTCAGTGTATATTCGGACCGAGATGGATGCCGCTTTCAGGTTTCCAACGAGTGGTAAGCTAAAAGTCGATGATGAGAATGATAAGTTGACCCACCGAGATTGACCGCAAACAGACTAAACAGCAGTGACATAACGAGCCTGTTGCCGCACTTGAGAACGCTTGCACGCCATATAACGATGGCGTCACTTATGGCAATCTAAAAAGAATGTCTAGTTGGAAAGATCCAAAGTTATGTGCGAAACCATGATCCTACCAAAAATGCCTCCGTAAAAGAGCTTATAGGGGTCAAGACGACGAGGTTGGTAGTTGCCCTTTGCAAATTGACGAATAGCACGTCACTACCACCCTTAGTGAGGCTACCAAGGATGATAGATATTGATAGGATACTGCGGCAAATCATGTCGATGCTGCTTAGCAAGAAACAAGCGGACACTAGAAGTATGGTTGACCGCGTTCCACGCCCTTTCGCTCTGCTCAACTGGTTAGAGAGTGGCCTCGTGTTGAGAGAAAGAGGATGTACAGATAAATCCATACCGAGTAAATATAGAGGCAAGCACCTACGCCTACCAGATGCCAGAGACAGAATCAGTTCTCCCGTGAGTTGGCAGGTAGGCTCTGCTGACGTACCGTAGGCTAACACAGATGCTAGTGCAGTAGAGAAATTGAACAAGATGTTCTGTCCAAGTGTTTTGAGGAGCTCAATGTCGCTCGGCGTCATCTTCGGGTTACGGAGGCCTTCCTGCTTTCGATACTGTAGAGGAGGAGGGAAACGAGGCGCTCGTCATTGAGGTAGGTCTTCTTAGAGCTAGATATCTTTAAGAGAAGCCTTGAGGAAGCTTTGCGATCAGAGATCACATTACGGGCGCGACAGCATGCATGGATCAGCATGGATCTCTTGATTTTAATAACAGTTTAGGCTGAGCGCAGCACTATGCCGAGTGCCGAACGACGAGCGAAAATCCCAAGTTACACATGGTTCAATACAAAGCGTGAGCGCGGTGGGGAAGATCACTGGGAGGGGAGTGTGGCGAGTCTGCAATGAGTTGGCCAGGAGGCTGATCAATATCTGAATCAGAGGATCTATTTTTGATTGCCTTTCGCGAGATGGTGATTGGTCGACCAAAAAATAGAAGACCCAATCATTCCTGCAGGTGCTCTTTGTCGGTGAACGTGGTGGCAAAATCCAACATCTTTGCATTATTGACATGACACCCCTACTAATTGAGCTTGCCCACTGATTTTGATATTGGAGATCATAAATGGTTCTTGTTTTCTTTATGGTATTTTCGTGGAGCCTCTGATGGATCTACACTTCAAACAAAATACAATGTACCATGATCTCGATCATACCAAACCATGAACGTCCGAGAATGGATCCCAGCTGGAATCGGTGTGCCTGTCGTACTCAAGAGTGTCGGCGAGCTTTTTGGCCGTCTCCTTTCCGTACACCTCCTCCAACCAGGCAAAGATAAGATCAATGCCTGCACTGACACCCGAAGCAGTCCAGACATTTCCATCCACAACCCATCTCGCCTTGGCTACCCATTGGACCTCCTCCCTCCGGGCAGCTATCTCCTTAAACGCAGTTTTGTTTGTAGTCGCTCGTTTGCCGTCTAGAATGCCTGCCAGCGCAGGAATGAGGGCTCCCGTGCACACTGTAATGAGGTATTTCAACGACGGATACACTCGTGCCACATAATCGACAGCGCTCTGTATATTGTCTTTATCTCGGGTCCCGAAGCCACCTGGGATAATCAGCACCTCGATGTCGCCTGGGGCTGTGCCAAAGGTATGGGTTGGAACGACGCTCTGGCTGAAATCCGGCCAGTCCGCAGAGAGGCGCTTTTTTGTTCTGGTGGATATCGGATCCAGCTTTTCCGCTAAGATGTAAAGGCTGATGGGCTTAGAGAGAGACAATAAATTGAGGGCGTCCAAAGGTCCGAAGGCATCCAACGCTTGAAAGCCCGGGAATAGAAGTACACCAAACTTCGTAGGTTCTGAAGGGGGAAACCGTCTATTAGATGTTTCATAGGCACCTAGGGTGGGGTCGCCTTACCCCTTTGTTCAGCAGCCATCTCGACCGAAAGGCTGATCACAACGAAGTGAGATGCAAACCGCAGCAACTAGCTATATCTGATTTCATGACTCGTTCATATCTGTGCTTAGTACTGTAGATCGTCCCCTGATCACGGGTTCGAGCTGCAGGCTGCCGCAAGCGGTTCTTTCCAGCCCCAGGGTCCGTTCCCAAAGTAATGGAACTCGAGTAATGGTAAAAACATACGAAAGATGGGTATTGGCATTTTAACAAGGAGGGTGATTGGGCGAGAGATAAGGCCCAGGTGATTCACAGAGGTAAAAAGATGGCCAACGTGGGGATCGAACCCAAGACCTTCGCGTTATTAGCACGACGCTCTAACCAACTGAGCTAGTCGGCCATGCTAGGTCCATCACCGTACGTATTCACTCCGCAATGTGACATTCAACTTCTCAAGGTTCGAGATATATATTTAGTTGCTCTTATTCATATGACGTACACGACGCCAAGGTATGCATTGGGCTGTGTTGCCCACAGATTTGAGATCATAAATGAAGCCGTTTCCTAACGGGCCGGCTCATAGAATATCTACACTAGTAGCCAGAGTTGACGTGGATAACCAGGGCTAGAATGGCCGCCATTCAACGATGCAAAAGAGGCTGCACCCCATTAGTGCATGCCTAGAAACGTCGATCAGTGAGTTCCTATCAGATACTGGTCGGATATGATACCTACACGGGAATTCAAATCCTCCAAGCTAAAACTGTCAAGCACGGAGATCCGGCATTGAACTAACATTAGGACGAGTGTTGGATATATGGCCTGGAAAGTGTACTCATCAGTAATGCCTAGAAATGTACCGATTTGGCCGACACGCACGCAAAATCGATACACGAGCTCAGAAACGACATCGTAGAGAGATATGAGCGCAAGATCTTTCTTATTCCATGTCCTGTCACCAAATGGATAAATTGCGGCGGCTACGAGCTGGATTTTTTGCTCAGCTAGTCAAGTAGAAGTTGGGAGAGCCTACGCACCTGTAGAAAACAGAGAACGGCTCCAGATTCAACGAGTAGGATCATAACTAGTTGGCTCGGAGTAATGCCATTTGCTCCCCCGACGCTTTGATGAAAGACTTGTCGCCGGTACACTCTTCCTATATTTGTTCATCTAAAATCCTGCCACACAACCTAGAGGACGCACCGTAGTTTGCGAACAATCATCAGGGTGGCCAGAAGGTTGGTGAAAAATGAGGCCACCAGGCTCAATTCCAACAGTATAACCTGACTAATTGCATCACCCGTTGACTCTCCTATTGCTAAGTACAGCAGTGAAGCTCGTGTTCGATATGCAACGGATGTTCCTCAAAAATCATTATTGGATTAGTTATAGACTCCAAACCCCAAACAACTCAGAAAGAGCCTACCGATGCTGAACGTGAATAGCCCAAAGAGTAACGTGTTGAGAACCCTGTTCCCGCACTTAAGGATCATTGCCCGCCAAATAACAATACCATCGCTGATGAACATCTGATAAAATGTCAGTTCAGCGACACCAATATGCATCCTAAAGATTTTACCAAAGCAGTATTTGCAATGGAGTACATGGTCAGTAAATTCACCAGCTGACGGTTGACTAATACTCTCTTCAAGTCGATAGACAGTACGCTCCTGTAACCGATGGTAGGGCTTCCCATCATGATAGCTAACCACAGGATACCACGGCAGAATAAATCCATGCTAGCAAGCAGGAAGCAAACAGACAATGCAACTAATGTTGACAGCTTTCCCCGACCTCCAGTCCTACTCAGAAGTTGACCTCAATTAGCTTGGAGGGAATCGGGATGAAGAAATCGTACCGATAGATCCAAAGCGAGTAGAGATAGAGGCAAGCGTTTGGGCCTACAAGCAGTAGATCAGTTGACGTCTATCAGGTGATGAGCCGGTTCGATAGCGTACCATACAGAAGCATTGATGCTATCGCGCCCGCGAGATTGAATGTAATGTTCTGCCCCAGGCGTTTGAGAAGCTCGGCTTCGTGGGGTGTCATTGTTTGCGCGCAAAGACTAGCTTTTGGGCCTTGAGGAGTAGATAGGAAGCCGTGGTTATCTTTCTTCGTAAGTTGGCCTACTAATAATCTTAAAGAGCCAGATAGAGATCCGATGATCTCAGGTACATTATTGTGCCAAGGCACCTCGGAGGTGCAACAAAGACAGAATCAAGGAATGATGGACAGATATCCGAGACTGCAGGAAGTTCGATGTTCAACATATTCCTAATACATCTCCAGAACGAGTGGGAAATGACAGGACAGGCGGTGTCCCAGTGGCACATGTCCTCAGATTGGTATTCTTGGGCGGTGGCCTGTGATAAATGCACTTCGGGGCCATAATATTCTGAATCACGTTTCCTGCTATGCAAAGGGCACGAGGATCGTCAGAGTTCGTGTGGTCCAACCTGGTGGTGGTCAGGGTAGAGAACAACAAAGTCCCAACGTCGGATGTTGGCATTGCTTGAAGCTTTGCTTACCTAAACAGTCTAGCCTCCGAATTCAACAGAGACAAACTTTGTTGGTCGCCGATGCTGTCTGGTGCAACGACCAATCCAGTCAAGGATGTTCTTCATTGTGAGTTTTTCGCGTCAATTAGCAGGTTAGGGTATATAACTGACTGAACCTGTGTAGAAAGAGCTAACGCACACGATTTTGCTGCATCCGTCCTACTTTGGACCTCGCATGCTCTCATTTTTGGAGAACAAACTCTATGCCGACGTCGAGGGAACCTGTTCTGGAGCATTTGGCTACATCATCGCTGTGGTCTCAATTTTGGATATTGGGAAGGGCATGGTCTTGAGTGGAAGTGGGCAAGCGGAGTTCATCACGCGGTATCGCGCGATCGTGTTCAAGCCGTTCAAGGGAGAGGTTGTGGACGGAATAGTCACCAACGTCAATAAGGTATGCTTCGTCAAGTCTGCACATACCCTGGAAGACTAACGCTGCGCTAGATGGGATTCTTCGCCGATGTCGGGCCATTATCTGTATTCGTCTCACATCAGGTCTGCACGTCTGGTCATGCCCTCTTTCCCAGCCTTCTAACAAGGAAACACACGTTTGCAGCTTATACACCCGGATATGCGCTTTGACTCCAGTTCAAATCCACCTTCGTTCGCGTCCGAAGATCAGGTCAGTTCCCAACATTCTCCTTCGGGCAGCTTATTCACCACAAGCTACCCAGATAATTGAGAAGAATACTCGAGTGCGCCTAAAAATTGTCGGAACCCGTGTAGATGCTACAGAGATTGTGCGTCATTCTACTTGGCATTACACTCATCGCCTGACTATAATACCTCTAGTTCGCTATCGGCACAATAAAAGAGGACCATTTGGGTGTCATTGACTGATCCTTTAGATTTGGCCTCACTCGCTTTCGTTTCCGCGTACTCACCCTTTCCTGGTTGTAATCACTGATCTGTATTATACCTAACAGAATAAATAAACAGGCACTCATGCCTAGTTGAATTTCGGGAAAAGCAGAGATATACATATGATACGTTACGCTGGGAAACCTACGCTTCAGAAGCTTTTCCAAACCTCGTGTCCAACTCTTTACAGATAACCAGAAGTGCTTTGCCCAGCTTCTCGAAGTCCGATAACTAGTCAAAAGTCAGCGCACATCACTTAGCTGTTGCGAAGGGACAAACCTCGTTCCAAATTTGAGCACTACATCGTATCCACCACCGGTAATTGTGGAAATACACGAAACCCGTCGTCTTGTGCACCTCCAGTAATTGCTCCAAGAATACATGATTGACTTCTTTGGTTGGCTTGATATCGGGCGACAACGGCAACTCTACGTTCACCTGCGAAAGGTGTCATCCTCTAGTCTCTTGAAGGACTGGCGGTTTACTCACCATGTTCACCGTGAGTTCTCCATCCGGATCCATCACGGTGGTCCCAAGAACCTCAGCGAGTCGCTTCCCTCCCTTGAGTGCGAGGTCGTGGCAGTAATCGTTGATCTTCTTCTCGCCTCCAACCCAGTTTCTGAAATCCAAAGCTGGAAGACAGTGAGCCTGAAATATCCTCGAAGCGATGCTCCGTACTCACCATAGGCCACACTCAGATAGTGAACTGGATCTAAGGAGCTGACCCCTGTAGCAGGAAACCTTAGTAAACGATGGCCCTAAAAGAGACTGGCGGCTTACAAGCATGCTGGGCGGCGAATTGCGATAATTCACCCTTGCGGTCTGACGTAGGAACATAAGCCGTCGAGGTGGGTATCGAAGTGTTCATGAAGTGCTGGTTCCTAGACGTTCTCAATCAGTACGTTGCTTCGGTACGGTATTGGCTCAAGAACAAACCGTTTCGGAACATACAGTGCGCCTGAAGGGCGTTTGGAGCTGAGCCATTTATGACAGTTCTGGTGGCAGTCAACAATTTGCATTCGAACAACTGTGGATAGTACGCACAGTGAACCAGAAATCAGGCCCAGCTTCGCTGAGATTTAGGTCCTGTTCTTGGCCAAGGGAGTGAGCAGCATCGATGACGCTGAGGATACCCTGCTCTTTGCAGATAGCCACGAGCTCTTTCCAAGGGAGCAGGACTCCAGGGAGGGAATGGAGGCTGTCGATCACGGCGACCAATTTCTTGCCTTCTGCTCGAGGAATGGAGGCAAGAGTGTCTTTGAATTTCTTGACGATCTCTGCGTGCGTCGTAGGGTACTGGAGGCTGATCTTAACGTGCGTCGGGTGAGGTGGTGTATCCGCAATGTATTGTGCGGTCGCGCTTGCTGCAGGATATGAGGTGCTGACTGTTGGAAGTGTTAGCACCGGGTTGAAGCAGATCGAACTCCTTCTAGGAGGAACATACATGTTATGATCGTATCGCCCTTCTCCCACACAAGGTTCCTCAAAACCACGTTGATTCCCATGGAGGAGTTCTGCACGAGAACGACCTCATCTACATCGGCGCCGATGAGCTGAGCGACCCTTCGGCGGACATCGAGAAGTTGTTCGTAATAGCCAATGCGAAGATAGCTATCCGGGTTTCCTTCCACTTTGGCGGACAACTTGTTGACGGCACGTTGAACTGGAAGTGGTACAGCTCCGTAAGAACCTGGTCGGCCGGTAACCGAGTCGGTAACCGGAAAACCGTATGGGAAACCTACCATTGTTTAGATTGACTAACCCTTCATCAAAGCCATAGTATTTGAGCATCGCATGCCCAAAAGCAGATGGAGACTGCTTGTAGAGTTCCGAAGGTTCAAATTGTTCAAGTGACATGGTTGCAAAACTGGGATGAGAGTGCCAGCCCGATAACACGGAGGATCATGATTTGCCGAGATCGAGTCAATTTGGTGACTCAAGGGTGATATTCATCAAAGATTAATCATTTCCCCCTGGAATATCGAGCAGCATGGTTGAGGAGGTTGGCTTGACCGAGCCCGGGATGACTAAAACCGAGGCGGGCTTTCCTTGGCCTTGCATGGCTTCCCGATCCAATCAAACGCGGCTGAGACACTCGCAGGAACGTCGTCATTTCCAACGGAGGAGATAAATGTCAACTGATATAGCTCTCCTTTTGCGCATGGTGTGGAAGGGAATCTGGACGTACAGAGGGAACGTGCAGAAGAAGATCGTTCACCGGCAACTTGGTATTTCCCCGACACCATCAAGCTTTCTCGGCATTCGCAGCAAACCTCGCATTCCTCCTCAAGATCGCTATACACCTCGTTATGTTATTCTGCGTGTCTGGATGGTCAAGACTTCCATTCCATCGTGTAAACCGCATCACATTCTCTGCAGGATATGGTTAAGGACTCTCGAGACGAACGATACGTATATTTCTTTTCTATTCCATAATTAATTACATTGTACTATACAGCCGACATCGGGTCTGGAGATATCAAAGGGGAAACGAATCTGGGATGGTAGAGTGCTGAAGAGAGTCCTAGGACGCGTAAAAGATGCTACTAGGGCCACAGCACGCCTACGCGACTCCCATCGCCTCGAGAAATTCCCCAGAACTCGTCATCCGGAGGTATTTCCACATTCGGTCAAGGCCTTTCCTTTTTCGTATGTTATTCTTTCTCTCTCATTTTCGAGCTCCCTCTTCGTTTTTCTGTACATTATGACATCATTTTGGGTCCGGGGGCACGAGAGTACGTGCGCCTTCGGTTTCTGTACATTATTAATACCCACCACCTGTATTTTCGACCGGAGGAATCCCCAACTTCCCACTTTTCCCCGCTCCCTGCAATATACAGTTTCTTCCCAACTTTCCAGCCTGTGATAGCTCGTTCGTCAGTCGGACAACTCAAGAATACTTCAGCATTGAGTTCAAAGAGAACTCCAGCATCGTCCACAAAGAGTGGGCATTAGTTCGTTGAGTGTTTTTACGTTCAGTTTTCAGTCTCTCTCTTTCCCCTCCTCAGACGCGTCGTGCGTCTCGGCTAAAGGCCACCATCAGCTCTTGATCCCTTACGTTCACGCTCACTCCTCGATCTTCGAGGAACTATTTTTCATTCAGGTCCGCTCGTACTCTACCAACATCAACGAGACCCGGCTACAGTGCACTCCCTGCGGCTCAGGAATTTATTTCCACAATGGTCACGAAGAAACTGAGAAAGCAGCTAACCGGAATGAAAGGCGATGGAGCCCCAGGTCAGCTCAACCAAGCGCGGCCCAGGTTCATTGCCTACCCGGGAAATACAAAAACCTTCCAAAACATGCTGAAATACTATGCAGAATCACCTCCTTTCTCAGTACTTCCTACCGAATCCACAAATATTCGTGAATCTAGAGCGAGGATAGCATGCGTCAACATTTCTGCTGAGGCGCCGTCTTCAGCCAACACCTCCATCTCCTCGATTTCCCGCAAAATTCTCTCAATACGTTCAGCAGCTCCAGACAGACGGGCAATTCTGGCGCAAGCAGCATGAATTGTCAGGTAGGTGGGCGAAGGAAGGGGGAGGTCAAGCTCTGGATGATTCTTAAATGTCACGGTTTCTGGATATTCGTAGAGGAAGAATTCCTTAGAGGCACATAACTTGTATGTGTTTAGGGTATCCTTAGACGATTTTAGCAACACTGCCCAGAGGTTGGAATAAGCAACTTACCGTTTCCATGAACCAAATATCCAAACTGTCAAATTTTGTACGTACGTTAACTCCCATGGTCATTACATTTTCAAGTTTATGCATCTTGTTGCCACTTAATCCGTCAGGAATCGTGCCGTAATTGAGGGACCTTATCATGGTCCAAACGTCTGCTACATATGACTGTTGGATAGGATTGTCAGGATACACATAGGATAAAGTCATAATAAGGAATACCTTTTTATCACCAATATCAGGACCTGTGATGTTTGTATTCGCGAGTTCGGAGAATATATGAACACATTCAGTTACTGTCGTCCGCCTGCCTACTGCCCCAATCTCCTCCAACACGAATTTACTAAAGTCGGCTTTTCTGTCATATGAGCGGCACGAGACATCCAAGGAAGTAGCAGGTGTAGGGCCTCGGTTCGATTTGACTAGACACCAACAAGCGTCAGTCAAGCATCCAGTGGGCGAACAGAAGTAGCTTACACATTCGAAAGAGATGGTTATAATATCTTTCACCGAACACTTCGACTTGCTGCTCTAGGCAAGAATCCACTTCGGGTGAAAGGCTTCAGCGGGCTGCATGGCTAGGTGTAAGAGAAGAAACCCTACGAGCCTGACGTTAATTAAACTCTTCTCCCTTGCATCTGCAGCCAAAATTTCCTGCTGACGGTGATAGCACTTTGAGTAAGTATCAAGATAAGAAGGGGGAGAAACGGAATCATCTGGCGGAGGTAAGGGAGTCATGATGAAGGTTCACGGTAAAATTGCAGTGATTATGTGATCCTTGCTGTGGCGCAAGTTTCTTTAGAATCAGATGGGAAGGCTTCCTCGGGGCTGAAGATCACACAAACCGTTCATTGAAACCGCTTTCACTTCAGCGCTGCCTCAATGCGCCTCCGCCATTCTAGAGCGATGGGAGGATCTACAAGACTATTCGGCGGTGTCATCTTGCCTGAAAGGACCCTTCCATGAGTAAGAACTTGGTTGCATCGTGTTACGTGGCTTAGAATTCATTGAAAAAACTACGATTTCTTGACGGAAGTTGCTATGTGAAGTTTTGAGCGCCACAGTAGAATGATAAGGTGACGCCACAGCGGATGTGTGTCATTTCGTGCATTGCTCAAACATAATGCATTGTTGGATCGCAATGATTGATTTTTGAGTTTTTGGAACCAGAGAGCGTAATGTACATTACGGGCGTTATCCCAACCTAGTTTCTTTGATCATATTCAGGAGAGTGGGAGATAGGAGGTACCAATCCGCCGGCCAGAAGTGAAGGCCGGGTCTCAAAAATAGCGCTTGGAGTGCCTATTAGTTGTAAACGAAAGGCACATAAGCTTCTTAAAATGCAGAGTGGGCTTCGTTCTTGAGTCGCCATGAGGCTCATGCTGGTTATGCACAGGTTGAACGTTGAAGTACGGGCGGAGTATGAATTTCGTCCCGAAAGGGCAGAGCTCTATCGGACTTCAGAACTGTGTCTCCTTGCTTTCAACGTCGATCTCGTTCTCGACGTTTCCTATGGAATACACGCTGCCCTTTTCCCAGAGACTGGATATCGGCGTTTCATTACCACTTCATGATTGTCGTCGAAGTAGAATTCTTCGACCTCGAAATATGGGGTTTTTACGATTTTGACTGACCTTGTAAGGCTAAATAGGCTTCGGACGCTCAAAGTCTGGTTGCTAGGCTTTTGCTCAAAAACAGGGAAGAGTTAGCAGTTCGAGTTACAAGCAGGTCTGTCGATCAAACGGGCAGTTCAGAGACCCGAGAGTGGATGACCAGCTTCTGCAGTAGTTCACTACCTGGCAAATCATCTGGTGCTTCTCAGCTTCCGTACCTTGACTGCGTGGTCACGTCCTCGAGGCTCCTCAAGCGTCTTCCTTGCATGACGAAGCGTGACTGAAATCTTCAAGAATTTCAAGCACGGAGCAAAAACTTATAATACCTCCGTTCACCGACTGTCTAGCACTCATCTTCCCAAATCCTCTTCCTTGTCTAATATTTGTTCACCGCTCTCTGTATCTACTCTCGTTTATCATGTCTACCTTGAATATGTCTCATGCTTTGGACAAAACGTGAGTGGCGCTCACCCGACTTTATTGGTCTTGTGGCACTGACGACGATGGTTCTAGCTTAGGAGCTGCATTTATTGGCACCGTCGTTTCAGCAAAGTCAGCTTTTGTTTTTATCTCTTTCCGGACATCCTTTGACCCTTTTCTAAACAGCCTTCACGGTGGTATTAATTAGTCCTTCTCTTTCATGCCGTACTCTAACTTGGAGTAGTTTCCTGTGTTCAGGCCTGGTATTACTTCACTCACCAGCAGGATGCATGGCCACTGAAAACACTGGTTCGTCGCTTCCCCGTTGTTCTGGAGAGTTTTTCTCCTGATATTAGACAGGTCACCGCTGTCATGATATTTGATACGATTCACCAAATTCTCATTTCTCATACTGGTGAGTTGGCTGTATGTTACGTTACGTTCCCCCTGATAACGTTACGCAGTGTACACATACACGATTACGAACTACTTCAACCCGGACGCGCTCAATATTCTGGTGTGGTACGTATAGCATACTCCGTTTGGTCCCTCAGTTGCCTGACTGGGTCACCCGATGTCTTCCAGGAGTCTACTGGTAAGTTCGCAGGCCAGCTCCCGAAACAGTCGCTCATCCTCGGCAAGGTGGAGGTACTTTTCAATGTACGTTCCTTCCATCACTTGCCGAAACCGCTGCTGACTTCTTCATAGGGCTTGACGGCGTTTCTAGTCCAAGGGTACGCAGATCCAGTCATTGTCCTGTTGCGTTTCTGATCTCAACATCGGCAGATTTCTCGGTTTGAGGGTTTGGCTTCGT
This sequence comes from Clitopilus passeckerianus, assembly GCA_944990035.1. Lineage (NCBI taxonomy): Eukaryota > Fungi > Basidiomycota > Agaricomycetes > Agaricales > Entolomataceae > Clitopilus > Clitopilus passeckerianus. The sequence continues at coordinate 524,200 of CALYLX010000115.1, read as the reverse complement.
GCGTTTGCTCAATTTCACCTGGTCATTTTGACTAATACCTCGACAGTGAGCAGTCACAACATCGTTCTTACCGCCGTTGTGGTCAGTATTTAGAACACCGATTCCGGATGTGTTGTTCTAATGCAAACCCCTCGTTCAGATTCTCCTTGTTCTCCTTGAGTTCGGTGCGCTTTCACTGATTTATTCATGATATCGCGTCAACTCACTTGCCCGGGTAGGATGCATTCTGGCGTTCAGCGTCTTGTCGTGCGTTCTAAAGACTCGGCTGTCCGGTTCTTCCTTGGTTACTGATTATTTCTGCAGCCTCAACCTTCACACATTCGCCGAACTACAACAACTGAAGGTGGGGCCTCATCTCTCTAGACCTGATCCCATCGCTCATTTCACAAATCAGTTTCTGTCCATCATGGTCAATGCCTTTGCGGCGGCGGGTGATGTCCTCATCGCGATTATACTTTGCACATTGCTGTACCGCTCTCGAACAGGCTTCCGCCGGTACGTATTTCTTCAATCTACTTCTGGACGTGGCATGACGATCGCTCCCATAGTTCCGACACCATCATTAAGAAGCTGGTATGCTTCTTCAGCGTTATTCATCACCGAAATCCTCACTAACTTCATGTCAGATGCTATTTGCCGTCAATACAGGCTTACTGACGAGGTCCGTAATCTGCTGACACCGCCGATAAATGTCACGAAGCTGATGCCTCGCTGATGGTAGTCTCTGCGCAATTGCTTCGTTAGTCTCAGTCAGTAATCTTCCGCGGCAAGGTTTCGTCTCTCTTCACAGTTGTTTACATGGGCGGTCTCTCCCTAGATCGTCGTAGCTGGACAAACCTTTCTCTACATCGCGTTTTTCTTCTGCATCGGTCGCCGTGAGTCATGCTTCCGGATACCTTGCTTCCTGAACTAAAATTAAACTGGTTCAGTTTACACCAACTCTCTTCTTGCCACGCTCAACGCCCGCAAAATGATCCGTGGCTCTTGCGATGGTATCCAGAGCACAAGTGACAACCTGTCCCTTTCTCGCTATCCCAAGGCCGCAAGTATCACCTCCAGGGTAAGTTGCCATAACCTAAAAGTATAAATACAGTTACTCATCATTCATCAGCGCCAAACCGGTACGATCTCTATCAAGATTGACACGACCAAGGAGTTCGTCAGTGATCATGACGAGCTTGAGAGGCACCAGACGCCCCTCGTAAGTCATGTTTATTTTGAGAACTATCTGAAACGCTGACGAGTTCCCACAGAGACTTATGCATCACCCATCGAGCTCCACTATGATTCCCTTCCAGGAGAAAGATGAAGAAATTATGGCCATTTAATGACATAGTATGACCTCTGAAACGTCTAGTAGCTTGCATTTCATTGTATCTTCTTGATAGCAGGCACTATATGCATCTAATCGCGAAATGTAAATACCCATTGCCCTCTCCCGTCTTGGAGCCGCCAACACGAATTTACTTCGGCTGACCCCCCAATTCTGAAGACTGTGAACAGCTAGACTTGCCAAAAGAGGCAACCCCTCGGAAGTTAACCGAACTTCAACTCGGGATATTCACCATGATTACACACGCCTTCCAGTCCATCCTATTCGTTGTCGACAAGTGCCCACGTTGTCGATCACACTTCCAACGTTCTCGCGAAGCAAGAGTCCTGGCGCGACGGAGCCGGCTGGCTTTCCGTAATGTCAGATAAATGGACGCCTTCGGGTTGTGACCCGACGCCCTTAGATGACCTCTTGGAACCCTGTAGTAACTTGTTCTATCGGCTGCGGAGCGACCGGGTGACCCGTTCTTACGAATCCCACCGAGATATCCGTGTCTCGACTTACAGCCACTATGAACGCCAATTCATTTAAAATCGGTATGTAGAACGCACCGACTTTCCCCAAACGATATCAGCCATTTCTACCATGTCGATTACTCCCGAACAACTCGACCAACTTCTTAGTGTTCCTCTGGCCACCCTTGACCGCTTGGGTGCAGCGCCCGTTCCAGCAGACATTGATGTAAAGAAAGTCGCCCAGGATTGGTTTGCTGCCTTTGCTTCTGCAGCCGAGGCCGGTGATGCCAAACAAGTTGCATCTCTCTTCATCACGGATTCCTTCTGGCGAGATCTCCTCGCCTTGACGTGGGACTTTCGTACATTCATCGGGCTCCCAAAGGTCACGGAGTTCCTCGAAGATAGGCTCAAGGCTGTCAAGCCGAAGTCATTCAAGCTGCGTGAAGACCACTACTTGGGCCTACAAAGCCCCTTCCCCGACTTCACCTTCATCTCGTTCTTCTTCGACTTCAAAACCGATGTTGGCGTTGCCTCTGGCATTATCCGTCTGGTCCCCACTGCTACCGATGGATGGAAGGGATATTGCGTCTTCACCAATCTCGAGGACTTGAAGGGATTCCCCGAGCAGATCAATGGTCTCCGAGACTCTTCGCCCTGGCATGGCAAATGGGAAGAGAAGAGGAGGAAGGAAGTCGAACTCGAGGGCACACAACCTAAAGTCCTGATTGTTGGAGGAGGCCAAAGCGGCTTATGCGTTGCTGCAAGGCTCAAGGCTTTGGGCGTTCCTTCCCTGATTATCGAGAAGAATGCCCGAATTGGTGATAGCTGGCGTACGCGCTACGATGCGCTCTGTCTACACGATCCCATTTGTAAGGCCAAACTCCACTCTCGTTGCCCATCTCTCACATTCGTTACAGATTTTGACCACATGCCATACATGCCGTATGTTCATTACCTCGTTGACTGGTGCAAGCACTGACTCACCTAATTTAGTTTCCCTTCAACTTGGCCACTCTTCACTCCTGCCAAGAAGGTGAGATGGTTTCCTTTTGTGAATCTGGGACCTTACAGCTCCATCAGCTTGGACAATGGCTCGAAAGTTACGCAGCAGCTCTTGATCTCAATGTTTGGACTTCTTCCATCGTTGAAAGCGCCAGAAAGGAGGAAGCAACTGGCCAATGGACCATCAAAATCAAGCGTGGAGATCAATCACCAATCACTTTGAATATGTCCTACTTGGTTTTCGCGACAGGAGCAGGAAGTGGTAAGGCGGAGCTCCCCTCCATCCCTGGAATGGTAAGAAACCAAGTCTTTTCAACTTCCTCTGACCTTCGCTCATACGGACACCAGGAAACATTCAAAGGCCAAATCCTCCATTCTATCCAGCACGACAGAGCAACAGACCATCTTGGAAAGAAGGTGGTCATTGTCGGTGCAGGTTCCTCTGCTCATGATATTGCAGAAGACTACTATTGGAGCGGTGTCGGCAAGTAGTTTGGTCTTACCTGTTCTGCATCCTTATTCAAAGTTTTATAATTGGTAGATGTGACGATGTATCAAAGGAGCTCGACCAATATCATGACAACGGCGAATTCTAGAAAAGTCATGCTTGGAGGTATTTCAGCTCTGCTTTCCCGGCTGAACTCAATTAAACTGCGATTACAGCTCTGTACAGTGAGAATGCTCCGCCCACAGCCATCGCTGATAGGCTGTTGAATGCCTTCCCGTTCGCTGTGGGAGCAAGGCTTGCTCAACGCGCTGTCAAAGTTATTGCCGAAATGGACAAGTAAGTCTCCACAAATTCTTCAATGACTCTGTGTTAATAATACACGCCGCCAGAGAGCTCTTGGATGGCCTACGCAAGGTCGGATTTGGCCTCAATGATGGTATGAATGGTGCTGGCCCATTGGTCAGTGTTCGCGAAAGAATCGGTGGATTCCACCTTGGTACGTCCTCCCCTCCTCATTTCGTTTACAGAGTTATTGATTAGACATGCCTGCAGATGCTGGTGCTAGTCAATTGATCGCAGATGGCAAGATCAAGCTCAAATCTGGAAGCTCGATTGAACATATCACTCCGACTGGCCTCAAGTTCGCGGACGGCTCTGAGCTTCAAGCGGAAGTCATACTTTTTGCGACTGGGTAGGTTCTCTTACTTTATACCCTTGCTGTTTCATCCTCTGATCGATTCCACTCAGACTTGGGACTACGGGCACTGTGAATAGAGAAATCTTGGGAGAGGAACTCACAGCCCAGCTGAAACCATTCTGGGGTAATACCGTGGAGGGCGAGTTGAACGGCGTTTGGGCCGATTCCGGGATCGATAATCTGTGGAATGCAGTTGGTGAGCTTGATAAATGCCGTTTTCGAAATGTTGCTAATACTGACATTCATCACTACAGGCAACTTTGCTATATGTCGTTTCAACTCGAAACATTTGGCCCTGCGTGAGTTTCTATCTTGTGGCATCTGCTACTCATTGTTCATCCCTCGTTTTCAATAGAAATCAAGGCCAAGGAAGAAGGGCTCTTCTCGGGCCGATATGTTGCCACTTTACCCAACTAAATCCTGAGTTGGCCAAACCTGTAGCTCCTTGGTCTCTTGATTATTGAGGCCCTTGTAATTTGTATTTGGTTGTAATTTCTTTCCCAATCTAAATTCTTTTATTTTCTGTTTGACGCGCGCGCGAAGAAGGCTTTGCTCAACCCCAAACCCAACCCGGTCCTGTTTGGGAGCGTATGCTGTTTACACACAGGCTTCAGAAATTGACGCGTACGCGTTGTTTGGCTTTAACGGTGCTGTCAAACAGCGGTCACATCACGCTTTGAGGTCGGAAAGATGCTCTTTGACTTGAACATTATCGCTTGAAAGAGACCTCCAGTACAAATGGCTTTCGCAGCGCCTGCCATATGATTACTTCGAAACTCTTACCGGTGCAACTGGAAGTCATGAGGTCATTATTCGCGAGTGCCATATGGCAAGCAGGCCGATGGCGTTATGGTTCTTATAAATCTGAGCCCTCAATCCTTGAAAATGTTATAAGGAGCCTGAATTGACCTCTCACAAAGCCACTGCCTTCAAACATGCCAGTGATTAGAAACGGAAGCGCCAAGTTCAATAAGGTCCCAACAGGTTTGGTTTTGGTTCGACATTGCAAACCCATTTTTCTCCCAAGTATTTCCACCACAGGATATCCTGTACCCGGAGAGACGATCGTATACGACGAGTCGCAGACCATCGACACAGATCATGTGCCGCTCAATGGAGGGTTCCTGGTCAAGACCTTGGTCCTGTCCATTGATCCCTACCTGCGAGGAAAAATGCGCGCACCTGAGAAGTCCAGCTATTCGGTAAGTGATAGGTTTTTGAGGTGTCATAATTCTCACTGGTTTATTGGGTCTAGCCACCCTTCCCTGTCGGCAAACCGTGATTTTTGCCTTTGTTTTCCGGATGTTGTGATAATTCTAACACTAGCACCTTCAGATTGTATAGCCCTGGTGACGGAGTAGTTCGCTCTGAGAATGAGAACGTCAAAGCTGGAGATCATGTATATGGTGTCTTCCGTATGCTGCCGTTTCTCTATCTAACCAAGGTCTAAGAACATGTCTAATCGTAAGATACTGGAGCATCAGGAATACAACATCATCGCATCTTCTGATGGCTACAAAGTTCTTGAGAACAAGGAAAGTTTGTCTTGGTCGACTTACGTTGGAGCTGCGGGAATGCCAGGTAACTATTTTCTGTTTGCACTTGAACTTTGTCAATAACTAACAAACCTTGCAAGGTAAAACGGCTTTTTACGCATGGAAGGAGTTTTCAAAAGCAAAGAAGGTTTGCAAAATGATTTCCAGCTTACGGATCCGTCTAACGATCTTGAAGGGGGAAACCGCATTCGTGACTGCAGGAGGAGGCCCCGTTGGCTCGTAGGTGTCCTCCCTTGTCAAGGCTTCTTTATCTCACCCGCCTGTCGATACAACATGGTCATCCAGCTAGCCATGCGCGATGGGCTAAAAGTCATCGCATCCACTGGCTCGGAGGCCAAAGTTGAGTTCAAGAAGTCCATTGGTGCTGACGTCGCCTTCAACTATAAGACGACCAAAACCGTTGGAGTTCTGGCTCAGGAGGGGCCCATTGATGTGTACGTCTCTCTGTACCTGGAAGAAACACGAGTTTACGATACATTTTGACTATAAATACTGGGACAATGTTGGCGGAGAAACGCTCGAAGCCGCTCTCGACGCTGCCAGCCGAAAGGCGCGTTTCATAGTAAGTAAGTCCTCGCACATTTGAACCAAGCTAACGGCGGTCACATCCAGGAATGTGGAATGATTTCGGGCTATAATGGCGACGGAACGCCTATTAAGGTGTGTCCTCCTTGCATAGCGTCTTGACTTCCTGACCTTAGACTGCCCCCTTAGAATCTTATGTTGATTGTCGGCAAAGAGATTACCATGTCCGGATTCATCGTCAGCTCTTTGGAACACAAATATGCAGAGGAATTCTACGCGACTGTCCCCGCTCAGATTGCCTCCGGTGAACTCAAGTTGACCGAAGATATATAGGCAAGGGGCAGAACAAGGGTAAGGCGGTCATCCTGGTGGCTAAAGAGAGAGGAGGCGGAAGTGTAAGAGTACGGGGACTCATAACATGTTTTCGTACCGCAATATCAATATCTCTTGATCATGTTGTCACTTGGGAACATTTTCTTTTGTTTCCTGGTTTGCTTGATCGTACGGACCGCACCTCGAGGAAGGACCAAAGTCCTAAACCAACTCGTGCGCTTCTACGGGCGCCTCTCTGCTTACTCCTTTCCCTTTAGGCAATCATCAAAACTCAACAATGCTTGACAGGCTCGGAACATCAACTTCTTGCCATGAGCGATCATGGCATTTGCCTGGGCATCTCCTCCGACAACCACCATGGCTTTCGCTTGGACTTCATCTGAAGGAGGCGTTGGAGGGAAGGATGTTATAATCGCTGTTTCGGTATGTCCATCTCTCTCTCAGGTCCAACCAACCTTGACTCGGAGTTCTGACAGCCAGAATGTTCTAGGAGGCCCAAACCCAGCAAATCGTGCTCGGCGAAGTCAAGTATCAACTTCTTCCTTTCCAGTTACCCACTCCTGTTGAAAGGATCTGGTACTATACCTCCCTCGGGCTTTACTCAAATATCACCTACGTGGCTGAAATTGAACCTGGGATCCTACGCTCTTCGTCAAATGACGGACACTCCCAAGAATACGCGTACTTTATACGCACCATCTATCGCCTACGTTCCCCTCTCACACATGGGGTGTTGGGAGCAAGATATGGCGTAACGAAGGCACCTTTGGATATGGAATATGTCCCGGAGATGATGCTTGAGGAGGTCGATTGGAGAGCTGATGATTCTGAGCGTGTTGTGGATAGGTCAGGGCTTGGGAGTCTGGTTGGGATGATTAGGTCGAGATCGGGAGATGAAATGGATGTGGATATGGTAGGGAAAAGGTATGCCGATGATGAAGGCGAGATAGCGACGACGAAAAGAAGGGTATGTTTCCTTGCTCGTCTTGAGAGGCTCATCCATCTACGCAAGAACTCATTCTTTCGCAGAGGTAACATTGGCTAATTACATAAAATTCGAAGTCGCCTAATGCTGGCCTGTGTACCTATAATATACGGCGACCTAAATGACACTCCACCCGTTATCGACCGGAATAACGACGCCATTTGTCCCGTTACTCAAGTCTGAAGCTAAGAAGAAGATCGCTTGGGCTGCAGGTTCAGGGCTCATCATACCCTCGCCGGTCTGCAAGTTGCAGTGTACGCCGATAACAGGCCTTATCCCAAGGTCTTTGATCAGAGAACGAACGACATCCCGAAAATCCACGGAAGATACTCACATGGCTCGAGAGAATGCATCATAATCTATTTTGGTCGGGTCTGTCGTGTTTCGAATGTTGGTGTCGGTCGAGCCAGGCGCCACGGCATTGCATCGAATACCATCGTCCTTGAACATCCACGCGGTGTTCTTTGTCACACCAAGCTACAGAAGCCGATTGCTTGCATTAGCAAGTACGATGCTAGCAGCGGGACATCCTCTTACCAAGGCATGTTTACTCGCAACGTATGCGACACCTCCACAAGCACCGCTGAGGGCCAGCTTGCTGACTACGTTCACGATACTACCTGACTTCTGGACCTTCATAACCTTCAATACCTCTCTCATCAACCTCACTTGTGCAGCCAGGTTGACATCGATGACTCTGTCCCATACATCGTCTTCGAAGGTCAACGCGGTCTGGAAGTAGTCCGAGATACCAGCGACGTTCAAGAGGGCGTCGATTCTCTCGCTTCCAAAGGCGTCCTTGGAGCCGGACACAATCCTGGCGGGTGCATCCTTGTCGCAGATGTTGAGTTGTAGGAATTTGAATTTTCCGGAGGTCACCGAGGGCGGTGCTAGAGCGAGGTCTACGCCAAAGACAGACGCTCCTGCTGCGAGGAGGAGATTGACGGTGGCGAGTCCAATGCCATTGGATGCGCCTGTGACGATTGCGATCTATGTGATTCAGATGGTTAGCAGGATTTTCATATAATGACTAAAACAATGGAGCACGACCTTGCCTTCCATGGTCACTGCTGCGTATTGCTTGGTTTCAGTACAGGGGTTCCCCCGCTCCTTATGACTTCGCAGGAACACGTAGAGAGCGGAGATTTACGACCCAAGTGCTTCATTTTTCCTGAATGGGATCGCGTGGACTATGAAATTATGGTGAAGATACGTACCACACCGCTCCAAGCCTTTCTCCCATGGAACAAGCCGCCGTGGAAAGACCATTGTTCTGGCTGTTAATTCTTGCCACTGTCAGTCTACCGCTCTGATGGATAACAATGAACCAGCCAAGTAATCTAACCGAGACAAGCCAAGTAAATCTCCCGGCGGCCCATGGATAAGCAGAACCGTCGCCACCGGAGGCAAAATGCCAAAACCCATGCTTTCGAGGAAGCGAGGGCTCATTTGATGGCGGCGCAGAGTTGGATCAAAAATTGGCACTCTCCATTAGGCAGGACCCTTTGGTTAGCAAACCGTGTTGATTCTGACGGGCAAACCATTGGCGTTTTGGACCGAACCTTATTGAGCTCTCATAAGTATAGGGCAGCATGATAACGGCGTGTAACCCGGGAACTTCAAGATCTTGCCAAGTGCGCTGAACCATGGATATCAGTCAACTCAAGGAATGGGCCCAACTTCCACAGGGTCTAGACTTTCGGACGACTATGAATCTTTCTGCTCTGAAGGCTGCTCTGCTTGACAGCAACATGATCGCACCTGTGGCCATCCCTTTGGCATGCTACTTGGTCTACAAGCTGCTTCGTATGGGGTCGAGGGAGAAGACGTTACCTCCTGGGCCACCTACGAAGCCGGTGTTGGGTAATCTCCACCAGATGCCAGCAATGGACGACATGCACCTTCAGTAGGTTGCCCAAAGCTACTCCTTCATTGACGTACCTAACCACGTTTTCTAGGCTTAGCCGATGGGCACAAGAATATGGAGGAATATACAGCGTTAGTATTGACGATACACCGCATTTCTCAATATTCATGAAGTTTATGCCACATAGTTGAAGATCTTCTTCAAGAACGTTATCGTCCTAACAGACTCAGCCTCCGTTACTGGCATTCTTGACAAGCTGAATGCCAAGACTGCTGAAAGACCCACTGGTTTCCTCCCTGCTCCTATCAAAGACGACCGTTTCCTTCCTATCGCCTCCTACAGTACGACAAGCTCTTTGTTCGTGGGTCCTTTATCTGACTGACTCTGTTTCAGAATCCGACGAATTCCGAATCAACCACAAGGCCTTTAAGTTGCTCATTAGCAACGACAGTATTGATCGATATGCAGAGAACATTGAGACGGAGACCATCGTGCTGATGAAGGAGCTGTTGGCTGAGCCCAAGGTAAGGGATTTCGATTAGCACTATCGACTGTTTTGACAGAGGCTTTCACAGGAATTCTTTAGGCATCTCGTCCGCACCAGCATGTCCAGTATTGTTGCTATCGCTTATGGTGAACGCGTCCTCACCTCCTCAGACCCATTCATTCCCTACCACGAAGAATATCTTCACGACTTCGAAAACATGATGGGTCTCCGAGGTGTTCACTTCACCGCTCTAATTCCTTGGCTCGCCAAGTGGCTTCCTGATAGTCTGGCCGGCTGGAGGGTCATGGCTCAAGGTATCAAGGACAAGCAACTTGGTATCTTTAATGATTTCCTCGGAAGGGTTGAGAAGAGAATGGAAGCTGGCGTCTTCGACGGGTCTCACATGCAGACCATTCTTCAGAGGAAGGATGAGTTTGGATTCAAGGATAGGGATCTTATTGCGTTAGTCTCTCCTTTCCCATCACCGCTATGTTGAATGGAAACTGACGTACATTCTGCAGCTATCACGGAGGCGTCATGATTGACGGAGGAACTGATACCCTCGCTATGTTCACTCGTGTCTTCGTGCTCATGATGACGATGCACCCCGAATGCCAGCAGAAGATTCGTGATGAGCTGAAGGAGGTCATGGGCGATGAATACGACTCGCGTTTGCCAACTTATCAAGATGCATTGAAGATGAAATACTTCAATTGCGTCGTCAGAGAGGTTTGTGGATTGACTTGACGTGATGTATGAAGGGTTAACAGATTCCATCCTCGCAGGTAACTCGCATCTGGCCTCCGAGTCCCATCGTACCGCCTCATTACTCGACAGAGGATTTCGAAGTAATTGACCCTTTTCCTCGCTATAGGTGATGGAGCTGACAATACCTTAGTACAATGGCTACTTCATCCCGAAGGGTACCGTCATCGTGATGAACCTTTGTGAGTGCTACCCTTCTGTCTCTTTTCTGACATGCTGATTCTGAATTTGTGATAGATGGCATCCAACGAGACCCAAGTGAGTGACCTCTTGTATTGCTGATTGTGAAGCCATACTGAAGCCTTTTTGCAGATGTTTTCGAGGCCCCAGACGATTTCCGCCCCGAACGGTACATGGAGTCTGAATTTGGCACAAAACCAAGCGTTGACCTGACTGGCTACCGTCATACCTTCACTTTCGGCGCTGGGCGCAGGCTCTGTCCTGGACTCAAGATGGCTGAAATTTTCAAGGTATGCTACGCTCGTGACCTCAGTGACAACTGATAGCTGATGTTCTGATAGCGCACTGTATCTTTGAACATCATCTGGGGATTCGACATCAAGCCCCTGCCTAACAGCCCCAAGTCAATGAAGGACGATGTCGTTGTACCCGTGAGTGCCCCACGACGCGTGCCAGAACAAAATTCTTAGTTGTTCACAATAGGGTCCGGTCTCGATGCCAAAACCGTTTGAATGCGAGATGGTACCACGTAGTCAGTCAGTTGTGCAGGTGATCCACGATGTTGCAGACTATTAGATAGGGGGATTGCCGACGTTGTAGTCTAGATTTCTGGAAATTGCATTCTCTTTTTTGGATGTGCATAGTTTGGGGTGTACAGTATAGATGCTGAGATACTCAGAGTTCATGCGATTCTTTCTCATCCTGAGCCTGGGTGTGAACGGTGTGAACGATTAGAATGATGGATACGGAAGGCCCAGCTGTTGGCACACTCGGAAGCCTGTCACATTATTTTTACGCCTTTCTAGCTCCTTTTGACAATCATGACAGCAGATGAACGTGTCTCACATAGTGCTCTTGTGAGCCAGGCGCATGATAAGCAGTGGTGTGTTGGAGTTTCTCTCATACTACCGCAATAATGTCCGACCGAGTGCCGACATTCGACTAACTCGAAAAGCAGCTGAAAGCTCCTTGAGACTGCGCAAGTCCACGATCGGAGACGCTTATCATGCTGAGGACGGAACTGAAACGCACCCTGCAAAGTTCAGACGTCCGATGACTAGGGAGCTGAAGAACTTTCAGTCAAGTACCGACTTGGAGCAACGTGCACCTTCCAGGAAACGGAAGGGGTTTCGGATCTCGGATATTGCCAAGAGGGACCATCATTAATTTTCCCCTTCTTTCCTTCGAACGTCGATGTCCGCTTGAAGCTCGGGTAGATTTGACAATGCTCCTCGTTCCCCTTGGCGATATTGGGGCGAACCCGTGATTAGGATCTTCTGAAAACTGGTTCAATTCAGGATGGAGTTCAACCCCGATCGTAACCTGGCTCAAACAGTCGTGTGGGCTCATCCAGACTCAAGATTCTCCACCTTGCAGTTCGGCCCCCACCACTTTAAGAGCCCGGGGAGCTCGACATTGGTGAAGGGACCATACACCTTTTGCACCGCTCGAGCTTTATTCACGCAATGCTGTCCGTCGACCTCCCGTCTGTTGCGAACTTGGATCCCGTGATCGTGGCTGCTGCTGCAGGTTCCGCTGTTGCCGTCTATAAGCTCCTTCAGCTAGGCTCCAGGGAGAACTTCTTGCCACCCGGGCCACCTACCAAGCCTGTTCTCGGAAATGCTCATCTCATGACGAAGATGTGGCTTCCAATGCAGTATGTTTTGCCCGTCCTCAACTCGGCCACCTAAAGCTAATTTACCCCAGATTGACAGAGTGGGCCAGGGAGTATGGCGAAGTGTACTCTGTGAGTCGTGCAGAACGATAGAAACAATAAACTTCTCATGGTTTCTAGCTCAAATTGATGAATCGCACTGTGATTGTTCTGAACAGTCCAAAGGCTGTTCGGACTATTCTTGACAAGCAGGGTAATATCACAGGAGGTTGGTTTCTTCCAGTTCAGCCTAATCGTACCGGAATTGACTGGAGTATGTCTCAGACCGGCCATTTTCGCCCATGATTGCCCGGTATACAGAAGGCCTGAATCTCACGGTGGAAAGCATGGGTATGTCATTTCTCTACACCGTTTAAACACTTCCTGATAACGCATTTTCTTCAGACACTTCCGTATGGAAGACTGGTCGCAAAGGTATCCACAATTACCTAACGCCAAGTGCCTTGAGTGGCTACATACCGCGACAAGAAGAGGAATCTGTGAACCTCATGCACGATCTATTGATGGACGCTCCTGTCAGTTCGACGAATCTTTCTGGTTAGTGATGTCCTTAACTGACGAACCAACGATAGAATCGGCCGATCCATATTAGGCGTGCTATGATGTCGCTACTCCTGCACATTGTGTATGGCCAGCCACGTTGCGAAAGTTACTATGGCACGATTATCGAGAATGCATACGAAGCTGCCACCAGAATTGGTCAAATCGCTCACAACGGTGCAGCGGTCGACGCTTTCCCCTTCTTAGACTACATCCCTCGCGGTTTCCCCGGGGCCGGCTGGAAGACCATTGTGGATGAATTCAAGGATTTCCGTAATGGTGTCTACAATTCTCTCTTGGAAGGTGCCAAGAAGGCGATGGATTCCGGGGTCAGGACCGGATCTTTTGCAGAGTCCGTGATTGACCATCCGGATGGTCGTAGCTGGCTTGAGTTATCGTACGTAAATCCTCTGCAGATACGTTGAGCGAGTATCTGATAATATTTTCTAGAAACCTTAGCGGTGGTTTCTTGGACGCCGGCGCGAAGACCACGATATCGTACATCGAATCGTGTATTCTTGCTCTTATCGCCCACCCGAACTGCCAGCGCAAGATACAGGACGAGCTGGACAATGTTTTGGGGACCGAAACCATGCCATGCTTCAATGATTTGGAACGGTTGCCTTATCTCAAGGCGTTCCTACAGGAGGTGAGTCCCATGGGAAGACATCTGTCAGTTTCATTGTTCTCAATCGCGTGGCTTAGGTCCTTCGGCTTCGGCCAGTCGGCCCTGTAGCCCTTCCCCACGTCTCGCGGGAGAGCTTGTCTGTGAGTTCACGAACGTGGTATCTTATCGTGATTTTCGGACACTGACGGGCTTCCTAGTATGGCGGTTACGTACTGCCAGAGGGAAGTATGATCTTCATGAACATCTGTGAGTTGATTATCTCTCACATTTCTGAGCATTGAACGCACCAGTCTCTAGGGGGAATGGGCCATGACCCCGGTAAGTCCCTGATCCCAACTCGATTAACTACGTGTTTCTGACGACACTAACCTCCAGAGCTCTTCGACGAACCTGAGGCCTTCAAGCCTGAACGCTATTTCTTGTCGCCAAACGGCACGAAGCCAGGCTTATCTGAAGACGTCAATCCCGATTTCCTGTTCGGTGCTGGACGTGTGAGTCTCATCCTATCCTTCACTCGGTACCTCATCATTTACTGTCTTTAGAGAGTCTGCCCAGGCGATAAGCTGGCAAAACGATCAACTGTACGTTAGGTGTTCTTCCGGGTCGAAGAAATTTGCTGATATGAACTGGCACAGGGTCTCTTCATCATGAGGCTCTGTTGGGCATTCAATTTTTACCCAGATTCTTCAAACAAGGACACTGTGAAGAATATGAACATGGAGGACTGTTACGACAAGTCGGTGCGTATAGTCGCTTATCATTTTCTCAAGATACGGCTGCCGAGGTTAACGATCACTTTTATTCTGACAGGTTTCTCTTGAGACTCTTCCACTTCCGTTCGCATGCAAAATTGAACCTCGAGATAAGATGAAGGAAGACTTGATTAAGGAAGCGTTCGCTGCGTTGTAGCCTCCTAACACCATAGTATTCGGCGATAGAGAGTTTCGTAATGTACGAATGTTCAGTTCTCAATGTCTTGTTTCCCATGTGATGTGAGATAATGCCATCGTCAAGAACTTCCACGCTGAACTTGCAGTCGTCAATAGCTACCCCGGTTTAGGCTGGGTCTGCTGAAAGGAGATAAAGGAAGGATGATTGTCTGTCGAGGGGCACCACTCAAAGGTGGATCAACATATGCATCATACCCTCAAATTCCCTTTACCGAGGCTGTGGCGAACCTGTGACGTCGAGATGTTTTGGTTGCAATAACATCTGGAAAAATCGAGTATTTAATTTTAAATTTGGATTCAATTGCGAGGAGCCTTGAGATGAATTGAATTTAAATATTGTTCCATTCATGGACGAATTCTATTGAGATTCTTATCTACTCTGCGATGTACAACTTTTCCAAGAATCGTTCAAGACCCGCGCTCATAGCGTAGTCGTCTCCACGCTGTTCAGCAACCAATCCACTGAGATCATTCTTAACTGCACCGAGAAGGTTCCGGGTTGCAACAAGCGATCCAGTATCTTGCATGATAGCGATAGCTTTCTTCTTCAGGGCAATGTCTGCCGGTTTAAGGTCCAAGATTTCTAAATGAAATCCCGGGCTGTCAGTAAATCATTGAAAGCAAGCGACTGCTGAACACATACCACGCAGTCCAGAATCAGGTGACCTCTTGAGTGAGTGTAACATCGGGAAAGTGTACTTTCCTTCGGTTATGTCCTCAGCGAATCCACGCTCGTCATGGTAGCTTGTGGACATGAGGTTGATGTAGTCGTCGCGAAGTTGGTAGTAGACACCAATACGGAGCGCAATGTCGGAGAGGTCGGCCCTGTTATTGACACCGGGATGGCATTGCAAGAGCCGTACGCCAAGCCTGAGCAGGCCGCCGGTTTCTGGTGAGGGAATAGTCAGGATATGTCCGTGGATGACAGCAGTCGGTGGAAAAACTCACTCTGCTCGAGCATGTGAATGTATTGATCGACGGAAGGAGGGGACCGCTGGTCACGCCACCAGATTTCAATGCCTTGACCACGGTGGAGCTCAATCATCTCTTCAGTGTAGATGCGAGCCATTGCGTTGGCGACCTGAGTGCCGCCTGTCTTCATTCCGAGGTCATAGACGTCTTGAAGGACCGTGAAGTAGACAAGATTCCCCGCGTTCATGGTCAGGGCAATCCCGTACTTCATGTGGGCAGCTGGTGAACCACGACGGAGAGCGGACTCGTCTTCGATATCATCAATTCTGCCAGGTGCGATGTCAGAGATCGAACAAAAAAAATAAATGGTGTGGACATTATGCTCACAGTAGGGATGCATTATGAAGGTCTTCAATGGCCTTTGTTACGCCAATGACCCAATCTTCGGGCAGTCCAAGGAACGCGTTGAAGCAGTGCATCAACACCGTCCTGGCGCTCTTGCCTTTCAAAAGATGACGATAGTAGCCAAAGGGCTCCAATATTTTTTCGTCATTCTCCTAGGTTTTTACCAAGCCGGTGAGCCAGAGTTGAAATGATACAGAAGAAGGTGCTTACATCGACGAGAGAGTCTTGTGAGTCGTCAAAGCCATAGGCAATGACCGGCTTTCGTGATTTCACTCCAGAGCAAGATGACAGAGTGCCGTCGACGGCGACTTGTCGCAGGTAAGAGAGAAAGACGTTAGGTATTCTCATCGTATGAATTTAGGGAGGTAAATCTGAAGGAGTGGGCAATGCTAATTGGTACACTTCGGCTCAGTGAATAGATAAATAAGAAATATCCTCTGAGTTCCAACAGCGTATAGCCTAGAAAGGTATCGAGTTGACAGATGTAGTCAGAGTGCCCCAATTCGCAAGACCCTTGTGTTTGAGGGGTCATGAGCGGGGCCAAGCTCTGACAGAATCGGGAGGATATGGCGAATGTCCGGATGCAAAATGGAATAGGCAAAGAAGATCCAGGAACCACGGAGCTAAGCCAGGTCGTCAGAAACCGCTTAGCACGAATCTTGTACTTATTATCTCCAAATCTTAGATTTCTTAAGAGATAGGCCGCCGGTGAAGACGGCAGATGGTTGGCACTATGAAAGTGGTTGCCCCGAGTACACAGTACGCCAAAATGAAGAGTGATGGGCTTAGTCAGCTGGTTCTTCTACAAGCCTAAATCTTCTCGAACGGGTTCGTTTGCCTTTCCTGGACTTCCAGTGACACCTTCTCGTTGGAACCTTAGCTCTTGGCCCAATCTTGGCCATAACGCGTCGCACAATTGACATAGCCGGGTTCTGATAATTGTGGAACATCGGAATCTTGAATGCCTGCGGGATTTTCTGTCGGTTCTGATATCGGCTGAACCATTATTGGTGCAACCATGTTGGTACGCATCTAGAACCTGTCCAACTCCTTCGAGTGGACACTTGTTTCACGGATAACGAGCTTGAACTCTGAGCCAAACCAGTCGGGTGATGTGACCCCAAGACGTCAGCTTCAACCAAACAACTTGTGGTTTGGTTGACTGGAGCTTTTGCCCAATATGCAAAGTCCAGAGACTGCTTAAAAGTAAGATCCCGTCTTCGTTCCAGTACTTGAACCCAGACTCACCACCTTTCCAACCCAGACTCCCTTTACTTCGCTGCGCTCTCATCTTCACTATGGGTCTATCTGAAGATCTTCATGCACGCGCCCGAACCCTCATGCAGACTCTCGAGTCTGCGCTCAATACGCCAGGTTCTAGGGGTATTGGCACCGCGAATCCGACTATCTACGACACTGCTTGGGTAGCCATGGTCTCCCGTGAGATCGACGGCAAACAAGTCTTCGTCTTCCCAGAGACCTTCACCTACATCTACGAGCACCAGGAGGCTGACGGCAGTTGGTCAGGGGATGGATCCCTCATTGACTCCATCGTCAATACTCTGGCCTGCCTTGTCGCTCTCAAGATGCACGAGAGCAACGCCTCAAAACCCGACATACCTGCCCGTGCCAGAGCCGCTCAAAATTATCTCGACGATGCCCTAAAGCGCTGGGACATCATGGAGACTGAGCGTGTCGCGTACGAGATGATCGTACCCTGCCTCCTCAAACAACTCGACGCCTTTGGCGTATCCTTCACCTTCCCCCATCATGACCTCCTGTACAACATGTACGCCGGAAAGCTGGCGAAGCTTAACTGGGAGGCTATCTACGCCAAGAACAGCTCTTTGCTTCACTGCATGGAGGCATTCGTCGGTGTCTGCGACTTCGATCGCATGCCTCATCTCCTACGTGATGGTAACTTCATGGCTACGCCATCCACCACCGCTGCGTACCTCATGAAGGCCACTAAGTGGGATGACCGAGCGGAAGATTACCTTCGCCACGTTATCGAGGTCTACGCACCCCATGGCCGAGATGTTGTTCCTAATCTCTGGCCGATGACCTTCTTCGAGATCGTATGGGTATGTTCTCTCATTATTTATTTACTAACTCAGTACTAACTACCTGGTTTCCAGTCCCTCAGCTCCCTTTATGACAACAACCTCGAATTTGCACAAATGGATCCGGAATGCTTGGATCGCATTGCCCTCAAATTACGTGAATTCCTTGTGGCAGGAAAAGGTGTCTTAGGCTTTGGTCAGTCCTTCTTCGAGCATTTTGACGTATCATGGCTAATGAACGACCTGGATAGTTCCCGGAACCACTCACGACGCTGACATGAGCTCGAAAACCCTGATGCTCTTACAAGTTCTCAACCACCCATACTCCCATGACGAATTCGTTACAGAGTTTGAGGCACCTACCTACTTCCGTTGCTACTCCTTCGAAAGGAACGCAAGCGTGACCGTCAACTCCAACTGCCTTATGTCGCTCCTCCACGCCCCTGATGTCAACAAGTACGAATCCCAAATCGTCAAGATCGCCACTTATGTCGCCGATGTCTGGTGGACATCAGCAGGTGTCGTCAAAGACAAATGGGTAAGCCATACCTTATCAGTTGATCTGACTGTCAACTAAACTATCCTTTCAGAATGTATCAGAATGGTACTCCTCCATGCTGTCCTCACAGGCGCTTGTCCGTCTCCTTTTCGAGCACGGAAAGGGCAACCTTAAATCCATATCCGAGGAGCTCCTGTCTAGGGTGTCCATCGCCTGCTTCACGATGATCAGTCGTATTCTCCAGAGCCAGAAGCCCGATGGCTCTTGGGGATGCGCTGAAGAAACCTCATACGCTCTCATTACACTCGCCAACGTCGCTTCTCTTCCCACTTGCGACCTCATCCGCGACCACCTGTACAAAGTCATTGAATCCGCGAAGGCATACCTCACCCCCATCTTCTACGCCCGCCCTGCTGCCAAACCGGAGGACCGTGTCTGGATTGACAAGGTTACATACAGCGTCGAGTCATTCCGCGATGCCTACCTTGTTTCTGCTCTCAACGTACCCATCCCCCGCTTCGATCCATCTTCCATCAGCACTCTTCCTGCTATCTCGCAAACCTTGCCAAAGGAACTCTCTAAGTTCTTCGGGCGTCTTGACATGTTCAAGCCTGCTCCTGAATGGCGCAAGCTTACGTGGGGCATTGAGGCCACTCTCATGGGCCCCGAGCTTAACCGTGTTCCATCGTCCACGTTCGCCAAGGTAGAGAAGGGAGCGGCGGGCAAATGGTTCGAGTTCTTGCCATACATGACCATCGCTCCAAGTAGCTTGGAAGGCACTCCTATCAGTTCACAAGGGATGCTGGACGTGCTCGTTCTCATCCGCGGTCTTTACAACACCGACGACTACCTCGATATGACCCTCATCAAGGCCACCAATGAGGACTTAGACGATCTCAAGAAGAAGATCCGCGACCTATTCGCGGATCCGAAGTCGTTCTCGACCCTCAGCGAGGTCCCGGATGACCGGATGCCTACGCACATCGAGGTCATTGAGCGCTTTGCCTATTCCCTGTTGAACCATCCTCGTGCGCAGCTCGCCAGCGATAACGATAAGGGTCTCCTCCGCTCCGAAATTGAGCACTATTTCCTGGCAGGTATTGCTCAGTGCGAAGAAAACATTCTCCTTCGTGAACGTGGACTCGACAAGGAGCGCATCGGAACCTCTCACTATCGCTGGACACATGTCGTTGGCGCTGATAACGTCGCTGGGACCATCGCCCTCGTCTTCGCCCTTTGTCTTCTTGGTCATCAGATCAATGAAGAACGAGGCTCTCGCGATTTGGTGGACGTTTTCCCCTCCCCAGTCCTGAAGTACTTGTTCAACGACTGCGTCATGCACTTTGGTACATTCTCAAGGCTCGCCAACGACCTTCACAGTATCTCCCGCGACTTCAACGAAGTCAATCTCAACTCCATCATGTTCTCCGAATTCACCGGACCAAAGTCTGGTACCGATACAGAGAAGGCTCGTGAAGCTGCTCTGCTTGAATTGACCAAATTCGAACGCAAGGCTACCGACGATGGTTTCGAGTACTTGGTCCAGCAACTCACTCCACATGTCGGGGCCAAACGCGCACGGGATTATATCAATATAATCCGCGTCACCTACCTGCACACGGCCCTCTATGATGACCTCGGTCGTCTCACTCGTGCAGATATCAGCAACGCCAACCAGGAGGTGTCCAAAGGTACCAATGGGGTCAAGAAAATCAATGGGTCATCGACAAATGGGACCAAGGTCACAGCAAATGGGAGCAATGGAATCCACCATTGATATCGCTAGTTCGGTAGACTATACACGTAGCTCTAAGATATCGCCTTTCTGATAGATGCAAATATATTTTTATTTCATACTTCAAGTTCTCAAGCTCGGAAAAGAAATCGACTTGGTTCAACACAGCTATTGGTTTGACATTTAATGAAAAGGAAACACTCCTGTCTTCCATGTATGACGCAGGCCCAAGAACAGTATCTCCGTTCGTTGGATCTCTATCAGTCTCGGTATGAGGTTTTCTTTGGACTTGGGTGCCGTACCCGCAGAATGGCTCACGCAAAGACCCACGGTCGAGGGGAAATTAAAATTTACCCGCGATGGACCTGGACGTGTGCTATCTTTGTAACAATACTGATTGGCGGTAATCCTGATCGAGCTTCGAAGATCGACAGGTTGGAGATTGACATTCATCAGTGCCTTACACAGAAGCTGGACTTGCTCCATTGCTGGTTCGAAACAGACTTGAACCAGGTTAATACATAGCTCCGGGCCGGCGGTGTGGATTCAAAGAGGCTGGGACTAGCGATTTGCCATGAGGAGCAATCTGGACAGAAACTGACAGCTAAGACGAAAGGTGGCGACTTCGGGTCGTAATACAATCTCTTGTCCACGCCGAATGGAAACCCCTGGTGGTATCGGTCGCCGGTTTTCCCGTTGTTTTACCGTGGCCACCGTATCAACCTGGTGCACCACATGCTCGGTGACAGAACTGTACCAAGAGTGTTGCATTGTAATATCTTATCATCTTTGGCCTTGACTCGTGTTTTCCGCTCGGAGCGGTCTCAAAAGTGAGGATCTGCTTGAAGAATGCCGCGACACCGACAAGGATCCTCCCCAGCGAGGCCGTCTTCCTTGGACTGATACCAGCATGAAGCCCTTCTCGCCGGAACTTCTGGTTCTATCTTTCATTCTATTGGTACTCTCTTGTGCCATTCGGCCTGCTAGAGGACGATGGGTTCTCTGGGTTATTATTGTTGGGCTTAACACCTACCTCACCATGACCACGACCGGCGATTCGACCTTGGATTATGACATTGCCAACAACCTCTTCGTTATTACCCTCACGGCCACGGATTATATTCTCTTGACGGACGTCCAGAGAGAATTGCAATTCCGCAACCAGAAAGGTGTCGAGCAAGCCTCGTTGCTTGAACGCATCAAGTGGGCGACATGGCTGGTGCAAAGTCGGCGTGGCGTTGGCTGGAATTGGGAGCCGAAGATTTTCGTCCACAGGTTCACCCCAAAGACTTCACGCCTTTCATTTCTCCTCCAGCAACTCGTCACAGGTTTTCGGCATTACCTTATTTGTGATCTGGTCTCGCTGTATAGCCGAAGCCCAGTCGCATTCATCGAACCTCTTGCTTCTCGCCCTTTGATCTGGCGGTGTGCAGATATTGCCGCATGGCTCCTGTTCACGACAAACCAAGTATCAATTCTTCTTACGGCATTGAGTGTCATGCAAGTTCTCTCGGGCTACTCAGAACCACAGGTGTGTAATTGTCAACTGCGCCAGACTGAAAGGTCTAGGGTCTGATTAGAGCTACTGATAGGACTGGGTCCCCGTGTTTGGCCGCTGGAGAGATGCTTATACCGTTAGGCGGTTCTGGGGGTAAGTCCATCTAATCTATTCCTGGGTAAACCTTATCTCATATCAATGAAAAGTCGGTCCTGGCATCAATTAGTTCGCAGAGTAAGCTTCTTCTGTTCAATCATCATCACCCTCTCTGACCTAAACCTAATAAGTGCCTATCAGCCCCAGGAAAACATCTTTCGACGAAGATGCTGGGCTTGAAGTCTGGCTCTAACCCGGTGCTTTACGTACAACTGTACACCGCATTCTTCCTCTCGGGAGTTTTGCATGCGATTGGGGATTTCAAGGTTCACGCAGATTGGCACAAGGCCGGGACTATGGAGTTCTTCTGCGTCCAAGCGGCGATCATACAGATGGAGGATGGGGTTCTCTGGGTCGGAAGGAAGCTCGGTATTAAACCGGCCTGGTACTGGAAGGCCCTTGGACATCTTTGGACTGTCGCATGGTTCGTCTATAGCTGTCCGAATTGGCTGGGGGCGACTGTCTCAGGAAGGGGCAAGGCTTCGATGTCGTTGGACAGTAGTGTCATTCTTGGTCTGTACCGGGGAGAATGGAATCCTCCTCGTGTAGTACAGTAGGCACGCCCATTAGCTGTCTTTCATTCGATGTTTGTAAATAAACTCTTAACTTGAACGCATAGGTTCCCGAGACTGAATAAGGCCATGGCGAGACAAGACCATCTTCGCTGAAGGTATTATCCTCACTACATGCGGAGGTTGGAGATTGAACCTTGAAGTCGTTATCTCAGATTTTCTGATCAAACGCGTGTTCAACGAATACAAGAGATTCCATTCTGATATACACGTTCGAAGATGTAAACATGTGTGTCTAGACACCAAGAGTTGGCTTGGTGAACGTTAACGGGCAAGCACGGATAACCTCCTCGGCTTCCTTGCTCCTTGGCTTGATACGACACGGGAAATCAAGTGGACGTCTGCAGACGGCGTTTAGCCAGGGCCGGATGTTCAGCAGCGAATTAAATCACTCACGAAATCATAGCCTGATGATACTCTCTAGTAGGCTCGATTTCCTTGCCATTTTCGTCAACTGCTTTTAAGAGATCAAATAGCGACAGAACAGAGGCTGCAGCCAAGGTGATGGTGGAATGAGCAAGGTAACGACCAGCGCAAATTCTAAAAGGCGAGGTCAGTATCCTCGGCGCAGCTCAATGAATAGTTGCTGACCTTCTACCGAAGCCGAACGCAATATCAAAGGGGTCTCTAACCGCCTTATTAGGCTTGCCATCTTCGGTCAAGTATCGCTCAGGCTGGAATTCGTCCGGCTGGGGGTAATCGGTCTCGTCGTTGGACATTGCCCTTAAGACAAGTCAAGATTGGAATACGGAAGTCAAGAACGCAAACATACCATTGGTTGGCGAACACGATGGATCCCTTAGGGATGTGGTAGTCCCTGTAAACGTCATCTGAGATGGTTTGATGAGGTACGCCCATAGGAGTCACAGGTCTCCAGCTGCATCACGAACGTCAGCCGACCTAAACCCCGCGCTCGACGCATAAATAACACACCGGTAGACTTCTTTGATCACAGCGTTGAGGTATGGGAAAGATGGGAAGTCGACGTGCTCGGGCATCCTTCCATTGAGAACACTATCCAATTCTCGTTGTGCTTTTTTCTGTACTTCGGGGAAACAGACCATGGCGAGGAAGAAGGTGCCCAAGGCGGATGCAGTCGTATCAGCACCAGCTAAACAGTCAACAATTAGAGGCATCCACGACCGAAGAGAAAGGCATGATATACCAATGTAGACTTGACCAGCAACATCCTTGAGGTGCTCTAAATCTTCCTCCTGGTTTTCCGAGTTCTCAAGATCTCGAAGAGCGTCGGATACAAAGGAGGGCTCATAGTCACCAGTTTTCTAAGTACGAATGAATTAGGCAAGGGAATGGACAAAGTTGGGCAAGGTTGCTTACAATCATATCCTGGGCAACTTTGAATGGCTGTTCACGAACATAGTACGCATGACCTCGCATTAAGGCGGCCTTTTGATGGAAGATAGTCCCTGGGACCCATGGAGGAATGTGTTTCATGGCAGGGATGATGTCAACAAGAAAGGCGCCAGATGTCATAATCTCAGACGCTGCAAGGACAGCTTTCTCTACCAGGTCAACATAGGGATCGTTGTAAGGTTCAGTCTCGAGCCCATAGGTCATTGAAAGCGTTGTAGAGCCGACCAAGCTGTCAAAGAAATGAGGTTTATGGCTCATCGAAAGACCTGTCGAAAAACATACTTCCGTACATGATCGAGAACGTCGTCGGGCTTCTCGTAAAGCTGCTTGAGGAACCGTTTCACATATCGCAACTCACGAGGTTGGTTTATACCGGGATTTGAAGAGTTGAAGTGCTTGGTGAAGCTTCTACGACCAGCCCGCCATGACTCGCCATAAGGCATTAAGGCCCACGTAAAGCCCCAGCCTGACCTGGTAACGTGATGTGAATCTTCAGTGCTAATTTGTAGCGAACAGCATACTTACAGTTCGTGGTGCATCGTGCTGTGTGGTCTATAGAGCGTGTCAGGTAGACATTGGCAATACCGTGCTGAAACCATACCTGCTCGAGTAGATCGCCGACCTCTTCAGCAACAAGTCATTGGCGGCGTTGGCAGAATTCAGTATTACGATCGAGGTTCCCATGGCGCTAACATGTATGATATCAGAGTCTATTTTCAGAAGGCTTCAATGAGTCTACGGGCGTCATTCTAACATAGAGTCGACGTACTGTACTCTTTACCCCAGCGAGCATAAGTTTCCCATTCGACCTTCGCCGGTAGGTCCATCACGTTGCCGATAATTGGAAGTTTCTTTGGCCCAGGCGGCAGGTGCTGCTTTTTCTTCTTCTGAGAGTCTATCCAGTAGGCCAAGCCTATAGCAGTCCATATTACAAGGACTGGTAGAGCACGTTCCGTTGACGGAGCCATAGATGTTGGGAAGAGTCTCGAAGAATGTCAAGGTGGAGGTCGTGGACAATGCGAGGTGGAGTGTGCGAACACAGATATATCTGTAAGCACCAATTGGGTAAAGTTGGCATGCATATGAGGCATGACAGTCCACCTAGCCAAGATCCCATTCGGGATCGTTATCAGACTTATTGCCACCCGATAACAATGCACGTCACGCAGGCTAGCGTGATACGACCAGAGGAGGCAGTGGCTGTCATGCGCCATCCGCAGTTTTTCCACGTAGGAGACGCTGGCAGCGCTTGTGACTCGGATGCAATCACAGAATGTATGTCGTCCTGGCTCAGTCGATCGACGAACTAGCTCAAGTGGATTGAGCCTACGAACTGCTCGGAGGTCAACTCGGTGTTGCCATTACATGAACCGGCCTGAAGTGGAGGGTGGGCCGCATGGTGTCAATCTCGTTTAGAGCTTAAACTTCTATCTATTCTGCCCTGACGCCAATATACCTTGGCATGTCGAGGGCAAAATTCAAGCCACATTGCCTGTTTTGCAGCTTGTTCAACTGCTGAACTCGTTTGTCGAATTGGAAATTCCCTAGATTATTGTCAATTTCAATTCAATTCTGGCGTAGAGGAGCAAAGCACCACCTACAGCAGGCGTACGTGTCACAATTTTTCCTGTAAGCCCAGCTGGTGGTTGTTATGTCAAGATGTTCATTGACAGTAAATGACGGAAGGTGGGAACATCCCTGGGAACAAACTTCCATTTTAGTTTTGTAGGCTACATGCGGAAGCACAAATTCAGCATAGGAAAAGATGGCTTTTGAAAGGCTTGGCCAAATATTGTTCAGGAGGATATGAAGCACCTGCATCGCTAAACTGCATTGCATGCGGTTACAGCCTGAATATAGAAGCCCCCGTCCTTCTCGCAAGTTTACAGTCTTGACATTCCTGTATTTCCGAAACCACTTCCACGGAGCTCTTCGTAAAAAATTACGGTGTAGACTAATCATGTGATTGTAGATCCTACAATAAATTTACCATATCCCATCTGCATTATTCCAAAATTCCTCATCAGAACTCATTGAGCTATCCGTTTCCTCATCGTCTGGCAAAGGGACAAATAATTCGTCATCAGCATCTGAATAATCATCTTCGAATCTGTCATATGCGGACGCGTTGTCCAAGACCCTCTCCTCAAAAAAGTAAACCCGAATATCCTGACCATGCTGGGAATCTGTCTGGTTCTTGAATCCCCCCCAAGGCGCATTGTTTTGAAGGGAACCAGCTCAATGCATCTCGTAAGACGTCAACGGTGTCGACGTTTTCAAGAATAGGCGGTATGATGAGGTTTTCACTTTGAAGGCATATGTACCGGATGGTCTCCAAACCCGGAAATGACGCGTGGTGTTTGGATGTGTCGAATTCCGAATCTTCTGTCCTCCCTCTGTGTACGGAAGGGTGCACGAAAACTTCGAGCATCTTGAGGGATGGTAAATTCTCATCCATAGCTGTACTCTTGTCGACGCAAAAATCGACGGAAAGGTCCCTCAAATTGGGACACTTCCGAAGCACCCGACTGACTGGATACGGGGCCCCTTTTAATCTGTCCCGCCACTGGCGTCGGATGTCGAGAAATTGGAGGTTTGCCCCGTAGTTATGACAGAATCTCTCTAGATGAGGTAGCCATCTGTTCTGGGTATCTGGATATCCCACCTTGATAAAAAGGGAACGAAGAGCCGGCATTGACCATATCATTGGGAGGATATGGTGGAGGGTGTCTCCAGCAGAGACAATAGTTTCGCCACGCCGAGAGCGTTCCAATATTACGTGTAATTCTTCAAGTTTTGGGAGTTGAAATCCGGGTATGGAGCTATATGCAGCGATGGTGCATGAAATGCATCTCAACTGTGTTGAGTATCTCCTGATTAACGGGCAGAAGTAGCTTATTGGGAAGTTCTCTCCAAGTTGAATCGTTGTAATTGAGGAAAGGTTAACAGGTTCGTCCAACCGAATTTTGTCTGGAATTATTGGTTGAAGGCTGAGGTTGGAAAGCCGGGGGAGGAGATTGAGCAATACGGCCAAGTTCCTTTGAAACAACTGGACTTCATGGCCGGGAACATGGAAGGAATTGGCCAGTACGAAGCTTCTGGTGCTAGATCCCAGGAAAGTCGAGATAAGGGTCTGAAGCAGTAGCGTGAACTCTCCATAACGCCTGAGAACAATATCTCGATATAGGAAAGGCGTCCCAAGGGCATTCCAGCGTTTGCAAACCAGCACAATCGATTTCTTGTGGCTCAAAACGCGAGACCATGGCGAAAATAGTCCCATGGCTAAAGCAGGGCTGAACATCGCTGAATATTGGAAATTATTGAGGAATAATGTAAGAAGTACATCGTCTGGAAGGTCGGAGATGTTGGTCATGACGTGGGGATGGTAGTTGGCTTCATGAAAGGCTGTTGATTTTGTCGAGCGCTTACATCATGCACCATGCCTCTCCTGTAAATCGGCGCCAATCATCAAGCGCTCGCTCGTCTGATTAAATATAAAGCGTCAAAGCCTCCGTCTCACATATTTCCTACTCATTAGTCTGTTTCACACGCTGATAGCACTCAAGTCAAGTATAACACTGATTTTGATAGAAATGACAGGATAATTTAGTAAAGCCCAAGTCATTCACATGACAAGCATTGCACATGCTTCATATCCAAATGGTGTCGAGTGGTGTCCGTGATACATGATAAAGAAAGAAATATCCCCCGAATGGTGGAATTGAAGGGACCATTGTCCAATAGTGCGGCCTAGGGAATAAATAACTCAATAAATGTCTAAACAACCGAACCTGGATTCACTGTTTCTTACTATTACAGTCCACACTTTGAAGCTTCGAGCTGTTTAGCGGAGACATTGACTCTCCCCAAGTTCTCTCCCTGCCCATTAGTCAAGGTATTCAATGCCGAAAGGGAGGTTACAAATTCGCCGGGATCGGTGGCATCAATGGCAGTCATAATCTCCGTATGTTGCTTGCCTTGTCCATCCTTCCAGGTGAGCTGCCAGCATGTACCACAGTTAGGCGAGTTCCAGTCTGCAATAACGCCTGCAGAACCGATACGGGGGAAGGTGGGTAGATCTCCGAAGGTTTTGAATCCCCGTGTGAGGAGGCCGTGTTCGCCATCTGAGCAGGCGACGGTGGTGAGGGATCCGGATGCCTTATCGTAGACGGTGTCATACGCCAATGACTCGCCGAGGGTAGGGGCGGCAATGAGGGCCAGAGTGGCGAGGACGGAGGTGAGCTTCATATCAGGGAAGAGTCGGAGTGATGAAAAGTAAAGCTTTGGTTGGCCCCAAGTGTGAAGCTCGATGTGGCTCGAAGAATTGAAGGGTAAAAGGTCATGTTGACCTGCTTAAATAGCCCATCGTTAATTCAAAAGTAAGCGTCGCTGCCGAGAATGACCTCGAAGCGGGAAGAATAGGCCGCACCCATGTATCATCGACAGATGTGGAGCAGACAGAGAACCCTCCCCGTGTCATGTGAACCTTGGCCTCGTCGTTCCCAGTCTCGGGATCACGAACCTGGACTTCTCTCATTGTCATGCGACTATGATTTCTGTCGACTGGTAGTCTTCCCGAGCAAGCACCGGTAGTATCTCCTGGCAGGATACTCGACTTAAAAACCCGAGCAGAGTAAATCCGACGACTGGCATCGACCGCAATCTGTACAGCTGTGCTCCGGCGGCACACGTCCCACACCAAAGGTCGGGAAGGGGAAATATATTTGTGAAACGGGCCGCAAGATTTCACGGTAGGCAATGTTCCGCCCTCGTAAGGTCACGGTTGTTGCCTGATCGAATTTAGACGTCTGGCATGCTCAGGGGACGTTGACAGAGTTCCATTCAAGTGTCTGTGCTTCAAAGTGGCCAGCAGGTGACCAAGTCCGAGAAGGAAAGCCCAAACTTGAGTCAGATGATGGTGAGTATATCCCTCGAAAGGCCGAAAATGTTTGTCATGGCGAGTGGATGGTGGTTGGCTTCACGAAAGAACGCTTACATCATGTGCCGCCTCTATGCGCCAACTATTAAGCGCTCGTTTAGCGCCAAGGACAAACGATTCTGAAGTCAGTCTTGTAATTCGCTAAACAGGGACATTTTAGACACCAATAGGATTCAACCCAGATTAATTTGACCAGAATAGCGAGGTAGACTAGCAACAGGGCCTAACTTATTTGCTCGAAAAATACACGCTGCATATATATAGTGTCCAAATAATTAAAATACGCTCGTAATGTCCCATCAAAGGCGTTATCGTGTAACAACATAGTCTAGAGAGTACACCCGTCAGTAAATGTGTAAATATTCAAACCCGGATTCGACCTTTCTTACCATTAAAGACCACACTGAGAAGCATCGACCTGTTTAGCAGAAACATCAACCCTCCCCAAGCTCGTTCCCTTGCCGTCGGTCAAAGTATTCAACGCCGAAAGGGTGGTAACAAAGTCTCCAGGATCGGTAGAGTCGATGGCAGTCATAATTTCCGTGTGTTGCTTGCCTTGGCCGTCGGTCCATGTAAGCTCCCAGCATGAGCCGCAGCTGGGCGAGTTCCAGCCTGTGATGGCACCTGCGGACCCGATGCGAGGGAAGGTGGGGAGGTCACCGAAGGTGTTGAAGCCTCGTGGGATGAGGCCATGTTCGCCGTCTGAGCAGGCGACCGTGGTGAGGGATCCCCCGGCGTTGTCGTAGACGGTGTCGTATGCCAAGGAGTCGGCGAGAGCTGGGACAGCGATGAGGGCGAGGGTAGCGGAGATGGAGGCAAACTTCATGGTGAAAGCGTGAAAGAGTATGAGGCTTTGACGAGGAGGACTTAGTTGGCGAAGGAGGCAGATGTAGCTCGAAGAACTGAAGAACTCAAGCCATGTCGACCAGCTTAAATACCCTAAGCTTCGCCTAAAAATGTATGGCAAGGTTTCAAGAATGAGCTCGAGGCGGGAAGAACAAGCCGTAGCCGTGTATCATCAACAGCGCGCTGTGGAGCAAGAAGAGAACCCTGAATGAGATCTCACCTCTCCGTGCGAATTATTTCGTCGTTCTTCCCAGATTTGCCTACGGTTCAGCCTTCTTTGGGTTCGTGGTGGGCATGCAGAACCCGCATAAGTACAACCGGGCATGGTAAGGAAGGCACCCTATGCTTAAATGCTTGGCCTGACTTCAGAATGCATTCAAGCCCCAGCATTGACCGCGGTTTGCAGCGCGGGGCTGTGGCTGTACGTGGGCTCTGCCACTGTTTGGGGGACTAAACCATCTATGAAGCGCAAAATGTGGTCGTGAAACGGGGCACAATGCATTGCGGGAGGTAATGTCCGCCCTCGTATTCGTGGTTCTCAACCAAACCAGATTTAGAACTGTCGGCTCAAGGTCAGTAGCGTACTTGTGCTTCGTTGTAACAAGTTGGAAGGCGAAGCCGGAGAACATACGGTCTGCCTTTCCCGAGATGAATAGCCGCTGACTTGACCTCATCTTGCGCTCATGAGTCGGCAATGTGCTCAGCTTTTCCACCTAGACGACAGTTGGAGAACGAAATCCAAGTCTATTTGGGAGTTTAGGTTATTATAGAGGATTGTTACCGGAGGAGGGACTCGAAGGCATGTAATGAGGAAAGACAGTGCGATGGCACCGCCATGTTGTTACATCAACTTTCCTCCATCGCGTCCTCGCCTTCTGCATCCTGTCCACCAGCCCACCAAGATATAGGGCCAAGACCCTGTTCTGCAATTGAACACTTGAAGATGTCAGACAAAACACATAAAGACTCAGAAAGACCGCGTACAATCAGGTTATAAGGCGCTCTCTTGACTTCTCGTTGTATCTGAACGCCCTCAGCCGCTTTTGGTGGGCCAGGTTCGTCATCGTAGAAATCGTCCGCTTCTATTCTTACGCGGACAACTTCTCCCTGGTCGATGTACATTCGGTCTGCGACGGGCGTGTTGAGCATCTCATGCACCGAGGTCAATTCTGAATCCGGGAGCCAAAAGTAGGCCCGTTCGTTGGGGTCGCTGTTGGGTGTCAGGTCGTATTCAGGTAATGAATGGTAATGATCTGTCATGAGACTTACAATGCGGAGGGTTGAGGTAGGTACGCCGAGGGGATGTACATGTCGTCGAAGAAGCCCACACTGACTGCGCCCATGTGTATCAGCTTAAGCAACCAGGGTGGTTTGATGGGCTCACGGCGGACAGCATGCTCGTCTGAAGATTTAACCTTTGCCACAATGACTTCCGACGTGAAAGGTCTGAAAACCACCATCCTGAAAACCGCTGAGCTCCTTTTAGAATCATGCACTTGTAGGTTCACTATTAATGACTCACTTTTGTACCACAGGAAACCATCGCCGTAGCGCACCTTGCCCTCGCCCACTTCGCTCAGGTCAAAAACACAGATACAGAGGCCCACGTCGTGTAGAACGCGATTCGCATACTTTTTGTTGAGCTCAGCTATAACTGCTTGATCTGCGGGTATTCCGAAGTTGGATGGATGAATGGCCACTGTATCCTTGATAAATCTTCGTTCAAATCCCAAGAAGTAGTAATAGACCGGTAATTCACCTTCAATATCGAGAGAACAAACATCTCACTGCTCCTTTCAGATACAAAAGCAACAAATCTCGAGTTCTATGAAGGCAATGCCGTAACCAACATGAGCGTAGCTGCTAAACGACCGACGCGCCAAAAATTACTGAGCGGCAATGATTGGTTCCGCTTTATCTAATCTAGCCGATCTTATCAAAGGTACGAGTCCACGTGATCCAAATTTTGGGAATTTTCCCCAGTAGCAGCCGAGTGCTCCTCGTCATCGACCCTCTTCCCTCGCCACCGTCCTCGTCGTGTGCAGACCCGTCTGCGCCATCTCCCGCGTCTTGTACACTCTTTTCAGTGCCCTCTAGACTCCTCGGCTTCAACGCCTCTACTATTTCTATCATCAAATCCTCCTAATTCTCGCTCAATTAATGTCTGATTCGGCCAACACCAAAACAACTTTCTTGCCAGCCAAGTCATGGCAGCATTTCGTCGCGGGAGGGTATGAAAACTTTGAATATCCCGTCTTTGGAGCCTAAAAACTCATTCCGTGCTGTTCTTAGGCTTGGTGGTATGGCTGGAGCCATCGTGACGAGTCCATTTGATGTCGTCAAGACGCGTCTGCAGTCAAGTCTGTTCCGGGAAAAGAGCACATCTATGGGTGTACTTGGGCATAGCTCTGGGTGTGGAAGTATGGTAATGGGTGCACCACGGTCTACTGGCCTTCTTTGGCATTTCGTCGAGACTGGTCATATCATGCGGTGGGTCTTTACGTTGGGCGTGGGTCTGTGTTTACTTACTTACTCTACCTTCCGCAGGGACATATATCGCGACGAGTCACCTCGGGCACTATTCAAAGGTCTTGGACCAACACTTGTTGGCGTCGTTCCTGCCCGTTCCATCAACTTCTTCGTATATGGCAATGGCAAGCAAATTATCGCCAACAACTTCAATAACGGGCAAGAGAACTCCTATGTCCACTTGGCCGCCGCTGCAATCGCAGGTATCGCAACTGGAACGGCTACCAATCCAATTTGGGTCGTCAAGACACGGTTACAATTGCTTGAAAGCTCAAAAAATGGTGCAAGTCGGGTCGTCGGCAACAGCTGGCACATGATAACGAAGATAGTGAGAGAAGAGGGCATCCGTGGCTTCTACAAGGGTCTGAGTGCCAGCTACCTTGGGGTCACGGAGGGAACTATTCAGTGGGTGCTATATGAGCGACTGAAGAAGTTGACGGCGGATACAGAAGGGAAG
Source organism: Clitopilus passeckerianus (assembly GCA_944990035.1). NCBI lineage: Eukaryota > Fungi > Basidiomycota > Agaricomycetes > Agaricales > Entolomataceae > Clitopilus > Clitopilus passeckerianus. The sequence continues at coordinate 491,789 of CALYLX010000115.1, read as the reverse complement.
GGTGGTGCAGCCGAGTGGTTAGGCATGTTGGGCAGTGCAGGAACTGCCAAATGCATCGCTAGTCTGATAACGTACCCTCACGAGGTCAGTTCATAGTACTCTACCTTTTGCTCACAGTGATAACAGCTTTTTTTCTCTAGGTGCTGCGGACACGACTGCGACAGCCTGATGTCAATGGGGTTCGGAAATACACTGGTCTCATGCAGACACTCAAGCTGGTGATAGCTGAAGAGGGTGCACGATCATTGTATGGTGGATTGAGCGCACATCTGATGCGAGTCATTCCCAATGCTGCGGTCATGTACTCGATATACGAGGCTATCCTGCGCTGGGGCCACTGAGAACCGTGTTAACAACATGAGCCTATTCATCCTTGCCCTCCTTGGTTCTTCGTCCTCGGTGTTCAGCTTTCTTCCACTATACCCTCCCCATATGGAAGACTCATGTCTCCTGCTGGTGCCGACGCGCCAGGCCAAAATGCTCTGCCATGCTACAAGTACTGTATCTTTCATCACGATAATTTGGTTATACAGCGGTAAACTACTGATTTACGTCTACCACCACCTCTCACTGCATGCATAACAACTACTGTATTTTACGCCCACGTGTCCTGCTATTAGACCAGTCGCACTTGCTACATCCTTAATGTCAATACAAGCAACATTAGAAACCTTTCGTCTGTTTTTTTGGGGAATTTTCAGGTTTCCGCCACCGTCCGCATGACACAGCAACCCCAGGGCCGAAGGGCTAGAATTGATGCAAATTTCGACGGCTATTTGGCTCTCTCAATTGCGCAAACAGACGACCCTTTTTTCTCCCGACTTAGATTCGATCAGCCTCATGCAAACAAAGCTGTTAAAAGCCAACGAGTCACGATGCCGTTTGTGGTTGACTTCCACCTTCTTTGACGTCAAAAAGCTGGCATAAAACGTCCGCCATCAGACATGCACCAATGCCTTCTCATCGCTGAAATTGCTTCTTTGATCTGCTTTCATGGGTTTGAAGGCTGGGCCGGCCGGCGGAGTATCATCTCATTTGCGCAGACGTGTCGTATCTGCTATGAACCGGCAGTAAATGTTATTTGGAATGAGATACCCAACCTCAAGCCGCTGCTTGGTTTACTACCGAAAGAGACCTGGGAGAAGGTGGACAGGAGGAGGTATTCGGTGAGTCCAAGGCCCCTGTCCCCACTCCTTTCGATAATTGATTTGTGTCATAGGATTCAGAAATATTACAGGCATTACAGTTGTCGAATTGGTCCAGCTTCGAAGAACACGCGAGACGCGTTCGCGTTTATGGCTATCAATATGGACGGCTGGTTGATATCGAGCCAGATCAGTACTACGCGCTGCTCTTGCTTGGGGAACACAGTGGACGACCGCTTCTGCCCAATGTTGAGAAATTATACATTTCTTCGCTCAATCAATATGCCCTTACCGCCCTTCACTTGGTCACGACGACAAAACTCAAGGTCTTTCATTGCGTGCCGACCTACGGAAAGGGTTCAACGAAGGGCTTCGTCTTGCTCATAGAACTTCTTTCTGAACTCGGACTCAGATACCCCGCTTTGAAGAAGCTCGTCGTTGAACTGGGAAGGTACAATAACTACCTCGAAACCCCAAGTTCTTTGACGAATGCCCTTTATTCCTTTGAATGGCGCGACCTCACGCATATCCAGCTAAACCCCGTCACCAACACCGCCATTCATCGCCTACCAAGGCTCCCCGCGTTAGAAAGCGTCAGAGTAAATTTCTCCACCTTCCCGGACATGAAGCGTAGACCAGTACCCGCCATTCAGCCTTACGACGCCCTATACCCGGCCTTGAAGATCGTTGAACTTTCATGCGACAACCTCACGACTGTTGTTGAATATCTCCAAACCCTCTCAAACGAAACTCGTGCAAAATCGGTGTCCTTCCTATGCCAAGATCCAGCAGAGTTCGCCAGATGGGGCTCACTGTGTCATACGATCGAAGAGCGCTGCGAGCACCTCTCTCTCGAGCAGCTGTCAGTCACTGAAGCAGGCCGTCTTCCAGATGGCACCAGCTTCACCCTCACCGCGGAACATCTTTACCCACTTCGCTCGTTCAACTACCTCACGCGTATCAAGATACAGACTCAGGGTATCCTAGACCTTGACGACTCGAGCCTTAGGAGCCTTGTACTTTCGTGGCCCCGGATCCAGTCTCTGGCACTAGTAGGCAATACCCCGAACCTGCAAGATGCGCCGCCAAAAGTCACGCTGGCAAGCCTGGTATTTGTCGCCGAGTATTGTCCCGATATCGAATCGCTTTACTTGCTCTTTGACGCACGAACGGTTCCCCGTTTCCCTCCAGGAGATCCTCCGACCGCAGGGAGGAAGCTGGAGTACTTGAACGTCACCGATTCACCGCTTTCGGATTCTTCAATGGTAGCCCGGTTTTTGCGCATCATATTCCCAAACCTTCGGAAGATTGTTAAAGGGCAAAGCCGATCCAAGTTCGAGGACCCACAGAAAGAGATCAAGTTGATGAAATTATGGCATTATGTCGAACGGGAATTTTAGTAGTTAGTACCGTATCACCCATCAGCGTTCTTGTATTAAAAAATAGAGTAATTATATAACAAATTAGTATCTCAAGTTGGTTGGAGCTGTTCTGCATGGATTCTTGAAGAGACGATGGGTTTGGATCAACGCGGAGTGAGCAGGGTAATGTGTGATTTGTTGGTAGCGCATGAAGCCATTGGCTAGCAAGAACTGCCGGCTATCTAATCTTGGACGCTGGTCACGACGAAGGACAAGGAACCTACGCTTGGACTGCACCGTCGGCATGCCATCAAGATTCAGAGCGCCTCCCAAGAAGGCCCGGGGTTGGACCGTTGGGTATACCTTGCCTAGAGCATGTCACGTCGTCAGCACATCGCATTTTTAATGATTTACTTTGGTATGAGAAACGCTGATGCAATTGAGTTCCCTCCAAAGCAACTCCAACGTCTTGAGGCCACTGAACACTTTTGGCACTTACAGTAACCGCTCCGAGTCTGAACTTCAAGTTGCCACGTTGGTCCAACCGCCGAAGCGCGTGTTGTCACACCATTGTCACGCACCCTCTGCGCATCCACTACCACCATCCATTGGCGATGCACCGATGCCTACAGATACCTGAAATCGTATCTTGGATCTGCACATCGGCATTTTACGGAGGCAGCAAAAGTAATAGTGCCGTTTTTGCGCTAGCTCAGACTTGCAGGCTGTTATACGAACCCGCCGCAAACATCATATGGAGGCGGATACCCTCATTGCAGCCATTGGTTGGTTGCATCCCCCAGGACCTGTGGGCAGACGCAACCGCGATTGATGAGAACCACAGTGTAAGTTTAGGCAGCTGGTGACGAACTTCTTTAAGTTATACATCAATTGACACAACTCCGGAAGGCTCTTCAAGTTCGACCACTTCGTCCTCACCACCTGTTGAGGATGAAAGAACTGGCACACCGTGTGCGCGCCTTCGGTCCGCCTTCGAATGAGGTTCAGCTGCTTGACGAGGCTGAAGATCTCCCGATCAACGCCTACCAGCTTCTCAACTTTGTAACTGGAGGCACATCTCTACTTCCGAATGTTCGAAATGTGACTTTCGGCTATACAAGCCTACAAATACTCGCCTTCTCACATCTCTTCACAAATCCCCACATCGAATCCCTCGCAGTGTTTCATGATATTCGCGAGCTCTCCAGAGAAGATCAGCTGTATCTTTTCGGCTTCCTAAATAGCATTGGCCACCGCTTTCCCTCCCTCACCTCCTTCATTGCCAACATCTACAGTCCAAGTCACCTTGAAGTGCCGACAGGAAATCTCCTCTCAGATGTCATCATGTCATCCGAATGGATGAATCTCTCTGTTCTCACAGTTGGAAAGGCTGTTCCCAGCAACGTTTTGGAGCACCTGTCAAGATTGCCCTCCCTAAGGAGCCTCATCCTTGGTATTTTGCCTTCGGAGGCTGTCCTAGCGTCCGTGGATAGAGAAGCAGTCGCGATGTATTCGAGTCTAGAGAATGTCGGGCTCGGGGCTGCTCATTTGTCGATGGCAACACAGTTCCTCCGAAGGTTCATACCAGGAGCGAGTTCACTTCGTTCTGTGGAATTCTTGGCCTACAACTCTTCGCAATCATCTTCAACAAAATGGGAGGAGCTATTCAGTGCCTTGCAGCAGCACTGCAGAATTGACCGTCTGGAGTCGGTTCTAGTTGGTGATGCCCAAGCCAGTGGTGCAAAGGAGCTTCGCCAAGATCCTGAAGGGTTGTACACGATTTCTCTGAAACATCTCCACCCATTACTCCAGTTCTCGTCTTTGCGCTCGGTCACCATTGTTACCCTTGGAATTCTGGATGTTACAGATGAAGGTGTAGAGAAAATGGCTGTAGCGTGGCCACGCCTCCAACAATTATCGTTGGAGGAGGTAAGAAAAAGGGACTCACTCCCTAGGGCGACGCTGAAGGCGCTCTCTGTGTTTGCTCACCATTGCGCTGACCTAGAGGAACTCTCTCTAGAAGTCGACGCGCGAGGAAAACCCAAACTAATTGATGGGGCCCGCGCTCAATATGGCAATAACATGCGAAGTCTCACTATTTCGCGCTCTCCAATCACGGACCCGGCATTCGTTGCTGCTTATCTGACCGATATTTTTCCAGCTATCAAGTTGATTTATTGGGATGGACCTGAGGAGGGTTCACGGTTCGGGGAAGATTGGTGTCAGGTTGAAGAGCTCATCGAGATATTTACCATGGTACGGTCTCAGGAGAGAGCTCGTGTGGTTAAAATAGTTAGCTAGTATTGTATTTACCTGATCATCTTGATAACATGATCAAATTTTGTGTGCTTCACAAACAACTAGAACTTCATTTCCCGCTCCGAGAGGCATATCCAAGGCATATCGATCCGCAGAGTGTAATACTAAAGACGCACGTGATTAGGCCCCTCTGCAAAACCAGCGAAATTCGACGTGTCTTGACATTGCCGAAATAACCGGGCTCATCTGTGAGCAAGGCTTCCATGACAAGGATGTCGAGTGTAGGAAAGGCATCATGGCTCTGGCTTTAACCTGCCGTGCAATGTACGAGCCGGCTGCGAATGTTATATGGCGTCGAATACCGACACTCATGCCCCTGTTGGCCACGATTCCCGAAGATGTCTGGACTGCGGTCAAGGATAGCAGCGCTGATGAGATAAAGTTTGTGTTACCAATCGACTGGGCTGACTGGCATGGTTGTAGACTCTGAGACCCCTTCGTCCTAGTGATCTCTTGAGGCTGAGGGAGCTGGCCAAACGGGTCCGGTCTTTTGGGATTGATCAGGAGAAATTCGACGAGATGGACCCAGGAGAATGTGTCCATTTCACTGATAGTCCAGAACCCTATCAATATGAAGCCCTCAATTTTGCCATCGGTCATGCGACACTCCTTCCGAACGTTCAAGAGGTCACTCTGGCCAATTTAAATTTGACGACCTTCTGTTACGTCAACCTGTTCACAAACGCCAATATCAAGACCATACGAGTGCTCATATCGGTCGTCCGTCCGAAACCGTAGTTTCTCAACAGATGGAGGGATCGCTACCATTCCATTGAAAGCGTTGAGGTTCGGACAAATAACTATCAAATAGACAACCCGATTGCTGTTACCATCGAAGATGCCCTCAAATCCTGTCGATGGCCAACTTTGTCGAAAATCATCCTTCATGGAGGGGTCTCTGCCCAGATGCTGCTCAACATTCTTCAATGGCCGTCCCTCAAGACGATCGAAATCCAGACACCACAACTAGATCGTAGACTGCCTTCGATTGAGTTGGGCCAAGTCTTACCCCAGTACTTCCCTTGCTTGAAGAGATTTTTCTTTTCGTCCATGACCTTCCGATACTTCTCGACTTCTTGCGCTTGTTAGTCCCAGGCAAAAGGGGTATCAAGTCGGCGAACCTGTGGTGCGACGGTCCTAAAACATCGACTTCGGAACTGTGGGTAAAGATATCGGAATATCTTCACGCCAGCTGCCAGCCACTAAAGCTAGAGGTCTTCTCTCTGGATGATAGAATCATACCCTCCGATACAGGTGCAGTTGAAGATTTAGCAAAGGATCATCACTATACACTTTCCTTTGACCAACTCAAATGGATCTTCAGCTTCAAATCACTTACAGATATAGCCATTCTCACATTTGGGGTCTTGGTGCTCGATGATTCTGTGGTCGCTCAGATCATTCAATGTTGGCCCAAAATCCAGCAGTTGCAGTTGCAAGGTCAACATCCACTCAGCCTCCCCTCCAAGGTCACCCTCTCAGGGCTAGTTCTATTCGCGGATAATTGTCCTGATCTGAAGAGGCTTGCAATCGAAGTTAGATCAGACGCCAATCTAGTCTCAAAGCCTGGCGGTAAACCTCGATTCTGTCGTCTGCTAAAGAAACTTGATGTCATCCAATCCCCTATCAATGAACCTGGTTCGATTGCAGCATTCGTTGCCGACATTTCCCCCGGCCTAGATGTGATAGAATGGGAGTACCAAAATGAGGAATTGGACGATCTCTGGAAGCAAGTCAAATCCCTTCTTCCAATTTTCGTCAAAGCACGTGCGGATGAGGCTACTCGTCTCGAAAGCAATGTCGCGCTGGTTCATTGATGCCACTACTTACATGCCTGAAACGTACGTGCTATGTAACTGATGTTCTCCACTCTTTTTTACTCACGGTGTGGAAGGGATTCCGGACATACGGAGGGAACGAGCCGAAGAAGACCTTGTACCGGTTACTCAAGAATTCACCATCAATATTCCAATATTCTCGACTCTCGCATCAAACTCGCATTTCTCCTCAAGATCGCAATTTCTATCAAGCTCGTCGTCTGCGCATCTGGACGGCCAAGATTCCCGTTCCATCGTATAAGCCGCATCTTATTGTCTGAAGGACATGGCTAGGGTTTCTCGAGACGAACGCTATGTATTTTCCTTTTCTCTTCTTACGCTAATATACTTGTAGTATACAGGCTGACACTGGGTCGGGCAGTATCGACGGGGACGTTATTCTGGGATGGTAGGGTGCTGATGGAGTCCAAGGACGCGTAAATGGTGCTGCTGGGGTCACAGCACGCCTTCGCGACTCCAATCGCCTCGAGCAATTCCTCAGAATCAGCCAGCCGGAGGTATTTCCTTATTTGGTCGAAGTCATTTCTGTTCTCGTGTTTTGTCAATCTCTTCAAACTCTCTTCGTATTTCTGTATTTTATGACATCATTACTGGTCCAAGGGCACAAGAGTACATGCGCCTTTGGTTTCTGAACATTATAAATACCTGATACCTACGAAATCAAATGTACTTCCCACTTTTCCCTTCTCCCTGCAATTTATATCTTTTTCCCAACCTCCTAGCCTGTGTAAGCTCGTTCGTCAGTCGAACACCTCAAGAATACTTTAGCACTGAGTTCAAAGAGAGCTCCAGCATCGTCCACAAAGAGTGGGCATTAGTTTGTTGAGTGTTATTACGTTCAGTTTTCCAGTCTCTCCCTTTCCCTCCCTCAGACGCGTCGCGCGTCTCGGCTAAAGGCCACCATCAACTCTTGATCTCACTTTCACGCTCACTCCTCAACCTTCGAGGAATTATTTTTCACTTAGGTTCGCTCGTACTCTACCAAACTCAACGGAACCCGACTTAAGTGCACTCCCTGCGGCTAAGGAAATTATTTCCACAGGCGGCCATGCTCTCACAGGTACATTTATCTGCAGAAGAACCTTTGCCTGGGAGGATGACCTCGACGAGCCTAGCTTGTGGTGTGACAAGACCGAGGATGGCTTCCTATCTTCGTTCAAACGCGTTAGGAGGAGCCGGAACGTTTTGAAAGAGCCCTACGGAAACTCTGCCTTCGTTGAAGTACGATACCTCGCAGTCTGAGAGTAATTACAATTAATCTCATACGATGGTCTATGTATAAACCCGCTGTTGATTTAATTGTAATGTGTTGAGAAAACTCCCATATATGGAATTTTCTCCTTACATTGCGAGCCAAACCGCATGAGGCGTCTTTGCTTTGACTCTTGAGAAGCGCAAATCAGTGTTTCGCGTCGCGATATGCTCTTAGCGATGCGCCTGAGAACTCAGAACACGTTTGGATTCAAGTGCACGTGATCGTTTACTTGTCTTCACCACTTGCTTTAGTAGTACCAGCATGCACAGGTGTCCCGAAATCGCAGAGATAACAGAGCTCATTTGCGAACAAGGCTTCCACGACAAAGATGATGACTACAGGAGAGGTGTCATGGCTCTGGCTTTGACCTGCCGCTCAATGTATGAGCCGGCAGCGAATGTTATTTGGCGTCGAATACCGGCGCTAATGCCTTTGTCGGCCACCGTTCCGGACGAGATTTGGAATGGTATGAGGAACGGCAGGGGTGATGTGAGCAATGTGGCGTTTGATATCGATATACTCATCTGACTTCATTGTTCGTAATTTCTAAAACCCCTTTGTCCAAGAGTTCTTTCACGATTTGAGCTAGCTAGACGGGTCCGACTTTTGGACCCGACAAAGAGGCATTCGACGAGTCAGAACGTAAAGGACCATTCAATACGCCGGACCTTTGCCAATACGAAGCTCTCTCCTTGGCTTCTGGGCATGCAATTTTCATCCCAAACATTACCGAAGTTTGCCTCGTCGACCCAGATTCGATGATCATTAGATACGTCAACCTGTTCACCAATGTGCGCATCAGAACATTCCGGATATCCCTAGCGGCACGGGAATGGCCCAAACGAGACCTTCTGCATCTGTCAGGGTTTCTTAGCGCCTTGGAAGATTGTTACCTAGTGCTGGAAAGTCTCGGCATTTAAGGTATTGCTTCGCCAATAGGCGAACCGATTGCTAACGCCATCGAAGATGCTATCTCCTCCTGTCAATGGGAGAGCTTGTCGACTATCGCTCTCGATGGGTACATCGCTGCTCCGATGGTGCTCAACATCTTTCAGCGACCTTGCCTCAAGAGAATTGAAATACGCACGCCCTCTCTAGACAAGAGGCTGCCGGCTACTGAACGGGCGGCTGTATCCACCCCAATACTTCCCCTGCTGGAAGATATTACCCTCTATTTCTGCGACTTTTCTGTACTTCTGGATTTCCTCCATCTGTTGACTCCAGGACGGAGGGCGATTCATTCGACACGCTTGTGGGCTGCAAGCCCTCAGCAATCGGCTTTGGATTAGCAGACAAAGGCGCCAGAATACCTTTATGCAAGTTGCAACCCGTTGTCGCTAGAGACTTTGTCTCTCGACGATAAACCCACCAGGGACGACCCCGTATGAGCTCGAATATATCACACGAGAACATCGGTATATTCTTTCTTTCGACGACCTGAACCGGCTCTTCGATTGTAAATCACTCATAAATTACAATCGTTACATTTGGAGTGCTGATTGTCGATGATGCGGTTCTTGCGCAATTTGTTCAGTGTGGGCCCCAAATCCAGGTCTTAAACTTGAGAGGACAACATCCACTCAACCTTCCTCCAAAAGCCACCTTATCAGGATTAGCCTTATTCTCAGACAAGTGCCCTCAACTGACGAAGCTCGCAATCGAAATCAACCCTGATCCCTCCCTGGTCCAGAATCCTGGCGACAGACTTAACTCCAGACATTGAGTTGGTCATAGGTCCGAGCACCGATGAGATGGATTCTTGGCCTTCGAGCGCATTGAAGGCCCCATGGTACGGATGGCCACACCCTGAAGAAGCTCGACGTCATGCGGTCTCCCATTGTTAAGCCTGGTCCAGTCGCTGCTTTCGTTGCCGATATCTTCTCATGTATCAAGGAGATAGAATGGGAACACGATCATGGAGAGGAATTGGACAATTTATGGAGGCTGGTTCAAGAATTGGTTCCCGTCTTCGTGAAAGCGCGTTCGGATGAGGCGGCTCGTCTCAAAAGGAATGGGGCAGCGCCAGTGGTGCATTAAGGGTACAAGCTACATGCCTAAGTAATATCATTGTTATAATTTAGTTATATCTTATATCTATTAAGACCAATATTCATTCTGCCCTTTGCCATCTGAATCACTGACACACGATCCGGGGATGCTTAGCGTTTTTAGAGAACCGGTGTTGGCCCTGTGACTGAGAACATACTTATGAATTTGAGTGATTCGAATGGTTGTTCAGTTGTTGCAACTACTTCGGGATTGTGTGTGTTCACTTGGCAGTGCCCGTGCTACTGCCAGTGCTAGTGGTAGCTCGATGGTAGGATGGTCCAAAGCCAAACAACGCCCAAACTGGTGCCCAACCATCCACTTCACCCTTAACGACCACCTTCCACAATGGACTCAGCTCACACCCAGACGCTGTACATACCATTTGCGTCGCCGCCGACACCATCTCCTTCACCAGGGCCGCCAGAAAGTAGCTCATTGTCGTCGCCACTCCTTGCGATCTCCACCCCTTCGGCAGAGCGACGGCGGTACCTCACAGCTTTCCTCCGCACTTGCTCACCCGCAGAACTGCTCTACATCTCTCAAATCATCTCGCCTCTACTCAAACGAGACTTTCTGGCAGCTCTACCAACAGAGCTTGCCCTACATATACTCGGATTTGTCGATGAACCGAAGACTCTTACACGGGTGGCATGTGTGAGCCGGACATGGAGGGCGTTGGCGTATGAGGAGAATTTGTGGAGAGGGATGTGTCTTTTCTATGACTTTGGTGGTGGATTGGGCTCGGACCGCTGCGGAGAGGATCCTTTAGAAGAACTAGAACCGTTTGCAGACATACCTATGGATCCTGCACTCGAGTGGCTAGTAGCCCGAAAACGACAACTGTTCAAGGACAGCCCATCCCTCAAACAACCAAGATTTTCATACAGGCAGCATTTCAAACAATCATTTGTAACAGGTGCGTGGCCTGCTCCGATTTCGCTGCAAGTCGCTGACGCAAATATCCTTTTGATAGTAACAAATTGGCGGCATGGAGGCCGTCTGCTTCGCTCACATCTTCTCCCCGTTCATTCTTCTCCGGCATTCCCCAACATACCGCAGAGCTATAACGTCTACATTACACACCAGAATCAAGTCGTGAGTCAAGACAATGGGGTCGTCACATCCCTCGCTCTCGACGAAGACTGGGTGGTCGTCGGTCTCGCAAATTCCCGCATACACATATTCAGCGCGAGAACAGGTGTCCTATCACGGACACTCATAGGACATGAGGCTGGCGTATGGGGTGTATGCTTGGTTAGCAAGAGCACCAAGGGCAAGGAACGAAGTCTCGAAGAATCATTTGAAGGCATCAGGGTCAATGGGCGTTCACGGCGGCCAGCTAGGCCCACAGAGGATATTCCCGGACTGCATCATACACTATCACCTGCGATGCGGATTGCTGTGGGGTTGAAGCCGGAAGTTGGAGAAGATGACGAAGAGGACGGCGCAATCCCCTATCCATATACGGAGTCGACAGCATATGTTCCGGAAAAGCAGAGTAGCCCAACTTCTGCTTCTGATGGGTGGGGACAACCTGGTGCACTTGTCGTTTCCGGTGGATGCGACAAGGTCATCAAGGTCTGGGATGTGCAAACAGGGTTCGTATTTCATGTAGCTCGTTATCATTGGCTCAATCGGCTAAAATTCAATTCTTATAGGCACAACATATTCACGATGTCTGGACACGCATCAACTATTCGGTGTATGCGCACTTTACATGGAAGACCTATCGCTGTATCAGGTTCTCGCGACACTACCGTCCGTATCTGGGATGTACAGCGAGGACGCCTTCTCCGGACACTTCAAGGACATCAAGGCAGTGTGAGATGCATAGATGTCAATGGAAGGCGGGCCGTCAGCGGAAGCTATGACCATACATGCAGGGTGAGTTATCTCTCCCCATACTCCGGTCGAATCACCGTTCTGACACAGCCTTGCAGATATGGGACATCGACACTGGCGAGTGCCTGCATATTCTTGTGGGCCACTATCACCAGGTGTATTCCATCGCTTTTGACGGTGTTCGGATCGCATCAGGTGGTTTGGACACCACTGTGCGGGTTTGGGATGGAAGCAATGGGTATGTTATGTGTCGACTATACCTGATAGTAGGCTATATTCTAATATCTGCATCTAGGAATTGCCTTGCGCTGCTTCAGGGCCACACCGCCCTCGTCTGCCAACTTCACCTTGCCCGTGACCTACAATTATTGGCTACGGGAGGTTCTGATGGGCGTGTCATTACTTTCTCTCTCAGCACCGATGAGGATGATGAGGAGCCAGAAGAGGACCTCATCTCATTCAATACATCTCCTCAAGTGCCGGATCAACAGAACATGTTCCCCGAATCTGAGAATCCTGCAGCAACTGCAGCCAGTTCAAGTGCATCTTCGACCTCATCAACTCACACTTCAAATTCAATAACGAGCTTCACCACCGCTCCTACTCGAAGTCGTAAACGCAACCCAACAAGGACCCGTCGCATAGCATACGAACCCATCCACCGGATCGCCGCTCACGACTCTAGCGTCACCGCTCTTCAGTTCGACTCTCGGTTCCTCGTAACATCAGGTGCCGACGGGCGAGCGCGCTTGTGGGAGACACAGACGGGGAAGTACGTCAGGGAGCTCACGGATGGTGGGGAGACGGTGTGGAAGCTTGGGTTTACGGTGCCGAGCGCGGGACCGTCGGTGGGGGGTGTGAGTCCGATGTGTGCGATTATGGGGAAGAGGGGGAGTAAGACTGTGCTTGAGATATGGGGTTTCTCGCCTGAGGAGAGTGAGGGGAAGGAGGGGAAGAGGGGTGGGGCGAAGAGGTAGCTTTGATAGCTGCTTTTTGTCGTCGCTTGCGGCATTCTTTTCTTATTGCTTTTTATTCTTCTTCTCCTGGCCCTTCCATTCTTCTTTACTTGGTTCTTCTTTCGATACATTTATTGCTGTTCTCGTATGTTTAACCGGGGTCTTCGTTGTTGTACAAGGTACTGTAGAATCATAGAGTAACTAATCTCTAATCGGCATCGGGTGAATACTAATTCAAACCGTTCACGACTCCTCACTTCGTTTGTCGGAGTTGCATATTGGTGATAGAGATCGAACCCAGGATGTAGCTGAACGTATAAACCAAAATCTGTCGAAGAATTAAGTGTCACTTCCAGCGTCACGAAGAGGTGGCCGGCGTACCATATACGTATAGTGATCATATTTCGCGTCATGCTTCCCAGAGGCTTTGAGGACTCGGTATCCGAGTAGGAGATGGATGAGCAAAAGCGGGACGGGGGTCACATCGGCAATATCCGCCTTCCACAGGCAAAAAAAGCCGAGCGGAATGAAGACGAAGGTGATCAGAGACCGAGAGTATGCGTCTCCAAAGAAAAGGGGAAGGGTTTTCCTGTTTACTTTCTTGTCTCCTTCCACGTCTCTTAGATCTTGTATTTGGCTTGTCATCCCAGCCCATACGGCAACGTAGATACTTTGGGCTCGGACCGTGGTTGTGAGGGGCATCACAGTCTGCCAGGACCCCGCGAGCAATGCCCAACCACCTGTGGTCATAGCAGTCGTGTTTTTAACTGCCCAATGCTTCCCGAAGGGAGTATAACAGAGGAGAACGGTAGTGCAGAGCCATGTAAGGGTAGGGAGGAGGAGACGTCGATTAAAAAGAATGGTCCCGAGGAAAAGGACGAGCAACAGCACCCAACGAATCTTCGCTTCACGAAGGGTAGCTTGTCCGGTGCATAGAGGGCGATCTGGCTTGTTGACGAGATCTTCCTCTACCGCGAAGAGCTGGCTTGAGATGTCGAAGAAGTAGATGTATAGAATATTCCAAGTGAGAAGGGAAAATACACCGATTGAAAGGGATTGGACGGAACCGGTCTGCTGATACAAAGCTTTGAGGGCAGGGAGAGCAAAGATACATCCTGGCAAGATGGATGCTGATACGTCCCACTTGGTGAACGCATGAAACAACTTTGCCTCCCGTACAAGCGTATTCATCAAAGATCCAAAGCTGAGTGCCATATCTTTTGCCGTATGTTGTCGAGATTCCTTGGTTTTGTTGGCACAGCTGCAGCTCTGCCTTTATAGGTTTCTGGGCTCCGCGACTTATCCCCTAATGCATGGCAGCTTTGTTAAATACAAAGGACTCGACGATCAGAGAGGGTCTACATTCTTCAAGGCGCAGATTCTAGGGCGTATTTCGGGCATCGCGTCAAATGCGTTTACACTATTAGCGGGTATCTTCGGACGATAGCCATTGATATCACTGCGTGGCGCAGAGGTAGGTGTTATCCGACGTTCAAAAAGGGCATTCAGGCAGCACGGGAGCGGGGATCTGCGGGGATGGGTCCAGTGTTCAAAGGAATAACAGCGCGAGTCAAAAATAAATCAAGTCCAGACCAGGCTACCGTAGGTAACTTCGATATGTGCGTTGACCTGTGGGTGTGATGTGTGTACGTCGACGTATGTGCGTTGATATGTGGGTGTCGATGTGAGGTGCCATCCGTGCATGGGAATAACAGTGAGATTACGGACATCTGCGTTTTACCCCTTAGATCTTGCCTATTTGTAGAACAATCTTACGGAGTGCTCAAGAACCCGACGAGTCGGAATAACCCTAAGCGGTATTCGGTGTTTTATCCGAGGTTTTCACCGTTATGCAACAAATCGAAACATTGTAGAACTATTAAGTAATCAATTCAACAGTGGACAATCACAAGTCCTCGAATTGTCTCAAATTGTCTCCCGGGGATCCAGGCTTACAACTCGAGTTCGTGTTAGTAAAAGAGATCCAGCCAACGATATAGCTTAGTGCATAAATCATAACCTGCAAAAAATTAATATGTAATGGTTAATGAGTAATTCGGGCTTCACAAGGGAACCCCCGACTTACCATGTACGTATGGTGATCGTATTTGGCGTCTTGCTTCCCAGAGGCCTCAACAACTCGAAATCCGAGCAGCAGATGAATCAATGAGGGTGAAATGGGCATGATGTCGGTAATGCCTCCCTCTGATAGGCACAAAAAGGCAAGCGGAATGAAAACGAACGTGATCAGAGACCGAGAACGTGCGTCTCCGAAGGCGATAGGGAGAGTTTTCCTGTTAATCTTCATGTCGCCTTCTACATCCCTTAGGTCCTGCATCTGGATGATGATCCCTGTCCATGCAGTGACGTAGAGGCATTGATCCCGGACGGTGGGTGAGGGGCATCACAGTCTGCTAGGACCCCGCCAGTAACGCTCAGGTCCCGGTGGTCATGGCAATCGTGTTTTTGAAGGCCCAATGCTTCCCGAGGGGAGTAAAGCCGAGGAATGCGATGATATATACCCATGTAAGGGTAGGGAGGAGGAGAAGTGGGTTGAAGAAAATTCTCGCGAGGAAAAGGATGTGCAACAGAACCCAACGAATCTTTGCTTCACGAAGGGTAACCTGTCTGGTGCATAGTGGGCGGTCGGGTTTGTAATGTCAAAGAAGTAGATGAATAGAATGTTCCAGGTCAGGAGGGTTAAGGCGCCCGTTAACAGCGAAGTAAAAGAGTGGGTCTGCTGGTACAGAGCTTTGAGAGCGGGGAGAGCAAAGATGCACCCTGGCAGGGTGGCCGCCGTGATGTTCCACTTGGTAAACGCATGAAACAACTTCGCCTCTCGTACAAGTGCGTCCTTGAGATATCCAACGTTGCTTGTGCCGGTGTCCATCTGTTCTCTGTTTCCGTTATCAATATGAGGGTGGCACTTCTTATGTATTTGTGCGGTTCACACTCTTCGCTTCAAGAGAATACTCGTTTGCTCAGAAACAGAACTTCCGGTGATCATAGAACATTAAATTGGGACCCTCCACCCAGTCCGAATCGGTAGGCGTCTTTTGTCGCTCCAATGCCAAGTTTGAAATGACAAGCAGAGGAACATTATGAAAAAAAATCGTATTCCGGTGAGTTCGAACGTTTGATTCGAGGATTAAAGAATGACACAGCCGTCCCGAATGAGGTCGCCTGCTTCTATTCGTCGTTCGCCATCAGTCCTAGATGGGCCCATTCCAAATTAAACCTTTGTTGAATGGCTTGCAACCACTTGAAGAGATTCAGTCCAACTCGCCCAACTTTCTGACGGCCTGAGTGTCTGAGTTTTCCAAGGCACGGATCTAGGACATCATCCCCTGTAATACGGTGTGACAGTTCGTGTGGGAAGGGTTGCTGCAAACCTATGGCTGTGTCCCTCAAGTCATCCCTTCGCCGTTATGGCACCTTTGCGGCCAATTCAATTCCAGAAAAGCTGTGAAGAATCCAAACGTACAATATAAACCGTCCATTTCTCAAGGGAATCTCCAACTTGCTTCCCTCATGACGATCGCCTCATCAACCCAAGATGTGCCACCACTCTTCGATCCAATTGAGTTGGTCTCGGTCGAAAGCAGCAAGATTACACACGTTAGCGTTTACCCCACAAGAGCTGAGGTTACGCGGCTCTACAGGTTCTCTGTAAGGACGGGCCAGAACCAGATCGATATCAAAGGACTTCCAATTGGTCTTGAACATGAATCTCTCTGGTTTGGTTCTCCATGAAATATTATTGAACTTCAAAGGCTGACTTTCCCTTTAGAGTGGAAGGCCGAGGAGCTGCGACTATTCACGATGTCACCATCTCGGAATTGCTAAATTCGTCTGGCGCCGAAGCGAATCTCCAACTGAACCAACTTCTTGAGGAGAAAAAGTTCGTCGAGGAAAAGCTGAAACGATGCCAGAAAGGTCAAAATGCTCTTGAGACCTACCTCGGCAGTTTGAACGCCCAGCACACCGAGGCGGACCAACTGGAGAAGATTCTTGACCGCTATGAAAGCGCCGGAGAAAAGCTGTATGGCCAGGCGGCCGAACTTGAGAGGAAGCTGAGGCTGCTCGATGATTCCATTGAAAAGGAAAATAAAGTCGTTGCAGGCACTAGCAGCAACGACAAGTTGCGCCTCAAAGTATCAGTCGGGATATTTGCCGCCTCTGAAGGCGAAGTGGAAATTGTCCTCATTTATGGTAGATACGCCCCCCTCCTTGGGCCTAAACAAATTCTGACGCCTCTGACAGCTGTAAATGGTGCTACTTGGAATGCATTCTATGACATCCGTGTGGACATGGAGGCAAAGGATAAACCAATCTCCCTTCTCTACAAGGCGGTGATAAAGCAAGATACCGGAGAGGTTCATACCTCCGTGTTAAATTTCCTTCTGGTTGTGCTTAGCCTTCTTTTACTCTAGTCGTGGGATGACGTCTTGTTGAGCCTGGAAACCGTCGCCCCAACGATTGGGGTCGAGCTGCCGACTCTTTCTACCTGGCGTCTGGCGCCCTCCAGCTATGGCCGTAGATACCGAAAAGGTCTCGGTTTTGGGGGAGGCGGCGGTGACAGCCATAGGATGGAACTGAGCTATCCTGTGTCCAGTCCTGTGTCAGGTTCCTTTGCCCCTCGTGAAGCGGCCATGCTGGGAGGAGGATACGACCCAACCATTGAGAGCTCAGCTGTAATGGCTCATCGGGGCCTTGACGTCTCCACTGGCGGAGAAGTCAACGCTACTTTTCTGGTCCCCGGCACTGCTTCGCTACCAAGCGACGGCGTGGCGCACAATGTCACCATTGCCCAGCTTGCCTTGAAGGGCGAGATGTCGTGGGTAGTGCTGCCGAAAGTGGACGGCAAGACGCACCTTAAGGTACTTATCCGTGGTCGGCTTTTCGGGACCAACTAATCGTCTTGTCTTAGGCCAAGATTACCAATGACTCGGAATACACTCTGCTGCATGGGAAAGCTAGCATTTATGTTGATGGGAGCTTCATTGCAAGAACCTCTCTGTCGCTTGTCAGCCCTCGAGAAAGCTTCACCTGCCCGCTTGGGTGCGTTTTCTTTTTTCTTTTACATGTAACCGGCTCCGACCCACACTTTACAGTGTCGACCCTTCTGTCCGAGTCACATATCACCCACAATCGAAGAAGGTCTCTAAATCCGGTCTGGTGTCCAAGACCTCGAACTACATCATATCTCAACGAGTTACGGTCTACAACACGAAAACTTCGGCCATCCAGGGTGTGAAGGTTGTGGACCAGATCCCAGTGTCGGAACGCCAGAACATCACTGTGAGATTGATATCTCCGCCTCTGGTGTTACCCGAACCGGCGGCAACGGAGGAAGAAAAAGAGAGGAGGACAGTCCCGCCACCAATCAGAGTCAGCGACGGTATTGTGGCACAATGGGAAGGTGCAGACGAGCCAGACTGTGCCGCGGATGCACTGGGGATGGATGGGAAGTTCTATCGGTCGTGTTCTGTCCCCAGTCTTGGGAAGGTGAATCTCCTTCTGCAGTGGGAGGTACAAGCTCCATCCCGTATTTACATCGGCGGCCTTGATTAGCTTAGAACCGTCTTCATCAATAGAATCATGAATCACCTCCCTTGTTTGGCAGCTCCCAATGCCTTTCATTATCTCAATTCAATGGCTTGGTCAGGTGGTTCATCCTTATCGTCCTTCATCCCATTCTCTCATGGTTCCGACTCATTCGACAGGCCGCCACCACATACAGCTGCATACAGAACCTGACAGAACAGGGAGTGCAAACTGTGGTTTTGCGAGTTTATCCGAACCGCCGGTTCCCCATGGAGCATCGTTGGAGGTCCTATTCAAAGGTGCCGACCTCACCTCTCTGCCGTTCTACACAGGGTTGATATGTGCAACCATTATGAAGCCTACTGTTCCTGAACGCCGTTTCCTCCGTACACGCCTCAGCAGAACAATGTTGGCAGATACATCATCGGCCCCCGTCTACACGTCAAATTCGGAACACGAGAAGACCCTCCATGAGGATAGCTAGCCTCTTTTAGACACTCAAGAATTTGCCAATAATGGCGCAAGGCACCTCGTTGCTGATTGTGGGATCCTGACTGATCCTGATGAGCGGATTTACGTGCATAAATATGCGCGTTTCGTGTCAAGATTCCCCTGGACGGGCCGATTTCTCCTCCAGATGCTGACTCTCTATCAAACCACCACCACGACTGGGGTGTCGCTGTGCGCAGCGACGGCATTCCTACTGGTGTACCAGCATGAAAAGCACAAGAAACGTTTACCGCCTGGTCCGAGGAAGCTTCCGGTCGTTGGGAATCTGTTTGATATGCCAAAGGACGCGGGATGGGAAACTTTTGCACGGTGGAGCAAGACATATGGTATGTGAAAGTTAGGCCCTTAGAAGCATGCACTCATCCCGGCGTAGATTCTGACATCCTTCATGTTGACGTTCTTGGAACCTCTATCATCATTCTCAACTCGTACAAGGTAGCTGAGGACTTATTGGACAGACGATCTGGAATATACTCAAGCCGGTAAGCTCTTCCCCTCGACCACTGGGGAGGATTAGGTGTTGAGGTGCCTTACTCTTAGGCCCCATCTCACCATGCTACATGAGCTGTACGTCTGGTCTGATTCTGTGCCAGACTCTGTGAATGTGATTCTAATGCAATATCTGAAAGTTCTGGTTTCGGCTACGGATTTGCAATGCTTCCATATGGCGAAACTTGGAGAGCGAGCCGGCGGCTTTTCAACAAGCACATGGATCCCACAAATCCAAAGTTCAATCACCCTCGGGAGATTCGATACGTCAGGCAGTTTCTACTAAAACTTCTTGACGAGCCGGAGGCATTCATGAAACACATTCGGCAGTGAGCCTTTCATTTCACCCCACTCTTTCCATAACTCACTTCCGTCATAATATCAGTACCGTCGGCGCGAATGCGTTATCCAGCATCTATGGAATACCCGTTCAACCTCAGGACGATGAGAATCTTAGGGGTGCTGAGAAGGTCATCCATGTCGGAGGGGAGCTCTTGGTACCAGGCGGCTTCCTCGTGGATGCTTTCCCGATATTAAAGCACTTGCCACCTTGGTTCCCTGGCACGCATTTCCACGAGGTGGCTGCCAGAATGCAAGCCGTGATGCCTCTTATCCGTGAAGTCCCATTTGCTGCTTCAGAAGAGATGAGGGTACGTCTCTCGCCCAAGCACACTTAGGATTGGCCTGACAATGATTCTAGCGGCAGGGGAAGTATGAGCCTTGTCTAATCATGAACGGATTGGAGGAAATTGAATCATCTGTGAACTCATCAGCTAAGGATGTTGAGCTTTTGAAAGATGTTGCTGCGCAAGCCTTCGTTGGTTAGTGATTACGATGCCTATGACAGAGTAATGATCTGATTTGAAGCGTGCAGCCGCAGCAGACACAACCGTCTCGGCCACTGGCACGCTTTTCCTGGCTATGACCATGTATCGGGAGGTTCAGAAGAAAGCTCAAGCTGAACTAGACGAGGTCCTTGGCGGACGATTACCCGATCATGGAGACCTCAAGAATCTACCCTACCTGGAAGCCGTTGTTCGCGAGGTGTACAGATGGCATCCAGTACTACCTCAAGGTACGAGAATTTTAACAGAGAATGGATCGTGACCTAACGCAAAGAACCCTATTGACAGCCGTTCCTCATGTGTTGGTGGGAGATGACTTTTATCAAGGCTTCTTCATTCCGTCAAATTCAATAGTCATCCCGAACCTATGGTAGGTCTCGCTATCTTCCTGGTCGTCTAATGTGCTAATACGACCAGGGCCATGCTTCATGACGAAAATGTCTATCCTGAACCGCACATATTCCGGCCTGAACGCCACCTGAAAGACGGGAAAATCGACCCATCCATTAGGAACACGGCTGATATAGCGTTCGGTTTTGGCAGAAGGTACGCCGTCTTGACTAGTCATTTACTCATAGCTCACTCTTCTCCCGTAGAGCATGCCCCGGCCGGCATCTGGCGCATTCAATGTTCAAGATAACCGCAGCTTCCGTGCTGTCATGCTTCGATTTGCTCCGAAAGCTCGATGACAATGGGAACGAGATACAGCCAAAGGAAGAGTACAACCTCGCAGCTCAGTGGTAAGCTTCTCAGTATTGAAAGAAACCACGTTCTGAATACCGCCTTTTAGTCAACCTTTGCCATTCCCTTGCCTGATTAGACCACGATCGCAAGAAGCTGGTTCCCTTGTCGAGGCTTGTCGGGCAAACTTTCTGGATGACTAGGGGTCTGTGAGATTTATTACGGCGCCTTTCACTATAATTGTATACCATTTATAATCCTCTACGCTATTACCCTAATATCTAGAATTACTACGTATCTTAGACTCTCGAAGATATACGCCGTAAGGATTTTTGAAGGGCTCGGATGAATCGGGCCGTATCTCGGAAGGCCTGTCGGACTTTCGGAATCCAGGGGTTGCGTTTTACGACATCCAACCCTTATTATCTCCTGGGCGGAGGCCAAAATGTCCCTTGTTCTTGACTCTCATGGCTATCTCGCAGTCCACAACTGCAATTCTCTATCTATGTGCAGCAGTAGCCACGTACATTGGGCTGAAACAACGACGGCGTAGGGAGCAATTACCGCCTGGGCCAAAAAAGCTGCCAATCATCGGAAATGTCCTGGACATGCCGCAACAGGAGGAATGGAAAACGTTTGCACGAGCAAGGAATATGGTGTGTTGCACCTCTGCGGTTTCCCAAGGAAGGTGGTTGAACGAATCGACAGATTCTGATATTATCCATGTTGAGGCTCTTGGCAACGATATGGTCATCTTGAACTCCTACAAACGTGCAGTCGATATCCTTGACAAGAGGTCTGCTGTATACTCGAGCAGGTATGGGCAAGCACCTTTCCAGTATTCGGAAAAGCTAATTCTCCGTGTTAGACCGCACATGACAATGTTGCATGAATTGTGAGTATCTGATATCCTCGAGACGGGCTGTTCAAGCTGAAAGTAATAGGTCTGGTTATGGATACGGCTTCGCCATGCTGCCATATGGCGATATTTGGAGGGCCAGCCGTCGAATGTTTACTCGTCATCTTAGCCCCACAAAACCCAAGCTGAACCAGCATCGGGAGATGAAGTACGTCCAGCAACTGCTGCTAAACCTTCTTCGCGAGCCAGAGAACCTCATGTCCCACATCCGGTAGTGAGTGCCACGTCCATCGACTCCATGTATGCCATTTACTAATACTAACTTTATAAACTACTTAGTCTAGTAGGGGCAAGCGCGATTTCTATGATCTATGGACTTCCAATCCAACCAAAGAACGACCCGTACATTGAAGCTGCCGAGACGGTTGTGAGGGTCGGAATTGATCTCATTATTCCCGGTGCCTTCCTGGTTGATGCCTTTCCTTTCCTCAAACATATACCGACCTGGTTTCCGGGAGCCTATTTCCATAAAGCAGCAGCGAGGATGCGGGCCGTCGTTCCCCTCGTCCGTGAATTTCCATTTGCTGCTGCCGAGAAGATGAAGGTCTGTGATTTGGGAAGTCACGACCAGCTCCTGAATTGAATTGTTGTAGGCAAACGGCGGTTACGACTCTTGTTTTGTCACGAATGCTCTAGAGGAATTTGAGTCATTCCATGAATCGGCCTCTACCAAAGATCTCGAATTAATCAAGGATGTCGCTGGGCAAGGTTTCATTGGTGATTACCTCCTTTTGCACCCACAGCACACTAGCACCTGACGAGAATTACAGCTGCTGCTGACACCACGGTTTCGGCCATTGGAACATTCTTTTTGGCCATGGTTCTCTACCCGGACGTTCAGGCGACGGCCCAAGCTGAACTAGACGACGTTCTTCACGGTCGCCTGCCAGATCACCGCGATTTAGAGAATCTTCCATATCTTTCCGCCATCGCAAGAGAAGTGTACAGGTATGGATTCCCCTTCAGGAATATCGTATGCTTTTTCTCACCGCTTTCAGGTGGCACCCAATCTTACCCATTGGTAAGTCAACTTCTGATCAGTGGAATTTCCCGACATCTCATGACGATCTTCTCTTCGTGCTCTCTTAAGGTGTACCACACGCATTGACCAGTGATGACCATTACGAGGGGTACTTGATTCCCTCCGGTTCGATCGTCATAGCCAACCACTGGTATGCCATGGTCTCTCTATGGAATACTCTATGATGCTAACTTTTTGACTAGAGCTATGTGCTACGATGAGGAGATGTACCCCGAACCTCATATTTTCCGACCCGAACGGCACTTCAAAGAGGGAAAGATCGATCCTGCTGTCTTGGATCCCGCCGAAATTATGTTCGGTTTTGGCAGGAGGTGACAATCTCCTCTTAATGCCGAAGCGGGGGTTCGATTGCTCATTTGCAAATTAGGGCTTGCGCTGGCCGCCATCTGGCACACTCTCTGCTTACACTTACTATGGGGTCTGTTTTAGCCTCTTTTCATCTCAGGAAGAAAGTCGATGAGGAGGGCAGAGAGATTACTCCGAAGGAAAACTATCACCTCGCACCATTATGGTAGGTTCCTTAGATCAGGCAATTTTATAACTCACTCAATGGCACTCTAGCCAACCTCTTGCTTTCCCCTGCACAATCGTTCCTCGCGCTCCTAAAGTTGCAAGTCTAATCGAGGCCTGCTCTTTGGAGTTCTCATAAAGCCAAGACTTATGAAGTCGTTGATAGGCATCCCCGAGGCACCGTCATCAGACAGCATCAGACTCACATTCTTGGAATGTAATATTTGCAACTGGTTTGAACGCCACTAGATCTTGTTGTTTTGTTACTGGACCCACGAAATGATTATTGGATGACTTCCCGTAGGATTTAGAAACCTAGATGTATTTTCTAAACGATAGCCGAGACAGGGCCAACTATTTAGAATCTGGGTTTAGAGCGGAGTCGTTCCCGTAGACCACATCCTCGTAAATTCCACACCTGTGAGCAATAATTCCTTGTCGGAGAACGTTTCAAATTTGGCAATTCTCTTCGAAATATTATACTTGCTGGTTCCGTGTCATAGTGTAGGGGTATTCCACAGGGACTGGTGAGTACGTGGTTTATATGAATTTATATAGAATATATAGAACCTGGGTAGAACTTTATGGGCCAGAAACAGCCCGGAGGGTGGCGAACATAGTTAAGGATGAGGAGGGCACTCCCTAGGCATGGTGGCAGAATCTCGATGGAATCAAGGGATGGAGGGAAATCCCATCAAAAAGTGGTTTAGAAACGCACATTTGGTCTGGAGGAGGGGTCTGCACCCTCCCTCCAGACTAAAATTTAGAAACGGCCCATTTTCCATCAATTCGAGGTACATTTAGGGTCGAGCTCAAGCGACGTCGTGCGGCATCCCGGCATTGTTCGCTTAAGGGCATTTAGAAAAGGATTTAGGATTCTAAACGCTACGGGAAGTCATCCAATGATTATCAGGTTCCGCCAGACCCTCAGCTCAGAGCTGTTTGATCCGAACGGCCGTGACCCCATGACCTCAAATTCGGTATCTTCCCATCATAACATAGTGATCTGGCGTGCCACTAGCCAGCCGCGGAAGTATTTTCCACATTGGCTCACCTCGGCAAGGGTCTTTGGGCTGCTACCGAACAAGGAACTTCGGAAGACTTTTGCAATTATCCCTGAGCGCTGAGCCGCCGCCACTCCCTTGCAATGCTCTCACATGAGACTCCCCCTTGGCTTTTCCGAGTCCTCGTGTCTCTCAGTTCCTGATCTATAAAACGAAAGCAAAATATGAAGCGCCTCAAGCTGCTGCCCAAGGTATGGCCCTCTCCCAACCGGCCGTGACTGCTCTCGCAGTATGCGCAATTGTTGCCTTCCTGGGATTGAAGCAACGAAGATGGGGGAAGCATCTGCCACCGGGGCCAAAGAAGTGGCCAATCATCGAGAATCTGTTGGACATGCCTGTTGGACGGGAGTGGGAGACCTTCTTGAAGTGGGGCAAGGAATGCCGTATGTTCACCCAGCTTCTATACTGCAAACCATACCGATTTACGTGGTAGGTTCCGATATCGTTCATGCAAGCGCACTAGGGAACTCGATAGTGGCCCTTAATTCGTATGAGGTCGCTGTGGATTTGTTGGACAAACGATCTGGGGTTTACTCGAGCAGGTATGAGAAGATATTGGAACACAAGGCCTGTTGAGCTTAGCTGGTTTTCCTAACAGACCCCATCTCACAATGTTACACGAGCTGTACGTATCTCAATCTTTCTAAGAATCATTGCTGAACCGTTTTCTGGTCTAGGTCTGGCTTCGGGTTTGGGTTTGGGATGTTGCCTTACGGAGAGGCATGGAGAACAAGTCGTCGAATCATGAACAAGCATTTAAACCCTACGAAGCCCGAGATCAACCAACCGCGGGAGATTCAATATGTGCAACGATTCTTGAGGAGGCTGCTTGATGATCCAGGTGACTTCCTTACACATATCCGACAGTGAGCTCACAATTGCACTTTTTTCCTGTTGGATTCAACCAACCTGATTTCCTTCAAGTGTGGTCGGCGCCAATGCTCTATCCAGCATATACGGAATTCATGTCCTTCCCTCGGGGGACCCCTATCTTGCCGGTGCCGAAACCATGGTCAAAGTGGTTGGAGAGCTCGTCGTGCCTGGGGGATTCCTCGTCGATGCTTTCCCTTTTTTGCGACACTTGCCTACGTGGACGCCCGGTACAAGTTTCCATCAAGTAGCAGCAACGGTTCAGGCTAACGTGCCTCTCATCCGTGAGGTTCCGTTTGGTGCTACCGAAGAAATGATGGTATGTCAATTTGATGGCCAATGCTCCATGAATACTTAGCCGTTCTGCTAGAAAAAGGGAGGTTGCGAACCCAGCCTGGCCAGCAAAGGACTCGAGGAGATGCAATCGGCAGAAGTGCCGCCCTCCGAAGCAGATGTGGAGCTTCTTAAGGACGTTTGCGCCCAAGTTTTCCTCGGTCAGTACTTCGGCCCAGTATAGTGATGAGGTTGACTGAGATGTAAACTTTAGGGGCTGCTGATACGACAGTCGCTGCTACCGGCACGTTCTTCTTAGCCATGACTCTGTATCCTGAAGTTCAGAAGAGAGCCCAAGCGGAGCTGGACAATGTGCTCAACGGCAGGCTGCCAGAGCACAGCGATCTTCAGCCCGAGAACACACCATACCTTCATGCGCTGATGCTTGAGGTTTTCAGGTGGCATCCCGTCCTCCCAATCGGCAAGTGACTCACGTATTTATGAACGTGGAATGTGACGTCTGATCTTGAAGTACTTAGGCTTACCCCATGTCTTGACTGGTGACGATACATACAGGGATTATCATATTCCTTCTGGTTCGCTTGTAATTGCCAATCTATGGTAAGCTGATTTCCATCCCTATCTTTCCATACATTAACTCCGTATCACAGGGCCATGCTTCGAGACGAAGACATTTATCCTGAGCCAGACGTGTTCCGACCTGAACGATTTCTACGGGATGGGAAGCTCAATCTTGAGATGAGGTCACCTCTGGATATTGCTTTTGGATTCGGACGGCGGTGAGTTCAATCCCAACTAATCACGCATCCATATCTGACATCATATAGAATCTGTCCTGGTCGATATCTTGCCGAATCGATGCTCAAAATCACCGTTGCTTCAGTTTTGTGTTCCTTCGATCTGAAGAAACAAGTCGACGAGGCAGGCAAGGAGATTACACCCAAAGAAGAATACCATCTGTCTGTCGTATGGTAAGACTCTAACGTATTTTCTGCATCATGTTTATCTCATTGGTGAATTCTAGTCAACCACTCCCCTTCCCTTGCCAGATTCAACCGCGATCCCGGGAAGTTGTCGCTTGCATTGAAGGTCTACGTTCAGACTGACATCATCAAGGTGGTACGAAGGGAATCCGCGCTTGACTTGAACATTTCGCCCTGATGTTACCTACTTACGACGTATGATCAATGAATGTCGGGCCATTCCTCGCCTCGACGAACAGTTTACGATATCCATCTGCTCAAGTAGCAAGTCCTGAGTTATATTGAGAATCGATCAGGGGTCACCCGGGAAAGAGATATATGATTTCATCCTCATGGATGGGACGAATTCGGCCTAAACCCCTCCCATCTCAATGCGTACGGGCATTACTTTCCCTCCTGGGATTTCGTTCCATTCTCACTGCTTTCAGTTGGGATGGATACAAAAGTTACCCATAAGTAGATCATCCTCGATAAACTGTCTCAACAGTTGAATGATCCCACATCTCATCCCCGTCTGCCCTCGGAAGGTGTGCCTCACGCCTTTAGTTTCCTCAGGAAAACCTATCGAGGCACTGGAGTAGCCCCTTCGGGCACTCCAGCCGATTTCCCACGTGACGTGTAGATTAGTCATGTGTAGCCTCATCCGACCTAAGAATAGATCAGGATCTCCCCTCACCGTCGAGGGCCGAACGTCGTCGGTCTGTTGCCCACCTCCGGCCACTCCAGCACCCTCATCCAATTCACGCCCTTGAAAATATTGATGTGCCGTAAGTGGTTTGAATGTCACTCTTGTTGCTCACTATGTCACCGGGCCCGGATGAAATTGATAATTCTCAGGTCCAGCTGCTCAAGGTGGGTGACCTCATGACCTCAAACACCGAATTCAGTAGCCGGCAGCTTCTCATATCGAGACACCGGTCTACTAAACGACCCACGGAGGCATTTTTCTACTCACCTCGGTTCGCGTCCTACGAACAAGGAAGACGTGGACACCTCCGTGACTGTACCCAGGCCAAAACATGGCGTTCTCCCAGTCTGCCGTAACCGTGCTCGCACTGTCCGTGGCGGTTGTCGCCTTCCTCGCTTGAACCAACGAAGACGCGGAGAGCAACTACCCCCAGGGCCAAAGAAATGGCCGATCGTCGAGAATCTGTTAGACATGCCTGGGAGTGGGACACTTTTTTCCGGTGGGGCAAGGAGTGTGGTACGCTCGTTCATTTCGATTGCTACAAACCATACTGATCTGCGTGGCAGACTCAGATATCGTCTATGCAAGCGCACTCAATAATTGCCCTCAATTCTTATGAAGCCGCTGTAGATTTATTGGACAAGAGATCTGGTATCTATTCAAGCAGGTACGAGAAAGACTGGAATGCTCAGCGCTCACAATGCTTACGATGGCTTGCCCGACAGACCCCATCTCACAATGCTACACGAGTTGTAAGTGACCGAGCGAATTTCTCCGAACCAGGTCTTGATTTTGTCCGTCAAGGTCAGGCTTTGGGTTTGGGTTTGGGATGCTACCTTACGACGAGACGTGGAGAACAAGTCGTCGAATCTTGAACAAGCATTTAAACCCTACGAAGCCCGAAATCAACCGGCCTCGGGACATTCACTACGTACACCGACTCCTGATAAGCCTACTCGACGATCCAGCGAACTTCTTGACACATGTTCGACAGTGAGCTCAGAACTGGCAATTTATTCTGACGGATGTACTGAACAGCGTTCTTTGCAGCACGATTGGTGCAAATGGACTCTCTAGTATCTATGGACTCCATGTTTCTCCCACCAACGACTCTTACCTCGCTGGTGCTGAAACCATGATCAAAGTGGCTGGAGAGCTCGTTGTACCTGGAGGATTTCTCGTAGATGCTTTCCCGATTCTACGCCACTTGCCTACATGTTCCCCTGGTACAAAGTTCCGTCAAGTAGCAGCAACCGTTCAAGCTACGTACGTGAGGTTCCATTTGCCGCTACCGAAGAGATGATGGTACGTTGACTCAATTCACCAATCTGGGTGCTCATAGCCTCATCTTCGTAGAGGAAAGGAGTGTACAATCCCAGCCTGGCCAGCAACGGGCTTGAGGAGCTGCAGGCATTGGGAGCACCACCTTCTAGAGAAGATGTGGAACTTCTAAAAGACATCTGTGCGCAAGTTTTCTTAGGTCAGTGTCGCTCTATGAGGATGGCAATCCTACTAATCAATTATTTTTCTTAGGCACGTCTGATACAACAGCTAGTGCGGAAGGCACGTTCTTTCTGGCAATGGTGCTTTACCCCGAAGCTCAGAAGAGAGCGCAACCGGAGCTGCACAAGGTGCTCAACGGCAGGCTACCAGGACACGACGATCTCCAGCCCGAGAATACACCTTACCTGCATGCTCTGATGCTCGAGGTCCCAGGTGGTATCCTGTCCTCCCGATGGGCAAGCTACTTTCATATGAACGCTGATTGTGCTGACTGACCTTGGAGTTCTTGGTAGGCTTACCCCACGTCTTGACTGGTGAGGATACGTACAGGGGTTATCACATTCCCTCGGGTTCTCTGGTCATCCCTAATCAATGGTAAAACTTATCCTTCGATTGTTCAACTCTCCACTAACTCTGTCACTTTAGGGCCATGCTTCGCAATGAAAAGGTTTATCCTGAACCGAGCGTATTTCGTCCTGAACGATTTCTCAAGGATGGGAAGCTCAACCCTGCCATACGATCTCCTATAGATATTGCTTTTGGATTCGGACGACGGTAAGTTTGATTATTTTCGTAGTTAAAAACCGCTTCCAGTTCTGAATCCATATAGCATCTGCCCAGGTCGATATCTTGCCGAATCAATGCTGAAGATTACCTTTGCTTCCGTTCTGTCTTCCTTTGACCTGATGAAACAAGTTGATGAGGCAGGCAAGGAGATTACGCCTAAAGAAGAATACCATTGGGCTGTCATATGGTGAGGTTCCAAAATGTTTACCGACTTAAATCATCTCATTGGTGAATTCCAGTCAACCACTTCCTTTCCCTTGTCAGATTCGACCACGATCTCGGGAAGTAGTTGCATGTATAGAAGCTCTGCGTTTAGATTGACATCCACATGATGGTGTGAAGCCGGTACGAACGGAGTATGCGCGAGAAATGGCCGCTGGCTACGTATAATGGATCAGGAAGGTTGGGCCATTCCTCCTCTCGACTACTAATGACATCTTCCACTCGGACTTTGTGTACACCTTAATGTTCATCTGCTCAACTTGCAAGCCCTAAGTGTATATCAAGAAAGGACTAAAGTCTTTAGAGCACAAAGCTATTGTGCTCGATCAAGTAACGGGCCACTCCGCGCCAGAATTGTCATAGCTCAACACTGGCTCAACCTGGCCTTCCAGCATTTTTTGTGTAGATGGCAATCCGACTTGAGTATGCCATGGTGCAGCAATGGTATCCCAGAAAAAATTGTAGAAATTCAGAAAAATCGATGCCGAAAAGATTGCCGAACCTGGCAATGGAGGGTAACAGGCCACTCGCATTTCACAGCTCAAATTGTCTTGTAGCACGAGCCTCTCTGTATTGTAATATGTTCTATGGAAGTATACAAGAATATGGGAAATTGATGGGGTTTGGAATACGTGACGAAGGCTGTCAAATGGGGAACTGAATTTGGATTGAATAGGCGGGAATAGGGATTTTTGGCCATAAATCAGAGAGAGAATCACCAATGGCTGGGATATCAATGCTGTTTTGAGGTTCATTAGTGTCTGGCAAGCTAAGTTCAAGTTTTGTAGCAGCTTACACTGGCCCTCGGTGCTGTATGCCTCTCCCAAGGCAGCTGAGTCGGATGGATAGGCCAAATCTAGGCGGATCACCGTGTCCCGCTCGGCCCCATTCTCAACGTGTCGACCTTGTCGCCCAATTCTTGCTGGATTGTGTAGCCCCCATATGACGCTCCAGAATACGGTATTGAGTTAGCTACGGTTGTCGAGAAAATGTGGATTGACCCGTTACATGGTGTGGGCTGTTACGTGATCCACATCAGTATATAATTTTGATCTAACTGATGACTGAATTTGGCCAGAATACTTCACATTGCGACAAAACTCCGACACGTGACGCCTGAGGCAGCCTCCATCGAAAAGTGGTAGTTAAAACAACATCTCTTGGCGTCAGGCCAACATTACACGGAAGCAAATCCACTATCCAGCCCCGAGACCTTCTAACGTCTTTGGGTCGAACGATGACCAATGCTGCCAGGACGTTGAGTACCCACTCTCGGACGGGCGCAGTGGCACTAAGGATTTTCTGGATGGGTTCTTTGCGGCCGTCTTTGGGAACTCCTTGACCTGGGTAACAACACTTAAAGAACGAACTCGGAGGCCTGAGGGAAGAGTCAGCTTTTCTACTAACCATGGCCATCTCGCAACAGGCGATAGCTCTACTAGCGCTATGCTCTGCTGCTATAGTTTTCGAGCGCTGGAGACAGCATACCGGAAACAAGCAACGACCACCAGGCCCTAAGCCTCTTCCGCTGATCGGGAATGCGTTGGACATGCCCAGGGGAGCGGCGGTGTGGGAGACATTCAGCCAATGGGGCAGAGAATATGGTGCGCAAAGGCTTGCTTCGAAACTGGAGAGGACGTCAACTGAATCACCGAGCAGATTCAGACATAATCTATGTCAACGCTCTCGGCCAATCGATGCTCATTTTGAACTCGTTCAAGGCAGCTGAGGAGTTGCTTGAACAACGGTCCGGAATTTACTCAAGCAGGTATGCTTAGCAGAAGCGGGTTTGAGCTGTTCTGGTACTGATCACCCCCCACCTGACAGACCCCACCTCGTCATGTTTCACGAATTGTAAGCATCTCACGAGCCATGGTTACCGGTCCACTCACCCCAGGCACGCTAAGGTCTGGTCTCGGTGGTGGCTTTGCTCTGCTTCCTTACGGAGAACTGTGGAGAGCAAGTCGTCGAGTATTCACCAAGCATCTGAGTCCAACACGGCCTGAAATTAACCAGCCTCGAGAAGTCAAATATGTTCAGCAATTCCTAGTAAACCTACTTGACAAACCACAAGATTTCATGAAGCATGTTCGATAGTAAGTTCGACCGCTGAATTCCCCAGCTTCAGTCAATCTGATCCATGGGATAGTGTTGTCGGTGCGAACGCGCTCTCTAGCATTTTTGGCTTCGATGTTCGTCCAAGCAACGACCCGTATCTCGAAGGAGCCGAGGCTGTCGTCAAAGCTGGTGCACAATTCACTATACCGGGACGTTTTCTTGTTGATACTTTCCCATTTCTCAAACACATACCGGCATGGTTCCCTGGTGCTACATTCCACAAAGAAGGGGCAGATATAAAGGCCCTTATACCTCTCGTACGCGAGGTCCCTTTTGCTGCCTCCGAAGAACTAAAAGTTTGGCCGGCAATTCTCTGGTTTAACAAACGCTAACGCAATAACTTCTTTATTGTAGAAGAGCGGCAGCTATGATCCATCCTTAGCCACCAATGGATTGGAAGAGATCGAAGCAGCGGGAGCATCAGCCTCTGAAAAGGATCTCGAGATATTAAAAGAGGTTTGCTCCCAAGCCTTCCTCGGTAAGTAAATCTCCAATATTGCAAGCTTATGCTCAAGGGCCTGGTACTCCAGCCGCGTCGGATACAACCGTCTCCGCTCTTGCTTCATTCTTTTTGGCTATGGTCTTGCACCCAGAAGCTCAAAAGAGGGCGCAACATGAACTGGACGAAGTCCTCCAAGGCAGACTACCTGAACATGAGGATCTGAAGAATCTTCCATATCTGAATGCATTAGTTCTCGAGGTTCTTAGATGGCATCCCGTCCTTCCAATTGGTGAGTCATCCCGTGGGGTGTGTCAACCAGATCTAACGTTTTCTCCTTTGCAGCCGTACCCCATGTTTTAATCGGCGATGATAGCTACAGAGACTACCACATCCCCGAGAACACCATTGTCATCCCCAATCAGTGGTTCGTTGGCTATGTCGGCGGATGGTCTTCTTCAGTGGTCTGACTTATATATTTCTAGGGCAATTCTACATGATGAGGAGGTCTACCCTGATCCTTCCGTATTCCGGCCTGAACGCTTCCTCAACCCGTACAATGGGAAAATAGATACATCCATTCGAAGCCCTCTGGATGTTGCCTTTGGATGGGGAAGGCGGTACGTCAATTGTTCGTCAATTGTGGAAGGCCTTGACTGATCCCTCCAAATTTGTATCTAGCATTTGCCCAGGTCGACATCTCGCCATATCGCTCCTTACATTCGCTGTTGCCTCGGTATTGTCTTCGTTCGACCTCCTGAAGAAGTTGGATAAAGATGGAAATGAAATCGAGGTCAAGGAAGATTATGAGCTCGGGGTAATCTGGTAAGTTATGCAGCTTGGCAAATGAAGAATAACAGCTGATCAACGAATACCAGTCAACCTCAGGACTTCCCTTGTAGGATCAAACCACGATCTCGAGAAGCCAACGCTCTCGTGGAAGGCCTTCGGAGCAGTTAAACCACCCATACTTTGCGCCTCCATATTTATGCACATATTTACGTTCTGAAATGTATACCCGTCAGAGCGACAGATGGAATGGATATAGAATTCCAAGATATTAAATGAAAGTGCAAGCAGACTGTGTGAGGACAGACAAGAGGCGTAGCAAGAGGATCGCTATTAGAAGCTGAATCCGTGTGAATGGCCTCTCCTGCCACCGCCGCCACCACCGTGACCTTGGCCACCAAACGAGAATCCGCCACCTCCAAACGACATGAAGATATTGGCCAGATCCTCCTCTGACATGCCAAACCCAGGGCCGCCTCCGCCAAATCCTCCACCACCACCACTCATACCACCGTCTTCATCTTCGCCCAGATCGTATCGCTGCCTTCTTTGTGGGTCGGAGAGAACAGCATGGGCTTCGACGACAAGCTTGAACTTCTCTTCATCACCACCCTAATGAATGAACAAGTGCATCAGCACCAGCTCGCCAGAAACAAAAACCAGACAACTCCTCACCTTATCAGGATGATGCTTCAAACTCTCCCTCCTATACGCCTTCTTAAGCTCAATCTCCGTACAATCCTTCTGCACGCCCAAAATCTTATAATAATCCTTCGTCTTACTCCTCTTCAGATCCGCCTCTGCCTTCTTCAGCTCCGTCTTGAGCGCGCGGATCTCGGACTCGGAGGTGCTGCCGTCGCTTTGGGCCTGCTCGATGGCGGATTTGAAGTCGGCGATGCCGGCGTCGTATTTCTCGAGGTGGACGTTGATGCGGGCGCGTGTGCGGAGGGCTTTGTAGGAGGAGGGGGAGAGGGTTAGGGAGGCGTCGGTGTCGGCGAGGGCTTCTTCGTGGCGGTTGAGCTGGAGGGAGAAGCTCAGTGGGATTAAGAGAATGGAGGGAGTGGAATTATGATACCTTTAGCAGTGTGGTTGCACGGTTGGAGAGTAGCGTAGCGCGGATTTGACCTCCTCCACCTTCTTCTTCTGCTTCGCCAATACTCTATGAGAAAGATTTAGTCATTATTCAGTTGGAAGGATAGCCGATGTTCTTACCTCAAGAGCATCTCCGTAGAGCTTGATCGCCTCCTCTAGATTCCCTGACTTGAAGGCCACATTTCCTTCCTCCTTCAGCCGTTCAACGTCTTTCACCCTTACACGCAATCGGCGTGCAGCTTCATGACCCGGGTCCAGCCGCAGGGCGGAATTGACATGTTGTTGAGCTTGTGGTAGTTTTCCTGTAAGGAACAGCACAAGACCACGCGCAGCAAGGATATCTGGTGAATTGGGGTTCAGTCGTAGTGCATCACTGAGTGTCAGAAGTCAGTCATTTTGGTGAAAATTCGGTGAAAAAAAACTGGAAAACGTACTTTGCAGCGATGTGAGCAGCATCCCAGTTGGATTTACACAATTCCAACTCGATCCTCCACACCCTCCAGTCCATAGGAACTTCAGCACCCTCCCCCTCTACGTCCTGAAGGCACTTGTCCAACGATAGCCTGGCCATCCCCCAATTCTTCTTTTTCTTCGCCTCCTCCAGGTTCTTCAGGTGGCCTTCAACAACATTGACTTTCGTCTGCAGCTGCTTCGCCTGTGCATTTCCCGGTTCGAGCATCAATACCGTCCGGCATGACGATGAAGCTGCTGCAGTCTCCCCAAGTGCAAGCTGACACCGGCCTAGCCGGAGTAGGGTTTTCACCTTTGCTGCATCGGTCGTTTGCAGAGAGAGTGCAACCTGGCAGTCTTCAAGCGCAGGTCGGAATTTCTTCACTGCTATGTATGACGCTGCCCTGTTTGTGAGGTAGCTGGGTTCCAAGGAGTAGAGTTCTGTTATGGTGTGCCATAAGTCAAGCGTCGGTAACGGGGGCGAATGCTTATTCAGATCGGGGCGTACCTATGGCTTTGGTATAGAGATCTATAGCTTGAATGTAGTTGGCTGCCTTGAAAACATTGTTGCCTTGCTCTTTGACCTTTTCTGCACGGGCTTTGGGATCCTCCTCTTCGACAGGAGGAGCCGGGGTAACCGAAGGGGATTCCGACGGTGCTGGTGCAGGCGAGGGTGAATTGCTGGATCCATCGGCAGCATTTCCATTCTGCTGGCTATTCAATCCAAAAGTAGTCATGTCAGTAAAGGTATATGAGAATGAAAGGTGGCAATGTAGTCATGAAAGGAATCAATAAAACTTCCGACGAAGAAAATGGTGAAATTGAAATACCACTTACCCGTTACTGGCTGAAGCTGCAGCTGCAGCTTTCTTTGCTCCCTTTTTCTTGTTTCCCATGTTGAAAGCTCAGGTATCAGGTATGAAAAGTCCTCGATCTACGACAGCAAGCCTTTTCGCTGCTGTAAAGGTGGTCAATGGTCAAAGGCAGCCCGGCACGAGGCCTCCGCGCTGATCACGAATTTCTTGATCGGCTCAATCTTTGCAATCGACTACCACCAGCATCCTCGGGAAATTGCTAGAACTTGCGGGATAATCATTACGGCGCTTAAATTTCAATTCATTCTATTGGCCAAGATGCTCAGGAGCTAGCCCACCCAGTTTCTAGCTATAGTGGCGATCGTCGCACGACCGTGCAGAATATTTCCCAGAATTCCGTTGTAAACGTGCGGAGGTGGCACAACACTCTGGAGAGGGTTTTAAGGAGACTTAGAGTCTGGTATCTACCAGCTCGGGGCATCTTCATGCACCCTTTGTATTTCAAATACCTTGCTGGAAACGATGGTATCGTCTCCTTGGATATACCTTGAATCTCAATCTAGTTGTTGTCTTATTCAAAGCTCTGTGATTTCTTATCAACAACCTTGATTCACAAGTCGTTTGTATCATTTGAAGGTGGCAAAAGGACGTTTCAACTATCGTTGTTTCCCCAACCACTTCCATGGCACCGGATATCGACCACATGCGGTCGGCATCTGCGTTCGGCGGGACAGGGTGCCTCATGTGGGCTCCAGGTTACTCGTGGACCTTCGTCGACAGACATGGGAGAGTGCTGGGCGTCGTCTTCGTCGCTACAACTCAACATCCGTGGAGCTCTGACTTGATCTTTACCGCATGTTTACATGGCCGACTAGCTCAGTTGGTTAGAGCGTCGTGCTAATAACGCGAAGGTCTTGGGTTCGATCCCCACGTTGGCCATTTACCTTTTACCAAACGATCTTTTTTGAAAAGCCCGATTCATTTCGTATTTTCTTGACCTCCCGACCTTCCCGGAGCGGCTTTGTCCTCTATTCGGCTCGCCCAATGTTAACATTTCCAGGGTCGTAGCCTCGTTGCTACCATACATGTCGGGTTTTACGTGGTTACGCGACGCGTTCATTATGTAATGTTCATTTTTATAGATATCGTGGCTCAACACCCCTGTCTTTCCTTACTCTCTCCCAAATCCATTTCTTGTTCCGCAAAACCACGAATCGTCTCGACGATGGCGACGACCTACTCTGCCTTCTTCTCTTCAGGCCTGCTTGCTGCTCCGAAATGCAATTCCCCCGCCTTTAACGGTTCATCGAATACACCAAGTCCAGTGGACACGGACTGTGACATTGAACTCAACATTGAAATTGGCGATGACCACGACGAGGAGAGCACCGAAAAAAGGCGATTTGTGGACAGGGATATCACGCCTACCCCTCACACGTATTCTTCGCAAAAATCGGACTCGTTGAACGCGTCTGAGCCAATTCCTATATGCAGAACGCCGACACAGGACAAACCACGGCTCAGGAAACGCAAGTCTAGCGTGACGCTGGGGTCATCTCCTATAAGTGCCATCCGTTCGCCAGCAAGGAACGCCAGCAATGCTTTGCAGGTCCAGATGCACCTTCCTAACCCCGCCGCATCGCGAGCGCGAAGTGGTAGTGTGACTAGTGCTTCTGGAAAAAAATACGGGATTGGCTTGGGCAATGTCGCCTCTCACGCCACGAGCCTTGTTGGGAGGATGAGAAGTGGAAGTGTTGGTGGCTCTAGGTACTATTCTTCTTCTCATTTGCCTCTTCGTTCCAAAACTAATTTTTTTTTTTTCTCGTCCGCAGGAAACTACGACAAGTCAGTCGTCGTCTAGCTTCTATGGTGCTCCCCGCCCCTCCAACCCCACCTCCCTCTGCTCCCCTCCCTGCCATTCCTGCACTACCTCCATCTGCTCGATGTGCCGGAAGATCATGGACAGCACCTGCGGATGGCAGTTTTCCGCATGATTCCCCATCAACTCCGTCGTCTCCTTCGTCTCCAATCCTCGGCTGGGGATTTGCGAGAGGACCTTTCGCAGAGCGCGCACCGGTGTCGAGCAGTCCTCCGGGGGCAAACCCTGCAGCAAAAGGTCGTGAGCGCGCGTTGTCGCTTACTGCTGAGATGGATGTTGATGAAGACAGGAAGGAGACATAACCATAAGTCCTGTTCCCCCTCGTAGGCCCAACCCAAAGATAAAATTGTTCGAACTTCCAAGCCCAACAAAAAGCATCTGGCCATGCCCACGGGATCTGGTATCCCTTCAACAGAAAAATCCTCCCATTCACCAGTCAAATCACGAATATTACATCCATGCATTATTTATCCCCCATCATCCTCATCCTTGACACTTCAAAAGTATATATGAATCGCAATCACTGGACTTTGGACATTCGCATTGGACGAGTATTTTCTTTCACACCTAATATACCGCCCATTGTTTCCTTTACTTTAATTTACCTTCACCTAATAATTCCCTTTTGGTTCTCCTTCGCCCCAGATGGACGATTTACTTTAGTAACTAGTTGATGCCTGCTATCATGTCTTCCCCACCCTTTTTGTTTCTCTTTGACGCACATAATGCCTTTAGTCACGTAGTATATGTTTATCGTAGTTTTTGTGTAGTTATTTTACGTAGGTTGCCTTGTTAATAGAATAAATAAAGATTTTGGTAGATATGAATTTTTTTCGGAATTAGCACCACCTTCGATGGACCGGTTATAGTGTTGCCGGTTACCGGTCGAGTTACACAGTCGTTCGAAGGTGTGGTCACTCTTCTTACTCTGAACCTCCACCGTTCTGGATTATACACAATGCAGGGCTAGGTCTGTTTCTGCTTAGTAGATGGAGGACTGATAACTAGGAAAGCCTTGCACTCCCCCTGTATGAGCGGTAGATGCTAGGCACAGGATTCGTCCACCTTTCCCGCCGTTTTCTCCTGATGGAAATGACTCTACAATGCTTGTCCAGCAAATCCAGAAACAGACCACTATGCTTGTCCGAGCTTCTCTCCCCATCCTGCTCCGAGAACTCACGAGGAATGATAACCATCTCAAGGCACACACGAGAGCACCGTATTGGCACCATAATCTATCACTCTTATTCAGGTTTTCTGCTTAGTGTTCCGCTCGGCCAGTCATCAACTCGTCCCAGAGATATTACCAAGCTCTCCTAAGTTTCTCCAAGCGGTCTGACTCGGATACGCGCCTGGTGCTCTCGATGAACGACCAGCCTGAGTTTCAGTGCTGGGGTGAAGGTAGGGAGTAGGAAAGGTATAAAGGCACGGTTGAATTGAGCAGGGACGGTAGAGAAATCGGTTTCTCATATTATCCCCTCGAATCCTCTGCTTGTTGGTTTGACACTATGGCCTCCATTGGTGATCTCTACGCTCCCGCTGACAATGGCGCTGCTCGCGTGGTCAGTATCCCACCGCTTTCACGCCCCTCGCTGACAGAAAGCTGATTCTTCTTACCCCTTCCAGGTTCATTCGGTGCTTGCGTACACCGGACTACTCGTCGATCAGCCAGAGTACACCCACATGCAAGATAACAAGAAGGAGGACTTCCTCAAGATCTTTCCCCACGGAAAGATCCCCGCGTTCAAGAGCAAATCGGGAGTCGCTCTTTTCGAAGGCTTGGCTGTTGCTCACTACCGTAAGTCGATCGGCCGGGCCTCTATCACACATATGCTCACCAAGCTTTCAAAGTTGCCGCCCTTGCTCCAGAGTCTGGGCTTCTCCCGAAGGCGCTCGAGGATCAAGCACTGGTAGACCAATGGGTCCACCTCATTGATACTGAACTTCGCTTCAACACGCTTTTCCTTTACAACTGGAGGATCAACGCCCTTGGTCCTTACACTGAAGAGGTACGGGCCTATTTGTTCTGATATCCCAGGATCCCCTTAATTGCGTCTCATAGCTTGACAAATTTCTGCAATCTCGGGAAGATCGTACTCTTTCTACGATCAACAAGCACCTCGAGGGACGTACCTACCTGGTAGGAGATAACATCACGCTGGCCTATCTTGTTCTTGGAAGCGCCATTAAGACGTCTCTCAACACGACTCTCGACGCCGCAGGGAGGGAGAAGTACCCGAATGTTGTGAAGCACTATGAGCAGATTTCGGCAGTCCCGTCGTTGAAGGACATTATCGGAGGCGCTAGCTACGTCGAGACTGCAGTCCAGCATAAAGCGTAGCGCAACACCTGGACTTAAGAAGAAGACCTAATAATGGAAACTTACTGGATTCCAATTTGCTGGGCAAAGTTGCGGCGAAATCTTGTTTGCAATTACTAGGCGGTCGCCGGTAACGTTGGCCTGATTTGAATCAATAGTAACAATAGGCATCAACAATCTTTCTCTGCGCCATCACCAAAGGGCCTGGCTGAAGCTTTTCATTCCTCAGATCGGTACACTGTTGAGGTTCAGAATTTCGAGCGCGATGGACGCTACCTCGGGTAACGGTGACCACGAGCTAGCGGAATCCATCGCTTCCCTAGGCATGGAGTCTATTTCAAATCAAGCAGATGGCAGCAAGGCGGTCGAACTTCAACAATCCTACCGTTGCTCGTTATTCCTTCTCCCTGATGATATCTTTCTCGGGATTATAACAGTGGCCACTCGCGCCGACGTTTCTATCAAGCCTAAGGAGCGCCAGGCAACCTTACTGAATATATCGCAGGTTTGTCGGTTGTGGAGACAGGGCGCTCTCGCTTGCAAGCCTCTATGGTCAAGCTGTATCGATTACAACAACGATTCCCTGACGTGGATCGTCGAGCTTCTACAACGCCCCTCTCCATCCTTGATGGATTTTGGGACCTTCTCTAGACCCTTCCTATTCGCTTCTGAACGGCCCGATTCATCTGTGCAAACTCAGATATTGAATCGGGCTCTCCGAAAGATCCAGAGAATTCGAGTGTTCAGCTACTTTTCCGACGAAGATAGCCACTGGGATGTCATATTCTCCGGCTTCCACCAACGACACCTACCTTACTTGGAGGCGATCTGTTTTTTTTCGCACCGAGAGCACGGCGGCGGTCCAGGCTCCGAGTGCCCATTCCCCAATTACTCTGAATGCCCCACGCTTGCAACATATCTGCATGGGCAGACCCTCAATCGATCACACACCCCTCCTTGCTCTCCGCAATACAAAATCTTCGTATAATGCCCGGTGGGCTGAGAATAGATTTCGGAGATTGACTTAATCTGCTGCACAAGCTTCCGAACCTCAGATGGCTCAGCATTTGCGATATTTTCGCTGAAGGCACGAGTCGACCATCAGAGATATCCAAGGTCCGGCTCGATCATCTTCAGATGCTGGTCCCGGCTGGTTCGGTCACCATCTACTTGGATTTCCTTGAACTTCTGGTTCTACCACCGAAATGTAGCCTTCAACTCGAAATTACAGATAGAGGAGAGTTACCGCCTTTAGGCAAGAACCGTATCGCTCATTATATGACTTCTGTCGTCAAGTCCAGGAGTAGATTCACGCGAAAAATCAGTATGTTATATAGCCACATTTACGAACTGGTCTACGTGGGCGAAGTTGATATGTCTAGCTCTTCGGGCGACATCTCTAACACAAACGGGATACAAGTCACTCCTGCCACCTATCAGCCAGACGTCCCCTTCAATATATTCGGAGTGTACATCCCTCCGACTACCATTTCTGTCCCGCTTCTCGCATTAAGGTTCGGGCACGCGAATTCCCACCTTCTCCTCACCTTCCTCACTCTACTCTCCTCTGATTACACCGATGTGATGGGGCTTGACATTTTATTCGATAGCAATCGCGACCCAGCGCCGGACGAAGGCAGGTCGCTTGCAGAAAAGGTCCGAGCGTTCGAGAATCTCACCTCACTACGATTCATTGGCGGCGCGGACGCATCTATATTGCCAATCCTCCGCCAAAGCACAGAGTCACCTTTGTTCCCATTGCTGAAGTCGATCAGCTTCAAAGACCTGGGATCTCTTTCACCTACCGGTGCAGAAGTAATCAAAGACTTTTTACAATGGCGAATTGGACTTGGGTTACCTATTGACACTATATATGTCGTATATTATGGCTCTGATCCTCTGGAAAGGACAAAGGAGTTTTTCGAACTCATTGGGTTCGATCAGCAGGAAGAGGGTTTCGCTGAGAAGTATAATACACTCCAAACTACAGAAATTCATGTATTCTTTTAGACACAAGAACCTGACGCACAATATCTCTCGACACAACACTGGCAACCAGGCGGGAGAAATACCCAAATGTTGTGATGTGCGTATTTTTGCATTCTCGTCGATGAATGGGACCATCGGAGGTGCTAGTTACGTCGATACATTGATCCCGTTTTCAAAAGAGGTGAATGGATACTGGTAAACGAGCGAAATGTCGGGCTTTCGAGTTGTGATAGCCTGTTTATAAATCGGGCACACCAAAACATTGGTTGACCTGATTTGAATCATCATCATATCTAATAGTCGCCAGGAATCTTTCTCTGCGCCATCATCACAGAACTGGTGAGCCTTTCATCTAATTGTCGTATCCCGTACATATCCTCAGCTCCGTGTTTGATGAGGTTCAGAGATATCGGGCCAAATGGATAGCAACCTCTCTAATCCCCGAGTCTCTTCGATTGACGGCGCCCAAGAGCTGACAGATTCTGGCACTGGACTCTGTCCCATGGATGGCATCGATCGTAGCCAACAGGTCGCTTCAGATAAACCTGCACCTGACTCGAATAGTCGTCCCAGCTGCGGATCGCCCCATGCTTTCGTGTCGCTTCCAAACCAAGCTGGAGGCCACACATCCCGGCAATCCTATAACCAGTCCATATTCCTCCTTCCCCAAGAGCTCCTTTTCAAGATAATCGCGATCACAACTCTCAGCGGCGTCACGCCCTCCGAACGGCAAACAACCCTGCTAAGCCTATCCCAAGTGTCCCGATGGTGCAGGCAGAGCGCTTTTGAATGCAAGCCGCTTTGGGCACAATGTATTGACTACAATGAAGACTCCCTGGATTGGATCGACGAGCTCTTGCAACGCTCTTCTCCATCTCTGATCGACTTCGGGACATTTGCCAGACCCATCCGACTCGAAGCTGAATGGCGCTATTCAACCGAGCATACTCTCATCTTGAAACGAGTTCTTCGAGATATCCAGCGAATTCGAGTATTCAGCTACGATAGTGGGGAAGACAGTCATTGGGAGATCGTCTCCTCCAGCTTCCACCGACGACACCTACCCCACTTAGAAGCAATCAATTTATTCCGCGAGTGCATACCCCTGGCTCTGACCGATCATCCCCCTATCTCTTTGAACGCACCATGCTTGCAGAGTATCAGTACCAGCAGGCTCCCTGTTGATTGTTCATCTCTACCAGCCCTACCCAATCTTCTCGATCTCCGAGTGGTAGCCGATGGCCTGAAGATGGATTTTTGGGGTTGGCTTGATCTGCTACGTCATCTCCCAAATCTCAGATGGCTCAGCATATGGGATGGATTCCTTGCAGGCCCTCCGCCGTCCACGGCAACCAGAGTCCGCCTCAATCAGCTCCAGATGATTACATTGGCAGGTTCAATCACCGCCTGCTTGGATTTCCTTGACCTTCTATTGTTGCCGCCAGAATGTGCCCTCCGTTTTGAACTTATCAAGGAGATATTATCCCCTATAGAGGAGCATCGCATGTCCCGTTTCATTCACTCTACCTTCAAGGATAGAAAGGAATTCCCCGGTAAACTCATAGTCCGCTATAGCACCTATCAAGAAGTAGCACAGCTCGAAGAAATCGATCTCTCCGTCTCTTCAGAGAGTCTCGTCGATGAATCAGGCATATATACCCCTCCCAATTCCAGCATCTCTATGCCACTTATCTCAATAGGGCTCCACAACGACTTCGTTGACTTACCGGTTTTTCTCGGCCTGTTCCACCTTCTTCCCACCGATTACACCAGAGTGGCCGAACTCGAGATCCTCTTCGATCGTGAATTGGACTTCGGCGAATACCCGTTGCTCAAAGAAAAGCTGATCGCCTTTGAGAATCTCACCTCGCTGCAACTCAACGGTTTCACGGACACCGCCATACTCCCCATTCTCCGCCACTGGCAAAGCCCAGAATCACCTCTACTCCCATTTCTTCAGTCGGTCACCTTCAAAGAGCCCGGATCATGTTCCATATATCGCTCAGACACGATAAAAGACTTCTTTGACTGGCGAAGTGAAATTGGATTCGGGATAGACACAATTTCCGTGATCGATATCGGCTTTGAAGCTCAAAAAAGGTCGGAGAACTTCTTAAGGTACTCGGGGTTTGACAAGAAAGCTGGGGCCCTTGACCGAACTACAATCATCTCGAGAGGTAGTGGTATCTATAATGATTCTATAATCTGCCACT
This sequence comes from Clitopilus passeckerianus, assembly GCA_944990035.1. Taxonomy (NCBI): domain Eukaryota; kingdom Fungi; phylum Basidiomycota; class Agaricomycetes; order Agaricales; family Entolomataceae; genus Clitopilus; species Clitopilus passeckerianus. Next base: position 448,186 of record CALYLX010000115.1, on the reverse strand, counting down.
TAACACAGAGTATGCGAACTAGGTAGATGGTAGAGCACGATACTGTATCTCAGCGAGGTCTTGATTGGCCGACACGTGATGTTGAAAATAGAACCTTTCAGATCAAGCTATGCGAAGTTTGTAAAGCATGTCTTTATAGTATGAATACCACTAGTTTACAATAATGCTATAGAAATGTATAGAAATGTAGTAGTCCTTTCTTGGCCAACATGTGTAATGCTGATCAAGCCCCCAAACCCAAAAGAGAAGAACAAGATTATAAAAAGTGCGCCTCCTTCCGACCCCACTCCCATAGCACGAACAATTACGCCGTACCCCTTCAGCCCGCAGACCTGGGAAGCAACAGAAGAGACGCACTTGTGAAGGCGATAAGTAGTTCTTGACCTCTTGATGAGAAATAAGAAATTTAGGCCATCGCAAAGAATAAGATGCCGAACAGCCCCGCAACCGTCGATGATCCCTGGAGATGTGCAACTGACGGAAGTGGAACGAGCCTCACTCCTTCAGCCCACGATGGCACACCCCCACTTGACCGTGATATGACCAAACCCGAACCTCATCACCACCTTCGCCTCCACGTCGTCGCCACCTTCGTGTGCCCCCGCCTCGCCACTTTTGAAGGAATTGATGTTTCTTGTCGTCTTGATGAACAAAGAGAGGAGTCCATTGCAATGTCGAACGGCCCGCAAACCGTCGACGGTCTTAAAGGTATGCACCTGACAGAAGTGGAACGAGCCTCACTTCTACAGCCCACAACGGCGTACCTCCTCCTTGACAGGAATATGCCCTCATCCCAAACCCACCATCTCCTTATCTCTATCCCTGCGCCCTGCAACCTCAACCCGCCTGCTTCCTGGCGCGAAAAGGAAACAGATGCTTGTCGTCTTGATGTATGATCGGAAGTTCCGGCCATCGCAAAGAATGGAGTAGTCGAGCGGCCCCGCAACCCTCGACGGGAGAGTATGTATTCTCCCTGATTTGTCCACAATATGACCAGATCTTCCCGAACTCCAAACGGCGACGCGTATCCGCTTCGTCTTGCTTAGGTTTAGGCACCTCGTTCCACGTCGGACATCGTCCATCTTCCCGCCTCTTGCCATACCATTCTCAAGCGTCCCCTCCAACTTTTTATCACCATCCACTCCACTGCATCCACACAGAAGTCACCCGTGAATTCTTGGCTTCATCCAGGCTATGCTTCGCATTGGATCCCTCTCCGCCAACCACGCCCTTCGCACAACTCCCCGTCGCTTCCTCAACCTGCTTAGCCCCTCTCCGCTCCAACGCCCGCCAGCTCTCCTGCTCCTACATCTCCACCCCACCAAACTGCATCCTCGACCAACCGAAATCTCCTGCCGTACAGTACGCGGCCGGGAAAACTTGGGTGATAGTCGCAGGGTTGGTTGCCGGCCCGTAAACGACATTGAGCCGACTGCTGTTGCTGTAGGCGGTCTTGACTCCGAAATGAAAAACATTGTTGAACTCTTGAAAACGAATGAACTTTGGCTTGTGGGCTCCCCTGATCTCTCCTCGTGATCTGCCACATCAGCCGTTCGTTGTTTCCTGCTTCATATCCTCCTCCCCACCGCTGACCTCCAACACGCTACACCTCACACTTTCTGACCCTTCAATCACCATACCCTATCGTCGCACTCGGAAAAGCCTTCAAAGAAGCTAACCCATCGACGAAAACCATCCGCGCTCGTGTTCTTCGTTGTATCTCGCGACCGAAGAGAGACCTTTGCAGTTTTGAAAGAGGGCGCTACATCGGACCAGCCACGCTTCCAAGGATGGAGAAGACTAGCTTCTCTCTACCCTACTCTCTTCTAGCTGCATCGTGTCTCTTAGATAGGAATCCTGTTCCTGAGATCTACTTCTTGCCGCGAGAACCTACGAAGTTGCGAATGTAGACTGAGGTGCGAAAGTTGAACACCTGGTTAATTTCGTCCACGCTCGTCTGTTTTGTCGACGGGAAACATCTACTCCATCCCAGACTAGCTGGAGAAGAGATGTTTTATAGGCTCGAGTGCCTGATAGTTTGTTGATGAAAAGCTGAAAGCGCCGTGTTAGCATCCAGCGGTGGGGAGGAGGGCATGAATCAGGGAACGACGTCGACGAACTGGCCTCTCCGTCGGATGAGAGATTGAGGTTGTCGCCCTAGGTTCAAGATCGGTTCGTGTTCCTGAGTTTGTCGATGGTTGGGCCCGCATCTGCAGCGCGATCTTCTGCAGTGCCTCGAGAAAGACGGCCGTTCCTTCTCAGTGATATTTCATCGACATCCTCTCCCAAATCTCGTCGCCCTTGCCCTTTCCATTCACTATTCCAATTGTTCTGATATCTTCTTCGACTATCTCGTCAAGCCCACCCTCACAACTCTTGCCTTCGTCGTCTCAACCACATCTTCTGTCTTTCAACCGACACCCCGACACACTCCTCCATACGTCCAGCAGGCGATACCATGCTTGGGCGATCTTGACGTAGTCTCCCCAGCCATAACTTCGACCTTCTCCCCTCTGACTGGTCAGGCCTATACCTCCCCAGCTCTGGGTTGGATCATTGGCGAGCCCGCCATTTGTGAATCCTGATTACAAAAACTGTGGGGGCCGTGGTTAGCTTCGGATCAACTACCAGTTAACGCTGTGAAGGTACCTTTTGAAAGCATAACGACACCAGACCCATGGCAATATGAAAGCAAATGTGAAAGCGAGAGACGGACTTCTAGCCCCCCTGCAGTGAAGAAGAAGACAGCATGAAGACGCTCAGAGGCATGTCTTCAGAAGTGAAGGGAGAAGAGAAGACCGAATGAAGATTGAGGGCATTCTGAGGGGGCCGCGCTTTTCGGCGGGGAGGCTGACACTGAGGAAGACTGGGAGCACCAACACCCGCTCTTGGCGGATTCCTTTTTCAGTAATTCTGCGTTTTCAATAGTTCAGTGAAAGTGATATTTTTGGAAAGAAATCGACTTGCTTATGTTGCGCCAAGATCTTGGAAAATTGCTTGGTATCTTGAGAGTTTCCTCGAGACCAGCCGCAACGGAAAACAAGGATTCGTCTACGCCTGTTTTCTCGTACTGGCCTCTGATAACTTTTGTTGGAATTCCTGGGGAGCAGGCGTGAAGAGAAGCATGTCAATGAGCGTGTCTGGGCCTCAGAAAGAGATCTCTGAGCTCGCCCAGGTGGTTTTCATAAACACTACCAAGCAAATTAACCATGAGTGAATGCAATCCAGAATGATATTATGGTAATATGGTATATGTCTAGTCTACGTACATGATCACTCCAGAACCAGACCCGAAACCCCATCCAAACCCGCCTTTCACAGCACCACCAAGTTCGAATTCCACGCAGCGGTGCCTAGAACGGTGCCGAGAATGGCGAAAACGACAGGATAGAGAGCAAACAGGCGGACTGCCTTGTTCCTCCGAACCGTATCTTCTGGTGACCACCAACGAATCTCCGACCAAAGGAGAGGACCGAAGACGATACACGCTGTCCAGAACTACAGGGCACGCGTCAGCTGAGAGCCATGGAAGAGAGTCAGCTGTAGGACATACCACACGAATACTTTTGAGGCAGAGAGAAGGGTATTGATAGATCTTCGCGCGGGTATATACAGGCTTGTCGCCATTTGCTATCGACGCCTGGACAAGCGTCGGGTGGGTGAACATCACCCATATGGAGTAGAATGCCACCGAGAAGAAGTGGTATGCCAGGAGGGCCGGAGACGGCGCGATTCTGAGAGGTCAAGGGATTGGTAAGGTTGGATAAAGCAGTATACATGTGATTCTTACCCTGATAGAAGAGAGACGGGTCCGTTGATGCATTCGCCTCCCATTTCAAAGTACTTGAAGCAGCCTGTTCGCAGCACTTCCAGTTCCTCGTCTGCGATTGGGCGTGATTGTCAAGTATGATTGACGAATATGGTCGTTGCTTACCATCTGCACCAAATAGGTCGTATAGAGCAACACTGAGGATGTTCACTGTCGACGCCAGGGGTTTACGGCTCCAGTGCCATTTGTGCAGCATCTCCTTCATCTCGTCCCAATCGCTGAGGTCATCAACGGACTTGAGGAGGTCCCGCAGGTAGACAACATCATTGAAGGCCACGGTCATGCCACCGCCAGTCAAAGGATGCCGCATATTCCAGGCGTCTCCAAGAAGGACAACTCCAGCCTTGGAGCGAGGAGAGCCTTGCTTGACAGGCGGGAGGAAGGAATTTGGCATGCGTCGTAATCGGTCTTTGTCAAGGGCCTTTTGGACGGAATCTTGAACGCCAGGTGGGAGTTGAGGCAGGACCTTCGTCAAGATATGGCCCTAGGGAGAGGTTAGGTATGAGTATATGCGCATGTATGAAGGTACCTTACCTTGAGGTCAGCGGGAAGAGGAACCTTGACGTCGACCAGCATTCTTGTATCATGTTCGGCTATTTGGTACAGCAGCACTGGCCCAGCACCTTTGCACAGAACGACCGTTCCGTGGTTGGGTATAGGGAGCTTGGCGTCCTCCAAGACGGCACCAATGAAGTGGCTTTTCGTCGACGACTTGACACCAGCCTCGCCCATGACCTGGTTTCTGAAGTTGGAGAAACAGCCATCCGCAATAACGACGAGGTCGGCATAGAAAGCTTCCTTCACAGGTTCGCTGCCCTCTACAGTTTCGTCCTTCCTCGTTGTCCATACACCAGTGACCTTCCCAGACTTCGACTCGATGAGTTCCGTCACCGTTGCCTCAATAACCTCCACTCCCTTTGCCTGCTTCGCCGCCTCCCTCAACCGCATGATGAACCTCCCATGGTGGAAACTTCGTCCCTCGTGGCCATTTGGGTAAGGTATATGAACCGATTTGCCATAGTTCACCACGCAGTACCCATCCTCCCTAATTGCGTCAATGCCCTCCAAACACCACTCCATGCCCAACTTCTTCAAGGCGCTGACTCCGCCAGGTTGAAGTAGCTCTCCGACAATCCTATCAGGTTCTGCCAGCGAGCGTTCCAGTAACGCGATTCGGTAAGGTTTTTCGCGAGGGATTGTCGATAGAGCGTGTGCTAGCGCAGACCCAGCAATGCCTGCACCGACAATGACGACGTCGTAGTTGCTCGTTCGCATCGTTGCTTAGACGTAGAGATTAGGCCAATAATAGAGGTATAATGTAGGGTATCTCGCAACGAGTAGAATATATGGAGAGTCGAACAACGGTCGAGGCCACCACTTCCAGCAGAATTTTTGCAGGTGGTCCGACAATTTCATGATGGCTGCTAAATTCGGCAATTCCCGACAAGCGACGGTCAAAGGCTGCGCTGCTCTCGACCCGTCTGGCTCTGATGATTATGCCTGGGAACGTTCCAAAACGATTGCCTACGCAGTTCTATTGTATTTTCACGCCAATACGAGTATTTTAACGCGCTTTCACGACCAAAGTCGCGTCAGGTCGCGTCTTCCTTGTGATTTTTACCCCTTTAGGCGACCGTATAGCCACAGAAATACTTCCGAGTCCTTGTGGTATGTAGTTGTGGCCACAGCACTGAATCTGGATGCTGAGTGGCCCGGGGGGACAGGGCTCCAGGCAATCATAGGGGCAAAAGCTACACATACGAAGTTTGTGTGGGGCGATTTTCATGGAACCTGGCTGCCTGTGAAAACGATTGGTTCCAGGATCTCGAGTGCAGAGGCATTTCGCACTGGATTCTCATTTTCGCAAAGATAAACGGTGACGACCGCTCCCAGTTGTAGTGGATACACTGCGTGCGATGGGCACAACTTGATCTTCATCCTGAGTGGGCTCTAACCCAATTACATCGCCAACAAGAACACCCGAAGTGGAGAAGATCAAGGTTTTGATCCTCATCCTTGCATTGGCAGGTTTCCTACGGAAGCTCCTCATGCCATTCTTATAACCTTAAAAGGTGGAGGGAGATTGATGTATTTGGAGCGTTCTTCGTGTAACAACCGATTGGATATGGCTGCACCCACTTCACACTAATTCAACTGGGTCGATGGCGTAGTTGGTTATCGCATCTGTCTAACACTCGTTCGCCGCACTCCGCGTGCTCCCCCTAGCACACGAAGTGCGACGGATGGTTCACAGAAGGTCCTCAGTTCGAACCTGGGTCGACTCACTTTTTCGAGCTTCTTTTGATCAGCCACACGCCATGAGGAAGGGCACTGAATGGAATTTTGTCCTCATGATCGATGGGGCGGCGATAACGTCAAGGAGGACTTCAACGTGACGAAATAGATGAAGTGTATCAAAAATAGTCTGGTTTTGACGAGTAATTACATCGTCCTTCATACAACATGGTATCTAGCTACATGATAGAATAGTACATATACTGTCAAGGGTCCGGCGCTCGCCCAGCGTCCAAATCAGCAATAAGTCCATAGTTTGTTACATCAAGGAGATGATTATAGCAATTATAGTGATCCATAGAGGTCCGAGTCCTCTGATTGTTTGTGCACTAGAAGTATCCTGCACAAAAGTGTTCGGAGCATCCGCCAAGATAAACTTGGATGCGGCTTCTGCAAGCCCGTATGTGGAAGCACCAACCTACAGCGAGCACCAGCAATTAGCGCGGCTCCCAGGAAATTCATTAGGGCTGACTTACGTGCGAAGCAAACAGGAATGGATAAACGGACGAGTCTACCACTCTGACATTTGCTATCGGATCTAGTCAGCATTGTTTGCACAACCATGGGGAAGAAACTTACAAGTTCCATACACCTTCAAATTCGCATCAACCACGCCTCCCTGGCTCTTCGGCAGCATGGCACAAGTCGAGATGGGATGATACTGCGAGCTCGCTCCAGCATTGATTAGCCATGAATCAATAGCTTCATCCGTAAAGATATCAGGTCCAGGGGCGACTTCGGCACCAATGGTCTCGTTGAAAGGATACGTTGAGCCAAAGTTTCGGATTAGCTTCAAAGCCTGGCGCATGACGGTGACATCTACACAGAAGATGAGCTCGCGAGAAACGACAAGAACCACAAAGGACTCACCTGCCCAATGCGAAAAGTAATTGGGGTCGATAACGGGTTGGTCGAACACAGACGAGGTGTTGATATACAACCGGCCTTGACTGGAAAAAAAAATGGTGAATAAAGGAGCCGTGACCCCAAACGAAGTAAAACCTACCTCAGTGGATGCTGGATAGCGGCTTGCATGGACACCGTACCAGGGCTGATCAACGATATCAGGAACTCCACGACAGGAACGTCGCTCTTCAAGAACTTGTCCGCAACAACACTATAAATCTTTTTATAGCCCTCCACCACCTCTGAGCTAGACCCTGCTGGAACTAGGGTCTCAGAAGAATTTGACGCTGCGTCAGAGATGGCTTGCTGGAAGTCTTTTGCGCCTTCTTCGCCGAAGATGGCTGTGAGGTTGGCCCATGCTGTAGCGGAATTGATGAAGGATCGGAACTCGGTCGTGCGCTGTATGAATGATGAGTAGGTGCTGGGAACAAGCAGGAAGGAGGCGTACTGAGAAATCCGAGTTCGAGGCGAAGATGTCTCCCGCTGTTTCGCTTGCGCTATTCCATACCACGGCTGCGGTCTGCATCACAAACATGCATCAGGAATTGGCTTTTGTGAAAGTACGAGAAAGCTTACCAAGTGATCCTGTACATGCGCACCTACACCAGGCAGCTCGACAGTGACAGGCACGTCAACATTGTCCAAGACTTCCTTTGGCCCAACACCGCTGACCATCAACAACTGCGGACTCCCAACGACACCTCCGGCTAACAGCACCTCCTTCTTCACCTCCACACTGTAAAATGTTCCATCTTTCCCATTTGATGTATAAGCAAACTGCATAGCGATCGCCTCATAGTTGTCTCCGACTTTCTTGTCGCTGAAGATGAGTTTGGTTGCAGTAGCATTGGTAAGGACATGAAGATTCGACCGAGAGATCGCTGGGTCGAGGTATGCCGATTTTGCGTAGGAACGGGTGAGGTTGGATGGGTTCATCCAGGATGGGCCGACCATCGCTCCGAGAGTTTTGCCACCATTAATCTCCGTTGCGGCGGGTATTCCTATATTTTCGAATGTCGGTATCCAAGAGCCTATCTGGGACATCATACTATCGGAAAAGTCAGACGAGTGGCAAACTCATGAGGAGTCAAGTACTTACGCTGCCGGATATGAGGCTTGCATGGGTCCGGAATCGCCATGGGTATCAGTAGACCAGGTAAAGTTGCCGACTTCAGCAACGTCTTCTTTGGGAGGTGTGAAGGTCTCTGTACTCTTCATGACGGGATAGAACTGGTCCCACGACCAGCGTTTCGCTGCGTCCGCGTCTTGCTCTGCGATGACTTCTGACCAAGCATCCACTTCCAGCACGGAAGGTCGGACAAGGTACATTGCGTTGACAGCACTGGAACCACCCAGAACCTTCCCTCTAGGCCAGTCGAAGATTCGGTTTCCTGCAGTTTGCTGGGGCACCGTTTTGTATTGCCAGTCATGCTCGGTGTAAAGGAGTGAGCTATAGTAGGCCCCAGATGGCGAATCTGGGGAAGAAAGTTAGCGAATTGAAGGCCCATCTGAAAATATGTATGTACTCACTAACTTGATCTGCGACCGCCTCTCCACTATCTCCCGCCTCTAGCACCAGTACAGAATACTTTCCGTCTTCTGTTAGCCGTGCAGCAAGCACTAGGCCCGCCATGCCTCCGCCAATGATGATATAATCGTAGGCTGGTTGTGGTTGGGTGACATAGTCTCTTGCATGAAGGCTTCGTGGTAATGGTGGTTGGGATACGGATCGTGCTAGTATGCAAGGCAGCAGAGGTGCAATAAGGATGAACTGGCTCAAGCGCATCGTAACGCCAGCGAAAACGACCAAACTCCGGGAGTGGTCAACGAGCGTGCAAGTGGGAGGTAGAATGCGAAGGGATGGTCCTTCTAACGATCAATGTGGGTTATAGGGCGCAAGTTCTGCGTCACCGCGTATGTGTTGTCCAGTGCCCGAGACCGCCCTGGAAACTTTGCTGTACTTGGCGGTGAAGGGAAGAAGATGCCTGTCCATCGCAGTTACAAATTTGGCCCGAAGCCTTTCTTGGTTCATTTTCTGCCAAGCCCAAGCACTGGAGTGATGCAGAGCATGAATTATATTACTGCGGTTAAATCGACCCTTCCAGGGCCTGTCATTTGCCTGCACTTGGTTGGGATCTGGGCACACAGTTTCGTCAGATCCTGAGAGCGCACAAGATGACTACAACCTTGAGGCATGGGGAGACAGTGGGAGCAACGCAACCAGCTGGGCCTTCGTGCTTGCAAGAACGTCGCACGCACAAAAGGGGAAAATCCCTGATTAGTACGTATTGCCTTGATGCAGCTCTGATGGCTTGGCAACCCTCGAGCCTTGAGGATGCTGGAAAGTGGCCTGGTGAGGTGAGCGGCCTGGTTCTCGGCTGTATAGTATTCATAGTACTCTAGTCTAGAGACTTGTCTAGGAGAGAATCTCATAAAGCGGAAGAGGCACCCTTGGTCGAATCATTCTCTCTCAGCTACAACCTCCGCTCGGCACAGCCTCGGCATCGTCCGCATGGACTCCTGGTCTTGGTCCGCCTTGGTTTGCTCCTACTTCGCGACAGAGGTCTCTTATTGCTTTCTTCTGACGAACGACATGCTTGTACGAGTTGTGGTGAGAGAAACCCTACGGATCACTAGTCTTTGAGTCTCTCTATGGTACCAATACATCTACAGTGCTCAAAGGACGGATGAATTAACTAGCATGATTAATGTACAGATTCAACTCCTTGAAGAAATACTCATATGCCGCATTGCACCCCTCTCCACCAGCCTTCAACTCTGCCAGAAGCGTATCTTTCTGCTGCCTCAGCGCTGTACTTCCAATCGCTTTCACAATCTCTCCCCAATTCCTTTCTCCTAGACCGCACAGGCCACTCTGCACGAAGCACTTGCTCGTCAACTCCAATCCCTTCTTCTGGATAGAACCACAGGCATCCTCGTGCGCCATGATAGCCTTCCTCCTGCTCGCATTCTCCCTCATAATCTGCCCAAAACCTTGCTGAACGCAAACTTCCTTATCCTCCACCCATTTCTTGCCAAGGTCATCAAAAGTATCCCTAGCACCAGTCAAGCTTTCACAAGCCTTCCTTCCATACCCAAGCGGATACCCTTCGTCCCTACAATGATACCTCGCCTCCAAGCAACTCTCGTAATACGCGCACTCGTTTTCACCATTTGGTCGTAAGCTCGTCGGGTCCGAACACATCGAGGGCGGGGTGCGGCTTTTCAGCTTCTTCGCTAGGACGGAGAGTGGTCGAACTTCGTTTCGTGACCAGCGGCTGCTTGGAGTGTGCGGAAGGCTGATGGTGGGGCTTGTTGCTTTGTCCTTGGCGCTCACTGCGCTGGCGGTTGATTGGTGGAGAAGACAGGCGAAGACAAGGCTCCATAGGATGGTGTACAACGAGCTGCGTGTCTGCATGGTTCTGAGTCAAGACGAATTCTGAGGTGCGTACGTCCAGGTTCAAGGAGAAACAGCAATCTCGTAACGAAACAAGACCCTTGGAAGGACTTTATATGTATGCTGGCCTTCGTTCGGCTCCTCATGCTCGCATTGCTCGGTGTTCAAACTTCCGTTCTTCTTTCGAGCTAGTGGAATTGGAAACACTGTTTGCCCACGGAAGGACTCATTCCGGGCAAGTGCCGTCGGGGAAATGGAAGTTACATTCATAACGTTGGTCAGATAGCTCAGGGTTAGCTTCTACTCGGCTTGGGGATCAGCAATTCTTACCGGCCAGGGCAAAGTACGATCATCGACTTGATTGACGCCCTAGTCTAACCGAGTCTTATATGACGCACGCGGGGTATACCAAAAAGCGTTGACATGATGCATCTTCACTGGCTTTTCTACCTTGTTTTCTGATCCGTTCGATGAAGATGGGACATTTTTCCCAATTTCCGGGGTACTTCATTTGGCATGGGTATGAACAGATGGTATATAGAATATCCTGTTTCTCCATTTCTTCACCTAATAATCAGAATCAAATTCGAACGGTACTATTGTTTTACCATGTTCTACTTCTTCTTGCAATGCAGCATCAACTCCTAGAATCCTTAATGGGATGAAAGCGTCTTACATTTCAAATCTTTCCCCAATACCGAGCCCGGGCCCTGCGTTTCCTGCTCCCCAACAACTGTCTCTGCCTGTTCCTCAGCATGTTGCTTCTTCCCTGCCTCCGATAACGAGGAAATCCCAGTGGTGTTCCCGACGGCCTCTTTGGCGGCGCCTACTGCTGATTTCAATTGGCCAGTATATGACCTGTGAGCTATATTTAGCTTCGTGACGGTTAAGATAAAGCGAGCAGAGGAGCAGACTTTGGATGTTCGCTTTCAGAGGACATTTTCTCAAAGAGAATTTGAGAGGATCCTGGATCGAGCTCAATTGTCGTAACACTTCACGGTTTCGACTGTCAAGAGTATATTGGAGACTTGAGACGGCGGTTGTACCTTGACTTTAAATACATCCCGCACGAGTTTATTTCGGTTCTGCTCAGAGTAATGGAGCCCCTGCTAAGCCAGTTACCTCCATGACGTCGTGAACTATGTAAACCGACATCCCAGATACGTGTGCCATAGATAAGGAAGGAACGTGCAAAGATCACTCGTTCGGGCAGGTAAAAGTCTGAGTGATTAGAGAATGGCGCTGTATCGGTAGTGGCGTTGTGCCCAATGCAGCGCGAAGTGTACTTGGTTCTCTTGTTGCGTGGAGTGCGGAGGTTCTACATAGGGGAAGCCTGAGGGTTATACTCAAGGCCCCGAGTTCTCTCGCAATGAAGGCCTAAGCCTAGCTGTGGGCAGGTCTGGCGCGCGCATTGGATCCTCACTCAAGTAGACAATCAATAGATGACGGCTAATTAGATAACTCAACATTCGTTCAAATGATATCACCAAAGTTGTTCATTAGGATTGATATTGATGTTCTACATATATTCTACATATTATTCCACATCGAATCCCCTGGTATATGCCATGCAGAAACAGGGAGAGGGACGAATCATCTATAAATTAGACGTTCCTGTTGAAATCCTGCTGGGCCTCGCCCTTGTCGTGGCGGATGTTGCCTGTAAGAGCCGGTTAGACGAAGTTGTTCGTGATCGGATGGGAAACAAGGTACTAACCTTGAGTCTCCTGGCTTCGGTCGCCAGTGATGGCACCGAGGACGCTGTCCTTCTTGCCGCCAATGCGGTCTTGGGTGCCCTCAGCGTAACCCTTGGCCTGGGCTGCCTTGTATTCTGTCTCACCGGCGGCATGCTCTTGCTTGCCAGAGTCGGTCCAGGACTGAGCCCCGGTGGCATTGCCGATGGCCTCAACGACGTTACCCTTGGTGGAGTGGTATTGGCCGGAGAGTTTGCTGTAAGAGATGAGGTTAGGACTGTGAGATGTGATTTGAGAGGTGTACGAACTTGGGCTCGCCAGAGGCGGTGTTGTTGGTGGAAGAAGAGAAGTTGTTGGAAGACATGTTTGTGTGATTTGATACTGAGCATCTCAAGGAAATCTACGAGGCTTTATATACCTTTCTGCGATGTATTTTTCAACTTCCATGATGCCCTTTCGGAGTCTTTGGCGTCATTCGAGTGGTGGTTTGCGAGGTGGCGTAGATTCTTGGTTGACGTCACATTCTGATGTTGATGTCATCTATTCCTCACCAGGCGCGCTGCCACTCTGCTAAACGTTCAATTGGTACCAAAGTCTCCTCATCGACTCCAAGCATAGCCAAACTTCTTATAGGCGGAATAGATGTTGGTGCAGTTCGACTCCATCATATTCGTGGCCGTAGTTGGTAGATAATTAGAAACACATGATTATACAGTGTGATAATACGTCAGTCCGTAGTGTCCAAAGGAGCGTGATGTAATGGTGGTAGCAAAAAATGAGTCCAGAGAGTCCGTAGTATATCCATAGTGTAGATAGGTGGGTGTACAAAGCGATACAAAGCAGTAGCGCTCTCCAGCAGGTCCAGCCAACTTAGAGGAGTGACGTAAGGAATATCGAGGCAGCGAGGACAAACGAGCCAACCACTGTCGATGAAACGAGAGTGGAAGCACTGTTGTTGGGGTCCGGATCACCGGATCCTGAAGTTGGCTGTGAATCACTGTTGGATGAAGTTGAGGATGAAGGTGGCTTATAGGCGGCTTGAATAATATCAGCTGCATTCTCAGCGACCCCGTAGGTTGCAGACATGAGCTAGACGGAGGTGCATTTCAGTATGCTGTATAGACGAATCGGTAAGGATACCTACATGGGTTGCAAAAGAGATGGGGAAGATAGATGAGTCCGTAACACGAACGTTGGCTGAAATTTTTCGAGATCAGTACGGTCCTGGGTGTAAATTAATGTACGAGAACTCACCAAGCCCATAAACTTTCAGTTTGGCATCGATGACACCGCCTTGGTCCTTAGGAAGCATAGCGCAAGTTCCAGTGGGGTGGTACTCAGTCGCAGCAACGTTCCTAATGTAGTCCTCAATCTGTTCATCAGATTTAACGTCTGCGCCGGGGGTGATTTCGTCGCCAACGTTGTTGCTCATGGGTGCAGTGTTGCCGATCTTGCGAGCGAGCTTGACGCCTTCCCTGAGGATTTGGATATCTAGAGAAACGAATGAATGGTCTTAGAATACGTAAACAGAAGATGTTTGGTAACAACATACCGGCAGGGTTAGAGAAGTACCCAGGATCAACAACGGGAGGGTCGAAAATCGAAGGCGAGGTGATATATACTCGACCTTGACTGTACGGATGCTGGAGTGCTGCCTGGATAGCGATAATCTTGGGTGCATTGATGCTGAACAGGATTTCGATTTGACCAACGGCGCTAGAGAGGAACTGCTCGGTTGCCTTGTAGATCGACTTGAATCCGGCGATGACTTCCTGACTTGAGCTGGGAACGAGATCGGCGGAATCTGCTTTGCTGCTGACGGTATTCTGGAAGTCGCCTAGGTCAGGGCCAAAGAGGGTACTGGCGTTGATGTAGGCAATGGCGGAGTTGACGAAGGACATCGCGACGGGAGATTTCTGTCGAGAGTGCGAGTCAAGAAGCTGCACGGAATGATAACGAAACTTCATACCGAGAAATCAGTTCCGGAGGCATGAACATCTCCGGCGGTCTCAACTGTCGCTGCAAAGTTGACAGGCACGGCCTAAGTAAAAAGTTCAATGAAGCTTTCCACAGTATTCTTGCCTGGTACACACCACATGGTCTTGAAGATGCTGGCCGACGCCGGGCAGTTCATTGACGACCTTGACGCCAGCTGCATCGAGAACATCTTTCGGGCCGACACCACTCTCTAAGAGGATATGAGGGCTCCCAACCGCACCGCCATTCAAGAGCACCTCCTTGTTCACCTTGACGGCCTTCTTCGTCTTTCCACCATCGGTCGAGAACTCAACACCATTGGCGACCTGGTTCCCATTCGAATCAGCACTACCAGCGAATTTGATCTTGGTGACGGTGGCGGAGACGAGGATGTCGAGGTTGGCACGGGGAGGAAGCGGGTCGATGAAGGCAGATTTGGAGTAGGAGCGAGTCCAGTTTGAGGGGTTCATACAAAGCGTTGAAACGAAGGGACCAGCATTCTGGCCACCGGATGGATCCGAATTAGCAGGAATCCCAAGATTCTCGAATGTCGGGACCCAATCGCCGACTTCAGAGAACATGCTGTGAGGACGGAACAGTTAGCCCGCAAAGTAATGATACGAACTGATCCGATAGAGGACTTACAAACCAGGATATGTTACATGCAGCGGACCGCTGGAACCGTAGCTTTCTTGGTTGAATTGGATGTTCCCCGTCTTTTGAATGTCAGAGGAGGGTACGGTGAAGGTTTCTGCTCTCTTGGTCGCGGCGTTAAGGTTATCCCATCCCCATAGATCGGCTCCGTCAAGAGAGGAAACGAGGCTCTTCCAAGCGTTGAGTTCTTCTGTGGATGTTCGGACCCAGTACATGCCATTGACCGCTGTCGAGCCTCCAAGCACCTAGAAGCACGCAGGAATAAAGGATAGTCGTCGCTCGGGGTGATCAACGTACCTTTCCTCTTGGCCAAGTGAGCACACGATCCCCGACGCTGGATTGAGATGTCGTCTTGTATGCCCAGTCGTGTTCACTTCCTAGCAATGAATTGTAGTATGTTCCAGCCGGGGAGTCTGCAATCGGACTGAGCCAAGGAAGTGGAAGCTAGGCGTGAAAGCAACTTACCGATTTGGTCTTTCACTTCATCACCCGAATCTCCCGCCTCTATCACCAGTACTTTGGTATTAGCATCTTCAGTGAGCCGCGATGCAAGTACAAGGCCTGCAAGGCCTCCACCCGCAATCACAAAATCGTACGAATCAGCAAGCTTGCTTGAAGTAACATAATTCCTAGGTTGGAGGAAATCCCTTGTCCAATGTGGAGAAGATCGGATATGTGTAGCGGATACGAGCGAAGGGAGGAGAGAAAGGGAAGCTGCAGAGGTAGTGAAAATGACCTCCCGAATCCTCATGGTGAGTTATAGTCGAGCTGGAGGCCGAAGGAAAAGTAAAGAACGACGAGGTCGGAATTGTGTTTTTATAGGAACAGTCGAAAGCGAAACGATGAGCCATGATTCTCCACGAGTAGCTTTATATGTAAGCAAACACTCGGCCAAGATCACCCGCTCCCGTAAGTTATCTGGGCTGCAGGAGGTTGGCCGACCGAGATTCGGGGATGGCCTCTACCAAGAGCGGGGCTGGGCTGGGAGCAGAATAGATGCATCAAATTATGCCGAGCCCAGGAAAAAGTTTCTTCCTCATGACTTGGCCGTCTCTATGGGCCGTCGTTCTTGTTGTCGAGGAAGCCACAATCAATGTGTTTTTCTTGTGGTTTCTACGCAATCCAGGACAAGGTCGCGGCATTGGTTTGCCAAGCTATGAAGAGCCCAATTTCCGTTGCACGTTTCAAATACGGAATCGCAAGAAAAGCTTGAGCTTGTCGTGGTAGGCTTTCCGTCCCCCGCCTGGTCGAGCCGGCACAGTAAATTGATCATTGCTCTCACCTCCATAAAGTTTTGGCGAAGGCTGAGGCATGTGTGAAGTTGATGTGGCTGTGTGCTAGCTTGATACGCGGTTTCCGGAAGACTCCGAAGAGGGTGTCGGCTTACATGAGCCCACGTGTGCCTTGTCATCAGCATTCACTGCGAGCCCACTTTCCGCGTATGTGTCCTTGTCTGCCCACAATGTGTTTCCTCTCGTACTGTAGTCTCTGTCACCAATATGAGGGAACTTCTACCAGACAATTTATTCAAATTGGTCTAATGGCCGAAGTATTTATTTGTGGTGTTATAAGGGTATACTATGATGGGTCACCATCTGCAAATGGCGATTTCGGCATCCTCTCCCTCCCTCACTGATGCTTGGAAGGGACAATTATATGCATTTAGTATGCCTTATTGCGACTCTAAGGTATAAACGGTAGATTTTTGCTATACGATTGAATGGGGCTCGAAAGAGTGTGATTTCGGCCATATTGTATGTGATTGATGAGTCTCGGTGAATACAACGCCCTCTACCTGCTCATTTGGTATTGCTGCTACAAACGATATGCATAAAATCTAGACACGGAAACTTTTCTCCGGGGTTAAAATGAGCGTGGATCGTTTTCGAGACCTGCTGTATCGATTTGCATTTCGAAATGCGAGACAAAACGTGACAATTTGACTGGACGCATCCATACAATTTAGGCGTTACGCTCTGTGACCTTCATTTGTATAACCCGTTCCTGTTCACCTTTTTGCTCGGTCATTGGCCGACGACTTTACAATAAGAAAATGGACAAAATCGAGGCTACAGCCCTCTAGAAAACCCACGTCGCCGGGTATGTATTGAGTATCAAGTCTCTAGGCGGAGGGAGGAAGGAGATACAGACGTAACAACTCAGAATTTGCAGACGGTGAATCACCATAGTATAGCTTTCAATCAGCGTTAAAACCATCCCTTTTCAAATCATGAAAATGTAACCAGATAACAGCGCGTCAGCCGGGAGCGAGGTTTTGTATTTTGGAGGCTGAACGGTCTCGAGGCACGGTCTCTCTGTTGCAACTTAAATCCTTGCCCAAAATATGCATGCATTCACCTAATGAGGACTAGGGCTTCTTGGTACCGTTTCCAAGCCATCCCTTCTATGGGCCATGTAATAATTAGCGCTTTTTGTCACTGTATCGGGCTTCTGCGGTGCGAATGTACCGCTATGAGTACTCTTGGACTGCCCAGTGCCGTGACCGTTCCAACCGCTAACACAAGGCCTGGAATCCGTAATTTTCTAAGATGACATGAACCTTGCCATAAACCACTGGCAGTGGATTGAATTCGAGATTGGGATCCAGAACTGGCAATCTTGATTTTGTTCTTTCTATGCTCTTGAACGCCCTACCGAGCAGCAACTAACCCGGGATCTTGAGTTGAAACGGCCATGGGCACTGTCGGCGTGAACAGGCCATCTCTACTTACGAACTATCGGGGTTTTGAAGCCCCTGGAATTTCCCATTTACTGCGCCACTCATAGACGAACGCTGGAAGCCCGTCTGTGTGTCGGCGCTTTACCGCATCGCTCATCGCGCTGTGTTCGTTGTGGGCCTGAATTGGTGATCTTGACAGGCGTTTGACTATTGCCTCCGAAAGAGTTCAGTCTCCCGTCCCTGGATTGTTTACACGCTTCTCGTTTGCTCTGGCCGACCAGATGCCTTCTGAATTTCCCGGCTGCGACGTCTCGACACAGTCAGACGTGGCGTAGCCGTGAAAGACTCTGATATTGATCGTCGATACGAGTGCTCCATCTGCTATCCCCAGGAGATGGCGCTGAGCCACGCAGACGCACACCCAGGCTCATTGACAGGAAGCCATATATATATACGTTTCTCCAGCAAATTATCCTCACGTTAGCGGAATCTAATCAATGTCACACATGGAGATAGATCGATGTCCTGATGGGGTTTATTGTTATTATCAGGGAGTCGTGGTAGAAGCGTGGATCAGGACGTCGCAGGATCCTTCATGGTGTGCAATTGTTGCGCTTTCACGTGTGGATTGATGTGAGAATTATTGCAGGTTATCCCTGCAAGTATTTGGAATGTATTTAGGTTCTTTGCCACGCAGCGGAGTCTTGGATTTTAAGTTGCGTTTCATCCTGGAATTTTTCTCATGCAATGAGTTCCATCGTATCGAACTGGTCTATTAGGGAAAACGGGGAACTGTCTATGGTTCTATATGTTACATGGTTTTGACTTTTGTTCTCTAACTGAATCTATCCGGGCTGGTTGGTATTGCTAGTATGATTCCTCGTCGGGCGAGGTGGAGTTGAGCGGGCCTAGCCAGTCTGATCGCTCTGTCCCTTCTTCGAGGGCTTCCGCTAGCAAAAAGGTATAAGCCAGGCAAACCCCATTATATCGAACGGCACACATACCGGCAAGGTCCCCAGTTGACAGCACCGCACTGTTGGTAATCATTGCGAATGCGACAACGACGAAGAGGGCAAGAAGATTAAAGGATCTCGATGAGGCAAACTGGGTATCCAAGTCAGTTCATGGAGGCGACAAGCCGCTAGAGAGAGCACACCATGCTGCTTAGAAGTTAGAAGAGGGCGACGAAGAGAAGTATAGTGGAACATTCCTCTATTGTTTGATCATAAATACCCAGAGCAACCCTAATTGATAGCCCTACAAGGCGTGCACCCGTCGGACCCATTTGGAACCTGGATTCTCTCACTCTGTCAGGATCCATTTTAATCTAGGGTTCGTCCCCGACTAGTCCTCATGAATCATGATGACTGCGACCTACTATGGATTTGATTCGGTGCATGATGAACGCAGACGTCAGACCGGAGTACATAGATATCACTGGAACTCCCAGACACGAAGAGGATCAGGATGAACATGCCATAGAGTATGAAGTTCCTCCCCTCTAAGCCGAGTACGATGATGTGGAGTCTATTCCTACTGTTATAGTTTATCGACGTCGATAAGGTTATATGATCCTGCAAATTATTTCAGCTGCCAAACCTCGACATCATTCATCAATACGTCATGGCCAGCCGCGGAGAGAGCAACTCCTCATAAAACGCCTTGCTTGCGACGCTCACCTATACCGTCCTCCCGCCAAGACGCTCGGTCGAAAAGATTCTGCAAGGCAGCTGACATAAATATGGGCCAAAGAGGCAGACGCAATTCCTCAATTCATATATTCGCAATTCTATCAATACTGTTCACAATTGGCACGGTTTACATCACTGCTTCACCGACTCCCATTCCGACCACCTCAAATAGCAATCTCATCCAGGCACTCGCTCGTCAGGCCATCGATCCCATCTGCTACAACCCACCCCGCGACACCTGCTCCTTCTACGCCACGTGCGTTGAACCTCGCTACAATTGCGGACCGAATGGGTACCCAATTGGCTATGGGAAGACATTCTGCCAGAAGTTCAGCGACGAGCGAAACAAGCTTGACACCAAGGGCGTAGCGTGGATGCTGGATGTGATGCAGTGCTTGCAGAGAGTGCTGGTTCCGGAGGCAACGGGAGCGCCAGACGCCACGCAGACGTGTGCTGCTATGAAGACGAAGGCCTTGGGTTCGCATCCAAAGTGTTATGTGGATAATGGGCTGTGTACGTTGGGACCGAGGGATTGGGCTGCTATCTTGGATATTGTTGGGATACCGACGTTGCTGAAGGATAGAGAGACCTTCCTGACTACCTTGCAGTCGGGGGCGGACTGTTTGGAGGCGTATGCGTACTTTTTGGCACACTTGATACTGTAGACCATCTAGTTCTGGGTATCGTCTCCTATGTGGTGAATGTGAATTAAATACCTCATTCATTTCTCTGAACCTTCAGGATCGCCAGCTTGCTTCTTCATCTCCTTCACTCGTTTGCGAACGCCATCCCGCCTCTCAGCTCCGAACTCTTTGGCTTCATCCCGAGCCCGCCTCAGATTCACGACCGCGGATTTATGTCGTTTCTCCAGATGCATCGGTAGCATAATTAGGCCAGGGAAAACGCCAATAATTAACGACTGTTGCGACAGGTTGATGGTGAGCAATCGTGAATGACAGGAGAAATAAAACTTGCCACAATTCCAATGATAACGATGATTCTATCCTTCCATCTATCATCCGGACTCGCAGCCCATGCTTCTCTATAGGGTTGGTGGAATTCGTATTCAGCCTGCGAGGCACGACGGCGGGCGTAATGAGCTTGGTGGAATTCTTTCCGACGCAGAATCTCCTCTCGCCAGGGGTCGCGGCCGGGGTACATACTCCCGGAAGTCTTTCCACGTAGTACGTCGTAGGCAGATGTAATAGCTTGGAAGCGTGCATGCCGTTCTTCAGGGGATAGACTCCGGCAGCTATGTGAGTCTGGGTGGTGGGATCGGACAAGGTCGTAATCTGCGTGCAAAGCATATGTCTCAGGATTTATGCAATAAGATGTAGAATAAACTAACATCTTGTTTTTATCTCTTTTTGAGTTGCCCCTGGTGAAATATGGAATATCTGGTGCGGGGTGGGCCGGGGATGCGTCGGGAATGGGAACGATCCGCATCGTCCGGTAGTTTGGTTTCCATTCAGCTGCGCTTGGGAGGCATAGCGTACCCGTTCACATACGTGCACTCGCAGTGCGTCTGGAAGTCGGCGAAGACGATGCAACTGCAGGACTAGGGTCATTGTGGTCTCAGCTCAAGTCATGGTGATGAGGAGAGCCATCGGATCGGGAACGTGTCCTACCGGACCGACTATATTTGGCTGAAGTTTCCAAACGAACTCCCGTCCAAGCTCGAACAAATAGCATGGCGCGTTCCTCCGAGTCATTCAAGGTGGTTGCCGATCTCATCGACCGAGCCAGGCCCAGCGTCGTCGGAAGTAGGCTATAAGAAACATGATTGAATAGAGCCAAATTTAATTGCGTATTCGGATGACGACGTTTGGCGTTGGCTAGATCTTGTAGGAATCAGGTACGCTCCCGACAGGCAGAGAAAGAACGAAAGAGGCTGGGGGAGCGACTTAGAAAGGTTTTACTATGTATATAGTATTAGTCGTGGACGTAAGGACGATATAGATTTTGAACGTTAGTTCCCGGTCCTATATAGCCACAGAATGTAGTATGTTAATATTGGGCATCAATCTTCATTTTCAAAGCCGGTGTATTGTACAGATAGGAGACTTCTCTCCTTAAGACTCCTCATAGAAACAAGGAAGTCATCCAGAATTCCTCTGCAAGCCGCGCGAGTAAAAAGATGGTCGTAGTGTATAAACTCCAAATCAACCTTTCGGAGGCACGGGAACCTCTCTTCCTGCGCTAGAAGCTCATCGAGGCTTCCGAATGCTGTGACGATTGCGCTGAGTGGTCCTGGGTGTAGGTATGTTTTGAGGATTTTCGTATTGAGAGAAAGATGGATTGATTTTATGGTACTAGGCGAGGGCGTTGTTCGGAAAAGGGCATGTAGCCAGGTTATGGCTAGGGGGAGCCTAATGCTAACGGGGCACTTGACGTGAACTTCTTGCAGTTCTGTCAAAGCCGAAAGGTTTAGTGACAGGTCATCAGCTAGTATTGTGCGTCAGTACAGAGCTTTACTGGATCGTCAATAGATGTATATGGCTACCTTGCCTGTAGAGATCGAGCGTTAAGTGCTTGATAGATGGGCATAACAGGGTAGACAGGATGGACACATTTCCCGGGCAGACGCCTAGCCTAAGGCCGAGGTATTCAATAGATGTGAGGTCGACGGGTGAGTTTCTATGGAGAAGCGCAGGTACGATATAATGGTCGTCGATAGTTAGGCTCTGCACTTTGGCTTTAAACGAGCATGGCAAGCAGGCATCATCGAACCCATCTATCGGATTCTGAAAATCAAAGTGAAAGTTCTGGTGTAGGGTGGACTGGAATGTACGCAGGCTGCGCATCCGTTGAAGGCACGAGATGATCCTGGATGATAGAGGTTGCCCGGCTTGGCCAATGAGATTGTCTAGCCTAAACGTTGTGAGATTTCCAACGAATGGACTGTCGATGATACTCGCTATGAAATCGTTTGGAAGTATTACACCAAACAGTGGAGATCCGATTGATAGGCTGGTGAGGGCATGGAGCTGGGTCATGAGCGAAGGCAGCTCGGCCCATTCATTGCAGAGACAACCGGCGTTGACTTGTAGCGTCTTGATATACGAGCTGATTTCTGGAGTTTTGGAGAGCACGGAGAGAAGCTCGGCGCATGAAGGCGCTGAGAGCAATTCGGAGTTGCTGCCTAGGGCGATTTCACGGAAGATCCGGGAGCGAGAGGATGGAAGCCAGCCTTTGCAGGTGAGAGAGCAGGCTTTGAACGTGTCTTCGTCTGTGACTGCATCTAGAACGAGCTGGATAATGTCAATAGGGATTAAGATCATGGCTTCAGAGGGGTTTATAGTAAGGCACATATAACGCGACCACGGCCAAATATAGAAGACAGCGGAGAGCCGTCACTTGGACGACAATGAGTAATTGGCGGTGTGCTCGAAGAGCGTTTACGGATCATTGATCAACGTAGCCAAAGTAGATCTAATCTTATCTCCGAGTCAGGCTGCAATTTCGGTTCGGCTACCCAAAGGATTAGATATTAATCAGTTGCCTTTCAACTCCACTGCACTACTATAACTCACTACTGAACGTTGAACATTCAACACACGCTCAACCCTCCAGTACTCAGCGATTACGCACCACTCTAATGCAGATATTTCCTATCGAGTTACTGGATCTTGTTTCCGCTCACGTCGACGAACCCAGCGACCTCCTTTCATTCGCCCTGACCAACCGAGCACTCAAGCATGTAATCATCCCGCACCAGCTCGATTACCGCCACATTCGCTGCGACTTGAGGCGAAGATATGTCTGGAAACATCTGTGCAAACATCCACTTCTTGCTTCCAGAGTTCGCACCCTGAAAATCATACACGAGAATCCAGATTCAGCGGAAACTTGTGACCCAGAGAACCCGGGAGACCCAATCATTCCCAGAACCCCGACAGGACGGAAGGACAAAGACTTTTCGCATCCGATACAGGTACTTCATACCGGCCATTCGAAAAATGGTAAACCTTCGAATATTCCGATGGTTCACCAAGTTACTGTTCGAAGAGCTCTACCTAGCTCTTCACGAATCGCACCCGAGCTCGACAGGATTAGAGGTGCATTGCGGCGGTCGAGGTTACATAACTCATCGGCCTCTGGCTCACCTTGAAGTTTGGCCAAAATTCTACAACCTCACGTCATTCTCCTATTCAATTCGGCTATGGTCCTCCTGGTTTAACGCAGAGCATGACGTGCAACGCCGAGAAGCGTTTATGACACTTCTGCATAAGAATTGTCCCAATCTTGAGGAGCTTCAACTCGACTTAAATAATCACGTCGAAAACACACTACAGGGCCTTTTCCGCAACATGGAATGGCCTCGACTCAAGCGTCTTAATGTACCGCCAATCATACTCCATGAAGACCACATTTCTTTTTTCGCATCACATCCCAACCTGCAATCGCTCTGCATATCCGACCCTTTCCCCGGGGAGGTTGACCTTACATTTGATTATACTGCCCTTCAGGGTCTACGTTCCTTAGAGCTTGACTGGCCGCCTCAGTTGGCCCTCCCCATCGCCACTGGCACAAACGTTACGTCTCTGTCTTTCGAGATTGAGCCCCTCGAGTCCGACTTTCCCTATAGACTCACACAAACACGGCCGCCTGACATCTCGAATGACGACTTGAACATCGTACAAGTCTGCAACAACCTTCGTCATCTCGTGGTTAGATCGCGTACGCCACACAGCAAGCCACTTACAACCCTTCTGCGAGTCATTCCCGAGACATTGGAAAGGCTAGCTTACCCTGACCTGGCCAACCGCGTCACAGACTTTGCTTTAGATGGAGACATATTCGAGCAGCCTCAAGATTTGGCGTTGCTCAAGAGGTTGATTAACCTTACACATCTCGGCCGGATTCATGTCGTCAACAACGACTTTTCCACTAACAGCAGGGCGGTGCAGGCCATTCTCAGGGTGTATTCTGCTGCACAAAATCTCCGATTCGTTGCCTGGAAGTCGTTGCTCAAACCAGATTCTTGGGCACACATTATTCGGGATAACCAGGGGCACGTACTCGCCCACCAGACAATCTATGAGGGCAAGTGTCGAGACGACGTGGAATTTGATCGGTGTGGTGGGCACTATCGAGGATCGAAGCCCGTCGAGCATAGACTCACAATGGAGGGAGGTGACGCTCTTAGTGAGCTAGACACGGAGGATGGGTACAGTGATTATCAGAAAGAAAATTCCGAAGACGACGACCCTTCCGAATAAAGTACCTAATTACGACCACCTATGCGTATACAAATTTGCATCAATCTCCGAAACAGATACTGTAGTATACCGAATGAGCTAGATAAGAATAAAAATGATTCGAACAGGGAGGAGTGCATCACGAGCTTGGGAGACCACTTCAATTTTACCATGAGGGGAGTGTTCAAGGTGGAGGTAGCCTTTGGTCTAATCTTATCTCATGCTCCTGCTGGGCAGCACCGTGGGTTGAAGCGGCTGAAGAAAATCTCAGATGCTATAGAGGAACAGGAGGCCGTCAATCCCTCAATGGACGAGGACGATGAGTACGGTGACGGGGATGACGATGCCTATGGCGATGAGGAGGAACCGTAATTGGGAAAAGAAGAAACCAGCGTAATCATCGTTTGTGCTCGAAATGAGTAAAGTACCGGTCGCGTAAAGTGACGAAAATACAAAAAAACATAGGGGTCTTACTATAGCTACACGTAACGAAGCAAAATAATACAGCTGACAAATAAATAACCCATATCGTACATATCTCTACCCCCTGGGAAAAGGCACCTTTATTCAGGCTTCAAGCCCAAATATATCAATCCCTAGCCAGGGGACTCGGATGCACAACCCTCCGAGGCGGAACCGGCGCCTTCACCCTCACAACCCCACCAAACGTCTCCTTCTCTCCCGGACTCTTTGGTGCAAGTACTCGAGGACCAGTGGGTGCTCGGTGGATGTAGTTCTGACTTGCCACTGGCTTCTTCTCTCCAACAGCAGCGGAAGCTCCGACGCTCTCAACACCGCCGGGTAGTGCACCTGCACTTGTTGCGACAGCAGACTCCACGGGCGTCTCCCACATAATCATCGATGGCCGGCCGGGTGTGAGGTAGCTCCATGGCCGGCCGGGGCGTTTGAAGTTAAATGGCTTCAAGAAGGACGAAGGGTGTGAGGGGTGCGAGGTGTTGGTTAGGCGGGAGAACCTTGAGGAGAAGGATGTGTGGGAAGGGGTGCGGGAGTGGAAAGAGTGGGTGTCTGAGCCGTGATGGGGTGGTTGCAGGTGCGAGGTGTGAGGAGGTGGGGCAAGGAGGGAAGGTTGAGGTGGAACAGGATGGGAGGTAGGGAGAGGAGGGGTGGGCTCGTGTTCTGGATTTGGGTTACGTCTACTAGAGACAGGGAATGGTGCAACGCGGAGGTTGCGAGTGTGACTATATGCGAGGAAAAAGGTGTGCATGGATATTCTCAAAGTAAATACAGAGGACGAAGATAACGTACGTCTGGCTCGGCACCTTCGGGGAAGAGAATATAGATCTGAGAGTGAACCGTTTCGTGAGGGCATGTTTCTGTCGAAAGAGATATCGTAGTGAGTTTAGGTAAGAGAGAACTGCACGAGCAGATCAAACGCACCAGGCTTTCTGTTGGACTAGCCGCAGCGGCAGCTGAAGCAGGACTTGCATCATACGTAAAACCTTTCTCCATTCCGCTAGCAGGGCTCAATGCAAACTCCTTCATCCTTCGTTCCTGCATTCTACCCCTCCTAACACTAACAACACCAACCACCATCCCAATCAACACAACCACTTCCACCGCCTCACACACCACTAACACCACACTCAACATCCCTGAAAACTCCGGCCCAGATGTATTAGTCTTGAGCGTCTGGCCCGAAGGCTCCTTGAGCTGCAGGGAAACGTTCGCGCCACGGGTTTTGTTCGGCGAATTTGGGTCAAGGATGTCGATGATTTGTGAGGCGATGGCTATGAGCCAGAGGGCGAGGAGGAGGAGAGTGGAGGTTAGGGAGAGCGTGGAGGCGTGGATGGGGAGTGGGCGGGCGCCAGCGCTGGCGGGTGACTTCAGATTGTTACTGGCGCTGTTGGGAGATTTCGGGTTGGCGTTGAGCCGCCGACGCCATGAAAAGATGATGATGACGAGGTGGAAGAGGACTGTTATCGAGGCGGAGGCGACGTTGAGGCCGAGTGGGAGAACGGAGGTGGTGAAGAGGGAGGTTATGAAGATGATGGAAGCGAAGAGCGTGGAAAGGGTTATCAGCGTAAGGTGCGCTGTTGAGAGAATTTTCGGAATCATCGAGATTCAAGGGAACGTTGACTGTGAAGGAAGGACTAGAGCCTGATAATGAGTGGAATCGTGAATATAATGAAGATTGAACAAGGAAAGAAAGGAAACGTCAGAGAAAAGAAATGGATGAAAGCGGTGAAGGAGGAAGAGGGAACGAGTGAAATCGTTTCTCTATCTGACTCCGTGTCTCTCCTTGTTCTCATCCAGGGATATGTGGATACTTACCGCGGTTGGGCTCAGTTGGATTCTCCATTGGTGGGAGCCTCTGGGAGCGTATCGTAGCTGGGAGCCCTCAGCTTGCCTACCATCAAATCCACAATCGGCGAGATCTCCTTTCCTCAGCTATTGTAGACGGATCCGAGTTGAGCATAGAAATTCGGCGTTTATTTAGGTCTGTTTTACAGACAGAATCCAGCAGGAGTTATAATGCATATTGAATTCGAAGGATGGTAGCATCTAGAGCGGAAACGTCAGGAAACGTTGATGAAACCAAGACGAAAGTGCAAGCGAAAGTTGGCGTACGCGGAGCAAACCAAACGGGGCAGGATCAGTTCGCTGATCCTCGTGATTGCCCTGCCGACCAGCGCTCGACCTTGAAATGAAACACTCAGTGCTTATTCACCCATGCGCTATACTCACCCATGGTACTAATTCGTCGTTCTTTGACCATTAACCTGGATAAGACTTATCTACTGTAATAGTCTACCATCCTATACACTGGCAATAACTAGATCCGAACGCGCCAACAGGCTCCCCAACTCAATACACGTCCTACCCTCAAATGGCCCACTTTTGGAACAGACGAGTAGATCCTTGGGTGCCGCTGTAGTATCGGAATGTTTTTTCCCAGAGGTGCTCTGTTTCTTCATACACACACCACTCGCATGCGCTCCACTCTTCCATATAAATGATGTAATCGCTTTCTCCACCTATGCGTGCTATTCAACCTGCCAGTCAACAAACAATCTGGGCTAGGTCAAGGGCTAACGTATTTTCAACTGCCTGGCTATAAGTACCGATACATAATACAGCCCCGGAACTCTGTTTACAGCCCATTGAAGTTGGGTCAGGCCTGTGACCTTGAAGCGCCCCTCTATCACTCTCAAAATCGGATCTCGTGGGTCGCTAATCGTACTCAGTTATCGTATTCTGGTCTTGGTCTCTATCCCCTGGCCTCAGGCGCTGAATGTTAGTAGGTTCGAAGTTTTCCGCTCCTGTCAAACCCGTTTGCCAATGGTGTCTGATACAGAAGTTGCGTAACTGGGAGGAGTTTTGGAAGCCGGCTCTACGCTCTGGTTCAGTAGACTCTTGCTTAATTCATTCTGAGGAGGGCGGTGATCTCCGGCCCAAACGATGAGCTTCCAGAGTCCGTTCTCATGATCTCAAATCTGACAATGGAGGTTGTCAGGAGTATATTAAGCCATTTATATGATATTTCACCCGCATTATTCCATTGCATTATCTGGAATCAACCTCTACGTACGGCGCACAATATTCGGTCTATTCACGGGCTGCTATCCTCTGGGAACGTCCAGGGATAAGTCCCGCAGTTCGACCAGCAGTTCTTCGGATCTCCGATCGGTCGATTCCCAGCAATCCTAGCCTCCTCGCAATCATGTTCTGCGTAGCACTCAACGTCCGGGAAATAGAAGTCGGTTTGACATCTGCAAGGTGCGCGAAGTGCTCGTATAGGGGATAACCCCCTTCTGATGCACAAGCGTAGACGACGGCGATGAATACGTCGAGGTTGGTTTTGTTGGGAGCACCGTCGAGTTTGATGAGGTCGTCGATCTCGGTTTGGGCGGTTACTTTTAGGCCGTAGGAGATCAGTTTGGGGGCTATGATGGTGTTCATGTTGGAGATAGCCTTGGAGACAGGTGGGGTTGTGGAAATGGATCGTGAGGCAGACGAGGTGAAATTATGTAACCTGCGAACCTTTTTCGAGGGAAGCGTTTTCGTCGCCGTCACGGAGCTCAATAGCTTCGTAGGCACCGGCGGAGGCGCCTGAAAGGACTTCTGCGCGAAAACAACCCTTTAAGATGGTCAGTACTAGCCTCACTGGAGCGTCCCGACGAACCTTTCTCCGTAGAGAGATCGATCAGAATGAGGGGTTGGGATTCAAGATATAACACTAAGTTCTTCGGTGTCCTTTAGATTTACAACGCCCCGTTTCTCATAATGACAATCCTTGGGCACCCAGATCAATCATAGAGCTTGAAGCTCGGAAGGTTGGGGATATAGAAGCTGGGTGAACGTGACCAACTTATGAACTTGAAGGAATTCGCAAGTGCGTAGGTAGTCGTCATACTGATCCTCAGAGAGCAATATTGACGTGTGGGTACGAGTCTGTTCTAATTGGTTTCTTCAGTAGGTAGTATCGTTGGTGGGAGTAGGAGTTCTTGTGATAGAAGACGAGCAACCTCCACAACGCTTGTGTGGTTACCTAAGTCCGAAGCGATTGCAGGCCCCATCTTCTCGGTAACAGCAGCAACATGACATAGGCGCCCAATGCTGTACAAATCGGTCCTCGTCCATCCCATACACGTGTCTTCAGCATGTTCTCATCCTGCCAGAATGTCACTCTTCGAAAATGCCCAGAACTTCAACATATACGGGGGAACCTTCAGTGGTGTAGGTTTCCAGTTAGAATCTGACAGACTGAGATGTGATGTGTGTTCATACAACTACGACGGCCCGCTCGCTCAAACTTCAACGACTAGCGTTACAAGATCTGCAGCATGACAGTGCCATTGGTGCATTCCACAATTCTAAAGAACGCTACGACCCTCCAAAATGCCTTCCTCAAACACGTGAGGTAGTCCTTGGGCGAATATCTGAGTGGATTTATACTGCAGGGAATACCAAGAAACCTGTCCTATGGATGTACGGCCCAGCAGGCGCCGGGAAATCCGCAATCACACAGACCATTGCAGAACATACTGATGAAATAGGCTATGATTTAGCTGCCACCTTTTTCTTCTTGCGCTCTAACACAGAATGCAACACCACCTCGCGCCTTGTTCTATCCCTTGCCTATCAGCTCCTTGCCTCATGTCCCTCCACACGTAACTTCATTCTGAGCACGATCGCGGATACTCCCCAAATTTTCTCGCTAAACGTGGAGGCCCAATTGAAGAAATTGGTTGTAGCACCACTTCGGTCAGCTAGCATCGCGGGCAGGTCACATCAGGAACGCCCAATGGTGTTTATCATCGACGGACTAGATGAGTGCCTGAGTTCCGATGAGCGTATGGAGCCCCTCAACGCTCTCTTCAAAATTTGTTCCGACGATACGTTTCCTATAATCATCTTCTGTGCCAGCCGGCCTGATAGCGACATTCGTGATGCCTTCAACGCACTCGAAGCGCACACCCTATCCGACCGTAGTGTTCTCAACAATGACTTTGAGCCAGACACCGACATTGAACGGTATTTCCTTCACCATTTTACCGCACTCAAGAGAACACAACCTCTCAGATTTTGCATTCCGGACGATTGGCCCACCACCCCTGTCGTGAAGGCGCTAGTTTGGAGATCATCAGGCCAATTCATCTACGCATCCACAGTGATGAAGTTCATTGCTTCAAAGAAGCATAAACCCACCGATCGGCTGGATGTCATCATGACTCATGCAGGCTCTAACTTATTTGTGGAGTTAGATGCTTTATACCGGCTCGTTTTATCCCGCGTTGATGATCATGCCAATCTAATCCGCCTGATTGGCATGGTGCTGTTTGCAAGTCCTCGCGTCACTCCGGCGTATGCTGAGCGAACGCTTGGTCTGGGAGAAGGGGAAGCTCTCCTTCTTCTTGATGACCTCCACTCTTTGATAGAAGTTGGCAGGCCCGAAGATCCCCTTCGCCCGTTCCATGCATCCTTTGGCGACTTCCTGACGGATAGGTCTCGAGCTGGGGTCTTTTATGTGAATCCCGGTGAAGGATATGCTAATCTTGTCCTGGGAACTCTCAAAGGCATAGCGAATGATTCTACTTCCCTCACCCACTCTGATCACCCACCTTCATACTTCTCTTGTGCACGGGCGACAGAAACACTCCTCCATTACTTCCAAAGTGTTGAATGGGAACGAACCGGTGAACGATTAATCCACAACTTACAAATGCTCAACTGAAATACACCCTATGATGCTATTCCACCATATCAATACGTCTCAGATATTCCCATAGTAGGGTATATCAGCAAGCTCTATGGATTCTTACGACGGAGTTGTCT
The DNA here is from genome assembly GCA_944990035.1 of Clitopilus passeckerianus. Taxonomy (NCBI): domain Eukaryota; kingdom Fungi; phylum Basidiomycota; class Agaricomycetes; order Agaricales; family Entolomataceae; genus Clitopilus; species Clitopilus passeckerianus. The sequence goes on along the minus strand of CALYLX010000115.1, from coordinate 417,565 downwards.
AAATGCGGCACCGAAACATGGGCATCCAATTACATTTACTCAGGCGTCAAGACATTCTCTGGTGTGGGCTGAGATATATAATCAAGTCCTGAAGGCATTCGGGAAGTGGGTTATCGGGGAAATGAACGGTGCTTCAGGCTTCAGGGCTAAAAGGTTGCGCTTCATGGCGGAGAGGATCTACATCCAAAACCACTTTTCCGCCCACAAGATGTTAGAATCATGGACTCTGCACCGGGTTCCGGCAACGCAAAACTGCTTTGTATACGACCTCATCTACCAAAGCCCAGTGCTCCAACTGGTATTTTTGCGACGCGCTAACGAACTCGGAAGGTGCTGGGAGCTACACCATTAACGAGGAACGGTATGATGGAATAATAGCCGAAGAAATTACCTTCCAAATCCTACGAAGGACGATTGGTCATGACAGATGGATATTTGGCTTTGGTTGGTACCTGGAGTACAACTTTACAACCGCAAGCTCCCGGCTCTCGATCATGCGAGATTCATCTGTAATGGATGTTTCAGAACTGCTAGAGGCCGCAGAGCGCAAGCCCTACATCGACGAACTGATCCCGGTTATTGAAGTTACGTTGACCAAGGTTCGGTTAGGTGACCACGGGGTTGAAGAGCTTCGGGAGGTTATTTCGAAGTATAAAAAGGTCTGCTAGTATCTCATTCTCATTCCCTTCTAAGTCTGAGGATAGACAGAAACCGCTTTCATTAGATCATGCAGCATGGTGCCCAACTTTCCCGTCAGCATCCCCATACCCATATTCCCCCGAATACCACTATATGGCGCTCTCGTATCTCACTGAGAAGTATCAGCTAGAGGACACAACCTAGACGGTAGTAAATATGTGGACATCCAGTTCATTTAATATTACGGTGCTCGAAGTTTGGAAGATGTCGAGGATGTAAAGCGTGCCCGGTCGAGGCGGATACGAAGGGGTTGGGCGAAAGAGTGAGGTGATGACCGGCGAGTTGATACATGGAATGATGGCCTGCCATCTCTTCAAAGTGGCCATTGTTGTTCCAGGAATTTCATCGGAGTTACTGGCCGAACAGGCAGGAAAGCAGGATACAGCAGTGGAAGCCGGTTACTACCTGGATGTCCAGTTTATCCGATTCTAGGTTCTTCCGTCACCCTCGCATATATCCTTCCTCATGCTCTCTGCTTCAGAAGCACTCTCACTTCTAATCCTCATGAATCACCCATCTGCAAAAGCCCTGGCGTTTCACGGCCAACAGTTCGCATTACGGCCTTGGCAGCGGTTGTCGTTAGCGGTGAAATCGGAAAGTTGATGAACAGGAACAACTTTCGTGGCTGTGCCAGAAGTCCCCTCTATAATCATCACCAACAAGCCACAGCTGCGGCACATTGGGCGACGTGGCTTCAAGCTAAACTGCCAACATGATCATACGGCCATTCATTTTGGTCTATTCTATTCTATGCTACCTCAGCCTAGCTGGAGCTCAGGACAAGAAGCCTAAGAGCTCGATTACTTCTTTCAAAAATTCACCGGCAAGGCTGTTCTTTTTCGATGACACAGAGGTGCGTTTCTGTGAAATGTGAAGATTTTGGTTAGGGAAGTTACTGATTTGTGGTCTGGCAGAGCGTAATATATCATGATTCAATGGACGGGACGGTTTATGTCTCGCAGGATGAAGGAAAGACCTGGAAAGAGGCCGATGGTGTACCTTCAAGGGAGGTGACTATGGTCATTGAGCATCCTTTCGACAACCGCTACGTGAGTCATTTTCTCTCGACATGGCCAACATATTGTCCGTTCTTTGCCTGTTTGCTTGGTTTTGACTGTCGGAATGACACCTGACACGTTATCTGTATTATAGGCATTTGCACTCACGGGTGGAACCAAGCACTACCGGACTGAAGACAGGGGAAAGACATGGAGACACTTCGAGATGCCTATCCCCGTTGCAATGACGCCCATGCCCCTCTCCTTCCACGCGAAGGAGTCCAAGTTTGGGTATATCCTCTACCAAGGAACATCCTGCAAAGGACGGGGATGGAATCAAGTGTGCCACGACGAGGTCAGCTCACCTTTATAGTTTCATATTTATCTATCACTAACCAACTTGGAACAGACATACATAACTAAAGACGCCTTTGCCGACACACCCCAACTCCTCCTCAAAGACACCTCTAGGTGCGTCTTTGCGCACAGCAGCAAGGAGTTCAAACATGAAGCCCACGACGACCTCATCTACTGCGTCGCCTTCGACACCTCCACCACCACCGGCTCGCACTCCCTCGCCTCCTCCCGCCTCTTCTCCTCCACCGACTTTTTCAAATCTGACCACAAAGTCGAGGAGCTGGGGATTGGAAAGAACGCCAAAGGCGTCATCGCGTTCGCGATTGTGAGCAAGTACGCAGTTGTTGCGTTGAAGGATATGGCGAGCCGAGACGGGGAGATGATGTTGTATGTCTCGACAGACACCAAGGCGTGGGCTAAGGCCCAGTTCCCGCATGCTTCCTCTGCGAAGCTCCGAGAGAACGCGTATACGCTATTGGAGTCGACGACGTACTCTATGGCGGTAGACGTGATGCTGCAAGACCAGGGCGCGATTGGGACGCTGTTCACGAGTAACAGCAACGGGACGTACTTTGTTGAGAGTTTGAAGGATACCAACCGGAATACGTACGGTTTCGTGGATTTCGAGAAGGTGTATGGTGTTGAGGGGGTTGGTATTGCGAATGTGGTCGCAAATGCGAAAGATGTGGAGGCACATAGGTCGGAGAAGCAGTTGAGGAGTGTTATCACCTTCGATGATGGTTAGTTCTTTCCTGCCTTTTCACCAGTATCCCAAGATGTTTACTCCCGAAATAGGTAGCAACTGGCTCCCCATCCGCCCACCTGCATACGACAGCGACGGCAAACGCATCCACTGCGACCCAGCCGACACCTCTGAATGCTCCCTACACTTCCACTCCGTCACCAACCCACACAACTACGGCCGAATCTTCTCCTCCCCCGCCCCTGGGTTCGTCATGGGCGTCGGGTCCATCGGCCCCAACCTCGCCCCGTACGAAGAGTGCGATACCTTCCTGAGCACGGACGCGGGTGTGACGTGGACGATGGTGAGGCGGGACGCGCATAAGTATGAGTTTGGAGATTCGGGGAGTATTTTGGTGGTTGTGAATGATGAGGAGGGGGTGGATAAGGTTCGGTATTCGTTGAACCTGGGGAAGGATTGGTTAGTTTCTTTACCGTTTTCCACCTTGAACAACATAAACTGATTTCCTTTCGTCGTCTTAATAGGCACTCGCATGATCTTGGCGTCAAGCTCCGCGCTCGTGCCCTGCTCACGCTTCCAGACTCGACATCCCAGAAGTTCCTCCTCGTTGGAGTGGTGTCAAGGAAGGACAGGACGAAGGATATAGGTCCAATCGTTGTTATTTCCCTTGATTTCTCCGAAACGAGGTCGAAGAAGTGCGAGGAGGGCGATTTTGAGAAGTGGTATGCCCGGCATGGTGGGTCAGGGGATGAGTGTCTGATGGGGCATAAGGTTCGTTTTTGTTTTCTGTGAATGAGAAATAGGAAGTTGGAAGTTGATTTGGTCCCTTTTTTGTTTAATTTTAGCAATGGTATAAGAGAAGAAAGACGAATGTGGATTGCTATGTCGGAGAGAAGTATACCGACCCCGTCGTCCATGAGGATAACTGTGAATGTAAGGATGTGGATTATGAGTGGTATGCATTTATTCCTCACACCTTAACTGCGGTTTGCTAACCCCAGCATGTAGTGACTACAACTATGTCCGCCACGGTGATGAATGTGTACCCGTCGGGCCGGAACCCATCCCTGCAAACGTCTGTGTCGAGCTCAGCGACCATTACCAGGGCTCGTCTGGGTTCAGGAAGATCCCCGGCAATACCTGCGTTGGAGGCAAGGAGAAGGACAAGAAGGTTGACAAACCGTGTAAGGAGGCTGCTCCTCAGGAGGGCGAGATCATCCATCAGACTGTGGGTCATTCCCGTTCACGCAAACTGAATGTATGCTAATGACCTGTGTAGTTCCAATTCAAGCATCAGATTGCACAACATGCTTATTTCAAGGAGTCAAAGGTATGCACCTCGCTGCCGTTCTCTCGAGAATTGATAGCTTACTCGCTACCTAACAGACCATCCTTGTCCGTCTCGTTGACCATACCATCTGGCAATCCAGCAATGAAGGTTACTCGTGGAAACAACTCCTCCCCAAACATCGCTTCCTTGGGTTCTACCACCACAAATATGCCACGGACCGCGCATACCTCATCACTGACACGAATGAGTACTGGTTCACCACAGACACCGGTCGTAGCTGGAACAACCTCGAGACACCCACCCCACCCAACTCCTTCGGCGCCCAGGCGCTCAGATTCCACCCTCGGTCGGATAACATCATCTGGACTGGCAACAGGGACTGTGGTCTTGGATCCGACAACTGCCACGCTGAAGCTCAGTACTCGAGAGACAACGGAAGGAACTGGTACAAGGTGGACAGCTACGTCCGGAACTGCGCATGGGCGAAGGACAGGGAGTTGGAAGCTGACCCGAATGAGATCATCTGCGAGAGTTTCAGGGATAAGAAGGGGAACCAGCGGGAGTTCGATGAGGGGACGAATCCGCTGGAGTTGGTTGTTGGAGGCAATTTTTATGAGAAGAAGAGGAAGATTTTCGACCAGGTTGTTGGGTTTGCGAAGTTTTCGGAGTTTTTGGTCGTTGCTTCAGTATGTTAAACTCCTCTACCTAGGATGTGTGAGGAGGTTGCTAACATGTTGCGATAGAGCCCCAATGGTGGAAGGACCCTGGAACTCCAGGTTTCTCTTGATGGTACTAGGTTTGCCACTGGGCAATTCCCACCTGGCTTGAGCCCCGAGACCCACGTATGAATTCTCTTTGCTGCAGCAGGATTCCGAGCTCACACTGGGACGACAGGCATACACCGTTTTGGAATCCACGACCAAGTCGTTGTTCATGCACATGACGACCTCCGAGCCACCTAGGGCACCCTACTGGGGAACGATCCTCAAGTCCAACTCGAACGGTACATACTTCGGCCTCTCTATTGACAATGTCAACCGGGACGAGCGGGGCTATGTCGACTTTGAGAAGATGATCGGGCTGGACGGCATTGCTTTAATCAATGTTGTTGCAAACCCCAATGAGGCAGCTTTGACTGGACGCAAGACCTTACAGAGTCGCATTACCCATAACGATGGCAGTAATTGGAAGACGCTGAACCCGCCCAAGGTGGATTCTCAAGGGAATGCTTACAAGTGTACTGGTGTCGTAAGTGTGGTCCTTTCCTATAGCATCACATGCTGACCCTCCGTCATAGAAATGCGCACTCCACGTTCATGGCTACACTGAACGTATCGATCCTAGGGCTACCTACAGCAGTCCCTCCATCGTTGGGGTCCTTATGGCTGTTGGCAACGTTGGCGAGCACCTGGCTCCCTACAAGGACTGCGACACCTTCCTCAGCCGAGATGGTGGCTTCACCTGGGAGGAAGTTCACAAAGATGCCCATCTGTGGGAGTTCGGAGACTCCGGATCCGTCCTCATCATGGCCAACGACGAAGAACCTACCGATCATGTTCTGTTCAGTACCGACGAGGGCAAGACCTGGCGCGAGTACAAATTCACCGATGACAAGATTCGGGTACGATACCTCGTGACCGTTCCTTCCGATACCAGCAGGCGGTTCATCCTGTTCGGAACCCACCAGCGTGATCCTGGCACCGTTGCTGTACACATTGATTTCTCTGCTCTTACCAACAAGAAGTGTATGTTTTATTCTCATTGTTTTGTCCGGTGGCTTACTTTCTCTTCCGCAGGTGTCCTCGACCCCGAAGATCCTGAACATGATGACTTCGAACTGTGGAGCCCCAGCGAAGAGCGCTCCGAGCGTTGCCTGTTTGGACGACAAGTACGACTTCTACTGGCGTACTACAACTATAGTTATGAAACTTACACGATATCCAGACACTGTACCACCGTCGCACTCGTGACGCCAACTGCGTGGTGGGCGATCAAGAGAAGGTTGCTGAGAAGATAAAGTCCAACTGTCCGTGTGCAAAGGTCGACTTTGAATGGTGAGCAAACTTCAGCTCAGTATGTCGTGCACGAACTGACGTTACCAACCATTAGTGAATACAATCACGTCAAAGACGAGGATGACAACTGCGTTCTCGTAACTGGGACCAAACCCCGACCAGACGACGATTCGTGCAAGAATGGCGAGGAGTATTGGTATGAGCGAACAGCGTATCGCTTGATTCCATACTCTAGCTGCGAAGGCGGCTTGAATCTCCATCAAGGCGCTCGTCACCGTTGCCCAGGCTTCGGAAGCAAGGGCTTCCTCTTCTGGATCTTTGTTCTGGTGCTACCATTCGGTTTCACGGCTCTCATTGCATACTGGTATTACCGCAGGAGCGGCCTTGCGAGAGGGTGAGTAAGGTCACACGCTTCCATCGATTTTGATGCTAATCAAGTAATTTATCCAGAACCATTCGCCTGCCAGGAGAGTCACGAACGTCCTTCGGCGATTCAGGGGTGCTTGCAACTTTGGCGTCCGTTCCCTGGTTCCTTATTGGCGTTGCTGGGATTGCATGGGAGTGGGTTACATCGAAGTTTGACAACATGGGATACCGCACGAGAAGAGGGTACCGTGATCTACCAGTGGATGAAGATGCACAGGTCCTGCGGTTTGAGGACGAGGAGTAGAAAAAAGTTGTCATGCTTTCGTGTAGTACCCACAGGCCTATTTAATCTATAATGCTGTGATTCTAGCTATTGCTCGTAATCTGTATCTGGATCCAAGTCATATTCACCACTTCATGTGCCTCGGCCAGGATATCGTGAGTAGTCACAGGCAGATTATTTCCAATCGAACTTTAAGCCATTATGGCAACTACCCTTCAGCTTGGATAGCACTATTATGATGCGAAATCTCCAACAAAAATACAGTGCATTGTTTAACCAGTCATACTGTAGCCTAAACCACAGCATTTATGTTTGCTTCTTACAGTTACGCCTCATGAACTGCATCAAATTCACTTATGCTGCGATCAGGCTGCAGAATATATGCAAGAATATTCCATTTCGGGACCACCTAAATCCCTTTCTTCCGTTCGAGGTCCTTTCTAAGACGAGCCCCTATCCACTCGAAGGCGTAAACACAATCATTCACCCATTTCCAAGCGGCGTCGTCAGGGTAAGCTATGTACCTAATCAGCGCTTCGAATGACAATGGAAAGCTGAAGTTCGCAGAAGCGCCTCGCATGCTCGTATATTCAAAAAACGGCGGATAGAAGCCGGCGAAGCCCCAGTCGATCAGCCAGACCTGATCCTGTTCATCCAATAGTATGTTTCGAAGATTGATGTCGTTGTGGGTAAACACGAGGGGTGAAAGTTGTGGAAGGGGTGGTATGGATTTTGTTCCCTCCGATCGCACTGCAAGGCAACGACGATGCGATTCTTTGAACCATTCGACGAGGTCTTCATGAGTGGGAAATTGCTCTCGAATTTCGGGACTGAACGTCATACCCTGACACCAGAGGGGGTTGGGACCCAGCGGTCCAGGTCGATCGGAATTGGGATATTTGATATACCTCAACTGCCGCACGTAAGACCTGAGTGTCATGAAAACCATAAATTTGCGCCAGAATGAGAGGGAATCCCAACAGTTTTCAAGAGTGCGTGCGTTTGGCATGTATTGCATGACGATAACGCCGCAAAATTCGCTGTCATCGTCCACCTTCCGAGTGTGGCGGACCTCCGGTATCAAAACTGAGGTTTGGTCTGAAACAACCTGCATTGCGAGTGACTCGGCGAGCACCTCATCCCAGGTGTAGCCGAACTTGGCCACCGTCATCGAGGAAACCTGGAAAACTCTGTCATTGGCGTCAGGGAGAGGTTCCGATTCGTAGAGGACTTCTAGGTCAGAAAATTGATGTTGATCTTCAGCAGCCTTCAAACGACTTGAGTTTCTCCAGCTGAAAGAAGCCAAGGTCGCAAGCACTCACGGTTGGCGGCGTCCTTGAACGGCTCAGTCTTTGGTATAGTGAGAAGATGACATCGAAGATCCGTAGGATCATCTCAGCACTCCAATATGCACACCTGAGTATATTTAGTTATAGACTATAACCTGAGGCAAAGGAGAGACATACCTGGCCATTTCCGAATACACTAGTCAAATGAATAGAGGGCCTCCCTCCAAAAATTGCCCCTCCACTGAACCCAGATCCGACAAGACTTTGATCCGCAGCGATAAGATTAGATGCTCTGAATCAGGATTGACTTATCCCAAGGTTCGACCCAGAACCCTCCGTCGATAAATACATCCCAGCAGATACAGCTAACGCTAGAGCTTTGAAGTATTACCAAAATATACATGCGCGGATATACTCTCTTATAACCCCGTCCGATCGTGAACATTTGAATCTGCATGACCCTTTTTAAGCCCTTTTCTTCCGGGCTTTTTCAAGTTCAAGTTCCTTCCTGAGACCCGCCCCATTGTACCCAAATCCGTAAACACAGGTGTTAACCCATCTCCATGCAACTTCGTCCGGGTAAGCAATGTACTTAATCAGTGATTCGAATGACAGGGGGAAGCAGAAGTTCGCAGAGGCCCCTCGCATGCTGGTATATTCGAAGAATCGCGGGTAGAAGCCTGCGAACCCCCAGTCAATTAGCCAGACTTGATTTTCCTCGTCTAGTAGTACGTTGACACGGCTGCTGCCGAGTATACCCGATATTTATTGAAATTTTATGATTTTAATAAATACATACGATGTCTACCTACCTACTATGAGTGGTTTGAAAGAGAACGGATATCATTAAAATGCAGAACAATTCCGACAAAGTCAAAGAACATTGTCGAGATTGACGCATTCTGATGAATTCCGAAGTCCGACTGATGGTCATCACGCCATTCGTCCGGCTACGCATCGGAGATCATTCAACTTCACGGACTGACCGGCAAAGTCCATCGCGTCTACTTTCAACGCCGGAACTTTGAATGTTTTTCCAAGTTTTCGAGAGCACGTCATTCTGGACCTCTCATAAACCATTCCCGCACCTTTCCTAACATATAAAGAAGGCCGCCGAAGTTGCCGAATGCCAAGATCTTAAAATTTACATGGTCTGTGCGTAGTTCTTTGTAGTATAAAAGTTGTAGCTAGTACATTGTGCAGAAGTCAAGTATTCGATAGCCCAGATTCGGTATCACAACTGCGGGTGTGTTACTTAGATTTGCGACTGTGCGAAGCCTTCGATTGCGAGACTTATATTAGTTTTGTGATCATTTGATTACTGAGGGATTCAAAGTTGAAATATATTCAATTTTACACATACACACACATTTACATCGCTACCTAAGGGTATTTCGGTGTCTAAGAGTGCTATCTACACGAGGCCCACGAACTCGAAGTCGTTAGTTTTGAGTTTGTTAATTGGTGGAGTCGGATTAGTTCGATCTTCGCTAAATTACAGACCCGGCACTTACCTCTTCAACGTTTCTTAAATTCAAATCGTTATGAGTGAATACTAGGGGCAGGAGTTCTGGGAAAGGTGGTAAGGGAGCTTCTCCATCCGTTCGCATTGCGTCGCAACGCCGATGCAAGGTTTGAAACCATTCTACGAAGTCTCCGTGGCTAGGAAAGCGTTTTTGGAATTCGGGGCTGAATGACATGCCTCGGCACAAGAGGGGTTTGGACCCAAAGGACCTGGTCGACCGGAATTGGGATGTTTGACATGCCTCAACTGTCGTACGTACGACCTGAGTGTCATGAAGACGACAAATTTGCGCCGCAATGAAAGGGAATCCCAACAGTTTTCAAGAGTGCGCGCGTTTGGAATGTATTGCATGACAATGACGCCTTGGAATGCACCACCGTCGTCCACCTTGCTAACACGGTGCGCTTTGGGTATCAGGATAGAGGTCTGCTCCGATGCGGCTTGCATCGCGAGTGACTCTGCAAGAACCTCGTCCCACATGTGGCCGAATTTTGCCACCGTCGTTGGAGAAGATCTGAAGAGCCTACCATTGGCGTCAGGTAGAGGCCCCTATCTTCTGCGTGCTTTCAGATCAGGAAATACAGGTGGAGCTTCGACAGCCTTCGGATATATGAACTTCAGTGACTGGGTAAAGCCAGTGAGTACGAGCACCTACGTCGGTAGGTCTTTTCCAGCGGTTTAGCCTGAGACTTTGGGAAAATGAGAAAACGACGTCGAGAATTCTCAAGCCCGCCTCAGTAGCCCAATAGATGTATCTGTGTAGGTTGATGGTTAAAGACGGATAGATGAAAAAACTGAGGCAAAGGACGTATCCGGACATTTCTCGACACAGAACAGTGCACAAACGATCAAGGGCGATACGGAGTTCTGTCTGGATGACCTAATCCTCTCAGCCCCAAGACTGCATAAACCTACGGCCCACAGGTTTGCCAGATGAATCCGCGAACGAAATAAAAGCGTTGATATGCAGGAGGGACATAAGGCGGATTTCATTAGGGTATCAAGGTATATCTTGGTGTAATCTAAATATGGTTTCGCTGAACCAGACGTAATCGTCCCTTTTGTGCTGGAGCACGCCAGATAGGCTAGTTCAAGAAGCGCGAGCTCTTGAGGTATTCCCGATGCTCTGCTCGATGAGCTACAACTTTTTTGTCCACCGAACTCCTCCAGACAGGTATCGCGATCTGGGAACGAAGGTGCTTCCATCAGAACTCGAAGGAAAGGAGGAGACAGGACCAAAACTTACGAAGGCGACGAAATCAAGTAGGCCCTCCCATACCCAATTGTTCCTGGGTGTTGCACCTCTGGTCGACACGCTGAACAGCTTTGTGATAAAGTCTGCAGTGATGTGCCGTTCGCCCCTCTCAACGCCAGCCAGCATGGCTTGTGCAGCGTTTTCAGGAGTCAGACCTTCGTCTGTACTCTCGATTTCAAGGGTGATTTTGGGCTTTGTTTTGTTCTCTTCCTCGTAGCCGGGTGTGTACATCGTAGGCGGGAAGAAGATGTGTATGTCGGTGGAGTACAGCTGCAGTTCGGAGGCAAGAGTATCGGCTAGACCTGTCAAAAGGGGAGGAGAGTAAGCGAAAGAAGATGCGGGAGCAAGGCAATGAAAACACCTCTGAGAGCATGTTTTGCGGGTGAGTAGGATGAGTAGCCAATGAACGACATGTATCCCAGCGTGGACGACACAAAGACGATCTTGCCTCCCTTCTTGCCTTGTTTCGCGTACATCTTGGCCGCAGCCTGGTCAAATGGAATGAGCCAATTCCCAGAATTTGCGCAAATATTGGACTTACGAACGCGGTCCATGCCTGCACCCAATACCCATTAACCATTCCATTGCTGAAGTCCTGTTCCGTCATCTCGACGAAGAACATTGGCTTGGAGCTCCCTGCACACGTAAATATAGCGTCGGGTACACTTCCTCCATGTGCTTTGCAAACTGCTTGCAAAGCCTCTGCGGAGGACGCAGCATTGTTGAGGGAGAACGAGAAAGCTTGAAGGACCTGTTTCTGAGACACTCGCACAGCCTCCAACTTCTCTAGAGCCTCGTCCAGTCTCTTCTGGTTCCGTGCGACAATGGATACGTGAGCACCCTTCTTGACGAGGAGAATTGCGAGGGAGAGTCCAAGACCATTACTGCCACCAGTGATGTACGCGTGCTGTCAGAAAACGTTTATAGGTCAGTTCTGATTTCTCCACTAGTGCATTCAGTAAGGCGACAGAAAAGGGTAACATTTACCAGACCCTCCGGATTCCAGTTCTTGGAGAAGAACATCATTGTGCCGGTTTATACGAGTGTTGAGCAGAACGCTAGCATCGTAAGTGCTGGCAACAAAGTGTCGGCTATGGCCGATCACCGATCGGCGCTCGGGTCAAGGTGCATTGGCGCTCGCAGCGGTGTAAATGGGGATGGGAACTCTGTCCATTGCATAATAGTCCCGCTATGACCGGCACAGGTCGCCATCCTTGTTATGAGGGCAGCGATGGTTCTTCCCAGACGAGGTCACTGAGCTCATTCTGAGGTTTACTATTTAGTAAGTATACCAGGAGGTGGACCTCCTATTATACGAGCAATATATTCTAAGCCCCAAAACAAACAAACAAGTATATATACGACAGAATGAAGGATGAAGAATCAGACGTTCATGGAGAAGTGTCTTGTGCCTAAAAATGTCTGGTACGGAGAAAAATAAATGGGGCGCCCAATCCTATATATTGTACAACGATAAAACGACCAGTATGACAATGAATAGAGCATGGCGTCAACGTTGGATTTCCTTGTGCTTACAAAAGACGACTAACTCACAGCATAGGTTTGGGCATCGTATTGCCTGTCATGGCATCCTAAAGCACGGAGGACACGGTATGCAATAGTACCATGTATGATAATTATTGGCAGAGGTGCAATCTCAAAGATACCGCCCAGCCACAGCATGCCGAGTGCAATCGGCTCGACGATAAGCACGTATAGCCACCGACTTGGCCCATCTCCAAAAGCAATCGGTAGAGTATACCTCCCTACCTGCAGGTCGCCGTCCAGATCCCTCCAGTCTTGAGCGAGCACCGCAAACCCTGCCCACAAGGAGATGAATACGGCTTGTCGTTCGATTTCTGGCGTCGGTGTTAGCAAGTCTTGCTGGCCCAATGATCAATGACCAAGCGCCTAAAGACATCCCGAAGATATTCTTGACAACCCAATGCTGCCCGTAAGACGTGCAGTTTAGGTTGAAGGAAGCTGCCACCCAAACAAGATTGGGAACAATGAGAGCATGGTGAAGAGCCTCTGTCAATACAAATAGTGCGGTGAATATTCCGCAACGTAGTTGAGCGCCGCGAGGCCTAATTTGTCCCGATGGGAGAGGGCGGTCAGGTTTGTTCAACCTATCCTCCTCTATGCCGTTGAGCTGATTATAGATGTCGAAGAAGTAGGTATAGCTGGCTAGCCACGCCAAAATAAAGAAGAAGGGAAGTGTGATGGATGATAATGAGCTCCCGGACGCATCATACCTATGCTTCAAGCCAGCGATAGAATATGCAAGTCCAGGCCCGTATGTTACTGGCGAGTTCGACTTTGTAAAGGCGTAGAACAGCTTTGCCTCCCGGAAAATAGGACCATCCCCGTGACTGTGCGTTGGAATAGTGCATTGGAGACAGAACAAAAGGCATTTATAGTCAATCCATAGAATCCTTGACCCTCTACCTGAGTGAAAAAATTGACAGGTTTCTCGCATGCATGTAGACCGAGAGAATGTCCGGGAAAAGCTAGAAGATTCGGAGTAAAATGTCCAGTCGATGTCAAGCTCTAATTAGGCCAAGGTCGCGTCCACTGCCGGCTGGATACACATGTATGGTTTTCCCGACAGATCTGGTGTTTGTAGCTTCTAACAAATCGGGATGAAGCGAAGAGAACATGTAGGGGGCATGAATGGAACCATGTCTTCGTCCCCTAGATGTTCGATGAAATAGCCAAGGAATATGGCCGGGAGGCGGTCCGTTGTGAGGTTAGGTTTGGAGACCCGAACGCTAATTCGGGTGATCTACAGAAAACACCTCGGAGTTCGGGGTTCAAGTTCTTGCTCTCAAGACCTCCTGTAGCTTGAACATTGGACTCGGTATCTAGGTGGTTCATCTGTCGGATTGTCCCACACAACTCGATGAGTGTAAGCAAAAGGTTACCACCTACACCTTCCGTTGCTTCCGATGCATTGAATTATCAGCCAAATCTCCCGGATTTGTTTGCGACAAGATTATCTGAGCTTTGTGCTGTGACGGGGCTGCGTACACGGCGAAGTCACTCCCTCTTTGGGGAAACGACCACCCGACTTGACTGGTTCATCTGTTACAAGTTCCTAAATTGGAATTTACGAGGAAATATCATCCCAGAAACAAGCGAGATAGATCTAGCCAAACATCTAGAACCCCAGTTTGTACACTAAGACCAGGTGTTTTGACGTGTGTCAGTGACATTCAATCTGAAGCGACTTCTGCCACTCGATGAAACGCTCCTACCTATAAGTTGTTTGTTCACATGTCACTAAATCTGCATAATCATTCAAAATATCCGTAGCCTCAACGTTGGGCACACCCCACTTATCGTTATCTGGCACCGAGTTGGATTTCTGCGATCGGGCCCACGATGATGCTTCAATATTGACATAAGGAATACAAATGACAAGGAGGACGCAATTTAACGTCGATAACTACGCCTTGCATTTCATCTTTCAACGAACCCGTCCAATGGGCCGTATCTGCATGTAGCAGTGGGGGGTTGGCAGGATATTGTGAAGGCGAGGAATTTATGAGTGCTTCTACCAACATAATACTCATTTCCATCTCGAGGGTGTTGAGGTCATTTCCAGGCTATCATCGGGTTATTGGTTATTGTACATCAACTCCAAAGGACATACGGAAGGAACCCGAATTATGTCTCGTAGAACCCCGATTGTGTACAATATCTCAGCGGAAGCCGAAATTTAATTGCTTCGCGCACACTTTGAGTCTGACAAAGAAGGACGAAACAATAGACTACACATGCAATTGTTCCTCAGACTCCTAGAATCCCATTCCATTTCCCTCACCGCTTCGTCTTAATCAACCCCTGCATCATATCAAAGCTATTTCCGTCTGGCTGAAGGTCAATAAACTGATCCCCAGCTCCCACTGCCCACCCTTCCCGTTCCAGCAGCGTATGCAACAACCCATGATCCCTCGTGATCCCAGCGATTCTGACCTTCTGGGGAGGATCGACGGTGGTTACGGTGACAAGCTCGTCCCTAATGTAAAGGATCCAAAGAATATGGGGAATTCCGAATTAGAAATGTGTGAGGGGAGAGATGAGAGATGACATACGAATGCAGCCACCTCTGGAGGTAGAGGTTCATGAACGAGTCGAAAGATCCACGCTCAGCGACGAACGTCTCCCACATCTGATCAAAGTGGGTCAAGATGCAAGCTAACGTCTTCTCCATAAACAGGTTATGGCGGTCTTCCGGAGCGAGCAGCTGTGAAAGGGAGACGATTGGTTCTTCGTTGAGGACGTTCAAACCACAACCTTCAAGTAAGTCAGCGACCGTGTCCAAATCTGGGTATGGTTCAAAAAATACCAATAATAACATCCACACTTCCCTTCCCAAAACTAGTCCCAACCAATATCCCACCCACCTTCTTCTTCTTCTCTCCCTCCACAACATACACATCATTCGGCCACTTCAACCTCACACTCCTCCCCCTCTCCCCGAGCACAGCATCGTCCCTACACGCCTCCGCAACAGCCAACGCGAACAGGTACTGGATGAACACCAGCTTCGAAGCGGGGAACGACGCAAGATCCAGCCGCAGGAGAAGCGAGAATTGGAGACAACCGGTGGGTGAGACCCAGACGTTCGAACCGCGTCCACGGCCTTGGAGTTGGTAGGTTGCGAGGGAGACAAGGGGACATGGGAGGGCGGTGTGGAAGCGGGGGTTCCTGCAGGAGAGAGGGAGGGGGAGGAAGAAGGCGTTAATTGATGGGAGGTAAGGGATGGGATGGGATGGGAAGGGAAGGGACTGACTTGTCAAGCATAGTCTGCGTGCTCGTAACAACTTCACCATAAAGAACTGCCTCACCCAAACCCCACATCCCATCCTCGTTCTCCTTCCTCGACCCTTGGCTCTCCCTGAACTTCGCCAGATTCTCGTAGTATTCTTTCAGGTCAAACAGGGGTGTCAGAGCCTTCTCCGGTAGTTCCTCCAGACACAAGATAATAGCTTTCGGTTGCCAATCCGCCGGATCCGTCGAAGAAGGAGCAGTTGACCTCATCTGAAGCATGAATCTCCTCGCCTCCATCGCGGGATAGAAATTGAATGTATCGTTATCGTCCTTGAATGTGCTCAATTGCGATCCAGATTCGGGTGCGGCAAGTGCATCCACCATCTTCGATACATATTCGCCTTTAGCTGCTGTAAGGAACTGAGGGAGTGGATGTGTGACGGGTGTGTCGGGTTCGACCTCCGGGATCTTGAGCGAGAGGCTCAGCAGGGTGCGTTTCAATATATCGAGTTGGGGTTTTTGAAGTGAGCCATCGACCGGGTTCTCGAGGTACGCAGCCCAGAACGCAGCTGTTCCATTCGAGATCTTGAACTTGATTCCAGCAGGAGATTCCGCCGCCGAGTCGGTTTCGAACGCTGCGAGAACGGATCCGTTCGTTTGGGAAACCTCTGCGAACGCATCAGGTATCCCCTCCACCTCGATACCCTTATCCTCACCCTCAGCTTTCAGAGAACCCACCTTCTTTGTTTCTTCCCTCCCAAAGGTCGGATAGACGAACCTACCCGACGCCTTATCCAGGAATTCCATCAACAACCTCCCTTCCGCATCCCCAGTCCCGACCGGCTGTGACCTCGAAGTGCTGATTGCACCAGACGTAAACCCAAGCAACGATCCTCCTCCTTCCACATACTCTCTTATCGCAGTTGCAGTTTTCCGATCTAGGGAGCGATTACACCGGGGAAGAACGAACAAGGCGCAGGAGGCCTTCCATGGTTGGGTGGTCAATGCGTCGAATGTCAAGGGCTGGATGGAGTAATGAGGGCGTAGCAGAGCACGAAGTGAGGAGAATGTGTTCTTGGAAGCTTCAGCGAGGACTTCGTGTCCTGAGTAGATGAGTACGTTCATCGTATGGTGGTTTTAGTCCAAGTCATGGTCATGATCGTTCTGATCAAAGGGAGGCTGATCAACACGACCAAATGAATGAAATTGAAAAGAAAACTCGAGCTTAACCACCGCCACTGCTTTCAACATTGCAATGGAAAATCAGATATAACTTCGTATACAACAACAACAGCAGTAGCATAACACATAAACCAGTCTGACACAAATCATAGCCGGAGTTTTACACCTGGACTCTGGACTCTTCAACTACCCAACGAAACATCAGCAGCCTTCCTCGCTTCGCCTTCAAAGCCTCAACCTGCACCTCCAAATTCCTAATCTTCTCCCTCGCTTCCCTAATCTCCCAATTAAGTCGTGCGTTCTTGGATTTCAAGGCGCTCAAACCCTATACCCACCAACAAAAACCAATCAGTAACCATTTTCACTCAAGTTTAAGATGTCAGAGGGAGAAGGAACTGGAACTTACGTCGTCAGTAGTCTGCGCACGAGAAGGCAGCTTCGCCTCAGCAACGGGAGACGCAGTCTGCGCAATAGTAGTAGGCGTAATCGCACTCGGCCGCACGGGGACAGTACCAGCGACATTGAGGGTGTTACTCCTCGAAATTTCGAGTCTACGACTCAGTGCAATACATAGATTTCGACAATATGAAAAGAAATCATGATGAGCAATTTACTTCAATACATGGTATATCCGTATACTATCAGTTGCCCTCCCTCTCTAAGGGCCCCAGAAATCAGAGCCGGGATCATTACTATGCTGGTGGCTCGCATCCGTGGGGCGGTAGAACTGATCGTTTCCTCCCTGGGATCTGTGATAACAGACTGTGTACTCAGGAGCACTGGCATAGAAATCAATCAGATAATCCTTTGTCGCGTCATTGTAGACACATGTGAACTGGGTCTTCTGCCAGTCAGGGGTGGATTTCTTCCGGTCGTAAAGGTTCTGGATCGCCATCAATTTGTACGTCGCTATTGAAGACAATCATTAGAATACGCAAATAGAAATAGGTCACAAAGGCAGGCTTACGGCGAAGCTTCTCCAACTGGCCGCCACAGTATATGGTGCCCTTCACGCAATCATCTGCGACCACAGAGCCAGTGAGTGCAGTGATAATGGTAGCGACGGAGATGGTGATACGCATGACGAATGAGTGGGTATGCTTGAGTTTGTTCGAGTGGAAAAACTCTGAGGGTTGGTCGATGAGATTTGTGCTCATTAAGTAAATTTCAAACATTCAGTAGATGTGTCTGTCGTACGAGTTTCTCCCCGGAGGATTGGGCCGATTCCCGAAATTTGGTCAGAACCTAGAAGCATGCCAAGTCACTAGCACTGGCACCTAGGGGCAATAGCTTTTTACGAACCTAACCCTGCTTCAAATTGCACATGTGCCGACCAAGGAAAGGCTTTGAGGCCCAAACAGGAGCGGCAGCAGAGTGATTGAGATTTTGAGAGGAGTCCCTGACATACCTGCTGTCAAAATATTTATCGAGATATCGGAATGAGACCCGTGGCATACCAATGACTGGCTTCCCTTCGAGCTAGTAAGGGCCTGTGAGCTCTAAATGTATGTAATGTACTTTTTTGACCTCCTTGTTTTTCTTACATTTTGAAGCTTTGGATCCCCCAAAGTTACGCCTCAGCCTTCGATTAGCGAGACTCAATGCGTCGTGGCCGATCAATCTACAGGAGCGGATTTGAGCTAGGCGATACTGTATCCGGGAGATGAAAACATCCGACCATCATTGTACGACACTAGAATACTAGACCACGTACATATTAACTTCTAGACTCGAGACGATACCGTTGACAGTGACTTACGTTTTGTTATGAGCGTTGACATGACAGCTTACGAGATCGCCGGAGCTAGCCAAGTACTGCTGGATAGCTGGAGTTTACTGACTGAATACGCCCGAATAAGTCAAACACGTCGTTTGCGTGAATTTAAAGTCCAAAATCGTTGTCAGAGTCTTCGTCCAGTCTTCTCACTACCATGCACGAAGAGACCGTCGGAGAAAATATAAAAGGAGCAGCGTAGAGCCCTAGCCTAGGGAAGAGTAGTCAGGCAATCAGAAGTTCTGCAATTGAACAGTGGGATTTCCGAAGTTAGCTCAGGGTGTTGTCATCTGTCGCCGCCAATGTCAAGGTCAAAGGTGAATTTGAACAACACCACATGGAAATTTCAGGGTCCAAATTCTACTCAACAGTATATGTTTCTTTCTGCCAGGTCAAAGTAGACATGAATGGTCATATACTTTAAAACTGAGAACAGTCCGGCACCGTCATCTTGGTTTGCAGCTACACAGCACCTCCCCATGATGCCGAAAATCACGGGTGACAGTAAGCATCCAATGTAGGCTAGGTACATCAAACTGACAGAATGAAGCCCGTAAGAAAAAGCACCCACAGCCTCCAGAGCTACGGTTTTGGACCAGCCTCATATATTACGGATTCAGAAGTGCGTAGATTTATTGTGCACATAACTACCTCCGATTTAAAGTGATGTATATCAATAAAATAATACAAGTAATTCCCTGCCAAACCGTGATGAGATCACCAAAGTAAAAGGCAAGAGGGAGGTCGTGGAACCTCCGGACTCATGGCTGGTTTCTGACAACTCGAATCTGAAGCCGGGTCCTCTTCCTCCAAATACCGTGCAGAGCCTATCTCATCCACAGAGCCTGGTGCTCATCATAGTGGCGAATTGACAGGTGCTTAAGTTTTCCCCCATACCTAACAACAAACGGTAGCACTAACTCGGTAGGTTCGATTCTGCAGTCACCTACAATGGTGCAAACTGCAGAGGACTGCGACACTCCATAGAGGAGGGGGGTTAGGAGAGGTGGATGCGCCAGGGGAAGAAGGGAATTGAAGCGTTCTTCTAAACTCTTCGAGAACGGGAAAGTGGATTTTGTTGGCCTAATCTTCGCCAGGTGAAGTGTGGATAGCGAGTGTTTTCAGAGTATTGACGCCGACGCCACTAGATGCTGCTTCTGACAGGCGGTAAACGTAGGGCCGAGCGTCGGCTTGGTAAGGCGGGGTAAGGGCAACGTCGAAAAGGTGTCGTAGGGTATTTGAAGAGGGAGGGACGGTCAGATATTGAGTGTAACGGTCTTGGGGCCGCGTTGGAGGAGGGTCCGGAATTATTTTGGGAATAGATTGATGTTCAGCTCTTGGATGGACTTAGCAAGTCGAGTATCGTGACCTCTTGTACATATGGGGCGTAGGTCGTGCCAACAAGAGTACGAAGGAGGCGTATAATTGAACAGCTCCTCGGAGATCAACCTGTCGGTATAGGAAAGGTGTGGCAATCCGCCCCAGCGTTTCCATACGAAGATCAGTGCCTTCTTATGTCGGAGGGTGCGGGACCATGTTGAGAGATTGCCGAGATAGTGCAGGATTGAAGAGGGAAGAAAATGTTAGAGAGTGCGAGGATTTTTCGAGAAGGAATTCGTCAGAAAGGTTGAATATAGTGGCCACCGGGTTACTTGAGCTGCTAGAGTGAACTTTCGACTGGAGACTTGACGTACGCAGCTCAGAAAGCAGCTGTTCCATTCGAGATCTTGAACTTGATTCCAGCAGGAGATTCCGCCGCCGAGTCGGTTTCGAACGCTGCGAGAACGGATCCGTTCGTTTGGGAAACCTCTGCAAACGCATCAGGTATCCCCTCCACCTCGATGCCCTTATCCTCACCCTCAGCTTTCAGAGAACCCACCTTCTTTGTTTCTTCCCTCCCAAAGGTCGGATAGACGAACCTACCCGACGCCTTATCCAGGAATTCCATCAACAACCTCCCTTCCGCATCCCCAGTCCCGACCGTCTGTGACCTCGAAGTGCTGATTGCACCAGACGTAAACCCAAGCAACGATCCTCCTCCTTTCACATACTCTCTTATCGCAGTTGCAGTTTTTCCGATCTAGGGAGCGATTACACCGGGGAGGAACGAACAAGGCGCAGGAGGCCTTCCATGGTTGGGTGGTCAAGGCGTCGAATGTCAAGGGTTGGATGGAGTAATGAGGGCGTAGCAGAGCACGCAGGGAGGAAAAAAAAATTCTTGGAAGCTTCAGCGAGGACTTCGTGTCCTGAGTAGATGAGTACGTTCATCGTATGGTGGTTTTGCCCAAAGTCATGGTCATGATCGTGAGTCTGATCAAAGGGAGGCTGATCAACACAACCAAATCCATGTGCATGAATATCGAAATACTAATCGTCCAATGCACAATAGACCAATGTTATCAGGAAATTTCTCACATAACTTCGTATACAATAACAGCAACAATAGCGTAACACATAAACCAGTCTGAGTCAAACCAAGCCTTACACCCAGGCACTTCAACTCTCCAACAAAACATCAGCCGCCTTCCTCGCATTCGCCTTCAACGCCTCAACCTGCACCTCCAAATTCCTAATCTTCTCCCTCGCTTCCCTAAGTTCACTGTTGAGACGTGCGTTCTCGGATTTTAACCCGCTCGAACCCTACAATCAAAAAACAACAACCACCAGTCAGTAAACCATCCAACAAGACGGGAGAGGGAGAAAGAACTAGAACTTACGTCGTCAGTAGTCACGGTACGAGAAGGAACCTTCGCCTCGGCCACAGGAGACGCAGTCTGTGCAATAGTAGGCGTAACCGCAGATGGCGGCACGGGCGAGGTACCAGGGGACGTAGGCAGGGCAGTGGCAGCAGCGACGTTGAGTGTGTTTGACCTCGACGGGGCGGGAGGTTCTACTGCAGACGCCGGAGCAGATGGAGGTGGCACAGCTGCAGCAGGAGGGGACGTAGAAACCGAAGCCGGACCCGCAGAAGCAGAGGACCCGGAGCTAACCCCCGAAGACAAATCAACCAGATTCCTCCCCGCCTTCTTTCCAGTAAAAAACTCCGACGCGCTAGAGTAGGCCTCATCCGACGGAGCGGGTGGGAAGATGTCAGATTGGAACCCGTCAGCTTTGCGGGGGACGATGAAGGCGATGGGCTCGATGGAGGAGCTGTGGACCTTGTAGGCGCGTGCGATTTCGCAGTCTTGGACGTTGAGCGCGCGGCGGGGGAGGAAGCACATCCCGCGCTGGGGTTCGGAGGATTTGTATTCGTCGAGGGCGTAGAGGTTGTCGGATTCGTATTCGTAGTAGCGGATGTTACCGTCTCCCTTGCCAGCTGTTCACCAAACCATCGTTCAGAGTGGTGTGAGAGAGAAGTGGGTAAGACTTACCAAGGAACAAAATGTTATTATCACTGTAAAACGGCATAACCACACCAGCAGACTGGTCGAGCGAAAGCATTTTCACATTCGTCAAACCTCCAGTCTCCCAAATCCCAACCTGGCGATCCGACATCTTGCTGAACCCAGTCGTAGCAATCCTATCCATATCCCCCATCCACACAACCCTCGCACCCTTAATCCCACTATGCCCATCCGTAACCCTAACAGGCTCACCCCCCGCCCTCGGATCGAACAGCCTCAACTTCCGATCCCTACAAGTCGTCGCCAACAACGTTCCAGTAGAGTTGAAAGCCATACTCTGAATCGCATCATTATGCCCACCCAATGTAACCCTCGCATTATCCACATTCTCCAAATCCCAGAGCTTGACAGTATGTTCGCCCGAAGCACTAGCAACGACGTTCGAGGCGGTCGGATGGAAGAGGACTTGCCCAATCTTCCTTGGGGACGCGTCGATCCGGGCGACGGGATCGAAGTCCGTAGGGACCCATCCCTCGGCGCCCCAGTTGTCGAAAGCGGAGGACTCGATTTTCCAGATCATGACTTTGCCATCTTCACCGCCGGAGGCTACGATGGAGTCGTTATGCGGGGACCAGTCGGTGTCGAGGACGGCGGCGGTGTGGGACCGCGCGAGGGGGAGGGTGTCGGGGAGCTTTTGGGGGAAGCCGGGGTGGCCGTGGAAGGGAGATGGGAGGGGGAAGATGGCGAATGCGCCTCCGCCAGATGAGTTCCAGTTGATGCTGATGTATTTCTGTTGTGAAATGAGTTGGTGGGGACAATGTGTGGGGAGGAGGAGGAGACTTACGCCAGATGCAGAGATTATGTTTGTATCCCAAGCACTGTTCGTGACTTTGACGTTCTCGAGGCCATGTTCTTTCTTCGCGGACTGTCCGAAGACGTGGCTGTTATCATTCAAATCGGGTTTCTTCAGTGATCAGCAGCGTAATCTAGGGTCAAAGACACTGACCGGTACTTGGACGCACGGACGAAACGCGACATCGAGCCTGTTCACCAAGAGTTATATGAGTATAGAAGGTGGTAGTAGAAGGAAACGGGATCTGGTACTGCGGCAACCGTAGCTCTGGCAGCGACGCCATGGATTCTGTTTGTTGATGTTGAACCAGAGCACGGTCCAGATCTCCCAGCCGGCGCTTACATCTAGGCGCTTGTCATTTTATCAAGTTGAATTGATAGAGAATGTCCATAGAAAAAGGTAGTAGATACATGTCTAGTCCAGTATTTTGTGTTCCTTCATCCAACCTCTCATGTAGACACCTCTCCCCGATAGTAGCTAGGCTTCACGAAAGGCAAAGGCGTAACCACAGCCTTCCTCTTCTTGCCCCTCACCTCAACGTCCAATTCCGTATTCTTCTTATGCCAACCATTCTGGACATAGCCCATAGCGATATTCTTTCCAAGAGTAGGAGATGGGATGCCGGAGGTGATGACACCAATGGGTTCCTCCTCCGTACGGGCGAAGATTTTGCTGCCCTCTGTATAACAGGAACATGATCAGCGGAAACAAGAAATGAGAGGCAAGATTACGAACGCCGAGCAGGAGCGCCTTCAATGATCATGCCAACCCTCCTCCTCGAGGGACCCTCCTTGATGACCTTTTGCACACTCTCAGCACCAATAAAGCCGCCTTTTTCTCGTCGTTCCTTGGCTATACAACCCAACCCAAATCATTAGCGAAACTCCCGAAACTCGGTAAAGGAGGACTCACGAATCACCCAAGTCAATCCAGCCTCCACAGGTCCAGTGGTCTCGTCAAGGTCGTTGCCGTACAAACACATCCCAGCTTCCAGGCGTAAGCTATCTCGTGCTCCAAGACCGGCCAACTGTACGGGTCCCTTGAGTAACAATTTCGCAACGTCGACGGTTTGTGAGGGCGGGATGGAAATCTGCATCAACAGAACCACATTAGCGTTGTATCAAGCAGAACAGTAAGAGGTCGGCACTAACCTCGAATCCATCCTCGCCAGTATACCCGCCCCTCGCAACATGCAAATTAAAGCCCTCAATAGGGACATACGCCGACGTTCCAAACGTCAGCTGCTTCAAGTCGAACGACGTGAGACTTTGCAGGTACGACGCCGCAGCGGGTCCTATCCACCACTACCTCATCAGCACCCACCAAACACTCGCAAAAACAGCCATCAAAACAAACCTTGCAAAGCAACCAACCCCCAATCCTCCATAACCTCCATCTCAACCGCACCCCTCAACTTCCCCTCCTCCCCCTCATTCCACTCCCTCAACTTCCCCCCAATCCACTCCAAATCCTCCGCTCGCCTCCCAGCGTTGGTAACGACGTAGTACGCCTCCTCGCTGTGCTTGGTGATCACCGTATCGTCGAGGATCCCACCCTTTTCGTTGAGGAGGAGGGAGAGGGTGGATTGGTAGGGACGCATTGTGGAGAATTGGGAGGGGGTGAGCCATTCGAGGAAGGCGGTTGCGGAGTGGCCGCGGAAGCTGTGATATCATGTCAGTCAGAGTAGGGGAGGAGAAAGGAAAGGGAGGGAAGAGCATCGTACGTAGTTTGTACCATATGCCCGACGTCGAATAGACCCGCACTGGTTCGTACGTGGTTGTGGCTTGCGACTGTACCCAAGGAAAATGGTGAGTTGAAGCCAAGGTTTGCAGGGTGAGGATAGGAAACCAACCTTGTCCAACACCATCATACGCCAACGGCATCTCGTACCCAGCAAACGGAACCATCTTCGCCCCATTTTCGACGTGGAAATCGTATAAGCCAGTTTTTCTGGTCTATAAATGGACATGGTCAGGAAAGCCATATTCCACCAAGAATCAACGAAACTCACACTTTCGGAGGACGAAGCCACACCTCTCCTCAAAGCGGGCGCCACGAACCGGGTGCATGCACTCCCAGCTACCCTCGATCCCAAAGCATGGGAGACCTGCCTCGAGAGGAACCTCGCTGGCCTGATTGAGTTCATATTTTTCTCCTTGGATAATTCTCAGCCTAGGAGATTTTCGTTTAGGTAGAGTGACCAGCAAGAACTACGAGGGGTCGAGGTAAAGAGTCAAGAGTCGGAACACGAAGAGAAATGAACGAGACTCCCAGAGCCAAGATGCAAGCGAGTGCAAGCGGGTGGCCGTTCCGGAAGGCAGTCGGACCTTGGAGGGCTTGGTCACGTGCTATTTTTGGTTGACGCGCTAAGCGCCTGGTAAGACTTCGACGCACTTTCAGTCATTACAAGCGTTACAGTATGAAGGGAAACATAACCACGAGATATCGTTCTGCTCGCTCAAAAACCTACATTCACATTATTATCAATAATCACGATATCGCTACATCTGAGTTCAATATTGCATGTCAAATAATAATCCCCCGCTCGAATTATCGCGCAGTCACCAGATAGGCAAGAGCCTCTACAGAATTTCGTCAAACTCGCCCAAGTCCTGTAGGCAGGTCGTAGAACATCTAGACTCCTGGCTTGCCTCAGATGCACTCGATTCGGAGTCCGAAAGTGAGGCCTCCTCCTCCGAGGGCGTTGGGGATCCTATCTCATCAAGAGGTGATGGAGTCCCCCATTCATCCGCCAGAGGATGAATTTCGGATGGTGGATGCACGACATAGACGCGTAAGGGGGGAGACGCTCGAAGAAGTTGGCACAGCGGGATTTGGAGAAGAAGCGGACTATCCTCAACGATGGATGGCTGGCGATGTTATGCGTTACCTCTTTCCGCACGGACTGCCAGGTTTCGCGGTTCGAAAACAGGTTGAGAACCCTGAGGTTCGGGGCACACTGTTGGAGTGGTGCATGTCGGAGGGACGAGAAGTTATCACGGACAATTCAATAAGATGTCGAGCATCACAATAACTTGGGGCCGGGGTCATGATGGTGGTGGATTGCTAGATATGTGAGCATTTCTCCATGCCTAAGGATGAATGACGCCAGTGGTTGAGTAGGGTCGACACTCCAGTCACCTACACTGGCGGTCAGTCTGCGAAGAACCGCAAGAGTCCATTTCAGGGGCCTTTAGGTGAGCTCTGTGAACTGAAGCGTGAAGGGCATCGTAGCATAACTTGTAGTTCCTCGAGAACGGGAAAGTGAATTTCGTTGGCCCAATCATCATCAGGTAAAATGTGGACGACGAGTGTTTGGAGTGTCGCACAAAGCGACGCTACCCAGTGCTGCTTCTGACATGAGCTAAACGTCCTTCCGAGTGTGAGATTGGTAATGCAAGGGAAGGGAGCCCTTTTAAAAGTATCACAGGGTAATGGAAGAGGGAGGCACGGTCAGATATTGAGTGTAAGGACCTTAGGACAGCGTTGGAGGAGGGTTTGAAAATTTCGCAGGAATAGATCGGTACTGAGGTCTTGGACGTAGCAGGAGTCAAGTATCGCAATCTCTTGGATGTATGGGGCATAGGTCGAGTCGACAAGAGTGTGAAGGAGAGTGTGTACCTGCCCTGCTCGTCGGAGGACAACTTGTCGATAAA
This sequence comes from Clitopilus passeckerianus, assembly GCA_944990035.1. Lineage (NCBI taxonomy): Eukaryota > Fungi > Basidiomycota > Agaricomycetes > Agaricales > Entolomataceae > Clitopilus > Clitopilus passeckerianus. Next base: position 391,199 of record CALYLX010000115.1, on the reverse strand, counting down.
AAAAGGTGTGGCAATGCTTGCCCCCCCCGTTTGCACACGAGGATAATTGCTTTCTTGTGCCGGAGGATGCGTGACCGTGTTTAGAGGTTGCCCAGAGATAGTATGGGGTTAACGAGTGAAAAAAAGTTAGAGAATGAGAGAATACTTCCATCAGAAGCTCATCGGGAGGCTTTGGATACCATGACCATTGGTGTCGTGGTTAATGGCAACTGTCGCCTTCTGTCTTCTTGAGGGTGTGTCATCAAGTGACCTAAGCGCGGGACTATTCCTTTGCTGGGAGACACGACTGGATCACGCCGGACGCTACTCACACCGACTACGGACACGGCACCTGTAGCTGAAGAATACCGGCCCGAGTGGATAAGTTTGACGAAGCAACAACAATGATTGGCAAGAGAGGGGTTGACGAGAAAGCAGAGTTGCACTCGAAGCGACAAGAGGGTGGCAAGGAGAAAATGCGTATCGGCTATTCCCGACCGATCAAGCCCTCCCAAATCTCGATACGGCCAATGGGCGTGATCTCCCATTCCCGACTATGTATAGTAAGCGCACCATTACGCCTGATACGTCGTTTACTTTCACCTCACGTATGGAAGGGCTCGATCTCGGGGGTTCTATTTCACTGGGAGACGATGTCCAACGACTAGAGTTAACCAGAAGGAGCCATGTCAATAGTCTGGGATTCTAATTCATAAGAGGCGCTGGGAACAACACTGAAAGGAAACCAGTCAACAAATGAACGACTTTTCCAAGCGTAGACAAGGCCTGTTGGGAGCGTCTTCCGCTGTGTAAACCGCGGTGGTTTAATCAAAGGCAAGCCTTGAATTTTGTTGACGTTTAATATCCCTGATCCATGCTTTCCGTATTGCGGAGCGCCCGGCTGAAGTTCACATATAGTCGGATTTCTCGAACGAGTATGTTTGACCACACCCATCTGCTATGGAATTCTTGACCTCCACCTCTACACTAGCTTCCTCTGATTGTCCAAACACTTGTAACCGCCGCACCACCTATTCAATTCTATGGAGTTGCGTAACGACAATGTTCCTGTGTACTTGGGTGTCGCTTCATCCCAACCTTCCAAAGCCAACACAGGAATATACTGTTCTCGAAAAATTGATTCGGAGGGTTGAAATGATGCTCGTGGCAATGTTAGCACCTGAGCTCACAACCGTCTGGGCAATAAGGCAGTGGTGGGCGGCACGGCAGATCACTAAGAAGTATGGAAGTAGATCGTTGTCGGTAACCCAGCGTTTTAGGGCTTGGGTAATGAGGCTATGGTGGAAGATTACCAAGAAGTATGAAAGGATGCCGGATTCGGTAGCCGGGCTCGCACCGGCAACGGTTGGGGAAACGGCACCAGGCTTACCTACCCAAACGCTTACCCAGAAGGATGAAGGTGGGCAATGCGCTAGCTGGAAACAAAACACCCACTGACAGCCGGTTCAGAATCCAAATGGACTTTGACCTACTCATTTTTCGCCTTGATGGGGGGCTTCGTACTCGTGCAGCCGTCGGGCGATGGCAGTACTACAGTCCGAATGACCGTGCCGCCGGAATATCTGGGGGTCTGGATCGAGAAAAAACAGATTCCGATATCTGAACGCGAAATATGCGACCGAAGCAAAGGGGACGGGTTGACGAAGACTCTGGCCGTCCTTCAGACGGGATGGTTCATTCTCCAATTCTTTGCCCGTGTCTATAATCGTCTGGGGGTCACCGAGCTCGAGCTCGTAACAATGGCATACGCTGTTTTAAACATCGGCACCTACAGTTTCTGGTGGAATAAACCATTAAACATCGAGTGCCCTGTGCAGCTGACCATTTGTGATGGAGTCGACTCAAACCAAATCCGTGTCCGCACCAATGAGGTTGAGTGCGAACCTTTGGGACTCGGGTCATGGATAGAGCAAAAGCTGTGGTCTGTGGAAGGGGATTTCGAAGGTAAGTTCTTTTCTACACTGTTAGCATCTTGGATGTATTCATGGCGCCTCCAGGTGATGGTGTAAAGTGGTACACGAGGATGATCGTGGCCCTTTCACGTCCATTCGTTTTGGTAGCTTCTCTGATTATTCACGTCATTCTTTGGCCGCTTGACTATGTAGGTATGGCGACCACGCGTATTCTGAAATCACACAGTGACGGTGGGACGGTCGAATGGCGATATTTCCACGGGGACTATCAGAAAGACTATGCCACCTGGTTGTTCTGGATTCTTGCCACCGTATTTGGGGCAGCCCACTGCGCAGCGTGGTCATTTCCATTTCCTTCAGACACGGAGAAGATTATTTGGCGCGTGAGTGCATCGACCATGGCACTTTTCCCGCCGTTCTCATTTGTTTTGTACATCTTCAACGGGTTGCTGGACAAGCTGGATGATTGCACAACAGGCAACAGCGCCCTCTCACACATATTCGAAGACGTGATGAGATTTCTCCTCAATACAGCCATCATAATAGCCTCAGTTTCCTATATTCCAGCCCGATGCATACTACTAACTCAGATGTTTCTCCTCCTACGATTGCAACCCGAATCTATCTACATCGCCATTGACTGGGTCAAGTACATACCACACATATAAAATCTATGATACCCTTCCATTACCTACTTATCATCGCCTTCGACTGATCTGAACAAGTGATACCTCATATTTAAATACTTACCTTGGCCCGCTTACTAGTTACGAGTCTGGAGTTGATAACGTAAGATTCGAACTCATAGCAGTTGCGATTTAAACCATCAAAATACTATTCGCACCCCAGTGTTTCAACACGATTTTCTATCTCGACAACCACCTAGTAAACTGACATCGGGCTTGCGTACAATGTTGAAGAGAGTACTCAATTACGTCGATTTGGCACTGAGAACGCTATTGTACGTTCTGTGGAAGACCGGATATGTAAAAAGGACTAGCTTTTCAACTTTTGTCACGGCAGAGTAACACTTGGCCATCACATATTTTCAAGCTCAGTAGTCACTTTCCAAATTGAGCGAAAGTTTGGGATTAGGGCCAGCTTTTCAACTCTGAAGGTTCGTACTGGCCTGCTTCCCATCATCCTCGAGAGACTTAATGTTTAGCCTCCAAAAAGCTTTCTGAACGCCGCGGTGGTCTTGTTCACTCTCCTTTGGGGTAGGCCGGCGCGCTCGAGGCCTTGGTCGACGCGTCCAAGACGAGTCTTTCAACTCTTTGCTTTTTTGATGATCAGTCGGAGTTTGGCCTCATGCTGCCTCCAGGAGCCAAAACATTCCGCTTTCGTATTTTGTGGGGTGCCAACTTTTTACGTTCCAGCTCACGTTACACGTTCCCGATCTACGTTCCCGTTCCCAAAGTACGTTCCCGAAGTACGTTCCATATACGTTCCGGAAGTTTAATTGTAGATGTATTTCTAATAAATTTCAACGTCACTTAGTGGATACATATTTAGTATGGATCATCAGAAATTTAAGCATCTTTCTACCGTTTCCGAACTGGGGGAGCATTCGGCTTCTTTTTGACTTCTGGTGTCGCCACGGCGTCTAAAAGCTTTTCTACGTCAATGGCTGGAACTTGAAGCATGTTGTGAGTACAGCAGACACATTACAGATGTCGGGAACGTACCATCTAAAGATTTACGTCGACATTGAGCTTGAGTGGGTAATTGGTCCTTTGGAACGCGTTTGAGCCCAATAAGCTCGCCTGACAACGTAGATGAAGGCCGACGACACCGGTCATCAATAGATCAGGCACGTACCACTGGCGTTAAACATCGGAAAGTCCTCTGCATCGAGGGATTTACTCCTTGCATTCGTGTCTCCCTTATCTGGTCGGGGGGTCAGAACTTCCGGGACCGGGATCCGGGATAAATAAGCGGTAGTCTAAGACGCGTCGTAGAGTTCCCTAGGATAGACTGTTAAAGACTGAAGGTACATAGCGCTCTCAAATGGGTTGAAATACCTTTAGCATAGCGTGATAATGACCAAAACAGTTGCTCTGAAGAATTTCGAGATGGAAGAAAAGGTAAAAAAATATACGAGTGAGCTTGAATGTTTTCACGCCGATCGAAATGCTCGATCACTTTTGCGTAAGAAGCCTTGCATCAGCAAGTCATGGGCTTTAGATGTTGGTTGGGAACGGTTGCGTTACCAGCTTGCGTTCCACTTACGTTCCATTTCTCACTCACGTTACGCCTTGCGTTGCACTTACGTTCCATTTTTTACACTCACGTTCCATACGTTCCAGAGTGGAATGTATGCGTTTCGGGCTTGCGTTCCTGACGTTCCAGTCGTGGGAATCTTTATCAATCGGAGCTTTAAATGACTGAACGTCGGATTCCTGAGGCTTGATAGTCAAGCGTGTATTGACCTCATTTGTTTTACTGTATACTATTCACCGTATAATTTGTCTCTTAATACAGTTTAGACTATATTCCAAGGCTTAAACCTCTCAAAATAATTCTTGCCAGGCATGATACTCCGGTGCTGATACCTTTGACTGGTCCGGTGAGCTGGACTGACATTTGCAACAGCATAGAAGTATATGCGGTTCCAATTTCTAGATATAATCGCCATATATCTTCTTTTGTATATGCAGAATTAGCTTAAGAGCTTAATGACAGACGCACTGGCCTCCATACGCCAATTCTTCACTATTCAAAGCCTTTAGTATTTGCCATCAATCTAGTTCGAACTCCGACTAAATCCCAAGGATAAACTTGACCGACGTTGGCATCGTTCACGTTCAAAATCACTTCTAGAACAAACTAAAGCATGTAGAGGTCGGAAAAAGGTGGTTTATAACACGTTGCATGGTATTAAACGCTTCCAGATGCTGAATTTGGCCTTCATAGGTAACGCATGTAACGCACACGTTCCGCCGGAACGGTAACATATGGAACGTATGGGAACGCACACGTTCCAGCGGGAACGTAAAAAGTATGTAGCCCGTATTTTGTCCATGCTCAATCATATTCAAGCCCAATAGCTATGGAGAAATGTTTAATAGATCCAGCAATACATCAATCTTGTTTATCTCAGCCCACGAAAGGGACCGATCCCCTTGTGATTTATCCGAAAGATATCAGTCACCGTACAGGGTGCATTTTACTATATCTACGCGTCTGGCAGAACCTAGAACATATCTAGATATCTGCAATTCTATCAGACTTGTTTGTAAGATAAATATAGATATGCTGAAAGAAGCCGAAATTCAAAGAACGTGCGGAAGAGCGTGTACTAGTATGAAGCCATGTTGAAACACTGACCCGTTGTTGAAACACTGGGGTCCGAATAGTATTGGATGGAAGAAAGGTTTTACTATAAGCGGAGCTGAGCTTCGGGTAAGCACCAATGATAGAGTCATGGAATGATCTTCGCCAGAGCTACATACCGTGGTTATGCGATTGCTTGGGATATACAAATATCCAGCCTGTCTCGGATGCCTCTGACAGGTATACCGTTGGGCGGAAAGTGATTGTTTACAGGTTGAAAATTTGTTCTGTCCTCTAAACAGCTCTTTCAATTTTGACATCGATTGGTCCACCAAGCGAGCGTCACACTCCGATTATAATACCGGCCCCAGAACAGACTCTACGTAGTACTGCCGGGCGGCTCCGCTTGCCACGGCCCTCTACCTGCACGTTTCTGGCAACCTGATCTAATCTAATCTCGACCTCAGGCTTGCACCCATCCCAATTGAAACAACACCAGAACCATGTCACCCGGGCAGAAAAGTCTGGCTACCTCTGGGCCAACTATGACCCAGAGGCGTATAAGATTACCGTCCAAAACCAGTCTTCCCAGAATACAGGTTTGCGAGGAGTTTCTGGGGGCATTTTCTTGCTGAACACCGCTAGTGGACAGGTATCATTCGTAAGACAATATGTTACGTCTCTTTCCTCCTCCATCTTTCTCAAAATCACGCCAAATGTGATACCCAGCCCGAAACTCCACGAGCTAGACTAGACTTGCCAATATGGACGCCAACTTGAACGACGACGAATGCCCCCTGGCACCTGTGCCCAGAGGCTGTGAACCCTGTGACCGGAGTACAGCTTTCGGCTTGAGAGTCTTGCACAATCTTGTTGAAGGCAGAGGGCGCACCAGAGTTTTTCCTTCCCATGTCGTCGAGTCATACATCATTGAATCAATCATTTCCTGCGCAGCCTGGCTGTGCGAGTACTCTACAGCTCATATAAGTTCGTGTACCGATCAACTTTCAGAACTTCGCCCTAGTCACTATGAACTCGTCCTCGTTGACTCCCTCTGACTGTCCCGAAACTGGTGACCGTCGCACAACATACTCGATTCTCTGGAGTTGCCTAACGACGATATTCTTGTGTACTTGGGTGTCACTTCATCCCAACCTTCCGAAACCCACCAAGGAATACACTTTCCTGCGGCAAGTATCTCGGAGGGTTGAAATGATGTTCGTGGCGTTATTGGCACCCGAGCTGACGACGGTGTGTGCAATGAGACAGTGGGTAGCGGCCCGGAGGATGACCAAGGAGTATGAAAGTCGAGATGAAAGCAGACTATTATTGCCACCCGAGCTCACCGAGGTCACCAGGGTCTGGTCATTGCGCCAGTGGCAGGATGTCTGGAGGACTAACAATAAGGACGGAGGTACGTTTTAGACTAGGATAGAGATCTCCTCAGAGAAATATCTGCTGGCAGCTGGCTTAGAATCTAAATGGACATTAACCCACTCATTTTTGGTCTTGATGGGCGGTTTTGTTAAAGTAAGGTCGTTGAACGATGGGACTGTCTATGAAACTATTCTACCGGACCAAGGCGAGCTCAAAGGATGGCTTCATCGCAATCAGATTCAAATATCAAAACGCGAAATATGCGACAAAAGCAAAGGAGACGGCATCACCAAGACTCTGGCCGTCCTCCAGACTGGATGGTTTATTCTCCAGTTCCTAGCCCGTGTCCACAATCGTCTGGGAATTACCGAGCTTGAGCTTGTCACTATGGCATATGCTGTGTTGAACATCGGCACCTACACATTTTGGTGGAATAAACCATTGGGAATCGAGTGCCCTGTCGAGCTGACGGTTTGTGATGAAGTCGACTCAGACAAAATCCGTGAATGCCGTGACATCGATGATGTGGAGCATGTACATTTTGGACTTGGATCACTGGTAGAGAGAACGCTACGGTTTCCTCTAGAAGAGGCTTTCAAAGGTAAGTTCTTTTCCACAGTGTTAAATCTTAGACATATTTATGGCACCTCCAGGCTATGATGTACAGTGGTACACGAAGGTGGTCGCGGCCCTTTCATTCCCATTCGTTTTGGCAGCCTCGCTGATTACGCACGTCATTCTTTGGCCGCTGGACTTGGTCGTTACGGCTACTGGGAAAATTCTGGGATCGCGCGGTAATGAAATTGGAGTCGCATGGCGATATTTCCACGGGGACTATCACGAAAATTATGCCACCTGGTTGTTCTGGATTCTTGCCACCGTATTTGGGCTAGCCCACTGTGCAGCGTGGTCATTTCCATTTCCTTCTGACACGGAGAAGACTATTTGACGCGTGAGTGCATCGACCATGGCACTTTTCCCGCTGCTCTGCATAGTTTTGTACATCCTCAACGAGTTGTGGGGAAAACTGGACATGGATTTAAGTTGGACCCGATCAAACGTGTTTGATAGAATCGAAATCGTAATGGGTTATCTCATGATTCTAGCCGGTTTTCTAGCCCCAATTTCCTATATTGTGGCCAGATGCATACTACTAGCTCAGATGTTTCTCCTCCTACGATCGCAGCCTGAATCTGTATACATTTCCATTGACTGGGTCAAGTACATACCTCACTTATAAGTACTTACACTAATCTACTTGGTATATTTCTGCAATGCACAATCATGGATTCCATTTATCGAGTCTGAACTACGTTGCTCGTCGATTGCTCGAGTGATTTACGAACTACAGATAAGATATCGAACAGTCTGTAGTATATCAAGATCGTTAACGCGGCCAATATGTTTGCGCTACATAAAAACGGACGAAGAAAAGAGACCCAGATATGATGCTGAATCGGTTATCAAGTGTCGTTGTATGAGGGGCGGGACTCTGGAATTATCCCGTCATGTCTGGCTGTTGGTGCTGATTCGAAGATGGATGGTGGCGATGGAGGGGTTCTGGAAAGAGGAGGAACCGTCCCGTAGTGACCCGTCGTATCCTTCCGGCCGAAACGCTCCACGACCCATCCATCCATACACCTGAACCGCTTCAGAATCCCTCGACAAGGCCGCTCGATCCTGATCCTTGGCAAGTGTTGAGTGGAAGGGCCAACAATGGTGTCGCTTCATCACCTACGGTTCGTTCGTAAAAGAGGGGGAGAAACAGATCAACGGCGGTAGAGAATGCGAGGAGGAGCCAAGGATGTGCGTTGAGCCCAAGAAGTCGGTGACGATAAAGGTATCTTTACTCGATACGGCTCGCCATGCGTCTGAGTACGATTGCGATTGGGTCAAAGAAAGGGGGTTTGGCAAGGAAGTTGAGGGGTAAACGACATTGAGGCGATGCATGTCCATCGGTCTGGCGTTGATATCTTCCCTTTTTTAAAAGTATACCCAACCCTCGATTGGGCTCAGCCATTCTTCTGTCTTCTGCAACGCAAACCCTCCTCCAGGTATGGCCTTCTGACCAGCAACGCTCTCCCCAAGGTTCCGGGGACTGCGACACCTCCCAACGGTTGATAGATGGATACAAGCACGCCAGTGAGAGCGTAAGATAACTCCTCCTTCATTTTCGGACCGCAGAATGGTAGTCATGGATGGGGGATGAAGGGGTTCATATGCAACGAGGGGTCTTGAGGGGGGGGGGGGGAGAGCGAGTTGGCGAAATACCGAGTCGAGTTTGAGAGATGATGAGCAAGGCCACCGCCGTGCGCGAGTAGGGTCAAGCATTGCTGGCAACAAGTAGCAGGAATGGAAAGATGCCAGGGAGAAGGGGAGTTGTCAATGGAGTATCCAGCGTCCAGCAATACCCAAGTGCGATATGGGTATGCAGCCCCATCTGGACCTGCTCGTCCCTCTCATTGACGCCTCCCTCGCATGGGGTAGGTTCGTGGTCCTTGTCCCCGCCGCCTCCAAGACCATTTCCTCCACTCCCCCTTCCCATCCTTCCCATGGGCCCCGCCCACCCATACGAAAATCGTCGCCGTGTGGATCACCATCTGACCACTTTCTGGCATGTTCGTATTCAGACAGTGCGCGGTTAAGGCGTGCTGGTGAACCATCGTCACGCATAACTGTGGTTGTTCAGGGATTAGCGGCGGGGAAGTCATCGAAGGGGAAGATAGGTGGGTTGGCAATGGATAACAGTGGGCGGTATGTTCCACATCGTCCAGAGGCAGAAGCAGCTGTGATGTGCATGCAGCGCGTTCAACCTCTCCGTTCTTCTGTCCACATCCATCTCACATTCTTCTTGCATCCCTCTCCGTCTTCCCGTTCCTACGACAGGCTATCTTGAAGACCTCGCCTTCCACCCTCATTAATCTGGGCACGAATCTCTCCAGCCTTCCTCGAGGTGTCCATTTTCCCTTTCTTGGACCCGTCGATACCGAATACAGAACGAGCTCGATCGTCAGCGAGGCGGGGTGTTGGAGGATGGAGGATTGGGGTTAGTCGCTTCGTTTCCTGTAGATGGGTCGTAAGAGAGGCAAGAAAGGCAGAAATCCGTTCAGAAAGCGCATGAATCGTGTCCCAGGTTTTGATCTCCCCTAGAAGGAGTGTGATATTGACAAAAATAAGGATAAACCAGGCGGGATGGGTGGATTTGACGAGAGAGGTGGAATGAAAGGCGTCAATGGGGACATCCGATAGATGATTGACGGAGGTAGGGGAACACGAGGAGGGGTTAGGAATGTCAATGGTTGCAATGTCCCATAGCGACGGATAGATGAGGAAAATTGACGTTGGGTGGAGAATCATTGGTTCTGTTGTGTGTATTATATGTGATGAAGATCTTGCCACGAGTCGGCGAAGGGAGGGAGAAAGGGTTTGTCGGAACGTATCAGGCACGTACTCCCAAGAGTAGAGAGCAAAACGAAACTGAGAGAGAGGAAGCGTATCGGCCGTTCCTGAGATCGTCGCTTCCATTTCCGGCAACTCAAAATCTATTTATCCACTACGTCATCCTCTTCCTCATGTCCAGCTCCGCACTATCCGGCGACCTCTGGACCTATCACACCTCATCCTCAACCAATCCGCTCCCGACTTTTTTGGTCGAGACCTCCCCGAAGGTATTGATCCAGATTTCGTTACCGGCAGCGTTCAGGATGAAGGCACGAGTGATGATCCACATCGATTGTTGTTGTATTTGGATATTGCGTGGAGGGGGTTTCCACGTACGTCGTGCACTCGTCCAACTCCTACGTACCGGTCTTTCGAATTCACCATCCCACCCACTTCCCACCCGTCCTTCTTTGCACAGGTCAACCACCCACCTCCCACAACTTCACCAAATCTCTCCTCCACACCCTCGGCTTCGAACCCCGCACCTTCATCTTCCTCTCCCCCTACCCCATCCCCCTCCTCATCTCCGCCTCACCCAACCAAACAGCCCCTTCCTCCCTCTGCCTCTTCCACCACCCCTCCCAAACCCTCGTCCTCATCCAAGAAATCACCTCCAACCCCCCAGACATAAACTGCGACTCCCAAATCCTGGCAGCTGCCATCGCCGCTTTTCAAAGGAACAACCAAACCCGCCGCCAACGAGGGAAGGTCGAGAAGGTGAGGATCGGGTTCCCGTGTATTGTGATGGTTGGGACGAGTCCGGTGTTTTATGTTGTACCTGTGACGGAGGAGAGTGTTTGGTTCGGAACATATCCGGAGGAGGAGACGGTGGTGAGGAAATGTTGTAATGTGGTGGATGGGGAGAGGATGTGGGCTGGGATGGAGAGGCCCGAGGTTAGGAGGGAGGCGTTGAGGTATTCTGTTGCGTTTAGGGAGGTGGCAGAGAGGCTTTGGGAGGAGTTGGTTGCGTAGTGTGAATGGTCCAGTTTAAACATAGAATATTGGTAGTTCCTTATAATATTACAATTTACGTACGGACGTGTAATACGAAGGCGCCGTTACTAATTTCCAACCACACGCTCATCCGATCTTCGACTGTGGGCTCTTCCCCACCATCTCAACGATTCCATAACCTCAGGAACTTCACGTATCCTCCAATTCTCGCATGAAATTTCACGCCAGTCGGGCCAACACGCCTCCAAACGACACGTCCCAATGGCACACCCTATCCTCACCTTCCTCGAATATTGTGAACGTGTACATCCCAATTATCGTCCACTACGGCCTTCACGAATCGTAAACGCCCCAATCTCCAAAGGCCTATCATCCGGATGAGAGCTGACCTTGCTTGAGGTCATTGCAGATTTCCCTGTATTGCGTTGAGAACGACGTAACGTGGTCAAGCGTCGTTTCATCATTTGGAAGTGGTCGACAACAGCAAGGGATGGGGTTGTTGTCGGGAGAGATGAGGAGAACGGTATCCGTGGTGATGGTATGGGAAGAGACGCTCTCAGTGTCGAATCCGAGCACACCATCCTTAGTCTGGATGTATTGAGGTTGGAGCATGCTCCCGGGGTCGAAAGAGAAGGGAGAGGCAGTTTTCAACGTGCATGAATGGTTATATTGCTCGAATGAGCACCAACAAGGACTCGGAGTTTCCAACCCTATAGTTGATGGTCAGCCAGGACCAGTCATGACTCTGGTCTGTTGATCACGGAGGGAAAGGCCTCAATCCTATAGAAAACGAGAGCTTGAGTTGAGCGTTGGGAGGAGCAGTCGGGTGGCCTCACCTGAATCGAGATATAGCAGCAAAGTTGGGTGTGGGAACGTCAAGCAGCAGTCGAGTCGGGGATTCCAATAGTTTCGCAGGGAAGGGGCCAATTCGATAAACGCGACTGGCGAGCTTGAGAAACGAGTTTCCTTGCGGTAGGGCCCATAGTGAAACAGTGGCAGCGACGCAAAGAGGGGATAGTTGGAGAATCAAATTTGGAAATCTGACTCAGGACGTGGAATCGACCAACCCAATGGTGGATCAAGAGGATTGGGAGGATATAAAAGATGACATCGGACGAGTGCGGTAGACGGAAGTATGTGCGTAGGGCAATCGTGTGAGGAGTTTTGCCTTCCAAGTCCTGCATATAGAGCTTCGGGAACGCATGTCGAATGTCGATAACGTGCCGTGTTACATTACTGCTGGTGGCGTATATGAGGAAGGCGGGTCAGGTACTGACAGTGACCATGGAGGAGTTGTCGCCGGAACAGTGGAGAAATCGATCGAGGCAAGGTTTCTAAACCCGAAGATCGTAATGAAAGATTTCGTCTTGCATACTCCCGTCTCAACAGAAGTCGGTCGAACCTCCCTGCCAGTGTGCATCTCATTCTTCCATTGCATTCCTACCCGTCGAAAATTCGAGGTAGATCCCTCCGAGGCCTGGCGACTGGGAAGTTTGGTTTGGCGCAAGAGGTCCAAATGGCAAAAGATGATAGGAACCAGTTTCCGAGCAGAAGAGAATAATCACCAGACGTCAACGGATTGGTCAAGTACGCTGGAGGAGGAAAACCGGCGTTGGCACTTGGGGGATGTGGCCAGTGCTTCGCATGGCTCCGGAGTTTTCCTTCCAACTTGGAGCCTTCGTTCTCGGTCCATAAATTGTAGCCGAAGCACCAAATTGTTGATACTTCCACGTTTTTCAGACTGGAAGCTACTAGCACTGTCCCTTAAATGTCAATCCAGGGTGAGCGCTTGAGCCCAATGGTACGTACTGAATCATGGGGCCCATATATTTCCGGACGTTACTACATTCTAAAACCAACTACAAGTTTCGATGAGTGTATCCTCAATGCTCTGCAGGGCTGGTCTATCCCCCAGTCTTACAAAACGTTAGCCTCGCAATCAAACGCGTATATCAACTCAGCGAGTCGGGCTTAAAAGTCGGACAGCCATTCCAGTCACCTTTTGTAGACAGAACCTCGCTATGTCCTGAAGCGCGCTAGGCCTGAAGGTTGGGCTGCCGTTCCAGTTGTAATCATTTTTACTAGTCTATGAAATACGAGTAGTGTTTTTGAGAATAGCAAAGATATACCAAGTTGGTACTAAGCAAGCCCTTGAGCTGAGACACAACTATAAATCGCCATGATTGGCCAACACACTGCCGAAACATGCTTCTCATGCAGACGTTTCTTTCGTGCGCAATTTATCGTAGAGGCACATTAGATAGGGACTCCTACGCCTTATCAGCGGCGTGGTATACAAAAAATTGCAGGTAACAAAATAGTGTAGAATTACCTCATTGAAAGGACCAAGGCTATGAAGACGACGTCCACATGCGACTAGCAAGCATTGCCAGGTGCAGCTTGGCGAACAAGCCGAGATGATCACAACAGGTGAACCACGCGGTGCATTGCTATATGAAGCTTTAACGCCGAAACCGCCGCGGAACAAACAACAAAGAAGGAAATTCGACATAACCGAGCCAGTAATATGTACAGAACGTAAGCATCAGTAATGCAGACGACCACGTAAAGGACCTCTGGGGAAAAAGGACTCCTCTTCCGTAAACTCCAGACTTGTATGGAGCGGCCACTTCCGTTCCGGCATGGCATAAACTCGGATGGAGGCTGCCGCTATCACCAGCGTTAGACCCTTTAGGGATCAGTTCATTGGCTGGATTTTGGGGGTTAGACACATAGATGCAGGTTCTGGTCTAGTAATCATCCTCGGCAATTCAATATTTGGCTAGGACATGTCACATTTCGTATGAAGACCGGCATGCCGCCAGCTGGATATCCAGCGTGACAAGCAGATCGGCATTCTTCTGTGGAGGTATATACCATCAGGGTTAACATCACCCTCCTGGCATTGTTTTGGCAACCTACAATTACAGGCAAGGTAGTAAACATATATCTATGAGCAGGCGAGCCCACTGCACGACAGGGTAATAAACCGCGTATCCCCAAAAAGCATACTTAACAGGATGCAGTTTATGCGACAACGAACGCCAACTGAAGTCAAGCACGTTGGTACGGGTTGACATGACGCCAATAGCTCGCGGATCCATCCACAGAGGTATAGTAAAACGAGCACTGGCCCATAATGAACCGTGGACACCCCATTCTGGATATCTGCCACGCAGATTGGGGCGGAGGTACTGCCTGAGCCTCTCAATAAACACCGGGTATCGAGAGGGTCGTGCTTGATCATCAGATGATGGAACAAACCAGTTTAAGTAGCGATCTGGGTCAGGGAAGAAGTCCCAAGACGCCAGATCGCAGGACTTCCAATGGAAATGGCCGTCTTCTGAAGGGGATGGGAAAGAACGACGTGAGGGCGAGTGTAGCGAGTACCAAATTACAATGCGTTGTACTCTGTCGGGAGGTAAGGCACAGGTTTAATCGAAGAGACAATACCCACCAAAGGGGAGTCTCGTATGGCTTGAATACGCTCCGAAACTTGGAAGTCATCCGTAGTTGACGAAAGGAAAGGATTGAGGTGATGCAATGATTGATGATCACAGGAAAATTACTGTGTATAGATAAAAAATTAGCTAAGGATCAAGAAATCGACTTAACCTAGTGATGTATTCACACGAGACTTAAGCACCCATAAAAGGCAAATTATGAGTTTATGGACCAATCGAAATTAGAGAAATACCAATTACAAACAAGCAAAAATATTGTAAAGTTTTGGAACTTTGGACGCTGGAAAGAACTCAATGGAGTATCCACTCCATCCTCGTAATCTTCTTCCTTTCCGAATGTCACTCATTTCTGAACTTCCGGACGATATCCTCAAAGAAATATTTACTTGCTCCTTACTACACTCCTCGCTTTTCTATCCTTCACTCACTCTTGGGCACCATTCAGCCTGGTCCAGGGCCCTTCGACACAAAAAAGCAATTGTACTCGTCTGCAAACGCTGGAACGCTCTCGGGACTCCGTATCTCTACCGCGAAGTGGTGTTAAGGCGCAATTGTCAGATAGACCAACTGCTTTGGACCCTCGACAGCACCTCCCTCGGCTTGGACATCTTTGAATTGACGATTTTGGAATCATGTCTCATCTACGCGCTTCACGAATTGTCAACATATTTACACGGCATCGATCGCATTTTGGATCTATGTCCTCATCTATTTGCTCTCAATCTTCAGCCTTATCCGGAGCTCGACATCCCAAGACAATTCTTCCCTTCAAAACTCGCAGAGCTTAACCTCACGCGGCTAGTATTGGGCCCATACTTCGATGCTGATCATCAGTGTTCCATCCTCGGACCACTGGCCCCGACAATAACGTCACTCTCAATAAACCTCACCCCAGGGAGTGAATATGCCACCTTTACATTCCCCTGTCTCGAAAATCTGTTCCTTGTGTTAGGAGAATCTCCACATATCCCTCGATCAACACCTCCCCAATTTCCTTCCAACTGGGTACTCCCCAAGCTCCAAAGCTTGTCCATACGAGCCATGAAAGTACGGCCAG
The DNA here is from genome assembly GCA_944990035.1 of Clitopilus passeckerianus. Lineage (NCBI taxonomy): Eukaryota > Fungi > Basidiomycota > Agaricomycetes > Agaricales > Entolomataceae > Clitopilus > Clitopilus passeckerianus. Next base: position 375,720 of record CALYLX010000115.1, on the reverse strand, counting down.
TTGATCTTGACACCAATATCGACACCTCCATCCTCGAGTTTCTCCAGAAACACGGCAGAAAGCTGTACCACCTCGCAGTCAACCACCCGACAAAACATATAACCTCGTTTCGATGGCCACTCGAGGCTCTGAAACTTTGCCCCAATGTTCAACATCTCGCTTTGGATTGTGTTCCGATTCACCCATTCGACGGAAATCCTCAATCAACGTTCCCAAACGTCAAAACGCTTGACATTTTCTCGGATGGACCGAGGAGAGTGCCGTGGATTCGGCTTGCTGTCTTCTTCCCAGAATACCTGTCGTGCTTCCCTTCACTGGAGAATGTGAATTTCTTCTCCCGCTTCACTGTCGAGAATGTTTTCGTACCTCCCCTTCCGTATCATTTCGACCCGTTGGAAGTCTTCAAGGAAGGATGGAGTTGGGTTCAGCCGCATGCCGATCTTCGCACTAATTACCATCTCGACCTCACAGCCGAAGGAGTTGCAACAACGCCTCCACACCAGATCACAGTCCATGTCGTAAAACGTCAAAGTGAATCTTATCAGGAATGGGGTTCGGACCTGCTTGCTGCATATGGTTTACATGGCCCAATTGTTTCGGATGAAGAACTTTCGGATGAGGAAGATAGTGCGACAGAATCGACGGAATCTAGTAGTGACTACTCCGATATACATGGGTCGGAGATAGAAGACCTGATGGCTTCGCCCTGATGTATATTGAACTAATACTACATCCTTGATTCCCATCGTTCCAGTGACTATTCGCAGCTTTGTGCTAGCCATTGAGTAACGCAGAGATCATCCCACTCGTAGGCCATTTGCATAACCAATCAAATTAGGTCAAGCGCTAGCAAATCATCGAGCATTGGTGGGAGTCCACTTATCGCCCATGGATGGATTAGGATAAAATGATCGTACTCCGTAGATTCAATACTTTACGTATTCGTTTACAATTACCATCCCGCTGGGCGTCCTTGAGCCTAGGATTGTAAAGCAGTCATTCAATCACTCCATTAATCAACTCCTTTCTCGGGAATATCTTCCGATTTATGAGACATTTCAGCGAAAATCATCTTCAGGCGCTCCTTCCTCGACGGGTCTAAGTCACTTTCGTAGTCCATTTTTTGAAGATAATCTGCCTCTGCCATCCTTCTGGTAGAATGTGCGGCTGGAGGACCACGATATCTCTTCCAATTTGTCTCGATTGGCACTTTGGCTACTAAGGCGCATGACCGGCTAGGTAATTTGGATCGGAACGAAAGCTCGATGGTGCAGTATCATAGAACTTACCGATAACCATCCCATTAGCAGTGTTTCTGTTTGGTTTTGAGGACAAGGACGAAGCCCTCCGGGTCATACTTGCGACTACCGCAGACATTGCTGTGAGAAGCACAACACCTGTGAGTGCGACTAAACCTGGGCTTCGGGTCAGTGCACATGTATTTGAGTACGGGAAGCCTGTTCAACTTAGCCCCGTCTGCTTAATCCTGTCCGTCTTGCATAGAAACGGCCTGAGGAGGAGTGGAAGCGGCAATCACATGGAAGTTGGTGGTGGTTCTCGTGCGACGTAGTGTGCTCGTCTTTCTTTTCCAGCGTGACTATTCCTGAGAATTTCGTGTCATGAATGGTTTGTCTATCCTCTTTCCGTGGCCGAGACGCGCCACTGTAAGGCTATGGACCGTGTACTTGCTATACACACGCCTCATAAGCTTGATAGGGCGGGAAGGTAGCGCACTTTCCCCCTGTGTATCAAATCAGTTCAGATTTGTCGTGGATACCACGCGAAGACCGATGTCGTACTCACCTCCGCCATTACAGAGCACCAGACGTCGTCATGAGTAATTGCTACTTTAGCTTCCGGATACTGTCAACATTTGGGTGAGTCGCCGGCTCTGGCCCTGCAGGATGAGTACTTCGGAACATACCTTTCTCAAAAGAGCGTGGTTTAATTGGCGGGAAGGGTGGGTAGACTGGAGAGGGTAAGAAGACGCCTCAGCGGTTAGCGAAAGAGATGGGAAATTGTACCTTGTTTATTGGAGAAACAATCGGACTGAGTGTGACTCCGGCTGACGGTCCAATTTGTGTACGAGATGCGATGTCGCTTCCCCAGATATAGTTTATTGGATTCCAGATAATATCACAGCCAGAAAAAGCACCGAAAGGGACGAATTGCTTCGAGTGGCTACCCTCTACGCGTTCGCCCAATCGGTTGAATATCATCTGTTCGGGCGAAAGCGTCCCAAACGGTTTCCGCCAATGTGTCTGTGTACCCTCGAAGAAATATACACAGGTTCGACGGTCGATTTCTGTTGGCTGACGCTAAAGATGGAGAGGGAGGAAGTCCTTCCTTCGTCGTGGCAAAGCTTTATGGTTCCATATGTAGGAGAAGTTGGAAGAACCCACGCTTGAAGGCGTAGGGACTGAGAACTCAAGACTGAGGGAACCCGTTCCAGTTAGCCCTAATTATGCAGTAGTACCCCATGAGAGCGATTTACTGCACCCTGTGATCAAGTAAAGAGATCGGTTCCGAGCCTCGCGCCCTCTGACTCTTTTGACGTATTTTTACCAGTTATGGGCATGGGAAGCGGCGTAACGAAGTAATGGGCCCACGCAGCGTAAATCTCCGTCACCTGCTCTATCTGGTAATGCAAGAGCTGCAGCTTCTTCGGCCTGACAGCTGAATGATAACGTGCCTGATGCCTGACTTCTGCCCACATCTTCTTCAACTCACGGTTAATAGGCTCTGAGGGCAAGAACACTCATAAAAAATTCCTTCTACTACTTCCAGCCCTTCAAGCGAGCCTATTCCTCCGGATGTCACTAATCGGAAGATGAATAGCCTCGAAGTTTCTTGGTACACCATTGCGGTTGATATCGTGGTTTTCTCAGTGGCAGATGTTGAACAAGAAATCAAACTCTCTTTTGTCCGTGACCAATCCAACATCACCGATGCTAACGCCATTTAGCTCGGTAATCCACTAGAAGGTTATCTGATCCATCAACTGGTAACAGGCGGAACAACCACTCAGATTGACCTCCTCGCCGATGTCTGAACGGGACATAGAGACTCGGAGTATCTCTAAGCTTCCGGATGATGTACTAATCCTAACCTTCTCTCGATCCGTGGTCTACTCCTCATTATTCAATCCTGCATTGACACTTGGTCCTCTTCGGCATGGTCAAGAGTGCTAAGGTACAAGAAATCAATCATTCGGGTATGCAAACGATGGGCGGCTCTCGGGACACCTTTCCTGTACCGGGAAATAATCATACGGCGTTATGGCGAGTTGGCTAGCCTGCGCAATACTCTATCCACGAAACTCGATGCGGTGCGAGGGTGCATCGTTGATCTCATCATTGCAGAATCATGTAAGGTCTCCAACATCGATGACTTCTTTAACACCCTAAGATATGTCTGCTGGGTCTGTCCGAGGCTGGCATCTCCCAGCATTAGCTCGTCAGTACCCCTCATGAGACCAATGGACCCACCAATATTGTTGAAGGTATTGCCGAGCCTGACCAAGTTGGAGTTCGGTTCGATCTCCCAAAATGAGGAATCCTGGCAGTTGTCTATGCTTGGATTGGCTTCAGGGGGGCTCGTATCCCTCTCGTTACTGTTCTCTGGAGATCCTGTGACCGCATCCTTATCCTTCCCACACCCCCAAGAGTTCCGAATCACTCAGCGGGACGTCACCCTCTCCGTCCCAACTACATGGACGCTTCCCTCACTCCATAGCCTAATCATTCGTGGAAACAAGGAGTCTCTTCTATCCTTTCCCCCTGTCGTCCGATTTTTGGAGAAACATGGACGTTCACTTCATTCCCTGGCCATGATTTATTCTTGTGGCGCCCAACCAGTATCGCCGATCCTGGTTTATTGTCCGAGAGTCAAACACCTTGCTCTAGACTTCATCCCGGAGATTGACTCAGTACCAACCTCAACCATTTTCCCGAGTGTCGAGGTTCTCGAGCTCATCGAGCCAAGCTTCGACGGTGACGTTGAACCGGAGTACTGGACAAACTTCGGCGGCGTTTTGGCAAGACACCTGGTCTGTTTCCCTTCTTTAGAGGTCGTCAATGTCTTTCATATAAGAAATGACATTTTCAATCCTCTCATTACACCTCTGCCATTTCGTCCACCAGGTCCAGTTATGAGTGTCTTCATTGAAGCGCTGAGCTAGTTCCAACCTGGGATCGAAAACCGTATCAGCCTGAGCATTTCTTCGCACTCTGGAATTGATAATCCGGTTCTGTATACTGTCGACCGTCTAGCCATGTCGGATTTAGACAAGTCGGAGTCGGATGGGGGCTCGGGAGACGAATGATTGCCATTTACCTCGGAATCAGAGGAAAGCGAGACGAGTTACTATTCCGATGATATCAGTCAGGGAGAACTCAACGAGATGCAAAACGGACAAATAGGCCTTTGGTAGCACACAGGGGACATTTTAGGACTGTGGTGTTGTAGTTTTCCCACATGTACGCCATTATTCAAACCTTGGGCGATTACATTGCATTGTTCCTTACCACTCCCTACTCTGAATCTGTTCAATACTGCTGTTGACTAGCCCAATAACTACCGCTCATGCATCATCAAATCTCTCACCACCCCAAGTCCTCAAGCCCCGAACTTCTTTAGCTCTGGTCACTCAATACCGCATCCATCTGCCCACTCTCCTCAGCCTGTGACTCCGCTTCCGCGATACTCGAATCAGGAGGATGATTCTCCCGTATGACCAGCCTCTCTTCTATCCTCGTTTCCATATCCGGCTCCATCTCTTTTCCTATTTCCAACTCTCCGTCGACGTCTAACTCACTTCCTTCAAGATCGAATTGGTCGTAATCATACTTCGGTCGAGTGACTTCGATCTTCTCGGTTTCAATCCGGACCGTATCTCCATCCCTATAGAATATGTTAGACACCATACACGTGAAAGTGAGAAGTAGAGCGTTTATATACACACCGAACAGTCCCCCGAACCAAACACCCCGCCAACGCCTCAACAACATACCGCCTAACAACCCTCGCAACCTCCCTCGCTCCATACACCTCACTTCCTCCTCGTCCCTCCTCTCCACCCATAGCCTCCCTAACCAACCACCCCCTCGCCTCCTTCCCCACCTCCAGTTTAATCCTCTTCCCAGCCTGATCTAACCGCTCCTGCACCTCGCCCAGCTGCAAATCCACGATTTTCTCAATCGCTCCGCGGGGGAGCTTGTTAAATATGAGTGTGGCGTCGAGGCGGTTGAGGAGCTCAGGTGGGAAGTGGGATTCAACGAGGGACATGATTTGAGAACGCGTGGATGGGAGGGGCGAGCCCGAAGAGGGGGAGGTGGAGGAGGGGTGGGAGAGGAGGGTGGAGCCGAGGTTGGATGTAAGTGCGATTATCGTGTTCTGTTGGCGAAGTGAGTGATGTTAGTCCCCGATAGAAGGAAGGGAAAGGCGAACGCGTACGCACCCTAAAATCAACCTTCCTCCCCTGACTATCCGTAATCCGCCCCTCATCCAATATCTGCAGAAGTATCAACGCAACGTCCTTATGCGCTTTCTCGATCTCGTCCAATAGCACGACAGCTATCCACAATAAAAAAGCAATCAGTCATCCTTTGTCACATTCCTCAAATGAACCGCGAAGACACGTACCATAAGGCTTCCTCCTAACAGCCTCCGTCAACTGCCCACCCTCCTCAAACCCCACATACCCAGGCGCAGCCCCAATCAACCTCGAAATCGTATGCCGGTCATGGTACTCGGACATATTGATCGTTATTAACCCGCGCGAGGGATCGGGCGAGCCGGTGAGGTGGGTTGATAGTCTGCGGTGGGGGCGTCAGCTCCCATTCTATTTATGTGGAAACCAGAAACCGAGGAAGGGAGGAACAAGGGTAGAAGTAAAGTAAAGAGAAAGGGAGAAAATAGACCGAGACGAACGCACCTCTTACAAACCTCCGTCTTGCCCACCCCCGTCGGTCCCAAAAACAAAAAACTCGCAATCGGTCTATTGGGGTTACTCAGCCCCGCCCTCGAGACACGGATGGCGGAGGAGATGGTGGAGAGGACGTGTGGTTGGTTTATTATGTGTTTGGAGAGGGTTTGTTCCATCTAGTGGTAGTAAGTAGCGTCAGTATTAATATCAGGGGGAATGAGAGGAAGAACACACGTTAACCAACCTCCCCCTCTCCCCCTTAACCAAGCTCTGTACCGGTATACCCGTCGATCTAGCCACCACCCTCGCTATATCGTCGCTCGTTACGCGGTCATGTAACATCTCCCAATCTTCTTCTACCCCGTTTCCATTGGAAGATTTCTTGGTGGTTTCGGCTTGATCATCGACGAGACCAGTCGTAGAAGAGACCGAAGAGGAGTCCTTTGGGAGTTGACGTTCGAGTTCAGGTATAGTCGCATACCTCAACCTCGAAGCGAGCTCAAACTGCCCCTGCCTCTGCGCAACTTCAAGTTCATACTTGGCATCTTCGAGGCGTTTCTTCGTTTCTTTGATCTTATCGAGGCGGTTTCTCTCTGTACACAACGGGGTGAGAAGGAATGGGGCAAAAGCAGTCGAAGAACAACTCACCATCCAACCAAACCCCCTCCAACCTCTCCCTCCTCCTCCTCTTCTCAACCAACTCCATCTCGACATCTGCTCTCCTCGCAAGACTAACCTCGTCGACTTCCCGCTTGAGTGATTCGAGTTCAATTTGCAGAGTGACCACTTCACGGTCGAGCTTCTCGAGTTGTTCTGGACGGGACTCCTGTGCAAGACGGAGGGAAGACGCAGCTTCGTCGACGAGGTCGATGGCTTTGTCGGGGAGGAAGCGGGAGGGGATGTAGCGGTTTGCGTAGACGGCGGCTACGAAGGTGTGGCAAATTAAGGTCACATAGGGATTGGAGACGAAAGGGAGGAAGACTCGCCAGTAACGAGGGCCGAATCCGAAATCTCCACCCCATGGTGGACTTCGTAGCGTGATTTCAGCCCACGGAGGATGGAGATGGTTGATTGGACTGAAGGTTCCGCGATGGTGACAGGTTGGAACCGGCGTTCGAGCGCAGCGTCTTTTGCGATAGTCTTGCGGTATTCGTCGGTCGTCGTAGCTCCCACCAACTGTAACCCCCTCGCCAATGCAGGTTTAATCATCTGTCCCGCATCCACACTCCCCTCCGTCTTCCCCAGTTGAAAGAGCACATGTAGTTCATCAATGAACACGATAACATCCCCCGCCTCCTCCTCAATGTCCCTCACAACCGCCTTAAACCTCTCCTCAAATTGTCCCCTCACCCCACTCCCCGCCAGTATACCCGCCAAATCCAAACTAACCACCCTCTTCCCCTTCATACTCTCCGGCACCTCCCCACTCACAATCCTCAGGGCCAGCCCCTCCATAATAGCGGTTTTTCCTACACCCGGAGGACCGATAAGAACGGGGTTGGATTTGGTACGACGGGAGAGGATTTGGAGGGTTCGACGGATTTCGGCGTCTCGGCCTATTATGGGGTCAAGTTTGCCGGAGAGGGCAAGGGCGGTTAGGTCGGTTGAGTGGGCTTTTAAGGCTTCGCCTTTCGCGGGAGCACCCATTGAGAAACCGGGGAAGCCGGAGGAGTTGGGGTTGTTGGGTCGGTTCGGAGGGATGGAGGCGTAGGTGCGTGCTGGGGTGGAACGAGAGAGAAAGGACGGACGGCGGAGTGGGAGAAGAGAAGACGGAGGTCGGGGTAGGAGCGTTGGTGTTCGGAGGCCGCGGATTGGGAGGATTAGACGCGTCATTTTGGTTAGTTAGAGTAGTTTGAAGAGATAAGAGAGATAAATTAGAAGAGAAAATTGAGACGACCCTCGAGTACTTTCGCGGTTGGTGACGTCTGCTCGGCTGAATCCAGGCACGTGATTAGATTGGCCGAAAATGGTAAGCAGACATTCGGGATCGGTCGGGTCATGAGCGTTCTCACTTGCTCGCTTGACGCGGTGAGTGCTTCATTACCCAGAGATGGACTCGTCGCCTAGCTCGAAGAATAAGGGTATGTGTTGAGGGATGTGTACACGTAGGAGAGCAAGGTGGACTAACACCCAGCCATCATTCAGATCATTTCTCTAGCCAACTTCGTGACCCCGGAATTTGTTCTTCCAGCAATCTTTTGCACTTCCTCTCCGTTTTCCTTCCACTAGTCCTCGTCGACCTCCACCGCCTCCCCCTACGGATACGTGGCATTTTGACGGGCTACGTTGGCCAATTGTCTACGCAGACCTTGGCTCTTCTCCATTACTCTGCCCAAAGACACGACCGGAACTCACCATCCAGGATCCTTCTGCTCTGTCATCGACAACATCACTTTCTCCGTCTATCGAAGCATTCATTAATGACGGGTGACTGAAGGAGAACATATTTAATCACAGCTACCAAGTGTCGGACGCTACAGTATCCCCGGCAACCAACTCCAAAATCCCCTCGTTCCCGAGCGCCCTCTCATCCTTCTACACGAAACCTCCGCCACTTGCCTTCAGTCACATTACCGCGTTTGCGAGGTTTTCCTTTTTTCCTTATATAGAAACTCCATCTGTGGCGCAGATGCTACTTGCCGGCTTTCTTCTCGAAGGTGCTACGGTGGAAGCGAACGTGGGCCACTTACACACTTTCGCCAGAATACTGTCGGAGGGGGCCTTCGTTATGGCATCGAATTCCCTTGTATAGCTCGGGAACAGCAATACATTGATACTGTTACAAAGTACATGCTGTTAAATACTCGCCGTTGAGATCTCTGGACTGTGGCGAACTCTAGTGCGGCCTAAAGCGGAGGAAAAGACATCTCAGACTGTACCCTTCTTGTTATCTGACTCACTTTCGGCACATTGCTTTTCAAACAGGACCTATATCTATTCATCCCTCAGATCTGTTTTTTTTCGTAGATCAGAAAAATAAAAGAAGTTCACAACATAGGTTGGCGCTGAAAAATTAAATAATTGAGAATCAAGGTAAGAAAGGCGCGACGTAAAGAGTACGGGGATAGCTAGTACGACGAAAAGCCTCATCCACAAGAGCAGGTCAGATCGTTACAAGTGAGGTATATACTTGGTCCAGTCAACGGTGATGTCCACAGATTCGGGCTGTGATCGTAACAGAACAAACATGTGGACTATTAATATACATCTCGCCACAACGTACAAAATACAGGGTAGCAATGTAGAAGACCATACGAGTAGACTTACACACTTCAGAACCCTTTTTTCCTTCAACCATTGCGTCACATACTTGACGACATTGTTGTCCCCCAACCAGTAAGGTATTACTGAGATGGATACCCACATTACAGGCGGTAGGAGTGTGATGGTGGATGCGCACACACGCCAGAGTATCCTCTCCCAGAGAGAAGGAAAGGTGAATGACCACGCTAGACAGTGGGCTACTCCAAACCCAGAAGCTAGAATCCAGAGCAAAATCATAGCAATGGGATTCTGCTCATCTCCATGGTAATATCGCAACATACCACGTCGAAAAGGAGATTTTGGTTCTGAAATAAAAAACATAGCCAAAATTACGAGTTGAAAAGATTTAAAGATCGTGATTCCGACGAGGACGAATGGTAGCAAAAGTATCCGGATAAACCGGAGGTTGCGTGTGCTACCACCGTCTGGAATGCTATTAATGCATGTATGTAGAATCTGAGCGAAATAACTGACCAGTATACGCTTCATGTAGGGCATGCCATGGCAAGAACGGCCGCCAAAGTTGAGGTCTAGGCTCTACGGAATCCTGCGACTCCCAGTCGGCATCACTTTCAACCGTTAGCTGAAAAGGGTATTCAAGGTTTTGCGGCTTGTTCCACCAAAAGATATAAGTTCCCATGTTCAAAACAGCGTATGCCATAGTTACGAGCTCAAGCTCGGTGACGGCCAGACGATCATGGACACGGGCAATTAATTGCACGATAAACCAGCCTGTCTGAAGTAGGGCCAGGGTCTTGGACAGTCCATCGCCTTTGCTTTTGTCGCAGATTTCACGTTCAGAGATACGGATTCGGTTGGACCCAAGCCATTCATCAAGCTCTTCTGGCAACAAGTGTCGTTTATAGTGGGTTCCATTTGGTGACAACTGTACGTCGACAAAGCCGCCCATTACAGCGAGGAAGGAGTGAGTGGACGTCCAGTTCGAGTCTGAGTTAGCTTTCAGCGGCTTGTTAGTAAAAGAGGTCTAGTCTAAGACTTACCTGAATAGTTATAGTTCTTCCTGACTCGTTCAGTGATTCGCCGAGCTGACAACCACTGTCTCATTGCCCAGACTGTTGTGAGTTCTGGTGCCAGTACTGCAACGAAGATCATCTGAGCCTGTTGAGCTACTTTCCAAGAGAGAGAATATTTCTTGAATGGTCTTGAAAGGTTGGGATGAAGCGAGACCCAAGTGCAGATGAATATTGTCGTTAGGCAGCTCCAGAGAATAGAAAATGTTGTCCGGCGGTCACTTGAGTCCAGACAGTCAGTAGAAGTCAATGGGGAGACTGATGTCAAGGAGTCCATGCCTAGTGGATGGGGATGACAACTGTGACTCCAAAAGGCGGTCTCTGTGTGAGCTTATAGGCACTCTAGCACTTCACAGCATGGAGAAAGCATGTTGCGATTAGATGATTGAAGAGATTAGATTTGATTGACCAGAAATGGAAATGAGAGTTCTAAGCTTTCGGGAATGGCCAATACGCCCTTTTCTTTCCTGCTCCCTTCATTATTTTTCAACAATGGACACATCGAGTAACCTAAAGGATATCTGTTGCCGCGCAGAACGAGTTGCCTAGGGCGGCTGTGTTGAAAGGTGTGGACACGTCGGAGAGCAACACGGCGACGGAGGCATCATCGACCCCATTCATCCCACCTGTGCAGCCAACTTGCTGCCTGAGGAATTTGTTCTTTCACCACCAACCTTACATCACCAAATCATCCTTGTCTTGTCTTGCCAGCCTCCGTCGACGGGTCTGTCGCTTCACCTCTTCCTTCCTGACATGTGGCTTAAGGAGGATGCAAATCCATCTTTCACACAAACCGTTGCTCCTCCAACATTGCTCTGCCTAATTACATGACAACAACGCACCAGCTAAGATTCTCGTGGCTCATTGGTGGAAACATCGTTACCTCTGTCTACGGAAGCTTTCTACAAACAACTGTTGACTAATTGCCGAAGAACAGTACCTTTAATTTCTTCGCTGCGTCAACGTTAAGGCAGACAGATATCTTACCCAGGTGGACTCCTCAACTTACTGCCTACAACTTTAATAATCACTGCCGTCATCCGTGTCTGCGCCCACCTCCGCTCTTCCTTTTAGCATATTTATTCATCTTAGTTAATCAGTAGATAACGGAGCGCGGGGATAGGAGAAGGGGAGCAGTCGTAGAAACAAAAACAATGCATGACGTCTCGCTAAGGTCTTGACCTTAAGGTTGTTAGTCATATGTACGAGAGGATAGAAGAGAAAGACGAACCTAGTATTGTAGTCTTCGAAGTAGAGGTCGGCACCGGAAAACTGAGTCTTGATGACCTCCCAGAGCAAGTGTATTGGCATCCCGAATGTGATGTCAAAGGAATCGGTTGGTCCTGTGCCACCAGTGAGGAGTGCAGCAAACTTGCCCAGGGCATCAACGATGACGGAGCCAGAGTACCCGCCCCTGGAGAATGGACCAGAGTCGTTATCATAGGGATAGACTGCTGCTTCCACCAAATCGCGGACGCCTAAGGTGAAGTAGCGGCGAACATGAGACTCAAATCCATTCAAACAACCAATCGTGGTGAGCGTGGCGGGGCCACATTTTATAATGTATCGCATAGGGTTGCCTCTGCGGTCTCTGTTATTTGGCATGCATATCTTTTCAGTGGAGAGAATGCCTTGGAGCTTGAGGAGACGGTCGAATGGATAGTCGAATTCAGACGGCGCATCCATGCGAGGGTTCATTAAGCTAATAAACTTGCCTGGGTCAATCTCAGGGCCTGGAATATGAAAAATCTGTTAAGGCAGAGCCTAACAACTTAGGTAATACTGTTTACGCTCGATGTCTTTGACAGACAAAGACAGAGATTTGTCAGCAGCTGCAGCTGTACTGACTACCTGGTGAGATTGACGAAGCAAGGAACTTAAAGGCGAAGTAGAGAACTAAGCAGTTAGGTAGATTGCCTAGGTCAAGCTGAGGAGCCTTGACCAAATGGTACAGGTTTATATACCTACAGTGGGCAACAAAACCCTTCCAATGTTTGCTACTTTTTCAAAAATGTGTTAATAGCTGATGGAATAAATTATGTAGAATCTTGAAAATAATATACATCATAGTTCAATCTCTTGGCTTGATGCTGACATAACCCTGAGGCTGTGCTTCCACTTTTAGCAGGTGTTTCACACAGTACAAGGTGGTGACCCATTGGAAGGGTTTTGTTGCTACTGATTTTAAAAACAGAAATACATTAATTTTAGTACTTAGTCCACTTTCCCTTGGCATCAACTACTGCCTGAATCCTTCTAGGCATTGACTCTATTAAGTTCTGGCACACCTCTGCTGGAATCTCATTCCAAACCTTCTCTACTCTTGCCCAAAGCAATAATACTCCATTAGGTGGAGAATTATACTTGCTAAGCTCTTTTTTGACATGAACCCAAAGATGTTCAATAGGGTTTATATCAGGAGAGTTTGCTGGCCAGATTAGAACCTTTATTTTGTAGTGTTTAAACCATTCCTTGGCCATGTTGCTGGTGTGCTTGGGGTCATTGTCCTGCTGAAAAATTATATCCTTCACTTTTACCTTATAGTACTTTAGGCTAGCCTGAAGTTCCTCCTCCAGGATTGAAGTGTAAAGGACCTTGCCCATGGTACTTTCAATTCTGGTAGCATATCCAACCCCATCCCATCCCATACAGCCCCACATCATAATATTTCCTCCTCCAAATTTCTGGGTTTCTTTGATGCGTCGCTTGTTAAGCCCCTCCTCCTTCCTTGCCCACACTCTCTCATTTCCATCTGCCCCAACCAGTTGATTTTAGTCTCATCAGACCAATAGACCTTCTTCCAATCATCTACAGTCCACTTCTTATGCCTCCCTGCAAACTCCTTCCGTGCACGAATATGCTTCCGGTCAAGTGCAAGTCGTTTCACCTTTCTAAAGGACTTCCAACCAGTGTTTTTGAGGGCCCTGCGTACTGTCTGAGGTGTGACAGTTGTGTTGGTAATATCTTGAAGAACTCTAGCAGCTTGGACAGCTGTAGAAATCTTGCCCATGCACATATTGAGTTTTGTGTATTTGATGTTGGCAGGCATAAGCTTGGGAGGACGGCCACCAGATGACTTGGGAAGGTGAGGACAGTGCTTATCATGGAAACAGAAGGGCCAGGGCCTTATTCCTAGGGAGATAAAAAAAACAGTTAAACACAGAGGAGGAAGCATCATGGTATGGGGGTGTATGGGGTGGAATGGAGTGGGGCAACTTGCAGAGGTTGAGGGCATTATAGACCACTTCCAATATTGGGACATTTTGGACCAGCAGCTGCTGGTCAGCATAGAGAATTTGGACATTCCTGAGGACAAAAGAATTTTCCAGCAGGACAACGACCCCAAGCACACCTCTAATGTAGTCCGGGTATGGATGGAAGACAATAATATTGATCTTCTAGACTGGCCAGCACAGTCTCCTGACCTCAACCCTATAGAACACCTCTGGGACCATATCAAAAGGAAGCTTAATGAATATCCGACTCATGCTAAGGGGGTTTTTGAAGTTTGGGAGAGAGTTGCAGAGGTATGGGAGAATATACCACCAGAGGTGTGTCAGAACTTAATAGAAAGTATGCCCAGAAGGATAGAAGCAGTCCTTAAGGCAAAGGGAGGCAATACCAAGTACTAATGGCTGAATTTTATATATTTAATGTACATAGTCAAATAATTGTCCGGATGTATCTCTGACTTGTTTCTACTATATCTCAACGGGCTTTGATCCGAATTACGTAACTTTTATATATTCTTGTAGCAGAGATGAAATGCTTTGTTTTATGTACCAACACTATAATTCAAACTTTAGTATAGCAAAAGTTATTAAGCAAATACTCAAAAAGTGCGAAACATCCGGACAATTGTTTGAGTCACTGTAGGTATGGTCAGACTTGCACTCATTTGCTCGGGGGAAAGAATGTACCAACGTAGGAGTACGTATTATTCCCTTTGTCTTCAGGGAACAGGACGTGTCGGGCGGTGACAGCGTATAGATCTTGGCCCACTTTGAAGTAGAATCCCATTGTTCCCTGCATATAGAGCGTCTTAAAGCCAGCAATAGGCAAGCTAAGTGCAGTAGTCACAGGATCGATGACAGCCTTGAGGGGGTTGAGATCTGAGACAGGTGCAAACAGTTCAGGGCCACTGGAGCCCCTAGCCACCGACTCACGGTAGGCAACATCTACAGTAAGTGCAGAGGCTGATGCATGAGAAGCACATCTGTGGAGCTTTGACATGAGAAGACTTGGCATATATTATCCTGAGGGTGGATATTGTCATCGCTAGTCTTCTGAGCGATGCAAATGAGAAGCTTCACCAGTCCACATGTTCATGGGGGTGAGATCGTAAGAAATCATCAACAGAGTATCTGCTGCAAGAGCCTGTGGTTTAGTATTAGTTCTTCCTGAGCTATAAGCATGAAGTGGACTTCACAAAGGCGAGATTCGATGTCTCGCTCTGAACGGCCTTGATAGCTTTGAGCAATAACATAGAGTCGGATGCAGAGTTTGGGGTGCTGTTGAGTCCGAGAAGTGGATAGGTTGGTCATTTCTGCTTATGACTACTGCCTATTCTTTCAAATTATACTGTATCTTCACAGGGTTTGATTAGAAGACAACTCACCAAATACTAAAAGTGCGATTGGACGCGTCCTCCCAAAGCAAGTGCTCTTGTTCATCACTGGTTCCGAGTTAAATGCTTCCGTGAATGCAAATTCTTCAACTCCATCCATCTTCTGTGGATTGTAGCTGAGAAAGGACATCATTAACTTTCAGCCTCTGAAGACTCCAACCATCTTTTACCTTCATACAAGTTGGAGAGTGGCCGTGACCAAAAAGTCAAAAGTTGTGACCATGATGACATTCAATAACCGGCATCATGGGCCGGGGATGTTTCCTGTCTGGACAGCAGGGAACTGTGCTCTTCGTTAGGCTGACTTTGTGAGCTTCAGAAGGCTAAGGCCAACTCCTCAAGTCCTTTAAAGTTTTCAGATGCATTGCCTAGTATCCACCGGCAACTTTACCCCTTGCTTTATCCCGTTTGAAGTCGCAATTTCCGACGCAACTCTGATACTACAATATCGATTACTATGTGCGCACAATCATTGAATACGTCTTTCGGTTCACTGGCAATCGTTTGATGTCATAAGTATACGAAATAAATCCTACTCAACGCCTTATGCTCTTTGTACCCGTCATCCTATCTGTCCACGTCGAATCTCCTCCAACTCGCCTTGACTGATATCAGAATCATAGCTTGTTTCGGTTTCAACAGGCGATTCCGAGGTTTCTGTTGATGACAGGGGTGTTTCTAAAAATTCCTCGAGCAAATCCTCTCCCCAGTCATGGTCGCATTGGGATCCCGGGCCAGGGGGTGAGATGGTATAGACAACAATCCTGTTATCACCATAGTCGCGAGACGGAACCCCATCAATCTGTCTGAACGAGTAGGAGGTGCTGAGGTTAACGGCCGGTCGAACCCAGTTCCAAGCCTCCCTAAAGATGCTTGTGACGGGGCCAGCGCGATAGGGGAGGGGTAAACGGAAGAGATTCTCAACTGCGAGATGGCACAGTGTAACGGCTTCCAAGGAGGGAAAACATTCCAGGCATTCCGAAAGGCCGTGAAGATTGCCAGTGAATGCTCTCCAGTCATCATGCCGGTGTTCCTCGTTATCGGAGTGGAAGAGGTCGAAGGTTTTAATGCTGGGGAATGAATCGCAGATTAATGATTGACGCCGCTCGATGGTGGGGATAAAATCCGTAGCGAGGTGTACGAGATTAGGGCAAGAGCTAAGAAACGCCGATGGTCCTACTACCGGGGAGGAGTAATAATGTGAGGAATAAGTCAGACTGAGATAAAGTAACGTGCGCCCATGCCTCTGAATGAACTGTTGTACCGAAGGATAGAATTGAAGTGGGACCCTGTGCCCATGGATTGAAAGGCTTTCAAGGGAGGGAAGCGTCCAGGTGGTCGGCACGACGAGGTTGGAGGTTTGATTCCAATCCTTGAATGTGATTGATAATTCTCGGAGCTGCGGAAAAACGAGCTCTGTTGTTGCAACTTCATCGACAAGATTCAGCGAGAGTGAGGCAAGTTTCTCGGAAACACCCATCAAAATTCTCGTTTGCTCTTCCCATTTGAAGACCGTGCCCAAACCAAGCTTCGTGATGTTGCTCAGTGACGATAACAGAGAGTCGGGAACGGTGATTTGTAGATGTGGAGATATTTGAAGACGAGTTAAACGAGGACAAAGCTGATAGACACGCTGTAAATCTTCACCAAATAGATCGGCGTTCATATCATGTACATAGCATGACTCGGAGATGGATAAATCAACGATGTATGAGGCCAACCCATCGCGGTTGACATGATCAAGCGTACGGAGCAAATCTCCCAATTGACTATAACGTCGTATAATTATCTTGTGATACAAGAATGGTGTCCCGCAGGCTGCCCATCGTTTGCACACTAGAATGATTGATTTTTTGTGTCGCAGTGCCCTTGACCAGGCAGAAACGTGGCCTAGTGTTAAGGCATGGTTGAAAAGAGAGGAGTAAAGCAGCGATCGCGAGAGAATATCAATGAGCAAGTCGTCAGGAAGCTCTGAAATGCTCCCCATGGTTGGTTTCAACGTGCAGACATTGTGAGAGAGGAGTCAGGAATCGGCCCAAGTGGTTGAAGATCATTCGGTAAATGCCGATCTGGGTTGTATCCCTAGCCAAACCAATCTCCTAACAGCAGGACACTTTTCGACTCAGGCTCCGATTATCGACAAGTCGCATTTCTCTTGTAATGTTGGAGAGTTGAAGAAGGGGCGAAGAAACTGGGTTGAGCCGATTCGAGATAGCCCTTTCAACGTTTTTGCCTATTTGTCATACAGCAAGGGATTCTCTCGATTCTTCGGTCCTCCTCCATGAGGCTCCATCGACAACAATTCAAACATCCCAGTCGCTCACTCGAAACCAGGATATCTGCCAGTTACTCCTCCAATTTTTTTGCCAGGCTCTGCCAGCCACTTGGTATCCGTGCCTTCAATGCTCTCCCCGATGCTCCCATTGCCTGAAACTTGAGTGGTGGTCCAAGCAGCAGACAACCGACTTGGGAACTCTTCGAGCTCTACCCTCATCAACTCGGACCCGCCAGCCGTTCCGTGGACTCCTTGGATACTGGAACCCTTCGCCCGGGATATGACAAAGCGACGGAAGGTTATGCAGACGCGAAACTCCCGTCTATTCAGCCAGAAGCATGCGCGAAAGAAAGGCTGCTTAGAGGTAGGGCGTCATCAAACGTATTAGGAGGTCGAGTGCAGCCATGGGAATGGATGGGTTATCGGAATGCACAGAAGGAAGCAAAGGAGACCAAGAACTGCCGGCCCACGCATGGGCATCCATCCCCAACCCATTCAAACCAGTATCCACCAACTCCATCCACATTCTGACCACCTCTCAACGCCTATCTCGATTTCCGAGCGGATCGGGCCCTCCCATGGTTTAGGGCCTGCGACCTATCGATAGGTGGTAACGCCTGGGCCATTCCTTTCAATTACCCACCTTCGTCATCCCACCCAACCAAGCACCATTCCCTCGTAGCCGCGCTGGAATTTGGTTATTCCTCCCCGAAATACCACTCGCAACATGATGCCATACCCATCCACCGATTCCGATCTCTACCCCTCCGAGCAACAGCTCCGTTCAAGAATTTAAAAATTATCGTGTTTGGCCTCCCCTCCTTCAACCCTTTCTCGCCGAAGCGGGGAATGACCCGGGAACCGACCAACACGTTCCCAATGCTTTACAGTGAGGACAATCGGCACGTGCTACTGGGCTGCTCAAACGTCCCCCTGCGTCGGCTAGCGATTCCCAGCTCCAGCACTTGAGTTGCCGGCCCTGCCCAAACTTTTCTCCCCACTCTACCTCTAGACATTAGGTTGGTTACAAAAAAACCTGTGTCGTATTGGGCCCAACTCCGACTTGCATGTCAGCCATGCACACACCTCCCCCACCGCTCTCGCCAACGGCATTCTCCGCATAACACGAACTTCCCCCTGCCCTTCGTCACGAAACGTCGAGCAGTTTGTGGGATACGCCGATTCTAATTCCACGACCTATCTGCTGGGATTGCAAAACCGACCGTGCCGCACCGTACTCCCGTCTGACCTGGACAGGCTACATCGCAGACAGGTTCTGGCCGCCTGGCGACGTCATTTTTACTAGGAATCGATTACTGCTCCATGCAGCTGGGAGGCAGTCGGTGGCGGTTCCGATTATGATACCACCGCAATAGCACATCGAGTCTTCGAGTTCTCGTCACATATTATGCCATTACCTTCGTAACCGTAGGAACTGTTTGATCCATTGTCCTTCACATTATCCTTGCTTATACCTGTTCCTTACCTGTTTAGTTTACTTATATACAGGGCGAATTTGCGCGACATAGAACCATAGTACTCGTCACGACCAGCAGCTCAAGTACATGCACCTGTCTTTATCAGGTCTCATTTACCTTTCGGGCACGTTTCTATCCTCGCACAAAACGGTTTTCCCGCGTCACGATGTTCTTCATAATTGCCTGAACCTTGTTCCTCTCGCCCCTAGCTATGAATATGGCGTTTGACAGCATCTACCAACGGGAGAAATATCATGTCATCTCTTGTTAAATGCCATGGCTGAGCGGTTAGGTTCTGTCAGGCTCTTGATGGACTGGGACAATTTCTTCAATTTTGCCACTCAAAACATTGTAACGCAGGTCCTGAAGCCCAGAAGATTCGGGTCTGCTTCGTGAGTAACACACATCCTAAACGTTGCACCAGGCTTACGCTCGTCTCCTCACTTCGCCCACTTGAAGATCCAACATTTCAGGAGTATCCCCTTTCCAACGATCAGGGCCAATAGTGAACGCTTACACACTGGTTGCAGGGAGATATTAATTCCAGAGATACGACCGGTAACGAGTCGTGGCAATGGGACAGGAGGTCCTCGAAGCAAGCATCATGCGCAACACGATAGGTTACATCAGGCAGACAGCGACAAAACGATGCTATTTATTCTGTTGTTGGACGGAAGCCCCTTCACAGACCAATCCCTTCTGATATCAAGATGGAGAAGCCTACTACACCGATTGCGAGATCATTCAGCGACTCGCCCAGAGCAACTTGGTCAAGATACCCGAGAGAAAAAAGGCAGAAGAAGAATCTTGTGGTCTGCATTGACGGCACTACGAACCAGTTCGGCATTTATGTCAGTCGATTTATTCAATCTGACGGAACTTTGCAATAACGGCTGTGAAAATCACAGAATACAAACGTCGTTGAATTGTATAGGAGTCTTCCCAAGAACGAGCGCCAGCTCACGTACTATAACAGCGGGATCGGAACATTTGCAACCAAATCGAGTTGGTCTCCGAAAAATCTTTGGAACAGATTCATGGCAGCTTTCCAGAGTGTTTTTGCTTGGTATGCCGCCCTTCTCTCGTCTTGACCTAGCAATGTATTCATGCAACGAGCGCAGGAATGCCGAGGACATAATAGTAGACGCCTATCGTTGGCTTTCGGAACATTACGAGGAGGGAGATGCTATTTATTTCTTCGGTTCGTCAGATTCAACTGCTGTTCCTGTACGAGTATCTGACCTACCAGTGATCCCTAGGCTTCTCTCGGGGAGCCTATCAGGTTCGTGCATTGGCAGGCATGATAGAGAGGGTTCGTTCTATCTTGTCAAAGACGTCACTAAGAGAATTAACTATCCTATCTAGGTGGGCCCGATCCATAAAGGCAATGTCGCTCAAATCCCGTTGTGAGACCATTCGTTTGTGTCCCCTCCAAATTGATACCCTCAGGCTAACGAACTCCATGCGATCAAGTGCGTATCAACTGTATATAAGTCAGAGGGCTGCTGTGAATGAAGCCGATCTTCGTTCCGCTGTCAACAAGGTATGGAACAAATGCTCACAATCGCTGAAGCTCAATCTTACCTCCTACCTTTATCCAGGGGGTGGTGATGATGTACAGAGAAAATGCCGCCAATCTCTTGTCCGCCTTCAAGAGCAAAGGCAACCAGCTCCGCGACTTTGTCATTGCGCTTGTTGGGATTAGTGCTGGTACTGCCATTGCCTTCCTGGCTGGTCGCTTGGTAGACTGGGGGGTTATTAGTCGTCTCTCTGCAAGGATATTCATCCTCAGCTTGCAAGTGGTGTACATCCTGGGTCTTCGAATTCTTTTACGCAAGCAACACGAGAGACAATATGTCGTTTGCACTGCAGACGGCCTGGACAATGCATTTAAAGACGCTTTTTCCTGGAAAGACGTCCAAGTCCATTTCGTTGGCTGCTGGTGGGTCTCTCCGGTGCCAATTCACTCGAAGCTGACCTTCGATCTTTAGGGACACTGTTTCCTCCATTGGATTCTTCGACCGGACGACACTACCCCTGGAGGATGATATGGATCACGTTGGGTACTTCCGTCATGCCCTGGCTTTGGACGACAGACGGGTGAAATTCCTCCCCGAATACACGACCGAGAAGGGATATTCCGAGAAGAAGAGAGGCATATTTCGTATCAAGGAGGTGTGGTTCCCTGGGTCACATTCCGACGTGTACGTACCACCATGGTTCCATTCTTCTCTCTTACTACATGGCTTAAGATGCTTTTCGACAGAGGTGGAAGAAACCCTGTTCAAGGCGCTACATCAATGCACTCATTGGACGAAGCATGAGTAGAACCGAAGAAGATCAGGAGGTGGTCAAAGACGGCACACTTGAGATGACGCACCAAAGAGGGACACCCGAAACCCACTGGAATCCTTCACTCAAATGGATGATCGAAGAAGCTCGTAGGTGTGGGCTTTACTGGGCACCAAGTTATCAACCAGAATTGGATGCACAGCGGCCCACACTTCGACTCATCGATTCTATGGACTCAATGTATTGGGTTATTGAGTGTCTCCCTGTCAAGTGGATGTCATGCAACGGCCAAGAATCGACTCGCCGGTAAGTAGTCCTGTTTATATTTGTCATTTATTTGTGATGATTGGAGAGAATCTAGCCCACACCAAGGACGTGGTCGGGAACTGCAGAATGGTCAAAGAATACACTTCTCCGTGGTTTGGGCTTGTGGCGACGACAAATACAGTCCAGGAGCTTGCTCCCGGAGAATCCAAGCCTCGCGGGGAGCCGTCGAATACGGAGCCATCCATTCAGTCGGCAGATCGCCAATTTTGGTCGGACCTGCTAGAAGGATGAACCCCCGATTTGGTTGAGTACGATGCACTCACGTACACCTCCGAGTCTGCCGAAGAAACGAAGGCTTTACTCACCTCGAAGGCTCGGGTCGTAATAGAAGGGGCTCACAGAGACGATCAGAGAGCAAACGGAGATAGAAGTATGAGACCAACGATTCAGAAGGCCAACGATGCCCTGATTCTCTGGCTAAGGGCTGAACGCGGTTGATGAAGATTATTGTATCCGTAGTGATAGTTTTGTACTTTATATATGTTCTGTTCATTGTTCACTATTACCGGTATTTTTTTCTCAGATGACCTCGAAGTAGGTCCTGTTCAAGAAAAGAGGTCTTCGTGTGGAGTGGAACCAACCTATCAGGACGAAGACGACGATTGGTTGAACTTGATGTCATATTTTTATTGGAAAGGCAGAACGCAAACATGATATTAATGGTGTCGACGGGGGTGATGGCACACGAAGAACTGCACGTTTCTTCGTTAAGTCTTTCCCACCTACAAGACCCACTACACGGTGGGGAGCCTACTAGCAGGCCCGGAATCCCGAGGTCGCTTCCGACTGTTTGAGACGGGTTGACTGAAAGTGAAGCATACCGACCTGTCGCACATACACGGCGTAGCCTGCGACGTACTCTGAAACCGCTTTCTTCCGTTGTATACAACGGAGAGGACAGCGTCGCTAATTATAAACACAGAAAGGATCCGACAAGCGGCAAGTGGGGCAAAGGCGCTGTATGTGGCTCAATCTTATCTTATCTCTGATCGGCTAGATCACGTGGTTGTGTTTTCTCAACATTGCACATCCGAGAGCCGATCGATTGGTTTCTCGACAACTGGCCGATTCTGCACGGCACACCAACGGGTCACGGCCTTTCTTCGCGAGTACCCACCATTGCGACAACCTCGCCTATTCCGGGCTCTCTACCGAATGCCTCTTACTTACAACTACACAACACGGGTCAAGGAACTGCACATTACACAGGCTAACGACGATGTGTTGCTTGGCGGAAATGGGAGAGGGTCGACACGGTGAGGAGTCGTTTAAAAGGAATGAGAGCTTGGCTGGTAGAAATCATCAGCTCCTCTCTCATTTTCTTCTCGGTTTTCCTTCTTTTCTCTCATAGACTTCTCCTCTTATAGACTATAGACTCTCCTAGACTCTCTTAGAAAACATGACAAAGGCAGCTACCAAATCATTGGCTTTCGCTTCTCTCTTTGCTCTCGTATCGGCTGCGACCAAGATCTCAGCTGGGAGACCATTCGGTTAGTAACCTTCTTTCTACTGTTCTACTCCTTTCTGATTTGTCTCCCAATAGGTGTGATCACTGATGTTGAAGCATTCTCAAAACAATCCTACGACTACCTGATTGTCGGAGGTGGTTCGGCCGGTCTTGTCCTTGCAAACCGACTTTCCGCCAACCCCACCTACACCGTCGGTGTCGTTGAAGCCGGCTACTGGTACCCCGATGAGCCACTCATCAACGTCCCCGGTCTCTTCGGCCGTGCTCGCAACAACGCCACCTTTGACTGGCTCATCAAGACCACTCCTCAGCCTGGTCTCTTCAACCGCTCACTCGAGCAGCCTCGGTAAGCATACACCTACCTAACCTTCCTATTCTCCGATCACTAACTGTCGTCTGTCTCCTACAGTGGCAAGTTCCTCGGTGGTTCCTCCGGTCTGACCTACCACAACTACGCCCGTGCCTCTCGCCAGGAATACGATGCTTGGGCCGAGCTCGGCAACCCCGGCTGGGACTGGGACCATCTCCACCCCTACTTCACCAAGACCGACGACGTCACCCCCGGCGCAGTCGGCTGGCTCGTCAACAACACCGAGGCCCCAGGTCTCGCCAACATGCGCGACGGTGCCGTCGGCGGACCCGTCAAGGTTGGCTTTGGTGGCAACGACACCGCTGCTACGCAGTACGTTGCTGAGTTCCACAAGGCACTTGTGAACCGTGGTGGATTCGTCAACCCTGATCCCGAGGGTGGAAACTCCACTGGATCGACGCTCAATGCTCGCAATGTTGACCCTAGGACCAGCACTAGGAGTTACGCAACTAACTCTTACCTCGAGCCCGTTCTGTACGTTTTTCTCTCGGTCCTCGTTTTGACCTTATGACTCATTGGTGTTCAACGCATGCAGTGACCGCAAGAACTTGCTCGTCCTGACTGGTGCCCACGCCACCAAGATCCTCTTCGACCAATCCACCGTCACCGCACCCAAGGGCAAGAACTCCTCCCTCCTCGCCACCGGCATCCAATATGCTCCTGAGAACTCCAACCAGCGATGGACCGCCACGGCTGACCGCGAGGTCATCCTCTCTGCTGGTTCCCTCAAGAGCCCGCAGTTGTTGGAGCTCAGCGGTATCGGCAACAAGACTCTCCTCCAGAGCTTGAATATCCCCGTCATCATGGACTTCCCCGAAGTCGGCGAGAACTTGCAGGATCACTTGGAGTGGAACTCGGATTACCTCTTGAAGGAGGATGCACCTTTCCCTACCTGGGGTACGTCTCTCGAGCTTTCTGCCCATTCCTTTAATTCTGACATATATTCTAGACGTTTTCCGCAACGACCCCGCTAAGGACCAAGAGCAATGGGAGATCTTCCAGAAGAACGGAACTGGACGCTACAACGCCTCCCCTAACACCCTCTCCTTCTACGCCCTCCAAACCTGGCCCGAGGCCTTCAACGTCACCGAGCTCGTCGCCGAACTTGACGAAGAAGTCAAAGCTGCATGGGACACCTTCACCCCCATCCGCAAGAAGCAGTTCGCCCTCCAGCGCCAACACCTCGTCGAGGGCAAGACTACCCAGCTCGAGATCTCCATCGTCCCTCAGGGCGGCATCGCTGCTTCTCCCTACCCACCTCTCCCGGGCAGGAGTTACATCAACATCGTCACCTTCCTCCTCCGTCCCTACTCCGCTGGTAACGCCCACATCAACACTACGGATCCGTTCGCTGCTCCCCTGGTTGACCCCAAGTACAACCAGTTCAGTTTCGATTGGAAGGTCGGCGCACAGTGGACTGCGCATATGAGGAAGATCATGATGGATACTGAGCCGATGAAGAGCTATGTTGAGGCGCCTGCTCAGCCTGATGCTAACACTACTACTCTCAAGCAATGGGATGAGTGAGTACCACAATATATCTTCCACCCAATCTTAATACTGACTACCCTTTCTCTCTCTAGCTTCTGCCGAAACTACACCATCTCCGTCTGGCACCCCGTCGGCACCACCTCCATGGCCTCCAAAGAGCTCGGCGGTGTCGTCAACCACAAGATGCAGCTCTACGGCACACAGAACGTCCGCATCGTCGACGCTGGCTCTATCCCCATCAACCCCGCTACACACACTGTGGCTACCGTTTGGGCTATGTCGGAGAAGATTGCGGATGATATCATTGCTGATAGGAGGATCCCTGAGAGCCCACAGGTTCCTGCGAGGACTCTGGCGGATCTGCAGAAGCAGTTTGGTGTTAGTCAGATTTTGAGCTGAGGGGTGTTTGATGGTGGACAAAGAATCGTATTTATGAATTAAAATTTATCACAACATAGAGCATTTTTGTGATTTACATACATTTATTTGGCATAATACATATTTCATTTGCTTTCCTCACAACGCCCTTTGGTTTCGTCTTTATTTCTTCAGTGCTTTGTTCGTGCTTCCTCCAGCGTCTCTGGATTGATGGAGGCCTCCCTCTCTCTCAGATCGCTTCTCGTAGAAACGGTATCCTTGGGCTACTATTTTTAACTCTGTAGCCTTGAAGATGTCATATTCGCAACCTCGTTATCATGGACAATGTCCGAAGGCCTTGACGGACTTTGCAGAGTCGGGTGTATAGCCACTCGGCGTGCCGACTGTTTGGTTCTCCCTTTACCGCCATGTCGATTTGCTAATCGTGCGGGCACCATCTTTGTCCCCCCGCCATCGACACGCCCAAAGTATCTTCCTAGGGCGTTACCTTTTGGGTCCTAAGGGGAGGCAGGGGATGGCAGAAGCAAATGTCTCAATCCCTCCAATTTCAGCCGACAACTGCAGCTTATTCCCGGACGAAGTCTTTGACCTCATTTTCTTCTACATCGACCTTCCTGTGGACCTATTGTCATGCTCCCTGACCTGCAAACGCCTTTCCAACATCATCAGCCCCGAGCACTTGCAGTACTGCAAAATCCGGTCCAGTATTCTTCGCCAACGGCTATGGAAGCACCTTGCTGCCAATCCGAGGCCCGCAGCACGGATCAGAGCCCTCGAGATCTATGAAGAACTGGACAACCTCCCCCGTCCAATCATTCCTCCATGCGTTCGTGGTCAAACAGTGGAAAGAGTTCCCTACGACTCCGTTGGTCGGAAGGTTATTCAGGGTGTCACTAATGAGTTGGTTTTGGCTGTGCACTGCATGCCAAACCTCAAGCGATTCTATTTCCGCCTTTGCATGCTCATCCCAGCGGTGGTCGACGCAGTCGGTGAACACTGCCGTGACCTTGATACCCTTG
Organism: Clitopilus passeckerianus; assembly: GCA_944990035.1. NCBI lineage: Eukaryota > Fungi > Basidiomycota > Agaricomycetes > Agaricales > Entolomataceae > Clitopilus > Clitopilus passeckerianus. Next base: position 349,774 of record CALYLX010000115.1, on the reverse strand, counting down.
CATTCGTTGACACTGTCTGGTGCCTCGGCTCCTCGATACCAAAGTATACACAGTTCCTATCCCACTTTCAGAATCTACGAGCTTTCTCGTACACGAATCCCCTGGGATGGCGTTCATTCGGGCATCCAAACATGCGGAATGATCGGCTCAAGGCTTTCAGGGAACTATTGCATGATAGATGTCCCAATCTTGAAGAGCTCCACCTCATGTATGAGACTGGCGTCCATCCCGTCGACCTCCCCGGTATCCTCAATGGTGCGAATTGGCCAAATTTGAAGCTGCTGAGCGTCACAGCAGCAGTATTGCAGGAGGACTATGTGCAATTTTTTGAATTGCACCCTCATATCGAGAGGCTCCGAATCTTCGAGATGGATTTACAGTTTTATCACTTCGATTGTTCGACACTGTCTAGCTTGCGTTCATTGGACATAGATTGGTTCATTGTCCCCTGCAGGCCAAAGAATCCCTTTGAATTTGGCTCTGCAACAGAGAGAATTGAGGATCTGTCGATCACTCTACTCACAGAACGCCCGCCCCCTCCACCATTCACCCATCCGGTAGGAAGGTTCAAGTTCTCGAGGGCTGGCTATGATGACCTCAATTTCCTGGCGGCATTCAGTAACCTTCGACAACTCGTCCTACGGTCCCGTGTTCCATTCACCGATCCCTTGCGGACCCTACTACGAATTGTCCCTCCTACCATCGAATGGCTTGCGTATCGGCCGTTGGATGATCCCATCGAGTTTATCGAGGACGTAGGGCCTGTACTTCATTCTTTCAGCGACACCATCTCCGACATCGCTCAGTTGCTAGGAAGGCTACCCAACCTCTCGCATCTTGGATTAATCAACCTCCCTCCTAAACCATTTGCTATCCATCGGGAGGTTGGATCAGCAATTGAAACCCTCTCAAACGCAACACTAAAGCTGCGATTCGTGGGGTTTCATTTGGATGGAAGTTCAGAAACATCCCAGTCATGGTGGAAAATCGAGAGAACGGCCACTGGGTCCTTCTTATCTTGCGTGGAGGTCTCGAAGGTCAAGTGGAGGGATGATGTTGACGTCGACTCCTCTAACCGGCGAGACCATCGCATCGGTGTACTGTACAGATGGACTATTTAAGCGGGGACTGCGGTTGGTCAAGGTACTATGAACGTGGCCAGCGAAGCCTTTGTATTTTTGTTTTTGCCTCTGTATGTACTTTACTGTGGTACTCGGTCCTCCCAAATGTACTCGCCATCAAACACTCGCCGATAAATCATGAGGTAAGGCACGGAGGTGCCTATTGTACCTACTACTAGCCTCGTGAGGCAGTAACTTGTTTCCACGAACAGAGCGGGGAGGATGCTTTAATCGTGTTCATTCTGCAAGTAGGAGCCTCATTTTGTATATAAAGATTTGTACTACGTTACATAACATAGTCGGGTTGAAAATCACATTTACGAATTACAAGTCCGGTTTATTGTTCGTCCACGTCGTCGAACGTATCATTAAGGTCGTTTGTACACCACTTGGCGTTTGCTAATTTAAGCGTAGCCGCAGTTGCATGCGGTAACCAGCTTCCCATTAACACATTTGCAAGTAGGATTGCAGTGCAGATATCCGTTGCATCCAACCTCCTTGCAGCAGCTAATCCTCAAATTCGCAAGGATCTGACCACACGTCGGGCATGGGTTCGGCTGTCGCCCTTCCAGGTCTGCTGGACTAGCAGCGACAAAAGCGGCCACCGAGAGTAGGGTAACAAATGCGGTAAATTTCATCGCTGCGGCTCTTTGTGTAGTGGTTGATGGTAGATAGTAATGCGCCTAAGCAATAGTCAGCATTTGAGCTCGGACGAGAACGTCGAAGACCGAACCTGCAGAGAGTTTTGGAAGAGGATGGAGGGGAAAGATCCTCCAGTGCCCTAGTTAATATACGTCGGCCAAGCCTAATTCAGCTGGTAAGGATCGGTCACTGATCAAGTCAGAAACACGATTGGAGGTCATCACCCCACAAGACGAAGAGATGACAGCAAGTCCAACACATTTTAGAATGATTTTGATGGTCCAAAATCAAATTATCCTGACAGCTGGAGCAGGTGGGATGGGAGCATTCGCAAGATCATCGTCAGGCACCGAGTGATCGATTCCTACCAACCCAAGACGAGCCTCAACCACAGCCAGTCAACACTTAACTACGACTTCGTCGGACGCAACCTTGCCAAAACTTTCTCGCCGATGCCACAACTCGAGGACGTCTTTGGCCCCGGGATTCCTTCATGTGCACTTCCCAATGAAGTCTTCGATCTCATTTTCTTCCATGTAGATCGCCCAGTGGACCTGCTGTCATGTTCCTTGGCATGCAAAAGTCTTCACAGAATTGTCTCCTCCGAACACTTGCAGTATTGCAGGATCCAGTCTGATCTTGCTCGGATTGGGCTATGGAAGCACCTTGCTGCCAATCCCAGGCTCGCAGCTCGAGTCAGAGACCTCTACATCCAATACGAGGGCCAGGATTCCTCTGATCATCCGGTTGTTCCTCGATGCATGCTTGATGAAAGATTGGTTAGATTTGGCGGTAACAACGAGGACCCAGAGATTTACAACGACGTCGTACAAGGTGTTGCCAAGGAGCTGATTTTGGCCATACGCTGCATGCCGAACCTTAGACGGTTTGACTGGCGTCTTCGCAGAATCCTGCCCACCGTATTCCATGCAATCGGTGAATCCTGTGTCAATCTCGATACCTTGATATTCACTGACAGTGGGCACGATCACATGGGGGAGAAAATCGACCATGTGGAGCTCTTATCCCCCTTTCGGTCTCTTAAACGGTTCTCATATACAAATCCTCTCTTATCCCGGGGATGGAGACTGCCGAGCATGAGAAATGGGCGGCTACGCGCATTCCGGGAGCTTCTGCATGATAGATGCCCCAATTTGGAGGAACTTCATCTCATATATGCGGTTCAATATTCTCATGATCTCCCCGGTATATTCATGGGTGCGCATTGGCCGAATCTCAAAAGGTTGAGCACCTCAGCTGAGGTGCTGCAAGAGCACTACGAAGAGTTTTTCATCCTACATCCCGCACTCGATGTACTCCAGATACACGAGCTGAATACGGAAAAGCATCAATTCAACGGTTTGGCGCTGCGCAGCTTACATTCCCTGGACATAGACTGGACTATATATTCGCATGATGCTGGAACTACCCTGGGTTTTGGTTCGGCGGCGCCAAATGTTACCAACCTTTCTATCAATCTATTCCGGAGCCGCGTACCTCCTATCTATCGTTGGCGTGACCCGAACGTGGACTGCAGCCTCCGACGGGTACATCATGACCTTAATTTCTTGACGACATTCACCAGGCTCCAGCAACTCGTTATTAGATCCCGCCTTCGGTTCCCAGACCCCATACAAACGTTGCTGCGAACCATTTCTCCCACCACTGAAAAGCTCGCCTACCAGGCTCTTGACGAACCGATTGAGTTCGCGGACGTAGAGCCTACCTCCCCATATAACAGTGACAACATCTCCGAAATCGCTCAACTGCTGAGAAGGTTACCAAATCTCACCCATCTTGGTTTCATCCACCTCCCCCACGCTACCTCTCAGAATATGGAAACGGCGCTCGTCTCTAGCATGAGAACCCTTTCAGACGCGGCACCAAAATTAGAATTTGTGGGATTTCGTCCGGATCTCGCCTCATCAAGCTCAGAACTCTGGATGATGGTCGAGCGAGCGAGTGATGAGAAGTTTTTGACCTGCGCGCAGATTTCTGGCGTTGATCACAGGGAAGATATAGATGTTGATGGATGGGGAGGTCATCGCTGTGGTATACTACCTACCACTGTAGAAAGTGGCGAGCCTCGTGCTTATTGGGGCTGGTTCTAGTACTGTCTGATAGCCACGACGAAATAAGTAATTCTGCCAGCAAATCTGAAGTTGAGCCTTTCCAAAATTCAGCGTCAAGTTCAGTTCCATGCAGATCCACATTGTGCTATGTGCCATGTGTCATTGACAGTGTTGATGTTAGTTAAGTGACGCATGCGTCATGTTTTACTGGTGCTATCAGGCTACTCCCACTCATGCTCAAATTCAAGGCGAAGAAACACAACTTAGATGCCTAGCTCTCTCGAAATGGTACTTCCACAAATAACTGCATGTCTACAGGTCTTAAAATGGAACTGATAAACGTTCGGGAGGACAGTTGTTACGCCGTGCCTGGATCGTCCATATGTCCCGCGCCCAGTGCACAGTTTTCACATCACAAACCCCATCGGTCTGATTGGTCGGACCTCCCCCGAAAAACAAAGGCTCTCAGCTCGCATCTATTCCGCAGTCTCCGATGTAGAGAATATACCGATGCGTGGAAATTCCGGTTAGGTTTTTAAATAAAGAAACGTGCGCAGTCAACGTTTACGCCACATGCCGCCCTCGGCATCAGAGCATCGGTCCGAGGAGACCGGCGATCAAAATCACTGGAGTGAATTTCCCTGGAGTCTTCAAACACGAACTTCGTTGAGCTCAAACATATTCAAAGAGTTTCCGAGAGGCAATTAGAACTCATTCGGCAAGTACCCTGCCAAGAAATTCTCATTCACACCACTGAGGAGGAAATGTGGGCACCCTCGTGGAGACCCGCAAGGGGGACTGCCAACCCCTCGTCAGTCACATCTCCAAATCACCCAGGAAAGGCTGTGCGCAGTAGCATTTCTCGTTGTTCCCTTCTTCTGTCGCAAGATGATTTCAGTGCATTGTTGACGGCTATGTTTCCTAAGCCCTTCTCTGTCAACGGTTACCCTTACTGTATTTCCGCAGTAAACGCTGTGAATCATATACTGATCCCTATACTGATCCCTATCAACGCGCGAATGAAGGTTATATATACTCCAGCTCCTGTTTCCTTCGAGGTGTCATCATCAATCGTGCTTTCCCAGCTTTCTCTGTACCCTCTATCTGCACTTCACTGAGCAGATCCTACAACTACAACATGGGACTCAACACCGAAGCGAGCGCAGCGCTCGTGTTCCTGATATTGTACACCATCCTCTTTGTAGTCATCCTATGGTGCTACTTCACAGGCCGTATGAGACTACGTTCTCGGTACAGTGTCATCCTTTTCCACGTTGTCATTCGACTCGCTTCCCAAGCAACTGGTGTGGCATTTGGGATCGTGGGATACGAAAATACTGACCTTTTGGTGGCTTATTTCATTCTGTGAGTTTACTTTACTACTATCTATATGACTCCATTCTGACCGTGCTTAAAGTGGAGCTGAAGGCTACTTTACGCTCGTCCTGTGCGCATACCGCTTCCTCATAAGCTGGCATTACCACAACTTCGAGACACGCAATAGCTGGCTTGAACCTCGCGTCCATCCCAGCGTACCCTGGTACAAACGGTTCGCCGATGCCTTCTCCTTCCGACCAGGAAAAGGCAGCCCCATGGTTGTCATGCACTACTTCCTCATTGCCGCCAACGCCATCATCATTACCGGTGGTTCGAGCACGGCCGGTGCCAGCGCTAAACTTCAAACCGGAGAATATACCTACGACGACTTCACGGACGCTCTTGATAAGGCGAAGATTTACAGGACCACTGGCCAAGCAGTGTTCTTGACTATTAACGCTCTTCTCCTCTTCTGCATCTTCAAGACGATCCGGCAGACGAGGCAGGAGCACCCGGGAGCGAAGATCCACCCCACCCTCCTCGTACTCCTAATCACCTGGCCCTTGCTCTTCGTTCGTGGAATCTATGGTGTCCTGTCAGGTGTACTCCCAGCCTTCAACTACTTCGCCCCTCAAAACTATACCGAGACGGGTTTGAGCGACGGCTTCGTTATCAGCGAATATATACTCGGCACAACCATGGAGTGGGCTTCGTGCACATTGCTTGTGCTCACCCGCTACACTTCACGCAATGACCAACCCAAGCAGCCTTTGAGGGAGTGGGAGGAGATGGGCTTGGTGGAGAAGAAGAAGGCCGGAGACGATACACCACCATCGACTGCCTGAATATGCTCCTGAGACGTCTTTCATCGTATTATCTATTCGTCCTTATTTATCGTCTCCATACCCTCATTTGATACCACGTCCATCATGTTCGATTTTATAAGTAGCCTAATATATCGTACATAATTGTTTTCTTAGAAATGTGTCAATGACCATGCCAGTGCACGGATTTACTACATAGCATGAAATACTGGTAGTCCACTAATATCCTTCACCTGCGGTCCCGCCGTTTTTTATGATATCCACTCCTGATGACCTGGACATTCCAACCTTAGTGAGACTCAACGACCCAAGTATGAGCACGACTCACGTTCCGATTCTGTCTGCGCCAGCCCTCAACATCTCCACACACTTCTCGTACGTCCGAATTCCAGCAGACGCCTTCACCATCACCCCTGGTTTATACATTACAACCTTCTTCATCAGAATGACATCCTGGGCCGTTGCACCACCTCCAGCCAGTGAGAAGCCGGTGCATGTCTTGATAAATGCAGCACCCGCCTCAGCAGCGATGAACGATGCGGCAATCTTCTCCACAGAGGAAAGGTATACCGTTTCAAGGATGACCTTGAGGAGAACACCGGAAGGCGAGCAAGCTGCTACGACTTCCTGAACGTCCGAGAACACCAAGGCATAGTTGCCTGACTTGAGAGCCCCGATGTTGAGTACCATGTCGATCTCTTTAGCACCGTTCTCGATGGCATCCTTAGCCTCGCTATTATACGACAGGTCGGTCAGGGAACGAAGAATGCAGAGCAGCAGTGAAGTGTGCTCACAAGACCTTTGCCCTGGTTGTAGAAGCACCTAGTGGGAACCCAATCACACAGCAAGGTATAGTTGATGTGCCCTCCAGAAGTTCAGCAACTTGCTTAACGTTCGTTCCATTTACGCAGCAGGACTAGATCGGCGATCTTTTAGTGATCAAGAGTTAGAGAAGTCAAGTTCGTAGGGCGTAGGACCGACCTTGAATTTATGGGCGATAGCTTGCTCACAGAGCTCCTTGATCTGGTCAGTCGTTGCATCCGGTTTCAGCAGGGTATGGTCGATTGTTCTGGCTATTAGATCGTTGCTGAGATCAAGGTTCTGGAGTCCTGGAGTATCGATACCAGTATGGTGGGTGACCTCTGCTACTTTCTTGCTGATGAGGCTCTGCCATTCGTCGTTAGAAAGGACCATGGTAGTGTAGGAATGAGTTCAGGAGCGAAGGCTCCATGCCAGTCGACTCAAACGGATTGATCTCAGACGCTGTATGGATGCTCCACAACTCTCCTTGCATGGCCGACTAGCTCAGTTGGTTAGAGCGTCGTGCTAATAACGCGAAGGTCTTGGGTTCGATCCCCACGTTGGCCATTGATTTTGCCCTCTATAGGGTGTGTTTTGCTCCATTCAGTCATGTTCCTCGAGCTTCTGATAGGTAATAATCGTTCATTTTATTGCGATATTTATAACTCGTACTACTACGTCCAATGTAATCTAAGTCAAGAAGAGTAAGCAGAGTGATAACAAGAGCAGCGCGGTACATAGGATATGCATTGCGGTAAGAATACAATGTTGCGGAGCCATAGAGAATGCAGTAGGTGCGATAGAGGAGAGATGATATGGGAACAAGAGGTGGCAAGTAAAATGTTCTAAGTAGGAAAGGTGGTAAAATGACTAAGGTTCTGAATATGTTTGCAAGAGGTTACGAATCTCGATAATGCAATCGCTCAAGCGTACATGCACCTCCTTGGTGTTCTCGAGCAAGGGCTTGATGTTTTCAGGAGTCATCGCAAGCTTGGGGTCGGGAAGAGCAGGTTGTGGGGGCATGGAGCGGACGGAGCCAGTCTTGGGAGCTTTGGAACCATATGACGCCAGACGGGCTGAGGTAGGCCGCTGTTGCTTGAGAATCATAGGGCTAGACGCTACGTCCTCGTTGACATTGGACAAGCGAGTCCCACGTGTATTTGGAGGTGTCGTCCCATTCGTGTCACCTCGCTCGCCCCAGATGGAGGACTGTGAGCCGCTTGCAGAACGTTTCGGGACGAGTCCACGATGACCAGGAGGAGGATTATAATCTTGCAGGTAAGGCGACCGCTGCCGACTGCCCTTGACGCGAACAGTAGCAGTGCCATCCCCGATTGATTTGGTATTGCTATCCAAATCCGACGAGGAATCTATCTGGTCCCAGTCCTCGTCGCCTGTGCTACTCCTGCTTGTAGACCGACTGTTTGATCGCGGTGAAGTCGCTGCCTCGGCCAGATTAGGCTTGGAAGAGTTGGCTAACCCTGAAGGTAGTGGGGGCGTTTTCGTCTTCTGGCCGATCCTGAATATTGCGGCAAGAGATGGCCGACGTGGGGATCGTTTGGTCTTGAGAGAAGGTGGACGAGGAGCAGGCGAAATAGACCTCCCAACCCGTTCCCTCTCATCCTTGGCAGTATCCGTCTTTGCTCTCCTACGTCCTTGTGTCGATGGTATCTGATCGTGTGGATATAAATGGGTATCCTGCTGCGAGGTATTGATGCTGAGGGAGCTGGCCGAGGTTGGTATTGACGACGAAGCATTGGCCATCGAGTTTTCTGACTGGTTCTTCTTCAACATCCTCAACATATCCCGGAGAGCCGTCATCCCGAGCCTCCCTGCCCTCCTTTTCTTTTTCTTGTTGACCGACTCCCCAAGACTGCTCTCCTCCGAAGGCAGAGTAATAGTGCTGCTCATCGCATCTCCCCATCTCCATTCCCTGTTGAGGTTGGACATTGCCGTCGGAGGAGCCGACTCCTCAGGAATATGCTCCGCAAAAGTGTCCACATTATTGAGCATATCGCGTAGCAGCGTAAGCTGCCGGTGGCTGAGATCATGTTTCCCTCCCGTCGCTCGCCACGTCGCACTCTGCGGGCTCGTAACGTCAGGACTTGTAGCCTTGAGAGTCGAAGGTTCAGAGCCCCCGGGAGCAGGGGTAGGAGGTTTAGGTTCTTCTCCAGAAAGCGTGATAGCCCGTTCCCTATTCCCAGAAGACTTGCGGCTGTCTGTGCCTATCGCTGGTGCTGAGACGCTCGACGACGGTGCCGCGGCAGCACTACCCCCTCCCAACTCGATGAGCAACTCGGCGCATTCCCATGAGATACGATATTTGGAGTTGATGGTGTAGAACGCCGAGGCGAGGTGCTTGTATGCCTCTTGGGAGATTGGGGTGAAAGCCCCTGTCGGAGGTGCAGAGGAAGGTCCGGCCTCTGGGATATCGTCTCCTGGAGGAGAAGACGTGGTATTCGACCGCTTCCTCAACTTCGGACGGGTCAAGTTAGCGAGGAAGCTAGGAGACGTCGACCTCAGCTCCGCCACCGCCGGCTGCTGCTGTGTATTACTCTGCGCATGCCGGTCCAGAATCTGTTCAACCTGAGCAACGAGGTCATTATACGTCGTCTGCAGCTCTTTGAGTTCTGTAGGCACTTGGTCAGCCCAAGGAGTAGATGACAACGAAAATGGAAATACATACGTTCCACATTAGCAGCAAACTCCCGGACCATGCCTAGATCACGTCGCAAGCTGACCTGCGCCTGGCTGATTCTATCAGGAATCTTGAGATCTCCCAGCGAGCTTCGCCGTGTTGCAATGCTGCTTCCATGGATAGAAGTTGACGGTCCTATAGTTGACCGGCCAAGGGAAGCTGCTTGAGGTGACCCAGCTTTCTTCATCGAACGCGCTGCGGGAGTAATAGGCGAGACTTCGGCCGAGTTGTTCGCAGAAGGGATGGCAGAAAGTGCGCCGGAAGAAGCAGCAGTGGCCAACATACTCTCACTCGGAGACACCGGCAGCCTAAGCTGACCAGACCCAGATGCAGCTTTTGGTTTATGCCGAGGTGGTGAAGGCGGGGATAGCTCAATCGGAGGTAGAAGAGGCAGGGGTGGCAGCACATCCTTCGAAGGGGGTAATTGTCGTGAAGACGGCTTAGGCGTGATCGTATTATCCCGAGGCGGGGACCCAAAGACAGCTTCAATCTCCGTCACACTCGCAAGTGAAACCCCACTCTTGGTACGTTTATGCCTATTGGTCAGGCTTAACCGTCGGACGCTCCCCATGAACCCCCGTGACCCCTCCTTATCCGTACTCTCATCCCCCTCCCTGATCGAATCGCTCGACTCGCTGGTCCTTCTCAACGACCCATTCCCCATAAGCGGACTCGGGCTCACAGGCCGCTGAGCAGAAACCCTCCGTTTCCCCTCCTTCTCCCCCCTCCCATCATCAAGCGCAGCACTATTCCCCCCAAACCCCATCCTCAACGGTACAAATCCCAAGCTCTTCCGCTTCACCAACTTCGTCGGTGACGAATCTGGTGGGCGGGAGGAGCCACTGACTTTCCGGCTCTGTTTGAGATCGGCGTTGCTGTTACGGCTGCTCAGCCCCGTCGTCTCGTTGTGGGAATGAGTGCTTGCACCAGACGACCGAAAAAACCAGTTGGAGGAACTGGGGCCTGGGTTGCCGGTGGATGTTCGTTTTGGCTTGGGTGCTCCTGTTGGTGGGGGTCGGGAATCATCTGGGGCAGAAGAACCGACGGAGGGGATGGAGGCGCTTGAGGCTTGGCTGTGGCGGCGGGGGGTCTGGTCTTGATCTGCTTCAGGAGTGCCATGGGTGTTGGTATCTGTTAGAGAGAGGTATCAGAAGGTGTGCTTTAGCTGGAAAAGTGAAAGTAGTAACCTTGAAGCGTCTCGGAAGGTGTAGTACTCCCCCGCTTCCTCCTAACCCCCCATTTCTTGACGCTATTAATTCGACTCAGGAGAGTCGTTGTCCCTCCACCGCTTCCCGGTGTGGCAGGAACATTGGTAGGTAGAGGAGGAGGCGTTTGTGGACGGGGATCCGGGTCGTGGTCCATACCCTCGCTCTCGTAACCATCCCGTTCAGGAATGATAGGACTGAACGTATCCATTTCAATCGGGCCAACTCCTGGAGGACGGCTCTTCTTCCTCAGTCGGCGTCTTTCTCTCGTTTCCCGGTTGACCGGAGGACTCGGAGAAAGGCTGGCTGGCCCATTACTAGATGATGTCCGGGAGACAGTAGGCCTGAGATGGGTAGTAGAGTTCACAGTAAAAGCCGATGGCGGTCGGGGAACGGAAAATACAGAGGATGTAGGGGACCGAGGAAAAGGGTGAGGCTGATCAGAATGATTAGTGTCGATCCGCAGAGGCAGCGCTGGCACCGGCGGGGGAGGTGTCCTATTCGTGAGTCGTGCAAGAGCGGCACGCCTCGAGCGGGCGGTGACCGTCTTATCCTCTTCATCTCGTTCTGGGTCGTCTGTGTCGTGTGCATTTCCACCAATGTGGTCTTCCCCCTCATCCTCGGATGAGGAGTAAGATTCTGCGCTTAGTAGACGCATTTGCAGGGATCGAATGTTGGGGTTACGTGGAGGTGATTCAAAGTCATCATCCCAATTCTCGGTGCGAGGAATTGGAGCACGTCGTGATCGTGTTGCACTGCCTGGCTGTGGAGGGGACGGGAAAGCCCTGCGGATGGGAGAGTCTTCGAAATCGTCATCCCAGTTCTCCGTCGTCGGTTTTTGCAAAAGTTTCTTTGGAGTAGAGGGGCCTGGCTCAGCCCAACCCGCTAAAGGCGCAAACGTATTCTTCTTGTCTTCAAGGATCGTAGTCGTGGGTGCTCGTGAATTGTCGTCTTGATCCCAGTCTGAACTGGCAATCGAAACTCGGGGGTTAAATAATGGGTTCTGTGAAGTCGATGTTCGTTGCTGAAACTCAAAATCATCGTCCCAGTTTTCTGAGGGAACTGTGAAAACAAGACCGAGCTCGTTAGTTCCCCCTGTGATGGGGCAGCAGACGATATACACGCACCTGCTGCATGTACGGAAGTCATTGTCGTTTTGTTTCAACGGGCATTTGCAGGCCCTTCGCTGTTGCTCTGCGCGTTATACTGTCAGGAAGGGCCTTTATACCGTCTGGTCGTCGTGGTCGGTGGACAAGAAGCCAAAGCGCCCAGCTGCTTTGACACTGAATTTGGAAATTTCCGTCCACGTGACAACGATGGAACTCTGCGCTTGTTTTGTTGACGCGCCGACGTCGGAGCCTTGTAAACGGCCCAAAAGACTCGGAATAAGTCAAAGTGACTGTATATGAGGTCTAATTAGTGTGCTAGTGGTGTGCCAAAGCCCCTATTGCATCACCAGCCTCGTGTCGTGTTCAGCTTTGCCTCGAGGCTCACTGCTGTCTGTGGAATATTCTGTGATGTGTCCATTCAGGTTCGCTTTGTTGATTCTTAGCGGTCGTCAAGACGCTGAGGCACCATAACACACCTCGCTTATCGAGTCCCGACCAACTCAACTAACTATAGAACACAGAAAATACGACTATTATACACGACTATAATACAGTAACGAGAAACCACTACTTCAAAACCTTCTCTTCTGGCCAGGTAGGACCGGCTGTCTCGGAGGTCGTCTGAGGAGAGGCAATGGGTCATGTACCTCAGGCTCCAACATCTCCACCGCATAAGGATCGATCCCCCGCAACCTCAACTCATGCTCCTTCTTCAAATCCTCCATTATCCCCACAATCTTCACATTCTTTGGCTTCTTCCTCGCCTCATCGATCGCTGCGTCGAGAACCGCCGTATCCGTCACGACCAACCCCGCAAGCTTGAACGCAGTGGCATACAAAGCATCCAAATGCACCCGACCTTCATCCCCCGCCAAACCGCGAGTTCGAGGTGCGTACGCTATAGCCATCGCATCGAGGATCTTCGCTTGTGCAGCTGGCCCAACCCGATCGCGTCGAAGCTCATCATGCCTCCCCTTAATCGCCCTACTAATCCAAGGAAGGTCCTTGCAATAATGGATATCAGGAGAGCCGACGACTCGTCCGTGGTCAATCATAATATAAACCCGTGTATCGAATAGCTCCGTCAACGCTTTATTCCCGTGTTCAATCGCCCTCTCTATGGAGTCGAGGCTGGAAGTTTGATGTGGGGATATTTCTCTAGAGGCGAGCGCGATCGATTCCCGGCCTGAACGAATGAAGGTGTTGCATAGAGGGAGGTAGGCGCTGACTTGGTCCCTTACTGTCTTCCAAGGCCATGTACCGATGTAGTCCTGAGGTAAGGAGTCGGAAAGGGAATCCCATCTCGCCAGCATGAGCTTCTGAATTCGTAGCTCGTCAAGCAATGAATGCAGACGTTTAGTGAACTTCTTATCGTCCAACGTTGCTTGAGCCATGTTACAAGCCAGAGGTCGATCATTCCGTTGAAGGGAATCCTTTATCTCTCCCAAGCGGCTTTGCAGATCTTTATGGAAGTGAATAAGGTCTTCAACCACAGCGTAGAAAACCTGTACCCCAGCAAGGCGTGCGGGGGCCGCAAGCTCCTTCGTAGGCGGAATCAACGCTATCGAATTGACCATCTCAATCCCGAACGATATCTTAGGTCTGAACGTCGTATCGTCTTCCCGCAGCCAGGAAAATGCGCCAATGAGTTTGAGTACATTCGCGATGTTGTGTTTGACCATCCCATCCGGCGTGAAAGCCCGGAGCAACCGATGCAAGATCATCCTGAGCTTCTCTCCCAACTTCGCCCTATCTTCGTCCAGGAGGTAGAGTAAGATCCTTCCGTCCCAGCTGGCCCTACTAATCTCCGGAACGACCTCTGCATGCGATATGGCGGAGGGGAGGAAACCTTGAAGCCACAGAACAAGTCGATCGCTGTAATACAGATGCGAAATGGTGCGAATAAGAACCGTCTTATCCCGTTCCTCCCTATCCGGGTTCGGCTCTACGGCTTCCGACTCTCGTCTTAGAGCTAACGTCTTGAAGTGGAGCCTGAGTTTCGAGAAGAGGGACCGAGTCCAGTGATACCGGTGATAGAGGAAATGCGAGAGCTTCCAAATATGTTTCGTCAACGGCGTTTCGTAAGGGCAGTCGCTATAGATAAGCGGCAAGATCGTGAAGAACGCGTAGGCCGAGAATGCGAAAACCACAACTCCCATCGAATGGATCATCATCACCCTGCTCATGGGGGATAGAAACAGGATCAACCCAGCGTAGAATGAGAACACCGAAACCTCGAGGAAGATGGGTACGACTTCGTGGAGATCTTTGATTTTGAACTTCTCCAAACCACAGTAGAGGTATTCGCGGACACGGGCTCGTTCAAAGGGTATTTGGCGCTTCTCGGTGGAACGGACGTAGAGCCGGGACCAGCGCTGGATCATTACAGCCATTAGAGCAGCGGCTAAGCTCAGGCCTAGTGCTGTAAAGAAGAGGATGTTGCAGATGACAGCAGATAGAGGGGGATTGTATGGGCCGGTGACGTCCGCCATATTAAGCAGGTTATTCGGCTCTTGGGGTAGATTGGTAGCATTTGTTATTGTGGTTTGCGCAACTCTTAGCTGTTCTGATATCTGAGCGAGAAGTGCGATGGTGGTATCATCCGGATCTCGCTTTAATAGCTTGTAGCTTTCCGTTGTGAAGGGTGTAAGGGCTGCCGTAAACAGGCCAGCCTATCTCACGCTGACTAGTGAGACTTCAAAGTCGAAATTGAAGGTGGGTTGTGTAAAACGTACGAAGATAAGGATAGTGTCCATCTCGATTTTCGAATCGTACGCCATTGCTCTGTCTTCGTGGTCCGCACCTTGCAGATATTCTGGCCAAACTTTCATTTGGTATTCCAGGGAGTTGGGCATCAGTTTATGCTTTTCTAGCTCGTCGTTGCCATTTCCTAGGACAATCGGATATGAGCACAGTCGATGTGGCGACGTCTTCATGTTACTTACCATCTTGAGCTGCAGAGTGAGGGATGCTGCTTGGTATCTCCGGGTTTGTGCCAGTGGGTTCTTGGGCGGGTTGAGAGGGGATCATCCTTCGCAGAGCTCAACGAGAAGATCTGTGGGAGGCGTGGATCCTTCCATCCAGGTAACAATGTCTCTTATGTATGCCCCCGGACGCCCACAGATCGCCCAGACAGCGCCTACACAATGCCCAAACATTTCGCACGAGGACAAGGTGCTGTGAGAAGGCAGTGCTTGTGATCCTGTTGCCTCCATACCATGATGATTGGCTCAATTTAGGTTAGTTTGAAGTGTTCGCTTTATTCGTAGGCACGGATCGTTCGAGTCCTTGGAGAGGGAGTAAGGTTGCGACATCTTGAATCGAATTGAAGAACTCCGTCATGGCGGCGCCTCGGGCCGATCGTCCGGTGTGAGCAGGACTGTAACCCCAGCGCTGGGCTGCCCTTAGAACTTAGGCCTCAGGGATCAGTCGCCGAGATTTCGCTGCGGAAATTAGGTTTTCCCTCCGTCAGGGTCAGTCGATGACTCACCAAGTGTAATACTGCATCTCTCGAAGAAATCAATTTCAACCATCGTCGTATTGCTGTGGCATCGTTACCTCCTTCGAGGCAACGGTACCAGACAAATGACCAAGTTATGCCACAGCTTCAAAATGTATCCTTTGGGCTATAGCATCTCTCCCGAAAACAATCAAAACGTGTCTGAGAGCATAGTCGCAAGCCGCTGTATCTCCAACGTTCAATGAAGCCTGATCATTTTCGTCCCTGGTCCCCGTTTCCAATCACCGACAAATCCTCTGGTCAAAGCATGGACGGCCTCACCACTCAAATCGAGAGACTCTGCTTATGAGTATACACCCAGGGTTCTCGTCCTTCGTAGCTATACGTTGTAGGAGGGATCACTTGTGTGAAAACACGCTGGATCTGGAATATCTCGCACCTCTGAAGACTTGCAATGTCACCAGACAGTAATATCACACCTATCCACCACACAGAAAAAGGTGCATTGTGACCTATCGAAATGGTGTAAGGATGTAGATCAGTGTATATGTACTCTTTGCATGCTTACTGGATGCCCAAGACGCTGCGGCATCGTCATCAGTTGCCATCCTATCATTGAGGTCGATGTCGACTGTGCAGGAATCGAGGTGATAGCAGAGATCGCCGCAGCCAAGAGCTACAACGCCAGAGTCGAGAAGAAATGTACGCCCAGCAATCCCGTAGAAACAATTCTACAATTGGGATCAGATAGCCGACGAAAGCAAAGAGCATAGTTGTTGTCGCAGAAGTAATGAAGGCCCGAGGGAAGTCCATACAGAGACGTTGAGCAAGAGTGGGGAAAGAATGGCCTGTGTGGTATCTTTTCTATCCCTTCTATTGGATCTGTAAGCCGGGGCACGTTTTGACATACGAACTGGTACTAAGACCGAATTGGAAGTTTTTCATAGAATTAACTTCCTCATGTCATAGGTGCTCTGATCGCTCTCTGAATATTCGCCCCGTTAATATATAGAGATAAATGTGCCAAGGATTCTGTCAGAGAACTAGACGCCTGGTCCTTTCATTTTGAACATGGTGGATGAGAGCAACGAGATGAACCAGTCACCACCCGCGTTAACGGGCCGTCTTCGGGGTTTTGGGCATATCCACATTCGATCCTGATTCTCGAGCCGTCAGTTTTTTATCATTCATTTTGATTGCAATCAATGAATCGTGGTCTTCCGAGACGGCCATGCAGCATTCCCTTTCTTTCTTGTATCATGTCGCATCCTACTGAGAACCTTTCCGCAGAACTTCTGCAAGACATCTTCTACGAGGACGTTCTCGACGCTTCTCAAACCATCCAAGAACGAGTGGCAAACGCAAAAGCCGTCAGCCAAGTCTGCAGACGGTGGCGAAAAGCAGCAGTGGACTATGGCAAAATATGGGCCTCGATCATCGACTACAACCACAAGTCCCCTCTTTGGGTCTCCCTCCTCTTAGAGCGATCGAAGCCATACCCATTGGACTTTGGAACCTGGAAAGGCGCACAGGTTCTGGATGACCTCGCACGAAGTGCAGAAACCCTCGAAATAGTGTTTCAGCATACTTCCAGGCTTCGTACCTTCAAACTGGAAACGAGCTGGGACCACTGCTGGATGATCGCTTCTCAGCAATTTTTCGAAGTCCAAGCACCGAATCTACAACACTTACAGCTACCCAAATATCTTACCAAAATCCCGCCCATACTTAGTGGCAATGCGCCGCGACTTCGAACACTCAACCTTGGCTCAACCTTGGCTCTACCTACTTAGACGTCAAATCCCTTCATATTCCGTCATTGGTAGAACTCACGGTCGTCCCAATTGACACAGCTCTAACGGTCAATGATTGGGTGGAGATACTTGCCAATAAGATGCCCAACCTCAAGTGGCTTTCTATTACACGAGCGCTCTCCTTTGAAGATTCAACAAATGGCCCTATAGAGTTCGTAAACTCAGGACGCAATCTAGAAATGCTCATTATCTGGGAATTCAAATTCTCGACCTGCATGAGGTTCATTCATGCCCTTTCGCTTCCTTCTACTTGTGGCATCCAGCTCCTCTCTGACATGGGGTTACTACACGAAGAAAACGAATACATGTTGACCACGTTCATCAAGAGCCGTGTCAGGTCGTGGTCGGCAGACACGCCTAATCGATATTTTGGCCTCGAGTACGTCAACAAAACGTTTTGCGGGAAGGGAAAGATCGTAATTAGCAATGTACGCAACAAAGACTCCGTCGCCTGTCTCGACGCGAAGGAATATTTCGTCAGGATGTTTAAACCGATGTTGTACGATCCAGAATTGCATCTTGAACTCGGTATCCGAGAACAAGTCGTTGGGGTCTATCGGGGGGCGGTGCCACTCCTCTACACTATTCTCAAGCTCCTTGAATCATCCTTCCCTACAACCACCGAACTCAGGCTCGCCTTCGACCGCAGGGACCTTCGAGATGAACCGGATCATTTGGTGGTTTTCAGGACGTTATTGGCAGCCTTATTTTCGTCGCTGGAAGGACTCGAGAAGCTCACCCTCCGCCATAATGCCTACATTGCGGCGTTACCCCTCCTCATCGCTACCCAACCCATTTCGTTGCCTGCCTTGAAATATTTGGTGGTTGAGCCGCTCCCATACATTGCTATCCCGCACTACAAACCAAAAGACTACGACGAAGGCAAATGTATCTCGATCATCCGGGAGTGTCTTAGGCGGAGAAAGCAGGAGGGGCACCCGATCACGCAATTGATAATGAGAGGCCCAGATATTCGGCCTCCTTCATTTCAAATGGCTCTTGGAGAGCTGGTTGACCTGGCTTTTGAACCGTAGAGCCATGATCCTGGTATTGAACCTAGTTCCACATTTGATATACCCAGTATTGTGTGTCGTACAGAAATATTATTATCCAGGCCACGTCAAAGTTTGTTTGAGCGGATTTATGGACATCAAATACCTAGATCTTCATCCTTCACGACCCTCACCACCCCCGTCCCAACGAAGATTCTGTCGTAGGTTCTTGCCTTTTCAACGCTTGAGTCACTTTTCATTTGACGAACTTGAATGTTACCTCACTCAGATGTCTGAATCCCCCTAGGATCCTGCAGATGCGAAGTTTTGGAGATTGCCGCTCGAGAATGCGCAATCAACCGCAACCGATGCGATTGGTCTACTAGCGGCTTTTATGTCACCATGGATCTTGATGATCTGTCGAACATCGAGGACTGGGAAAGCCTTAGAAGAGCAATCAGTTTCCGAGGGAAGGTGGACAGTTCAGGGAAAACGACGACTGGGGCTGCAGAATGGGTGTACCCTACAGGCCTCCATAGACCATACCATACCACGTCACTGAAGACGGAGAAACCAAGCTGCATGGGGTACTTATGACTGTTGAGAAGGGTGTTCTGGTGGAAGATGCGGTTGACAGAGCGAAGGCTGCTCTGAAGGACGGCGTCATTTGCCATGAGCATGTGGTAAAAGCTTCTCATAGTTAAGCACCGACAAACTTCGAACCAGAAAGTTCGTGAATGTAGAGCTCTCGTTAGTATTGCAATAAGAAACAGCAATCTTAGGGTTTGTGCCAGTGGGTTCTTGGGAGGGTTGAGAACCGCTCGGCTCGAGAGACTCTGGTTATGAGCGTACACCCAGGGATTCCGGTCCTTCGCAGCTATACGCCGTATGAGGGATCAACTTGTGTGAATATGCGTTGGATCTCTAATCCGTCGCACCTCTGGGGACTTGCGATTTGGTCAGACGGCAGTGTCACACCTATCCACCGCACAGACAAAGGTGCATTGCGACCTTTGCACGCTCACTGGATGCCCAAGACGCTGCGTGCGGTAGCGCTATCAGTTGCTACCCTACCATTAAGGTGGAAGTCGACTGTACACTGGCAGGAATCAAGGTAAAAGAAGAGATCTCCGCAGCCAAAAAATACAGCGCCAGATTCGAGAAGATATGTATGCCCAGCAATTTTGTAGAAACAATTCTACCATTGGGATCAGATAGCCGACGAAGGCAAAGAGAATAGTTGTTGTCGCAGAAGTAATGAAGGCCCGAGGGAAGTCCATACAGAGATGTTAAGCAAGAGTGCGAGAAGAATGGTCTGTATGTTATCTTTCTGCCCTTCTATTCATCCTGTAAGCCGGGGCACGTTTTGATATACGAACCGGGACTAAGACCGAATTGGAAGATTTTCATAGAATTAACTTCCGCATGTCATAAGTTCTGATGCTCTACGACCGTTCGTCTCATTAGTTTGTCGATAAAAGTGTACAGGATCCGATCAGAGAACCAGGTGTTTGGTCCCCTTGTTCTGAACGTGGTGGATGAGAGCGACGAGAGGATAAGCAGCTTGATCTGGGAGTTGCTTGGGGACCGGCGTTAACGGGCCGTAATTGCGATCATGGGCATATCCGCATTTGATTCTCGGACCCAGCCATCTGCATCAACGTACTTGAACAATGACAAAGCCAAGGGCCATAAGGGCCATGCCATTCTGGCCGCGTCTCGGACAAGGGGATTCGTATATAAGCTTGCAGCATCCACTTTGTCTTTTGTATCATGTTGCAACCCATTGAGAACCTTTCCGCAGAACTCCTGCAAGACATCTTCTACGAGGACGTTCTCGACGCTTCTCAAACCATCCAAGAACGAGTGGGAAACGCAAAAGCCGTCAGCCAAGTCTGCAGACGGTGGCGAAAAGCAGCAGTGGACTATGGCAAAATATGGGCCTTAATCATCGACTACAACCATAGCTCGCCCCTTTGGGTATCCCTCCTTTTAGAGCGATCGAAGCCACATCCAGTAGACTTTGGGACCTGGAAAGAGGCACAGGTTCTGGACAACTCCGCACGAAGTTCAGAGACCCTCAAGGTCGTGTTTGGGCATATTTCCAGGCTTCGAACCTTCAAACTGGAGACAGGATGGCCAGATTGCTGGATGGTTGCCGCTCAGCACATATTTGAAGCCCAGGCACCGAATCTAGAAATCCTGCAGCTACCCAAGCACCTCACCGAAAACCCGCCCATACTCTGTGGCAATGCGCCGCGACTTCGAACGCTCGACCTCCGCTCTACCTACCTAGACATTAAATCCCTCCATATCCCATCCCTGGTAGAACTTACGGTCGGCTCGTTGGACTCGGAACTTGCCGTCAACGATTGGGTGAAGATACTCGTCAATGGGATGCCCAACCTCAAGTGGCTTTCTCTTACACATGCGGTCTCCGCTGAAGACTCATCGGATGGCCCTATAGAGTTCGCAAATGCCGGACGAAATCTAGAAATGGTCATTCTTCGGGAAAGCAAGTTCTCGACCTGCATGAAGTTCATCCATGCGCTTTCGCTTCCCCCCACCTGTGGCATCCAGATCCGCTCTGACATGGGACCACTCTACGAAGAAAGTCAACATAAGTTGACAACGCTCATCAAGAACCGCGTTAGGTCGTGGTCGGTAGACACGCCTAATCGATATTTTGGCCTCGAGTACGTCAACGAAAGTTATGGCGGGCGTGGAAAGATCGTAATTAGCAATGTACGCAACAAAGACTCCATCGCCTGTCTCGACGCGAAGGAATCTTTCAACGGACTGTCTAAACAGACATTGCACGATCCAGAATTGCACCTTGAACTCGGTATTCGAGAAGCGGTCTACAGCGAAGCTGTACCATTACTCCACACTCTTCTCAAGCTACTCGAACCGACCCTCCTTACAACCACTGAGCTCAGGCTCGCCTACAACAGCTTAGACGTTGAAGAAACAAATAGCCTGACTGTTTTCAAAGCATTTTTGATTGCCCTATTTTCGTCGCTGGAAGGACTCGATAAGCTCACCCTCTCCCAAAACGCTTACATTGCGGCTTTACCCCTCCTCACCAGTAATCTACCTATTTCATTGCCCGCTTTGAAACATTTGGCAGTAGACCCACCCCCGTACATTCATGCGCAAGGCTATGACGAGGTCGAGTGTATCTCGGTCATCCGAGAGTGCCTTCGGGAGAGAAAACAGGAGGGGCATCCAATCACGCACTTGATAATGAGAGGCCCGAATATCCGACTTGCTTCATTTGAAACGGCTCTTGGAGAGCTCGTTGACTTGGCTTTTGAACTGTAGAGCCGGTCTTCACCCTAGTTCCGTCTTTGATATACCCTGTACTGTATCGCGCAAATTGATGTTGAATCTCCTTGCCACAATGACGTTTGTTTGAGCGTATTTATGGACTTCCAATATTTAGATCTTCATCTTTCATGACCTCCACTACCACCATCGCAGCGAACATTCTGTCGTAGGTTCTTGCCTTGTCGACGCTTTCTATGTGACGAACATGAACGTTACCCTTCCTCAGATGTCTGATACTGCCTTGGATCCTGCAGATGCGAACTTTTGGAAATGGCCACTCGAAAATGCAGGATCGACTGGAACCGATGCAATTGGCTTACTAGCAGCTCTTTATACCACCATGGATCTGGATGAACTATCTAACATCGAGGACTGGGAAAGCCTTAGAAGAGCAATCAGATTTCGAGGAAAGGTGGAAAGTTCAGGGAGAACAACGACCGGTGTTGCTTTATGGGTGTACCCCACCGGCCTCCATGGGCCATATCACGTCACAGAATACGGAGAAACCAAGCTTCATGGAGTATTGCTTACCGTTGAGAAGGGAGTTTTGGTCGAGGATGCTGTTGAAAGTACGAAGGCAGCTCTGAAGGACGGCATCATTTGCCATGAGCATGTAGCAAACCGTTCCGATAGATAAGCGCCGTGCTTTTTTAGTCAAACAGGCTAGAATATATGAAGTGCTTGTCAGTATTGCCATAAGAGTCAACAAACAGTCGTCGCTCGAGCTCGAGAGTCGAGATGAACTCGCTTGAGCCACGGTTGACCGGCCCGAACCAATATTGCAAGTCACATGATCATTTGTGCCATTTTCGTCAGGCAAGAACTACCGAACCGTATCACGATCTTAGCCAGCTGGATCTTAAGAACTTCAGGCTGTATGGCCCTCTGCTAGGCCGCAATCTCTTTTCGAGGAGAAACATATCTTGACCTAAAAGAATACCTCTTGAATTGCTCTTCGCCCTGCTTGCAAACAAAAAGTTTGAAGATCAAACCTTTGACTTCATTGGCCAGAAATGTCGACACCAAAAGCAGCAGACACGCCAATAACCAAACGGCTACACGTCTCAGGCCTCACTCCCAATATCACTATAGACGATCTATCAAAACGTCTCTCTACTTTCGGGACTGTGACTGCCCTGGACAAATTTGGTGAAAAAGATGCGGTGGGCCAAGTCAAGAAATTCGGATATGTGACACTTGAGACTACGCAGGGAAAGCTGGCGCGATGTGAGTGTCCTACATTTAATTGGGAAAGGGAGGAGGGAAGCTGATGCAAGTCAGGATACAGGTATGAATCTCCTCAGTGGAACCACCTGGAAAGGCGCAAAACTACGTATTGGTGAAGCTAAACCCGATTGGAGAGAACGGTTAGTCCCCCTCCACATCTCCTCTTCATCCTCTTCATCCTCTTCCAAATCTTACCCATACTCTTTCAGCCTCGAGAAAGAACGTTCCTCAACCTCACCCCCGAAACAGAAAAAACCAAAACGCTTTGGCAAGATCCACTCAGAGGACATGTCCCTCATCACACCCACTACCGCCCCCACCCGTCCGGGGTGGAAAGTCACACCCCTAGGCCGAGTTCTGCACCCGGTGAAAATGCGCCCTGCGCATCCGCTGCCACCGACGAAGGAGGAGGTGGAGGTGAGGAGGAAGGAGGAGGAGGCGGCGCGGAAGGGGAAGTCAGTGGGGAAGAAGAGGAAGAGGGTGAAGGAGCCTGATACGCGGGCGAGGAGGAGGACGATTGATGTTACGAAGTGGGGGAGTACGCATTTGAAGGGTGCTTTTTTGGATGCGGTTGTTGCGGATGGAGGGGTGGGTTTGCGGGGTAGGGAGGAGGAGGTTGGTGAGGTGCAGGATGTTGATATGAGTAGCGAGGCGGAACGCTCGGAAGATGAAGAGGGGGAGGAAGAGGAGGTGCTTGACGATGAGAGTGAGGAAGAGATCCAGGATGTTGAACAAACGCCTCTTCCTACTGTTACACCCGCAGCTCGGTCACAATCACCTCCACCCGCATTCTCATCAGCAACAGTACATGCGGCATCACCAGCCCAACACACAACCGCCGTAGAAGACGACGAAACCGACATAACCGCCGAAAAATCCCGCTCTCTCAACCTCCTCGCCTCACTCTTCGGCAAGATCAACACCAATGACTTGAACGACGACGGAGACGATTGGGCAGGTCGAGAGAGCGTCGGGTCGGATATTGATGAGGAGGCTTTGAAAAGGAGTCAGAAGGATGTTTTGAGGGAAAGGACTGGAGATGGGGAGGATGATGAGATCGAGATTGTTCCTTTGGATGGGAGGGCCAAGAAGAAGAAGGATGGCAAGGGGAGGGAAGAAAGAGTTGAGACGGTGGTGATGCGAGAGGAGGAGGGAGAAGAGAGCGAAGAAGAGGAAGATGTTGACATGGAGGAGCCTGAGACCGTAAAGGAGAATGCTGTCTCTAGCCAGCAAGCTGCCCCTGCTCCTCAGGCTTCAACGAAGCAAAAGACGAATCTGAAGGATCTGTTCGCTCCTCGTGAAGAAGAAGGTTCGTTTCGCTTTTCCCGTCTCTTGCCTTAAGACCATCTAACACTGTTTTACGTTCCAGCTGAATTTTCCCTCATCGGACACCTAGACCTCGATCTAGAGCTGGATGACGAAGTGCCTTTCGCAATTGGAGAGTCTACTTCAACTACGAACGAAGATCCTGTGGCTTCTACTTTTAATGAGGTCTACACATCTCTACCAACGGCAGCAGCACCGGTACCGACAAGGGTACAAAAATCTACCTCCCAAACCCTCCACCTCGACCCAAAGAAACCTCTCTTCTTCCCACACCGGTCTTCCTCATCGGACCAACCTATAACGAAAGCCAGGCCGAAAGACATCCTGGAGCATTTCATTGAGCTCGGGTGGGGTTGGCGTGGCGCTCCCGGAGCCAGCATGGAGACTGCTGGGGAGAAGGAGAGGATGTTTTATAGAACTGGAACGGAGGAAGAGATTAGGCAGAGGTGGGAGGAGAGGAAGGTTGAGTTGACGAGAGAGTGGAAAAGGAGGCATAAGGAGGCGAGTAAGTTTTCGAGGAGGAGGCGGGGTGGGGACGCGGGGGATGGGGAGTTGATGTAGTTTCGACTTTTTAGGGAAATTGAATTGTCGGTTTGGTTTTCCGGCTGGTTTTGTGAGTCTCCTGTGATGAGGCGCGCAAGGTCCGTTAAACCTGCCAGTGCTCCATGCCACAACTTGCAGCACTTCAGCTCATGTCAATTCCTTTCGTCGCGTCACGCGAGGCACTATCCTCCACATCTTCCTGCTGAAGAGATTATCTCTACGACAGTAGTCCACCGGTCGCCGATTAGAGTAATACCAGCTGACCGCACCTCCACCATCGGCCTTCGGGTCGGGTTCCGGAAAAGGAAAGGGCAGCAGCGGGTAACCCGTTCACCATCAAACTCAATGAAAGTTATTGCCTTGGTACGGGTATAATGTTCTCTCATACTCTTCCCTCCCAACTTCCATCTTCCAGTTCCAAAGACGAGGAAGGTGAAGATGGCTAAGGCTCAGATAGGGCCTATACGCTCGTTGTTGTTGCTTTCGCCGGTTTTGCTGTTGTGTGCGTTGGTTGCTGTGAGGCAGCATCATGGTGAGCTTATTTCTGTCATGGAGTGAGGTTCGAACGGAGAGCTCAGTGATACTTTGTAGCTTTGCCGACGCCGCTTACTGATCTGTAAGCTTGCTCTGCTTTGCTTTTTCACTGATGTCAATTGTGCTTATTGGTCGTGTTTTTGCAGAACGAACCCAACGACGGGTCTACCTCAAATATCCGAATCTCGCATTCTTAATGTTGCGAAAATTTTGTCGGAGGATATTGGATACCGGACTGTGGGCACTGAAGAACATGCACTTGCGGATGCATGGATGCTCAAGCAGGCTGAAGAAGCCAAAAAGGAATGTGAAGAGGTTGTAAGGAAGACGCCGGGCAGGAAGCTGGAGTGCGAAGTATGGCATCAGGTTGGATCTGGGAGTCATCGGTGGGTTTATCCTCCTTCCAAAAAATTTGGTTTGAATGAAAATTGAAGGCTTGCGATAGGTTTGACATGATGGGCAAACGGTTATACAAGACCTACGTCAACTTGACCAACATCGTCGTTCGAGTATCGGATGGTACACCTGAAGGGAAAGAACATGCTGTTCTGGTCAATGCACATCTGGATAGCACGTTGCCTAGCCCCGGTGCTGCGGACGACGCGATTTCAGTGGGCATTATGTTGGATGCTATGCGGGTGTTGGTGAATACGCCGGACTGGGAGCCTAAATATGCGATTGTTTTCCGTACGTATATTCTGCTTCCCGGGACTGCGTTAGGGACTAACCTAGCTGCAGTGTTTAACCATGCGGAAGAATCTTTGCAAGATGGGTCACATCTCTTCTCAACCCAGCATCCCATTGCATCGACTGTGAGGGCAGTCATGAACCTTGAAGGTATGCCGTTCTATAGAATCATGTTGACGCATACATTGACGCGTTAATGCAGCTGCTGGTAGCACTGGTCGTGAAATTCTGTTCCAGGCTACCTCACATGAGATGATAGAAGCCTACTCGCACGTCCCAAGGCCATTTGGTACAATTTTCGCAAATGATGTTTTTAGCTCTGGAATTCTCTTATCCGAGTCAGTCTTCTTTACCCCCCCTTCTCTACCGGCTTGAAGGCGCTGATGCAAGTGAATTTGCAGTACCGACTTCCGGCAATTCGAACAATACCTGAACGTTACTGGACTCGATGTATGCATTCATATCTATTTCCCACTTCCTACACCAGCTGACATGCAATGTAGATGGCAGTCGTAGGCAACAGCTACCTATACCACATGCGGAAGGATCTGGTAGAAAACATTCAAGCTGGAGTCGCACAGGTCTGTCCCTCCCTCTCCTCCTGCCACTCATACTCACTCCTTTCCTTCCTACTAACAGAATTTCGGCGAAAATACCCTCGCCCTCCTACAATACCTCTCCGCCCCAGGTTCCCCAATCCCAACATTAACAACCTACACCCGTCCCTCAACAGTCTTCTACTCCTACCTCGGCTTCTTCTTCATCTACTCCTTCACAACGGCCAAGATCATGTACTCCATCCTCCTCGCTGCAGTGCTGGTTCTGGCCTCTGTGAACGCCTCGCCGAAGGATGGGCTCTTGGGAGACTTGAAGCAGGGGGTGAAGGTGATGCTGAGTTCGTTGGCGGGTGCGGTGATTGGCGCCAACGTTGTTGCGTTGATTATGGTGCATGGCCTCGGGAAGGCGATGAGTTGGTTTAGGGATGAGTATTCACCTGTGCCGCTTTATGGGAGTGGTGCGATTCTCGGTACGTTCCTTTCTGGTATCTTGGGACATATACTAACTTCGTATCGTGTGTAGGCGCGATGATCTCCCAGCTCCTCGTTGGTCCCGTTCCGGAATATACTGTCTTCTCCGGACTTCTGGTTGTGCAATCCTTCCTCGCACTGTTCATCCAGCTCCTTAATGTTGGTTCGGCAGCGGTATTCTTCATGTCCAGTCTACCCCTCTTCGTTACCCTCCTCCTCAACCCTCTATTCTCGGGCGATAAGAGGAAGATTTCGTTATGGACGTACGCTATTGGACAGGTGTTCCCCACATTTAGTGGTGTACTCCTCCTGAGCCCAGTGTTGGAGGTGTTCGTTCCCCTGGTTCGTACCTTTCATCACCTTCTTTATCCAATCATTCAGACCAGCCCTAACCTCTCCTTCTTTCCCTCATCCAGACCGGCCGCATAGGTGCAGACGCCCCAGCAGACCACATAATAGCAACCATCGTCTCCGCCATCGGTGCCCTTGCCCTCCAACTCACCGCTCCCTTCCTCCACCGCTTCGGCCCCGCCTCCTTAAAACGCGGTATCCTCCTCACCTCCCTCCTCACCTCCTTACTCATCGCCATCTACGCCCGCCGCGCCCCCTTCGACTCTATGCACCAGAAGCGGCTGTTCGTCCTACACCTCGAGAACGTCACCACGCACGAGCACCACCTGCATCTCGCGAGCGCGGACGGTGCTCCAGGGTTCGAGGAGCTGGTGAGAGATGTCGTGGGGGAATTTGCACCCCGGGATGAAGGGGTGAGGGAGAGTGCGTTACGGCCGGTGGTTATGGATGATTATAATTCGGATTGGGACCCCGTGTATCCGTTTTCGGCGTTTTTGACGCCGTATAAGGTGCCGCTTGCTATGGATCCCGATTATGTGTCGCCGTGGGCGGTGGAGGGGGAGAGTGCGTTTGAGATTAGGGCAGTGAATGATAGGAAGGATTGGGAGGCTGGGACGAGGAGTTTGACATTGGAGATTGGGCATCCGGGGCTTATTTGGACTGGTAGGTTTTTTGGGTTTGCTTGACTGGAACAAGAGGCTGATTGGATGTTTGCTTTATAGTGATTGCATTTGATGCACACGTCCTGAAGTGGAACCTTGACGACAATCCACCTGACGAATACGCTCGTCACCATGTTAAAGAAGCATCGTTCTACGGGATTGACACCTGGAGCATCGACCTTGTCATCAAGCTTCCTCCCGGTGCTGGACCCGCCAATGATGGAGGCATCCAAGTCAACTTCATTGGCTTGCAGGAGAAAGGGATGTGGCCAGGGAAGAAGGCGGTAAAGGAACAGGGAGGAATGGCAATGGAGTTGTTTGAGGAGCTAGATGGGTGGGTGGATAGGCATACGGGTGGCACAGTGGATGCGATGTTGTTAGGGTGTGTGGCTGGTGTCACAGCGGTTTAAGTTATGCAGAAGTTAGGAATAGGTGGTGTTATTTATTGGATCTAGTTAATGTCGTATGATGTTGATATCTTTAGTACTAAATAATGTTTGACTATTCGTATGTGAACATTTTTCTTCTGCCGACGAGTCTGTGATGTGTGCTAGGCTACGGATATGAGAAAAGCTCGGGAGGGTCAAGATTGGGGACGCTAAATCCACGATTTGTACGCCAACGAAGGAAGGCACAAATGTCCTTGAGTTCCCCCTTATCCGTAGAAAGGGAGGAAAAGGGCAGAAATCTCACCATCTTCAAAGATGGTAACTGGACCGAGCCTGGACCAAGTGGGGTTTGCTGAAGCATCGGGAAGAGGAATTGGTGCGAGGAATTGAGTATTTCAAGGGTTTGAAGATTGACCATTTGGCAAAAATCGGGGACCAGATCCCCGAATACTCGCTCGCCACTGCCGTCCTGCGGGTCCCACTCGACCCATAGCCTGAGGAACGTCGTGGTTGGAAAAGTAGATCGAAAGGTAGAGAATAACGAGACGAAGAGGGATGTGAACATTGTCCGTAGTCGAATCATGAGAGGTGGATCTGGCGAAGTGTATTTCCCCTTGAATATGTCCAGGGCGAGATCTCGGTAATGGTAAGTGTGGTCTACGATGATATTTTCGAAGGAGATCAGATCATCTCGAAGGACATGGCGGGCATGGAATGAACGATCAGGACTGTCGTCCTGCCACAACCGCAATCGCGATTCGATGAAATCCCGCACCCAGATCTCGTAAAATGGACTCTCCGGACAGAAGCAAATCATCAAGCCACAGTCGGTAGGTATGCAAAGCTTGTTCATCAAAGAATGAGAAGCGCCTGCAGTACCATCGATCAATAGGAGCTCGAGGCGATTCAGTTGCACCGAAGCCAAGTGATCGTAAGGCTCGGTTGGCGCCACTAGAGAGTCCATAAGAGCAAGATAACGTAGGTTGGGGGCTTTCTCTAAGAATTGTAACATGTCGGAGAGCGGCAGCTGCGGTATGTACACCTGTTCATCATATCCGTAATCAATGGAGAGCTCTTCTAGATTGGGGAAGGATGCTCCATCCGTAATGCGAAAACGAACTGATCTGAGATGAAGGCATCTAAGGGATGAGATTTGGCGCCTCTCAATGAAAACGGGGTAAACGAAAATGCGGAAAGAAGGGGCAAGGTTTTGGAGGTTTAGGTATTCGATGTGAGGGGGCAATTCTTGACAGAAGTGGAGATCGAAGGGTTTCCAATCCTGCTCGCCCACGCGGAGACTAATTGCCCTAATTCGTGCCCTGGCCTCTGACTGACCGTCGAATATGGATGCTACATCTTTGCGATAGGTGTACACTGGCGAG
Source organism: Clitopilus passeckerianus (assembly GCA_944990035.1). Classification (NCBI taxonomy): domain Eukaryota; kingdom Fungi; phylum Basidiomycota; class Agaricomycetes; order Agaricales; family Entolomataceae; genus Clitopilus; species Clitopilus passeckerianus. The sequence continues at coordinate 320,260 of CALYLX010000115.1, read as the reverse complement.
CCGACTATCCCGAAATCTAATTGGGCCGGCGCAGAACGACGAATGAGTTCTTCAATCCACAGGAAAGAATGCTTCTCAAAATCAATTACGCTGGCCCAAACAGTTCGAGCTTCCAGAGCGGTGCTTCTCCATGCTCTGCAGGCTTGAGAAATCGCCACAGCTCCTTTCCCCCTGTCCTCCAATTCGTGGCTGGGACCAGTTGCGATCATCCACAGGATGATTTCCAGGAGGTCAGCGGGAATGTCATTTCGGGTAATACGGGTATGTTCATTCTTGTAGCCGGATTCCTGATTCATTTCTGAAGAGTTACGACCGGGAGTTATTCTGTAAGATTGCGTTGGTGGTAGTATGAACAAAGAGCCAAGAACTGCACTCCTGATTCGGCGATTCGGTCCGTGCCAACTGATTCTGCATCAATCGACCATCACGGCACATCCTCCTTAGCTGCTCCGTTGCCGCTACATTGTACCGCAAACAGTTGCGAGAGACCCCCAGGCTATGCTGGACCAACTCAGCAAGCGTATAATCTTGTGGAAAACTACAGGTGCAATTGCCTACTGTATTCTGCCTGAAATTTGACTCCCACACTAGTCTATGGCTTCCCTGGCCAAGTCATATATTTGGCGGACCGAAGTGTGGGCAAACACAAGGTCCAGGGTCGCTGGACTGAGCGTCCATTGACTTACTTCGAAACCACGTCGGGGCGGTCAGCGCTTTACGCATTGGAATTCTTTGCTTCAATTTCAAGATATTCTCTGAGATCCTTCAAGAAAGCTTGATCCATGGGACGATTGAACTCGTTGCGGATTTTGGACTACATACTTACGGATGAGTGTTTTTAGTCTCTTTCATTCCGGACACCCGTATGTCAGATTCAATTCAAACTGTCGCACCTAACCCGAACAGCAATTGGTATATATACACACTATATTGAAGGCTCTCGGCGACGCGCCGTTCACTGTTCGACAGTGTTCTTCCCCTAGGCGTAATCGGCAGCTGGCCATGCACTTCATCACCTCTCCGAATTCTGCAATCTTGTTCGCCATGGCGGCGGGCTCAATTCCAATCGCGCACTTCATAATCATGGACTGCTGGCGCTTTGTTACTCGCCATGCTCACCGAATAAATCGTGTCCTTCCTAATAAACATCACCATCGTCATCATCCCTTCCATCTGCGGACTCACTAAATTGGACACAGCTGATCATCGGACGACGCCTGGCCTGAACTATTAATGCAGTAGTTCCCAAACATTCTACGACGTCCTTAGTCCCCAACAAGCAACATATCCCGCCTTCGCCCAAAATCGCCTCGAACGTATGGAGGGTCCCCATCACAACAGTTCCTCCTTCCAGTTCCTTTTCTAGCGAGCCATCGCCAGCAATGGTAGCTCCTTGCTACAATGTGTCATGGTCATTCGAGCCACTATGCACATGTCGGACCATAAGCATTGCGAATTTTCCAATCCACATCTGCAACCTGGACATATACTCTCGCCCATATTCTGCGCGAACATCATTATGTGTTGTGATACAGCCGGGAGGCATCTACTGTACTACATGGATGCTTGTACTCTCGACACTCTACTACCGGAACGACATCGCTATTATTTGTGTTTCTTGTAGTTATTACCGTCATTACCGTGTTAAGCATACCATCTCGCGTACCGAATCACCAGCAAGAACTTGAACTGTAGCCGTGAATCGAAAGTATGGAACCCAAATCGCATAACCACCCTTGCACCATCATCCTGACTCACCTAGATGCAGTTTAGGCAATTTTAGGTAGCTAGCTTCGTCTCCGTCGTCTGCACAGAACTAGACCAGGCTCTTTGAAAGTCAAGGTGTGCACTGACACGGAGATGGATGGAGACTTCAAAAAATGAGCGACCGGAGCGGGGAAGCCGACGGCTCTGGAGTCAAACAGAAGCAAACAAAGTGCCCACGGCGTTCAACGTTCAACGCGTCTTTGAACTGTTGTGCTCACTGGCTACAACGTTGACCACCGACATTCGTAATCATGTACTCGGGCTCCCCATTCACTGTTGCTGGCATGTCCCAGTCTACCACAGGCCACCACCACTCTCCTAATGCTTGGGCAGGAACCAGCACCAGCGGACCTTTGTCAACACCTTTTGGCGACAGTCTTTCACAGTCACGAAGCCAGTATCAGTCAGGATATCTCGTGGTAAGGTGTCCTTCTTTTGGCCGAAACATACTTATGTCTAACCAGCATGATTTTAGTCGTCCCAGATCAATGTTTGTCGTTCAAGCCTCTTACCAGAGAATTAGGAATTTATTCGTTCCACACAGAATTCACCCCAAGGCAACCAACGCGTAGATGAAGTCCCAATCGTGCAGACCAAGGCACAGATCAACCAGTTGGCCTCTAGGGGTTCCACGTCCGAGTTTGGGATGGACTCGATGTTCAAAAGCTCAAGGTATGTAGGAAAACATCGGGACGTGAATGCGAACTCATCTCTCCCTAAAAGGCAACGTCAGAAGCTGGCCGACGAAGACGCACCTCCGACAAGTTCTGTCAATGATATACCCACCGAAAATTTCAGCAACTCGACGCGATTCCAACCTAAGGTAACTTTCGGTTGTAACCAGTGGCACCCCACAACGTGCTAAAGACATGCTATTTTCATTAGGCGTCTGCACTAGAAAATTCCTCATTTCCTCGCCGACAGCAACGCACTCCAGCTTCCTCGACGCCACAGCAGACGAACCAGCAACCGATATACGTGGTTGTTTTTGGTTACCCCCTGGATAGATATACTTCTGCTGTTGAATACTTTAAATCCTTGGGTTCTGCGACTGAACCGGACACCAATGCAGACATTGTCAACTGCTTCAGATTAGGCTATCACGACCCGGCAGATGCCTTGCGCGCCGTCAGAAAGAACGGCGAAATCCTGGGAGGAAGCTGGATGGTTGGAGCCAAGTTTGCGGTAAGTATTTTCCTTATACTCTGTCCCACCTTCTGGAACGATTCCTTGAATAATCTTCAATCTTCTTCTATCATCATATTGATAACCGACAATTATAGGACCCGCTCCAGGCTGAGATGACGTTTGGCCACAACGCTGCGTCTATCAACACGTTCACGCCTTCGCCCCATGCCCAGGCGCCTGCGCAAGCATACGAGCCTGATGCAGACGGTATGGCAGTGGACCAGCCAACGCCCAGCACACCGTCACATGGTCCCGCAGCAAATAACGTCGGCACGCCGATAAGGCTAGCGCCTTCCACGTCCGCTTTCAGGAAGAACATAGACCCAGTGGCTCAGCCTCAACCTACTAGGGCGTGGGGTGGTTCCGCTCCTGCGATGCAGCATTCACAATCGGCTCCCGTGCTGGGCACGACTGCGCCTGCCAGCAAGGGTATGCTAGGTCAGGTGTCAGATCTTATTTTCGGGTGGTGAAAAGTCGCAGGTATGAATGATGGACGAACTTGGTATTCAGTACAGACAGGGCATCTGTTGTTCTTATTACATTTTACGTTATGATGCACTTCCCATAGACATGTTTTCGTTGTTTCTTCCTTGTCAATCCCATGATCCCATGCTTCATTTCGCTGTACCCTGCACGGGGATTTTTCAGACCGATCGACAAATACTACCATGAGTATTTGGCACTGAGTATCCGCTAATGAACCTCTCCTCCGCGGGTCCTTGCCCGTGAGCCTCTGTTTCCGCCCAGATGAAGGTGTTTTATATTCTGAGAACATTCGCACATCATCCCTGCCTCATGACGTCTCGAGGGTGTTTGGGGGAGTTGCTCTTCGTCGTCCAAGACCCTGAGTCGGAGCGATTAGAGCGGGTGATACACTGTGTCAAGCCCATGCTTTAATCAATCTTCCTTGGAGAATACAATTCCCTGCAATTTGATGACAGTGGTTCTTAGCACATAATAATGAACAAGACATCATAACAGTATAAGTAGAGTAAACGGGTCCGGAGAACCATAGGTTAATAGTAGCAGGTGATCAGTGATTGCAGTAAAGAGTTACCTGTTTCTGGCATCGTTAGACAGAAGGAATCAGTCCGAAGTCCGAAAAGAAAGGGACTCGTGGCTTTGATGGATTAGCATGACATGGCGATATGCGGAGGAATCGCACTGGACTCGAAGTTCAGCATACACGAGCGAGAAAAATGGGAACAAGCCGCGTGTATGAGAGAGTGCGTGACTATATAGGCCGACGGCATCGTGGAAGGACCTTCCATGTTGCACGGTGCTCGGAGGCAGTTAAACATCGACTCCGCCGGTAAATTCTATTCTAGAGTTACTGCATCATAAGGACCAGAATTTCCGCGTGAACTTGCCGCACGAGGGATAAGGCAGTGAACATATTCGTGGCTGAGCCTTATACAAGCCCATGGCTACTTACCGCATTAAGATCCTCATAAAAAACCCATTGGTTGTGACCACCTAACCCCCTTTCTCGATTTTGATTGTTACCACAGGAAGTTGAGGCCGTGGAAGTGCGAGCCAGGGAGTGCTGGTGATGGCTTGAGGAAGGGGAATTGTAGTAATCAAGCTTTTCAGGTGTCGGAATGCCTCTCTCGCGGCAGATGTAGACGTATATTGGACTACGAATTACTTGCGGCTTCCGTACCGTAAGGTAAACGCGATCCAGGCGGCATAAGAACCATGGGATATCGGAGACTCGCCGTAGGTGCCTATTGTGAAGACCGCCAGAGGGTGCTTGGGCTTGTTTACAGACATCCCGCCCTTACAACCCCCCTGAAGTGGAATATCTAATTTCGTCAGTGGCATTCGAAGTCAAGGCAACCATCCATCCACCAGCCCCAACGATCTTTTAGACGATGTTAGGCATCTGGTGGCTCTCGAACCATTTCGAAGATCATCCAGTGTCCCTGTTACCCGGACCATTTATTTCCTTGGAAAGGAATGCTTAAAAACCGACTGTCCGGCAAGTTAATGTGGTGTTTTTGCTAGATTACGCTAGAGTCGCGTAGGTCTGCGCCACATGTGTTTAGCACAAATGCAGCTCATTCTAATCAGGCCCTGTTGAAATAAGAGGAAATAAGGGATTGGATGTGTTGAATCATATCCTCTCGCGGAGTTGCTGGCTTGCGATTCTTTCCGGCTCATTCGCCCCCAAGAACGGGATCTTCAGCTTTTCCTTCAGAGACTGACCCTTAATTGGTTAGTATATTTGATAGAACGCCGAATTTACCCACATTCTCTTGACTTTTGCCGCCTCCTGGCCCTTGAATCACTCAGATATCGTCACCCAACTAAACTGGGCCGCAAATGGATGTTACTTGCCGAAGGGCCGGCACAGTCGGAACTGATTGGAATTAGTCAGCGAGGTTTTCCAATCGTCAAACTTTCTCCGGCCAGAGATTCTCTTGCCGCAGCTAACAGCGGTTTACGCGGGACAGACTGGTAGCGGCGATCCTTGGAACCTTACAAAGATCTAGGTACCCTAAGGCAGCCAACTGGACGCGAGGCACTTCCTATCGATGAAGGAACAGGCGACTACTTGATATGTCAATGTTTTCCTCCTCATGGCAGCATGCTTAATCGCATCTCGACCGCCAGGCCGAGAAATTCGCATGCGACCGTGGTATTCTCCTTTCATGTCGTACATCTATCATAGCGTTCTAGCGCACCAGACGTCGCTTGCATTTTATGAACTACAAACGCCATACCACTCTGCAATGTTTTCAATTTGGCTGAGGCTTCCCAGCTTACAGAGATGCGATCAGACTTTGGTGAGCACAAGAAATCCGTGTGCCTCGCCCTTGATCCCGATTGCGAAGCTTGGTAGAAGTGTCCCTGCACGACGCAGCGATCATTTGACCCCAAATGTTCACCTAAAACCTACGTCGCTGCAGAATTCGTTCAGATGGGCTGCTTAGGGCCATTGGATCCAATCCGAACACATGCTTGAAATGAACGCGACCGAATCGTGGGACCCTTCGGCTCAACCCTATCAACCTCACAATAATCTTCCGGCAACCACTTCTGAACCCCACCCAACGTCAGGGATTCTCGCTTGGATAGCCCTGCTCTCCGAAATGGCTGTCCGGTCCAACCGTGTCATTTGCATTTTTCCATTCATAAAGCAGATGAGGGTTTACTGGGTTTCCATATTTCCCCTCGTCCCCTTCTCTTGTCGACACCATGGGCTCAAGTCATAGGTTCAGAGTCGTTATCTGGTATGTGTAGATTCTCATCCGATGACGATGATTGCCTGATCACTGTGTTACCGCAGTGGAGCTGGAATTGGGGGGTTGACTGCCGCTGGTGCGTCCTTAAACTTACTGGAAAATGTGGTTTACTAACACTCACTCATCATTCTCAGTTGCGTTGTCAAAGTTCCCGGATATTGACGTTGAGATTTTCGAAGGCGCCAGCCAACTGGCCGAAATCGGGGCGGGAATTGGGATATGGCCTCGTAAGTCCTCACTTTGTTGGTAATTCCCCATGCTGATCTTGCTGGATAGGTCCGTGGGAGATTATCAAGAAGCTTGGGTTAGAGGAGGGTCTACTTCGTTGCTGTGAAATGAAACCGACCGATGGCCCAGGTGAGTTGTTGGCGGTAAATGCAAACCCCAACACCGACTGACTGGTTTGGTCCTAGTAAAATCCTTTAGGTACAGGAAGAGCGATCAGAGGGAGGGCCTCGATTTCTACCAATTGATTACAAAAGGTACGGACTGGTTCTCGGGCAAGGCTTGGGCTTTCCTCACATGGCCCCCGTATAGGCACCCTGATGGCGTTTCACCGCGCCGACTTCCAAAAAGTGCTTCTCTCGAAGCTTCCCCCTTCATGTCGAACCCATTGCTCCAAGCGCGTCCGGTCGTATACACAGCATCGTTCAGGACCCATTGAAGTCTTCTTCGAAGACGGATCAACGACTACTTGCGATGTACTCGTCGGGGCAGATGGACTGAAGTCCGCGGTGCGAAGAAATCTTTTAGAGGAGAAGGCCCAGTTGTCAGAAGCAAGAGGCAGGCCATCCGAGGCTGCTGAACATCGATCCTCGGTTGACCCCAAATGGAGTGGAGAGAATGCATATCGTTGCTTGATTCCGGCAGAACGATTAAAAGTTCAAGCTCCTAACCATCCCACCTTCCGAAAGCCAACTCAAGTAAGTCTGCAGCCCTACTCGATGTGATCTCTTCACTGACCTGCCTCCAATCGTTAGTACTTGGGTAAAGACGGGGTGAGACTCTCTAAGCAATCAAACAGTTAAATTCTCCAGCTAACTTGATTTTGACAGTACATTCTCGCCTACCCGATTGACTTTGGCCGGAAAATAAATTTCGTTGCTTTCACCATGGAACATCAGAGGGAATATTCTGTGTTCCCTGGAGCTTGGGTTGGTCCCACTGCGACCTCGGAATTTGCACCATTTTTCTCCGATTGGGAGCCAGAAGTTCGCCAACTTCTCAGCGTAAGGGTCTGTCTTCGAGGCTCAGTACGTTTACTCACAAAACCTCCAGTGTGTCGACAAACCCCTCCGTTGGGCAATCCATACCGTCAAGCCAGTGCAGTCTTTTGTAAACGGCCGAGTCGCTCTGCTTGGAGATGCGGTATGTGACTTCTGACCGGATTTATTCTAGTAAAATTGACATTTATGGCAGGCACATGCTATGATGCCACACCAAGGCTCCGGAGCTGGGCAAGCCATCGAGGTTAGGGACTTGATCTCCGTCTAATGTTTATGACAACTCTAACATCTCGTCATAGGATGCTTTTATCCTCTCCGCCGTTCTTGGTCACAAGCGCACCAATCGATCAAACCTCCACCTCGCACTACAAGTATACGATGAAGTCCGAAGGCCCATCGCACACAACGTGGCTAAGTGGTCAAGGTGGAACGGCCACCAGTTCAGCTTCTCCGGCTATGACGTGGACCGCCTTTCTGGCCCAGAGCTCGTGGACCGGTTGCATTCGCTTGGGGAAGACGTGAAGAAAAATTGGGAATGGACCTGGAATAGCTCTGTCTCGGCCTCCCATCAAGATGCATTGCGGCGCCTGGAATCCACCATCTGACTTGGACTCGGACCTTACGATAGCACGAACCACCCTACGACAGAACTATTTATTACGATACCCAAGACCCACGAAATTATAGATGTACGATAGACGATGTAGCATTTGACGAATTCTGTTAGGGAGCATATGTGAACGAATTTAAATTGTAACTAAACTATGTGTATAGTTTCCTGTTGTCATACACTACGAGTCTCTTCTCTAGACTCCATCGAACTTATGCTGCTCCGTTTGTACTCCACACACAAACAATGAAGTCGCGCACAAACAGTGCGGTCGCGCGAAATTGATTGACCAGCACAAACTTGTGAGGCCCACTGCGATGAGGTCGAGCCAACTTTAATGCCTCCAAAGCAATGCCAACCAGTCTTCCCCGCCCCAATCCATACGAGGCAACGCAGGAGAGCGATAGCCGTACCGCCTACGGCCGATGCCTTGATCTAGAAGAGACTCACGAGCACGTTGCCAAACTTTTCAAGCTCACGCCTTTGATCTGCGCAAGATTCTTGGGTTACATGATTCGGGAGGCAACGACGCCCGAAGGCCGAATCATCATAACCTCATAGATCAATCGAGCGTCGGGAGAGGCTGAAATGCAGCAGTTAGCAGAGTTATATAAGAACCATTTTCTCCGCTGTTGTAAGCCCAGCAACTCAATCACTATAGTGGAACCTAACGCATCTACTTATTTCTAGTCCAATTAAATAAAGGTCGGACGCCCACTCCCAAGAGTCATCCCTCCTCCTCCTCGTTTATTGCCCAGGCGGACGCATATACGCCGCTCCTCACAGAGACTCCCTCAAGGCACCATGAGGCAAAGAAGAAGGTATGTCGTCATCCCGCTTTGCAGAGCTTTGTGCTAAACTTTCTTTCACAGGCCCTGCTACGTGATGGTTTCCGCTGTATGCTCACCGGCAAAGTTGATTTGGCTTCTATAGAAGCGGGACTCATTGACGATCCCGGCACGGTGGGAACACCGACGCATGCGGCGTATATATTCGACCGCTCTACGAATGAAGGCCTTGGAGAGGATAAAAGGTAATTTCCCGAAGTATTGGGGTTATGACTTTTCTGTTAACTTGTATGACCTAGTCCGCTTATGCATCGTCTGCCTATGCTGTTTTGGCGCGATTTGGCCAAATAGAGTCTATCACGGAGCTTAACGGAGCAAACATCCATCGTTTGGAGAGTATTCTTACCCCAGGGCCCGATGTTCATGGCGCCTTTGATACTTTGAGGCCTTGGTTGGAGAAGCACCCAAGTGTGAGCAAGCAAAAGAACTGTAAGGCCCATACAACACTTACAATCCTATTTTCAGGGCCAACAAATCATTACGTTGCGAGGTCTACAATTCCGGTATTCTCCAGGGGCATATCAGACCCAGTTGTATTCACAACTCACGATCCAGTTCAATACCCTCTACCTGACCCCAGATGTTTGGCCCTCCACGCCGCGTGCGCCAGAGTTGCCCATTTGTCTGGGGCATCAGAGTACATCTCGCAGATTCTTCGAGACATGGAGGACGTTGATGGTTTAGACAGTGACGGAAGCTCAGATGTGTTGTATCATGCGTTGGTGCGCTGCCGGGATATAGAAGCGTACTGAGATGTGTTATGTGTTCTTCGTGCCGCGTGTATGTGTATATTATCAGTAATCATAATGAGATTCCCTAGATGTCAGAACATAATTTGTGTGGCCCAATCAGTTGGATCCAACTAAAGCAGAAGTGTGGTTGAGAATTCCATTTAACTCACGGTTGCCAATAGGCTATGATAGATAGGAACTTGGCCTGCTCAGGGCGAATGATTGACCACTGATTAGGGACGGATGCTTCAAGTGTCTGACGGTCACTCATAGCCACACGTTTTGCTATTTACAGCTTGGGTACAACACCTTTATAACCTTGGAGTAACAGAATCGTCGGCTTCGGGACGGTCACTGTCGAATTTAGTCTTGATCTTAACGCAATCCTTCCCCGTCTTCTACCCGCCCGTCGCTCTTGTAGCTGGCGGAGCCAAGCGGAAAGAATAAGATCCTGATGTCAATGCTTGTGTCGACGAGTACACACTAAGGTATTTAACTTGAAGTTCAAGCATTTAAGCCTGCGAGTTCCCTGAATGGAAACAAGCCGCAAAGGTATCACAACACCCAGTTTCTTCTGCACCATCACCATCTCAAAGCCATCGGCGTCGTCTACTGCTCTATCAAATCTCTTCCAGTGCTTTCAAATGCGCCGATAATTTGGAAGCAACTATTTTAAGCTGCTATGAAGAGTTGAACAACCGAATGTTGACCCTCAATTAACTCCGGTAAAAATCCGGGCCTCTCAGGATAGAATCAAATTCGACGAGGGAACTCTGAATTCAGAAGAGCAATGTCATACTTGCTTCTATCTGAGTTATTTGGAACTCATCATGCGAGACACGAATGGTTGGCGTAATTCTAGCCAATAGGTGAGACAATAATCCCAGCGCAAACAGCGTCAATCTCACATATTTTCGTTCGGCCTACAGGGATATATTACTCATCCTTTACGTCCATGTCTGCGGCGAACCATTCGGATTTACTCTGACGCGATATCATCTTGCCCGCTCATACGAGGACAGTCTTCATTCCTCCCAGATTGCCATGGGCACAATTCTTTCACACCCCGTCGGCACCGACGACTCTGGGCGTGGTCTGTACCGTATATGCTTTTCAGCAACGAACCCACGGCGCATCGGGAAACGAAGTACCCCATCCTCACCCGAGTTTTACAATGCCAAACCAACCACCTCGCCCGGATTGCATCCTCCAACACCCGCCAAGCCCAAATCCTCCGCTCCGAAATCTACCGATCCCTACGCTGGGCGAGGTATCAAAAACCCCTTAGGCGTTGTCAAGAACGCTGAGGACTCCTTGAGTACAGATTTACCAGGTTCTACAACCTCGCCCCACGGCACCTGGCACATATGGACTCGAACTCAAAGTGAATCATTCTCAAACGTTATACTACCTTCCTTCGCGGGCCCAACAGCCACGCCCAAGCCCAATGTTCTATTCCGTGGTCAAGGTCGGCTTGGAGAGTTCTTTCGGGCTTGCTTCGGCCCTGGCGGCGAGTACATCGCTCTTCCTGCGTCAACGCAGCCAATGCAAGAAAGTCAAACTCGCCAGGAATTATCATTGAGAGTTGCATTTACCGGCAGGATGGCCCACCATAGCGCTCCTCCCGGGCTAGTCGTGGGAGAATTCTGCCTTGGGACCTGTATCGTACTGGTAATGGTGACTCTACATTTGAGAAAGCGGTCACTTCTGGGTAGGTTATATTTGGCGTTCCTCTCCATTCAAGTTTAGCTAATTCCATTTCTAGGTATATGGGGCAAAAAGCAACCTCGGCGTACCCGATCCTTTTCTGCCCACCCAAGTCTTTTCACCGACTGGGAGCGAAGAATTGACTTCGCGCCCCTCTTCCTCTCTTTCATTCCCGATCCACCACTCCCCGTTCTGCCCTTCCCCGATCCCGCCCTGTTTGACCTTCCGTGCCTTGCTCCTCGCTCACAAAGACTATACAGATTCAGATTTTCAACCGAAATCCAAACCCAAGAAACCAAGCGGGTCACGTTTCTGGCGTTGCTCTGGGCCTTTCTTGCGATTCAAAAGGATGAGGCTATGTTCAGGGAGGGGAGAATCCGTCGACGGTGTTTGTCTGCTGCTGAGGCTGTACCTGCCGCGACGACAGCATTCATTGAAGAAGTGGGCGAGGATATGGGAGGCATGCAAAATGTTGGGATTCGGATGATTTCAAGATGCACTGGCGAACGTCATTATGTGCATTCAAGGCGTCGATGGGAAAGGGACAGAGATAGGGTGGATGTGGATGAGCTAAACATGATCCTGGACGGCTTGCTGCGGCACCCCGCTCTGGAAGCTCAACGGAGCAATCGGATTACTTATGGCGACGCTGCGCAGGTGGAGGCGGGGGAGGATACCATGGTTGAGCCAGTTGCTGGGTGGCAAGATTTAGAAGGAGTGAAGTTACGAGTGGAAGGTGCTATTGCACAGATTGACGATGAATATCGCGGTGTTGTGGACAGACCGCATACTCTGGCGCTCTTGCAGGCGAAAATGAATTTGGTGAAGGAGAAGTGGAGGAACGCACACCATCTGCAGAGAGGACAGACAGCCAAGGAAGGGTAAGGGTATCGAACAATTGTGGATTGGAGGGTTTGCTAAATGTCAGTTCTATTTATAGATTCCCCATCCAAGGCCCACGTCTCTCCCCAGACTCAAGCATCTTCCTCGACCTTGATCAGCAAGCCGACCAACTCCTCCAGGAAAGGACACGTGGGCTCAAAGCAAAGTTAGCTGGAGTCAAGAAGTTCCTGTATGGCGAGGGAGACGACGGGGCTGCGGACTTGTACAAGAAAGCCATGGATGCCTTGAAGGCGGAGAAGGCGCTTGCTGTTGATCAGTTGGGAGGGCAGAAGGCAGAGCGACGCCTTGGAGTTGATTCAGAGCAGACGACCCTCTGCGGGGACCACGAAGAGCAAAGTAAAATCTTCGGATATGAGAAATGGAGGGAGATGATATCACTTGTGAATGAACTAGAGAAGGAAGTGGTTGTTTTGGAATTCGATGAGGTTTGTCTGTTGCTTTCATTCCAAAACGCATGTTCTAATCCCGGTCATGGAAATAGGAAATAGCTCAGAGCACTCCTAGGCTGGGGCCGTCCACTACAGGAATGAAGGCTTTACGAAGCTTCAAGAACGCCTCTGGGAAATATTTCTACGTCCTTACGTCCACACTCGGATCTCAGCCCACGGTCCCTATCACTCCCACCGCGTCCTCATCTTTTTCTGCGTCAATATCCACGTCCACATTTGCAGACTTTCACTGCACGAGCTTCGAATTCGAGCACCCCGTCCCGGGAGACAACCCAGCCGACGCTCCATATCCCTCGATCGCATCAAGAGTCGTTGCAATGCACAAGAACCCAGTGCATACGGTACAAATGAGGGAGCAGGTGAATGTGGAGAAGTCGGAGAAGGAAGGGTTGTTGATGAATATGAAGGAGAGGGGAGAGGTTTGGGGGATGCGGGAGTGGCAGCGAGGCCGGGAGGGAGGGGTGGAGGAAGAGGTTCTCGCTGGGTTAGAGACTGCGCAACCGGTGCTGCAGCCACAGGCACCCAAAAGGAATAATTCACAATCACGAGGAAAGAGGCCTGGCAGGAGGTCAAGGATGGGAGGTTGGATTTGAAGGACTTTTTATTCGGAGTATTCGCATTAATGAATTCTTTCATGGACAATCTTTTGCGTATTAGTACTGTACGACATTTTAGGAAATGTATTCAGAGGATATATGGACCTGTGTACTATAGCAACCACCAAAACCTGTAGCTAGATCGTACGACATACTACTACATGTAACATTCTAGACATGTACCAAAGCAGCAAGCCAAGAACGTGAATCCAAGAGAATTATCAATACAAGTCTTCCTGGCCGGCAGCCAAACCACCGAAGTAGCACGTCAGTGCCTTGAGCTTCGAACCCATCCACTCTTCTTCTACCTCCACCGCTTCCTTCTTCGCCAACATCCCTGGTGCCTGCTCCGGCAGCTCGAGGTCCAGACTCATGTTCTGCGCGGCGTTTGGGCCTTCCATCGTGACCTTGGCTCCGGCAACTCCAGCATTCGCTTCACCGATTTTGGGGTTCTGCTTCTCCAACTCAACCTCAGTGGCGTTTACGTTCGCGTTTGCGGTAGGAGGATTTCTCTCCATTTCCCTGACCTCGTCTGAAATGTCAAGCAAGCTGCTGATTTCTGAGAGGCAGGTGTTGCGGGGGAGATAGTACGCGATGTTGGGTGTGATTTGGCGGGTTAGGCGGAAGAGTTCGTCGCCTGGGATGGGTTGGATTGAGGCGAGTGAGTATTCGGGGTGTGCTTCGATCGGTAATGGGAGTTCTGACGTTGAGGAGGTGGACGGTAAGGTGGAGGAAGTTGACTCGGGATTAGTGCCCAAGAGGTATGAGGGACCGCCCCATGGTGGGCTGAGGAAGACCACGTCGATTTTTCGTGCATTCGGGGAGCGGGAGTGGGAGAGGGAGAGGTAGGATTTGGCAAAAGACCTGTAGTCCGCGAGGATAAATTCGATACGGTCCGCTACGCCGTAGATTTGCGCGTTGTGCCTTGCGAGGGACAGTCTGGTCGGAGAGGTGTCGAGTGCAATGACTAAACCGTTCCGAGTCGGTTAGTTTTCGGTGTTTTTGGCTTAAATTGAGGAGGAAAGAGGCGTACCTCTTTGACAGGTTTTAGCAAATGCGATGGCATTGCCACCAACGCCGCAGAAAGCGTCTAGTATGGTGTCGCACCGACACCGTTCTGCAATTTGGTCGGCTACGAGTTCGGGAGTGACGCTGTACCATCCCTCTTCATCCAACAAGCATCCCTGCGAGTACAGGGAGAAGTAGCGGTATCGCTGTGAAAAATCTTGTGTTTCAACGTCTGAGTGTGTAGAGCAGGGAAAGGTGCTTGATGGACGCACATTTTTTCAGATGGTCGGGCACTTCGGTGGCCTTGGTGTAATGAGGAACCAAGCCTGTGGCGTCGTATTTCTTGACATAATTCCAGTCCCCGTTTTCGACTCGGAAAGACGTGTCCTGGGCTGGCTTTGTCTTTTGCCTCTTTGTTGGTCGTTCCGCCGCTCGGGTCTGCACCAGCGCAGGTTTTGGTGTCACTGGATCCGCTGGAGTTGGCTCAACAGCTACAGAACTTGAACTTGAAGGTTCAGCTTGCTTGAATGCACTGAGAACGAATCCTGAAAGCCCTGTTAGGCCTCCTTTGCCAGATTTTCGTTTGCCCATCGTAAGCGTCGTTCGTGAGCATGGCTGATGCTCCTGACAGCCAAGTTCGCACGTTCGAAATTTCGCGATTAGATCAAGGCTTCTCCATTGACCTCCACCTCCTGGCCCTCTGAGGTCCTGTGGCTTTTTCTATCTGACTTTATCCCTCTCTTCTTCTGTTCCCAAATACTTCTTACTATCGCAATAGTTTATTGCCGATTTCTCCATTTTAATGGGATTCCATTCGGCGGAAATTAAGGAACTCCCGGTTTCTAGCCTCTGCGCCATATGTCCATGCTCTTAGCTGGAATCAAGGAACATTTACTGAGGACGGACTTCAATGCTTACTATGCTTACTCCAAATTACCGGAACTTTGGTCATGCCTATCGAGCTCCTATCCCAGTTTTGCTTCGGGTTAGCCAGGAATCTGGGTCAGCTCAGAAGACGGCGGGACGGCAAACTTGTCATTCCAATTCACGTTTTGTAACTTGAAAGTGCAGTCGGATCCTGCCGTTTATCGTGATGCAAAGGCTGTCACTGGTCTGGATCATTGCGTTCTTGACCACGACAGTTCAAGCAGAGCTTCTATCATCACTCGACTCGACATCGCCCACATGGGCACGTGTGTGTGCCCAGTCATACCTATCCGACGGTCGCAACATCTCGTCAACATCAGAGGCGCTTGAAGCGCTTGCTATCCTCGTCCATCATCAGAATCCAGATATGTCAATACCAGAGGTTCGGTTGCCACAGAAGCACTTTCGATGGCTGCAGATGGACGCCATCTATCGTCGGTTTCGAAGCATGTCTTCTTCGGTACAACTTCGCTGCGGTGGGTGCAGACGAAAAATAATATCGTCCAGGCTCTTACGCAAACGCCCGTTGAATACCGACCTGACAATCTATTGAACAGTTTTAAATAGTGCAGATGATAGTAAGCTACCCCAGGGATCGCATCACTCTTTGATACTCGATCTTCTTCCGCTCCATGGGGTCAAAAGTACTCACTTCTCTTCCACCACCATCGAGCCGTGTCGCCCTGTCACTTGCTCTTCCTCATATGACCATACGGCCTTCATCTTTGTCTAGCCACAAGCACACTAGCCCTTTTTCGAATTCAGACATGGCCATCCTGATGCGCCTGTCTCTACTCAACTGGATCTTAGGATCACGGGTCCCTCCAAGTGTCGGTCAACTCGCCCATCAGTCATCCACGTTACCCCGCCCAGATACACAGCGTCATCCTCAAAGTAGTCGCGTGGTGCAGGTTAATCCAGTGAGTACCCGATCCGGTGTTAACAGAGCAGAGTATCCAGGTAACCATGAACGTCTCACTGGCAGATGCGATAACACAGACCAACAGTCCTTCAATCTTCGTAGTATGGATCTGAGAGAAAACATATGGAGCATGTCGGATGGTGAATTGCGCTAAACCCGCGTTTATAACAAACGATGGGATAAATACCCTCTTCCTATCCGTCGCTCTCTCTCGTTTCAACAGCTGGTTTCTTTTTCTTTCTTTACCCACTCTTTACTTAATATGCGCTTCGCCTCTCTGTATCAATGGGTGACTTTAGCTGCTCTCCTCGCGCCTGCTACTGCAAAGCTGTATACCGATCCTTCTCAACTCACCAAAACTACCTATGATTATATCGTAATCGGTGGTACGTCATCTTCCGTTCCGTTCTCTGAGTCCAGTCTTGACATGTTTACTCGTAGCTGGGGCTGGTGGAGGTGTCGTTGCAAGTCGCCTGTCTGAAGATCCTCGAGTCTCCGTCCTCCTAGTCGAGGCAGGCATTTCGTGAGTTTGATCGTTTAATCCAAGTCTATCATTGCCTGAACCGACTTTCCCGACAGAAACGACGGAATCCTCGCTGCTCAGGTTCCTCTCCTTGGCCCGTCACTCACACCTAACACGCCTTACGACTGGAACTACACAACTACTGCCCAACCTGGCTATAATGGTCGAACTATTCCCTACGCTCGTGGAAAGCTCCTGGGAGGCTCTACGTCCGTTAGTGAGTACCATTCAGTGAAACGCGTTTCTCGGATATAGCTGACGGCTTCTCTTCTTCTCTTCACCTAGATTTCATGGTGTATCAACGCGGTTCCTCTGACGACTTTGACCGATATGCCAAAGTCACTGGTGATTCCGGTTGGAACTGGAACAATATGCTCAAGTACGCGAAGAAGGTCAGTTATTCACGAGCTAACCCTCCCTGTTCGGATCCTCATTCTGACTCGATACTTGTTTTAGAACGAGGACCTCGTTGCTCCTGCGGACCACCACAACACCGCTGGACAGTTCACTCCTTCGCTTCACGGATATTCCGGACCACTTCAAGTCAGCTTGCCAGGAAACCCGACGCCGTTGGATGCTCGTGTTATTCAGACTACGAAGGAGCAGGCAGCTGAGTTCCCATTCAACTCCGATGGTATTGGCGGAGATGTCCTCGGTATTGGTGAGTCTTTGGCAGCTCCATTATCCGGTTCGGGGGTCTCATGTACTGTGATTAATGTAGCCTGGTCATACGCATCCATTGGAAATGGTCAACGTAGTAGCTCGGCAACTGCATACGTTGCTCCTGCCTTGAATCGCCCTAACTTCGATGTTGTGATTAATGCTCAAGCCGTCAAGCTCGGTTTGACTGGAGTCAAGAACTGGCTCCCTTCTTTCCACCATGTCGACGTCCAGAAGGATGCCAAATGTAAGTCAATCATCCAAGAACGGTTTTTTGCGTTGCTAAACTGTTCCCTTAGCTCCTAAGCGCACCTTGACAGCCAAGAAGGAGATTGTCCTCTCCGCTGGAACTTTTGGAACTCCAGCTCTTCTACAACTCTCTGGTATCGGCGACCGCAGCGTTCTCCAGGCCGCCGGTGTACAAACCATCGTCAACCTTCCTTCTGTTGGAAAGAATATGTCTGACCATGCTCTCCTTGCCAACCCCTTCTTGGTCAACAACCCCGCTTCCTATGATAGCATATTCAGGAACCCAGATTCATTCAACTCCAACCTCGGCCAGTGGCAGACTGGAAAGAACGGACCGTTCGCCGGAGGCGTTTGCAACCATATTGGTTGGCATCGTCTCCCCGACTCCAACCCTATCTTCAAGACCACGCCTGATCCTGCTAATGGAAAGAAGGCTGCTCATTTCGAGACCATTTTCTCCGTAGGTTTCCCTCTACCCTGGTTCGCTGAAGTCCGTTCTGACCTCAATATGACAGAATCTGTGGGTTGTCCCTGGCGTGCCTGCACCTGCCACCGGCAACTTCATGAGCATCACCACCAATCTTATTTCACCCCTTTCTCGTAAGATCTCTCTTCCTTACGTGCATCGGCGTCTTTGACTAATCTCTCAATAGGCGGCGAGGTCAAGATCACCACCTCAAACCCCTTCGTCCAGCCCTCAATCAACCCCAACTACCTGTCGAACAAGTTCGACGTTGTCACTCTCATTGAGGCCGTCAAGGCTGCCAAACGTTTTGTTGCTGGAGATGCGTGGAAGGACTACGTCATCGCTCCTTTCGGGGACCTCGCCAATGCCAACACTGACGCTCAAATCGAGGCCTACGTCCGCAACAACGCAGCCACCGTTTTCCATGCCACCGGTACTGCTTCTATGAGTCCCAAGGGTGCTAACTGGGGTGTCGTCGATCCCGACTTGAGAGTTAAGGGCGTCGAAGGGCTCAGGATCGTCGATGGATCAGTCCTCGTAAGTCTCTCATGTTCGAGGTTTGTGACTTATCGCTGACTGCATATTACTAGCCTTACTCGCCAAGCGCGCATACTCAAGGACCTATCTATCTATTTGCTGAGAGGGCTGCTGATTTGATTAAATCATGTAGGCGCTAAAGACTTCATGGACACTATATAATCGGACACTGACCATGTGTGCCATAGCATAATATTACGGGACAATGTACATTCTTTATACTCTTCAAACATTCTTGGTGTGTTGTATATACTGTAATTTCTTTGGTGTAATGCTTGGTCACTGTTGTAATTCATTGGGAATGTGGATATTCATTTGATTGAAAAGCCTTCCCAGATCTCGTCAGCTGGATCCTGCGATTTCGTACGAAACGACGTGAACAATACCGAAGTAACCTAGCAACTGTACCGACCGCATACTGTCTACCAAAATTCCATTAAAACACCATTTTCTCGTGCCGCTGCTCTCACTCTGACCACCTCGTTCATAGACGAAAATTCCGTACGTACGGTTATTCTTCCCCATCCAGTACTTCGTAATGCATGAATGAAATCGTCCGCCACCCAATCGGTTGTATGGACCGTTGGGGGCGGCCGAATCTTCAGGTGACAACATCGATCATCACCTCGAGGGCCTCTCGTTTGCAGAAGTGATGTGCACGGAGGTTTACGGGCAATGATAGCTGGTGTGACAAGATCATCACTCACTTCGAGTTCCTTCAGGTTGGGCATTTGAGTAATAAGTTTGTCAAGAGCCTGTTGACCTCTCGGATTGAAACTGTTAGGTGGAGGGGATGAGATGGGTTACGTCTCGACACGCAGCTTCCTCAGCGCAATACGCACGCTTGAGAGGATGTCGAATAAATCATTGTCTGTTAGCCCTCTGACGCCGACCAGAGACAGATTGTGGAGGGTTTGTGTTAAGAAGAATAAGAGATGCAGGAGTTGGCTGCCAGTGTATGCCCCGAACGAGAGTGATAGATCGGCTAGGGAGAATGAAGGTGTTTGATACCGTGATGGAAATGGTATTTGGACAGAGGTTGATGAAGAATTCACAGCCTTCGGCTCAATATCCGTCTGGTTTGAAGTGTTGTCTGCTCGGACATATAAGGGACAGTCACTCTTGAAAGAAACCGACAAGTATTTCAGCCGATCCCAGTCACATATGGCGGAATAGAAGGCGGAGAAGACGTTCCTGTCTTTTCCAGTACGATCGGACATCCCCTCCTGTCTCAATGTACATTTTTCGACTCGCCTCAGCATAGCAAGCGAGTTTAGGAGGGGGTAAAATAGCTCAAAGGCCATCCCAATCTCGGTGATGGAGGGCGCAGAGAAACGGAGAATAGCGGAATAGGCCTCGTTGGTGTCCGTGTATGGGTTAACATGATCCCACCATTTATATAAATAGCAAAGAGGGAGGAAACGGCCTGATAATGACACGTTTTGTTCGAAGTGCGTTAGGTATGGCCTGAGCTCAGGTTGCATATAGAGGGCGTAGACCAAACTCTGAGGCTGAGTGATTGGGTTTCGGGTTCCAATCGTGGAATAGAGAACTTGAAGAATTGGTTTCCACGACCTCTGTACGAGCGAGTAACCGAGGAGAGCTTTATTAGTTGAGCGTATCAGGTACGCAGGAAGATAGGTGGAGTTTGAGGGAATAGTATATCCTGCAATTAAGAGCAGGAGGCTGGTTGGAAGACGATTGATTCGGCTAGTACCACGGCGAGTACAGCCTCCTGTTTGACTTGAGGTTGAATACGGGGGGTTTGTGACAGAAATGGAGGGTGTGTTGGCATGGATAGGGAGGATCCTGAAATTCAGCACGTGTTGTTCGGAGGAAGAAGTGCCTGAAGAAGTGTCATCGCCCAAATAAAGGGGAACTATGCTTCCTATCTTGACAGAGATGCCGGTATCATCCTCGGACGAGAACACGTAGGATGCGTCGTATAATACATGAAGAGAATGGACAGTGTGAGAATCCGGTCGCCATGCTTTGTAGTTTGCGGTAGACAGTAATTTGATTGTGGGTTCTGGAGGTCTGGGCGGAGCGAGTCCGCATACGAAGCCGTTGAATTTAGGGCTTATGGCGAGCAAAATTTGAACAAACGGCAAGTGGCCGTCACTCTCTTTTCCCCTACTGTTGTAGATCTCTGTATTAAAACGAGTAATCATGCAGTAGAATCGAGATAAACGTACAGTAAGGTGTCGTGTCGATTGGATACCCTTCGGGTATCAATGTGACTGTAGATAAACTGCTTAAGGAATTTATGCTTAGAATTGCACATGCCAGGGCCATTCAGAGTGCTTCATACCTTATTTCTAAATAAACCAGTGTCTCGAGTGTCCCCAGTGTCCCGAGAGCCAGTGTCCCAAGAGTATCGAGAGTTCCGATCCCAATCCTTCTGCTCCGCAACGAGGACGATTTGAACACCTGAGAAACACCTATGTGGACCGTGATCAAACACCACACATAGCATGCATAGGTGCTCATCCCATATTGGCGATCGTTCCGAAGAATATATAGAATTGCTTTGAGAAATGCAGTATGCTGGGGTGGGACCATACAGAGGCCATCATACTGGTGATAATACTAGATGAAGTTTCACAGCACGGGTACAATTGTGTCGTTGTCAGATCTTTGCCCAGTCCGAGTCTTTACTCATGATCCACGATCATCGGTCCGGGAAGGTAATGCTGCTACTAAAAATAAATGTATTGACACGGGGGGTCTTAGTGAAATTGGCGTATCCAAGCTACTGAATGTGTGTGAAGGCCACCAGTATATAGCCATGAGCTACCCAACCAATTCCTATGATTGAGTGGAGCGTCAAGCCGTACCGGATCTTCGTTCCTGCACTTCGGAAACATCCTCGGGAGATCGGGAGATGACTAATGCTCCCTGGTATGCCAAATCCATTGCAAGCTTGGTTTGGCACAATGAGCTTGACTACGCAATGTCCCTCACCTAATGAAATCTATACACTTGATGGTATATTTCTGTCTTCCCCCTGTGCGTAGGAGTCGCAGGTTTCTTTATGGCGTGCGATGCACAGCATGAATGCAGTTCAGTGGACAATATTTTCTTCCCTCTTCCCTTCGTCAATTACAAGAGTGAAGACCAACTCAAGGACGGCGATTTTGATCATAACCTATCATAGGAATGATGAGACTAAATATGATAAGGCAAAACTGCGGCCATTTGGACCTCTTCAAGGTTTCTTTTGCTTACACGAAGAATTAGGCTCCAGTCGTGCCTGGCGAAATGCATGTGTTCCTTTAGAGTATGCGAGCATGTTGTTTACTAAGTTTTCTCCCGTGAAGTACGGATTTGCTCGCTACTCACAACCCAACATCCTGAAAAGTGGTGGATTACGTAAATACAGGGCTCCTGGGATCTGAGACGTCGGCAGCCAAAGTAAAGGGTGGCGTATCTCGCCTTCAACTTCATCATCGTCATGTCTCCAAAATATGCTATATGCAGTGGCTATGAAATGTCTGCCGAAGATTTCAAAGAGTTTGTGCTCAGTATTCCGGAGATCAAGCCCTTGAACCTGAACCAGCCCGGAACACGGCCCAGCGCACACATAATGGCGTTTCTACGATGAAACGGTCCCTGCCATCTAGTGCAAGGCGTAAAGCGCCAAACGTGAGGTGTGAGTCGAACTACTACCCTTAAACCGTTTGATCTCTCAGCAGCGCGTCAACTACATAGTTCGCTATGAAGATTCCGAAAATCCTGAGCGGTTATCTCCCATCTTCTTTCCTTTCCGCTTCGTCGACTACAAGGGTAGGAAGCAACTCAAGGAGGAGCATTCCGACAGTCAACGGATTAAAACGGAGACAGCAATCGATAGGGCCAATCTTCTGGGTATTGCGCAATACCTTGAAGCCAATGGGGTCCATTTGGATTTGGAAAAAGTTAGGTTCTCGTACATGAAAGATTTGCATCCAAGCAGGGAGTGGAGAACGGCGGTACGTCTGACTGGCTATGCACAGATGAAATGAATGACAGGATTCTTCTCCAGATGTAACACTGAAACGTGAATCTCGAGTTATTTTTATCAGCCTGAAACTGTTACGATATGTAAAGGGCTGCGTTACAGCTACGGTGTATTTGAGAATACGCATTATCTTGAAAGCAAGATATCGTTCATTTGGACGACGACGCCAACGATGGTGATCCGTGGTCGGCATGAATGGCCCAGGAGTCGACCGTTGGTCCATTACTTGACTGCAGAAGTGGTGGTTGAGTCTCAGATCTCAGATCTTACCACTCTTGGGAGGCAGACAGCGCAGAGCCAACTGGGGCAGCTACCCTCCACACAATACGAAGGCCCGGGGTGGCTAACGGGAAACTCGAACGCCATTCGGAGTTAGCCGATAAGCGTAAATCCGCCACTAAGAAACCAAAGGTGCCTATTCCGTACGCTCGAAGATCGTACCATCTACTTGAAAAGTTGAATTGACATCGCCTAGTCCCGGCTTCCTCGGACCCTAACGATGGTAGCCTTGAGTTCCGGACTGGGTGCCTCTTTCCGCTACGGAGTGGTGCCATCCACTCGACTTTTACAAGTCAACCGTGACGTTTGGGAGTGCTTTGGATTGAATGTCCTCCTTTCAACTATCCAAACCCCTTCCGCCTGGTCTTAAATTTCGTAAAAATGTCAAAAGAGAAGAAATAGACGACGATACAGTTTCCCGGAGACTACTGGCAGCTCGGGCCAACGACGACTCAGAAGAGATATCACCCAGAAGACATAGGCCCAAAATACCATATTATCTAGACTTGGGCCCAGAAACATTCCAACCAGCCCCGTTCCCTCTTTCCGAGGCAAACCTCAGATGTCCTGACGATCCAAGATATCGGATGGGGCGCCTAAAGATATGGGTGTCAAGAATTCGTAGTCGAACTCGCCACAGGCTCAATGGCCTGTCTGTGCAACCCATCTCTGGTGGTCCTCAGGACGCTACAACACGCAGGGTCAAAATCAAGGCGTTACCCAAACGCACTGTCGAGAAAATCACTACGGTCACCAATGCCGAACCTCGAACGGCCGTGGCCAAAGGCTCGTCCAAGAAACCTTCTGCACTGCCAACTGTCGACCCACAAGCCCTAAAAGTCAAGGCGATGTCTACGGTGGCGGTCAAGAAACATGTGGCTGGTACTACCGAGCCACATCTTACGAGGAATTCATCGTCTATCGTCATAAAGAAACCGAGTGCGAAGGCAAGCGGCTCAGCACCACTTGATACACTTCAATCAGTGGACCAAACAGGTTTACCGGCCAAAGTCAGGAATAAAAAACCCTTGGCCGCAGAAAAAGGTCTTCTGGCACCTCCCTCTGTCACAGCCCGAGTCAAGGTCGAATTGCCAGACCCCAGCCTCGAAGGTCTTGGGTTTTCTGATCAAACGCCACCAAGTCCGTTCCAAGTACTTGATGAGGCGCCGAGAATAAAGGACGAGCCTGCCGCTCTGCCTCAACTTCCCCCCCGAAGGAAAGAGAGCGTGTCCGTGGCTCAAGCCCCAGCTACATCCAAGAAGCTGAAGAGTAAGGGAAAGAAGCCCCAGCAAGACCGCGACAAAGAGCAGAAAGTGCTCAGCCCCACGAACCAACCAACAATGGCTCTAAAGCGGGAACGCTCTGTGAAATCGGAGGCTGCCTCAGATGTGGCCATGCGATGGGACTCTCCCCCGCCTTCTCCGCCGAGAAAACGTCTTCGAAGGGCAGCTTCTCCTAAACCCGTGCATGCGAAAGCTGAACCGGTGGAGGTAGTTTTGCAAGCTATGGATATCGTTCGGGAGGAAAATCGAGAGGGAGAAATGGTCGCAGTTGAGCTTCCTGACGGAGTTGTGAAGCAGGAGGATACGTCTGTCAAGGAGGAGGTAGGCGAGTGTAGTTGTCAACGAGAGGTCAAGCAGGAGGTCAAGCAGGAGGTCAAGCAGGAGGTCAAGCAGGAGAAAGCCGAATGCACTTGTCAATGCAAGATCAAGCTCGAAATCAAGGAGGAGAATACGAAGGTCAAGTTGGAGATCAAGGGCGAGCAGATACTCCCCAAGCTTGAGTTCGAAGGCAAGGATGACGATACTTCCCCACCCAGCGAGATTCCGGGCGGGCTGGAGGATGACATGGAAATGATGACAGATGAAGAGAGGCGGGTGTATGAGTACTATCATTCTCTGGAGTAGAAAAACAAAAACCATTTCACGCCTGATTGAAATAGTAATCGAATGTAAATTGCACTAAAGCCTATTAGCGTAATGACGTCCATTCGGAGGTATATAAGGATAAATATAGAGTCATCCGAGTGTCAATACTGCGCCCTCAAGCAACCCAGATGGTCTGATTTAGTGTTTGTGTCCATGGCTGGAGAGATGCCTGGATCATACCGGTGAGGCCACGAATAAGAGTGGATAAAGGGACACCACTTACACCAATGAGTGCGAAATGAACGACATTCAAGAGTGCAGAACCTTTGGGTGTATCAGCAGGAAGTTGAACATTAAAATCTTGGTATTGTTGAGTGCTCCCATCCGGCATGCTAGGCCTATAGATGCCGTTATAGAGAATACTGCCGAGGGTGTCAATCTGGCAGTATTGCGGGGATTCTACGCAGGATTTGTAACCAATGACGATGGCGACTTCTTCGGAGGATGATTGGAAGTTCTGGTAACGGTAACCATTAGTTCAAAGTCAAAGTATGGAAAGAAAGGAGGGAGAGACGTACAGGACGTGTTATCCTGACTGGGAAGGATTCACCGGCGGGAACGGTTGCATTTGCGGTGGGTTCAGTGATGACGACTGACTGAGCACTGACGGAGGCAGCGGCTAAGAGAGCAGATACAGTAGCGAAGGAGAAGAACTTCATGGTAGAGTAATGAATCAAAGGTGGTGAACGATGAGATTTGTCGAGTCCAATTGTCTTGAGTTGCTGTCTTTAATAGCTGTGTTCGAGGCAATCGGCCCAGAGCCACCGTCGCCGTTTAGGGAATGAATAGGCCAGAGCAGAGCCTGCACAGTGCAATGGCATAGCCCACGAGCGTTGAGATTTAGGGTCGATCCACAAGGCTCCAAAGGCATCAGCGTCGCTGGAGAGCGTTGCCCAATTGCTCCAAGGGTAGCCAGCACTTGCTTTTCGGGGCAGGGCGTTTTACGTATATCGAGGTTCAAACGCTTTTCCGTTAGGCTTGTACTGCCCGTCAGGTACCCATTCCGAGATGAAATGAACGGGATGGTGATTTGAACGAGCTATAGTTAGATGCACAGCGCCGACAGAGTTCAAGGCGAAGAGCAAATGTAGTTTCCGGATCTCCGATTCCGATCAAGCTGGATCATCCCGTTTTGGAGCGTCAATGTTTGTCAAGAAAAGGTGAGAAAAACACAAAGGAATTCGAGGAAATATTATCGTTCCGGCTTGCCGGAAATCTTCCTGGGCTCTTGCTTGCTGCTCACAACGATGCCGAAGGTTCGTCCAGTCTGACTGCCTTCATTATGGCAATCTGAGCTGGTAAATGTTTCATACTAGGAACTAAATCTACAGCTGGATTATTTAAAGCTACTGTGACCAGCCATTTCTGGAACGACTGTTGCCAAGCTGTTGACCATGGCCACCATTCTTCAACTTCCTCTCCAAAGGATCCACTGAATAGGCTACAGCTTCAAGCAATGACGCTGCGCTGGCTCTATATGCGCCTGTATTGCTAGATTGCTGAGGTTCTGGCTATTAGAAACGTCAGATGATTCATGTTCCAGTGAGTGCAAGTTCGGTTGTTAAAATATTGAATATTCATATATTACGTTCTAGATGCAACTTATAACTACATATTCTAAAATACTGCGATACTGCTACTTCTTTGACCAGAAATCTCGAACCCCATTCGAATACCCAGAACCCACGCTCTTCCTGACTCCAACACCGGACTGAGCCTGCTGCTCCCTAAGCTTCCAAATCGCTGCCACCGACGAACCAGTTTTAGGCGCGGGTGCCTTTGGAACTGCTTCTCGGGACTCGAAGTTGGCGTTCATCTTCCTCAGGTTGACGTCAGCTAGTGCAACTCTTCCCTTTCCTATACCACTGCCACCCCCGGCCAGTTCATCCACCCTCTTCGCCTTCTTCAGAGTAACACCAAACACATCATCTCTCTTCGCGTTCTCCTTGCCAGATTTCCTCGGAGAGCTTTGGACGGGCTTCAAGCTCTTGAGCGGATAACCCCCAACCCCACCACCGCGATCAGGAGCAGTGCTGGAGGATAGTGCTTGCTTCTCCCTTTGCTTCCACAGAGTTGCTACAGACGGACCAGGTTTTGGTGCCGGTGCATTAGAAACCGATAAAGCAGGGTTTGCGTCGATGAACAAAGGCTTCCTCCTTGCGCTGCTGTTTGCGTGGACCGCTTTTTTGCTCGACCCAACATCGTTCTCGACCGGGGAAGGCTGCACCTCCTTCACCTTGTGCTTCGCCGCAGGGGAGGACCTAGGTTTCGCGGGAGAAACCCTTTTGATTGGTACCTGTGAACTCCTGTTCTCGCCCAGGTTCCAGTCCTCCTCCTCCAAGCCCACATCGGCCGGAACAACGCTGGCTCTTGCCCTAAACACGTCTCCCCCCTCCCTATTCACCCTCCTCAAAGCAACACCGAAAACATCCGCTCCACCTCCCCTCTTATTGTTGTCCTTGCCAGACTTCCTCGGCGACAGCTGGACTCTCCTAAGCTTCATCTTTGGAAGCATGAACCTCTCCACAGGAGCGTTCTCGCGTTCGGGTACTTCACGCAAGTTGCCCTTTGCACGACCGAGTTCGGGAGAGGTGGGGATGAAGCCTGGGATGGCGAGTCGGCCACGGAGCTTGGCGTATTTGTCTTCTTCTGTAGGAGTTGAAGGAGACGATTGAGTTGCGGATTTGGGTGCTGGTTTGGTTGGTGTAGCCGGAGAGGGTGGAAGAGGAGGAAGAGACGACAGCGAGATTGGCGAATCCGAAATACGCGAGACCATTGGAAATTGATTCTTGCTGGCGTTGTGGTCTTTAAGAACGGCGACGGGGGGTGTGGACGAGGAAGCGCTGTCAGAAGGCCCCAGCGGGGTGGAATGAACAGTCAAGATGCGACTCCTGGTTTCGTTGAGGAACCGGACCAAACTCGAATCATTGACGAGGGCATCGACTTCAGAATGGGCCTTGGTCTCCTTCGCGGGGGAAGTGACCGGGCTGGGTGAATCCTGAATATCGTTGTTGATCACGTCGACCTCCTCAACCTGTCCTCCGTTGTCCCGGACATCCACAATCTCCTGCTCGGCCTGCCCCTCTTTCACAACCTCCTCTTCTACCTCTGCTTCATCCATTGCGGTTTCCAGCATACGACCCGAGGGCACTTCCTCCATTGAACTGCCCATAACCGAACCATGGATGGAAGAAGTTGATGCCTCTTGAGTGAGGGTAGCGAGGAGTCGGCTCTTGGTTTCTTCAAGATACCCGATGAAGTCACATTCATCCAGAAGGATGTCGATTTCGGAACGGTTGCTTTTGTCGTCACGGATGGAAGTCGAGCCTGCGCCAATGGACGAGATATTTGAGTAATGCTCCCCCTCAATATACGAATCCTCCTCGACCGGCTTTGGATCCTCGACCTCCTGCTTCACGTCGGCTTTGAAATCCTCCACGCTACTCCTTGAAACAATCCCGTCCTGAACCACATCATCAACCTTCTCGTCATCATGCACGCCCACATCGCTCTCCAAATCCAGACCATCAGAAATCTCAACAACCAAATCTACGCCACCATTGCTGGATTGAAGGGAAGGAGAGACCGTTTCGTTAAGAAGGGCAGAAACACCCAAATTATTGAAGAACGAGTTGAACTTGGAGCTTTCTACCTCATCCACCTCCTCGGGGCTGCTATCATCTTGCATGACCGCTTGCTCCTGAACATCCCCTTCATCTTCTTGAACATCAACTTCCCCCAATACATCCGATGGAACCTCCAAAGCCACACAATCCGAACGGGTGCAATTGCCAGCTGAGGAGGCGGGAGAGGGAGGTGGTGCATTGGTGGGGGCAAAGATACGGCTCCTGGTTTCGTCGAGAAGGCTGAGGAGGCTCCAACCGCTGAACAGTTCGTCAACTTCAGAATAGTCGTGCTCCTTCACGGCGGATAGGATGGAGTCGTTATGGGCTGTTGCGACAACTTCCTCAACCTCTTCCAGCTGTTCCTCCTTCTCCACATTCTGTTCCGTTGAAACTCCCCGCACCTCGCCCTCCCCTTCCTGGTTCACAACCTCCGAAACAACCTCCCTGCAAAAGACCAAGAACGGATCTTCCAGGATCTCCTCCTCGTCACTCTCCAAGTCGAAGTCGAAGTCTACCCCATATGTCGTGCCGAATTTCCCCTCCAACCTCTTCACCAATGCATTCGTTAACGCGATCTTCCGCAAGCTTTCCGGTTTCCCCAATCTCCTCCTTGAAACAGCTCTACGCCGGGAATGTTCGGCAGTGTCGCCCTTTGATGTGTTGCCTGCGTTGCTAGTCGGCACCAACACCACGGGAAACGAACGCGGAGAGGAGAACGAACACCTCTGGAAGGGCTTTCTAGCTTCGGCCTTTTGCTTCGGGGCTTTGAAGACGCGAACATCCTCCTTTTCGACCTTTGCCGATATCTCCGCAAAGACGCCACGTACTTGTTCGAGATGTGGAGAAGGAACCAAAACAGCAGAAGAAACGGCGGGTGCCTTTTCCTCCAGAAATCCGCTGAGGTGGGATTGGTCGAACAGTTTGTCGATGAAGGACGGAGGCGAGACTGGAGGCACGATCTCGATGGACTTGTACTCGTTGACTCTTGCAGCACGGGTGGGAGAGTCGAAAGACGTGGGAACGACCTCGATGGACTTGTACTCATCGATCGGGGTGGGCAGAGGCGGCAGGGCGGAAGGAGCAATGTCTATGGACTTGTATTCGTCGATTAAGGCGGCCTGAGGCGGAGAGTGTATAGCCAGTGGAGCAATCTCGAAGGACTGGTACACATCAATTCTTGTGAGCGGAGTGGGAGATCGACGGGGCCTAAAGGTTAGAGGAGGGAGTTGCAATGGCTCGTTGAGGGAAATCTTGAGAGGCGGATGTTTCCGTACAGCCTCCAGCCAAATATCGTCAGGGCTCTTTCCTCCCAGCGCGGGGACGGAGGGGGCAGCAACCGGACCTGGAACTTCGTCCTTGGCGGTTTCTTGTGCGACTTCCCGTGCGATGATGCTTCCCTTGACTTCGTCGGCAGCAACACCTCCCTGAACCTTCTCCACGACAACATACCCTTCATCACCACACGACCCAATATCCCTTGCCCTGTCACTCCCCCTTTCCTTGAATACTTGAACTCCAGAGTCTATCTCTTTCATCAGCAGGCCATCAATATTGACCTCATCAACCAAGCGAGCCCTGCCCTTGCCTTTCCATTTCCTACTCCCAGCCACGGGCTTGGCCTTGACGGCCCTCGCTCCATCGATGCTAGATTTCCATGCTTCCTGCAATACCGCCGGCTCTTTGTTCTCGGCCTGATCATTACGGTCAATCGCAGCGGACTTCTTGCTGAATCTGCATTTCTTCGCGAAGTCGAACTTGAAGAACTTGGCAAGTGAGTCCCGACCTGTGCGGTTTGGAGAGCTGTTTGCAATGGGAGAAAAGGAAGGGCGTTCCTTGCTGTTCATGGACCTCGGCGGGGTGGTTGGCGGATCGGGTCGACGGAACCCGACTTGCTTGGTTGAAACGGCCTCTGCTTGCTCGTTAGCGCCTTCCTTCTTTGCCGTATCGTTCATCCCAATGTCCTTCCCCTTTCCTTTCACGCCTTCTGCCTCCATAACATATTGCCCCTTCTTGGCCTTGACCTGCCGTCCATCGTCTCCAATAGCCCTCATCAATTGACCCCATCTCCAGTCAACCGATGTTTCCTCCTCGCTGTAAAGTCGTTAGCATACGATGTTATAATATGAATGTAGAAATGTTACCCACCTATTATAGTCCACATATTTCAGTGAACTATACGACTTCCGAATGATATGACCAGGCGTTGGGGCTTGAGGTCGCTTCAGTTTCCATCCTCCAGTGCTGGATCCTAGTGGCTGTGATCCTTCCGGGGTACGGTCTTGAACTTGGAACACTTCGTCGACTTCTTGTTCAGCCATTCTAATCATCTTCTGCAAGCGCTTCCCATCCTGATCTTGACCCTTCTGCTTCTCCTTTATCAAGCCCAAGTTCTCCCTCCACCTCCCGAAATCAAATGGCGAACGACGTTGAGGTACCGAGGTTGGGCCAACAAGAACGGGTCGAACTATCACTAGATCCTGTCCATGATAGTTGCGGAGAATATCTCGTAATTTGGCCTCATCTCTTCCTTTAGTCGGTTCAAACAAGGAAGTAACCTTCGCATCAGCTTCGTCAGACGCAACCAATGTGAGCTCGCCGGTTGTTCCCTCCACCCAAGAAAGCTCTTGAGCGGCTTCCTCGTGTTCCACCACATCTTCCTCCGACTTCACTTCATCCTTGACCACCTCTATGACTTCTTTCTCGATCCGCATTTCGATGACGTCCTCGTTCTCCTGCGGTACGATCTCTTCTGCCATATGAACTTCTTCCTCTTCAACAAACGGATTGACGAACTCGGGCTTTCCTTTGACCACCTGTTCAACCTCTGGATCCTTCGTAATATCCTTCGCGGTGACGAGCAATGCGAGGCCGATGCTGACGGTCACAATCACGACTCCTACTGGCACCTTCAGAGCGTTAAGCAAATGTCTTCCAACGTGGGCTGTTGGGGTCGCGTTTTTGACTACGGGCGTGGAGACTGGGAAAGGGCTTGATCTAATAGTGACAATTCCCAAAGCTTGGCATGTCCCCTTCGCGAACGACGCGAGTCTTGAGGGAGTCGGGAGAAGTCCTAGCATGCTTGACTTGATATGAGAGCGAATAGTCTGCAAGGCCTTGGAAGAGGAGGTGACGGTCGAGGGCATCTGGATCTTGACAATCCGGCTGACGGATGGAGCAGGCGACGGGACACCTAAGAACGTTTTCCATCCATCTACCAGCCCCCGCTTTACGAACCTCCAACCCCGCCTAATACCATTATCCTCCTTCCTCCACCAACTTTCAACGCCGCTCCAGAGTTCAGAAACCGCCGTTACTGCATCCTGTGTAATGTATTTCTCCATGTCGGGCCAGAAGTGTAGAACGACGATTGTGAGGATGGATATGACGATCCATTTCCAGAAGCTACGAGGATGAATCGCTGGACCGTCGACACCAGAGGAACTTGGATCTGGATCGGGTGGGTCTTCGGGGTTTCCTGATGCGGTGTACTGTCCGTTTCTTTTCGAACCGCCCGTGTCGGCTCCAGCGTCTGGAGGGTCTTGTCCGTCGTCTCTAGGCGATCGCTGTGGCTCTTCGTCGTCGTTTGGATTCCGCCTTGGGCGCGAGGGTGTTTGGCTTGGCTGATTTCCTCCTCGGCGTGGGCTGCGTGAGTTGCGTCTTGAGCCTCGGCGACTACTTGGCGTCTCTCCTATTTTTGTTGTTTCGCCTGTAGCCACAGACCCTGTCAAAATGAACTGTCAACGCCAAGAAGTTCTAATGGCGAGGTAGAATACAACATACCGCTTGATATGACGATGAGCACAGCCGCAAATTGTGTGGTCAAGAACACAAGGAAAAGAGAAAGAGCGACCCTTCGAGTATGTACATCATCAACGGTGGAAAGAGAAGGGGTGGGTGAACTCGTATGAATGGTATAGGAAGGGCGATATGGATCAATATAGGTAAGGATGTGCGAAGGAAGAGGAGTAGGTGAATCGCCCTTTACTATACTACGACGGGGTATAAACGATAGAGACGCCTTTATTGCTAATGATCCTAAAGTAACTAACAACGAGGGGTTGTAGCCCTTGAGAGAAGCGTTGGTGAGGCTGACGGGTGAAGACATGTCGATGTACGAAATCAAGAAGGGCGAGGATATAATGACCTTGAGGGCCGTCTTATATAGACTTTCAGACCGGAGGCTGACGGGGGAGCTCGAGGAAATATAGATCTATTTTGGTCTTGAGTGGATGACGGCTGCTCGATAGGCGTCTACTCCAGTAAAGTACCCTTCAGTGGCCTTGGGTCATACCAGCAGCCTGAGCGTTTTGAACCTCCAAGCCAACAAAAGATCGAGGCTTGAGTTCAAGAATCGCAGGCAAATCGCGTCGGACCACGGGCGTCGGATTCTGAGCGTTCATCTCCAAGTTCTGGTCCAAATATTGTAATGTATTGCAGCGAGATAGGTAGGATAACGAGTCCAATGCGAAAAGTCTGTGCCATTCCCCATGAAAGTAGAGCTTGAACTTGCAGTAAAGTGGGCTCGCCAAACTCGTATGATCGGCACTCCGGTCCGTCATCCGAAAAGAATGGACCAATGTTGTTTGGAGAAAAAATGCAAATATAACGAAGAGAAAATGGTTGAGAGCACGCGTCTTCCCATACCGCGACCCATTATTATGCTTCAAACGGCCACAATGTGCTTCAATTTGAGTTCGCCGCCGTTCGTAATAGAAAGAGTGCCGAAATGACGATTGACAACCCTGAAATGTCAAATAGGTGTAAACGCCGACGTTTCTTCCCATCGCTCATTTAGCTCCAGGGAAAATCATGATCACTGAACTTTGTCGACAACATCCAGCAAGAAGTTTAAGCAAAGGAAGAAATACGTGGCAACCACGACGACCAAGCCTTGTGATTGGTCGTCGTCGTTTGCGCGATGCCATCCGGTCATGGTAATAGAAAATATGGCAAGAGCACAAGCAAGAGCGATGTTCGGCTCATTTCCAGAGGGACAACAGAGAGGCCGCGGAGGACCGCGAGCATAAAGGTGCAAAGTATGTTAGTTCTCATGATATGCCTCAATATATCAAATTTACGCTTTGCTGCCCTCCTCAGAAGGCCAACCTGATCTCAGAAAGTCTAATACAGTCTCAAAGAAGCCTGAACCAGCAGTACCTGGTACTAATCCGTTCGTCTCTGACTCCAATCCTGCCGGAATTTTCACGGGAGCTCCCGCCCTCCCCAAGAATATAAGTTTCAAGAAACGCAAGGTCGAGCAGAAGCCTAATCCTGCCCCTAACTCGCCACTTTCCTCGCCCACTGCCGCCTCCAAAGATCAGGTTTCTGTGGCCCGTCCCCCAACTAAACCAAATGCGTTACGGGAGCTCCTTGACTCTGTAACTTGTTCTAGGAATCTAGAAGAACTTACGCAGAAGCTGGTCTTCAGCTTGTCGCCACTCACACCCGTCCAGGCTGAGAAAAGCATAATCGCTGAGGCGCAGAACGCGTCGCAGCCCCCTATTCCTGCTCTCAATTTCTCGCCTGATCCCATAACAGTCACTACGCAACCACAGATGAAAAATCAACGCGCTCCTCATCCCGATACTTCTGTTATCTCGGAACAGCCTCCAGTGGCAAGCAAGTCGGTCGTCCCCAACACTACTGTTGGGAAAGCAGCTGATAAGACGAGACACAGGAGGAATTCAACCACAGTAATTCCTTCTACCTTATCACGGAAGCCAGTATCCATTGCTTCAAGCTCCCTGTCCACGGCTGCTTCGGGTAGCACTACTGCTACATCAGCGGCACCCAGAACTCGACAGGCCGTTCTTCAGCCGGCTCCAACAACCAAACACTCTTCCACCGACCCAGCCGAATCTTCTAGGAGACAGGCGGGCGATTCCAGAAACCGCACGCGGTCGACAGTAAACCCCTCAGAATTAAGGTCACCGCTAAAAGGATCTGGTTCACTATCTTCGTTATCAAAATCCACGACGTCCAAGCCTAAAACCCGCCCAGAGAAGCATAACGCCTCCCTGGCCTTTCGGACCATGATGGCTCAGGACACTTTTGCGTCCATACCTCCCAAGAATTCTGCGGTTTCTACGTCCAAGACGAAGCAAAAACGCCCTTCTAAGATTGATACCCCTGTCGCTGTCAAACCCGAAATTGAATCAGAAGGCGAGCAGCCTCTCTCTGGGATGACGGGCAAAATACACATGGCCACAGCTGAGTCCAAGGCTCCAGTTACTTCGGCATCTGCACCTACCAAAGAACCATTCTTCTTAAAGCAGAGACCGAAGCAGAAAAGTCCTCTGAAGCGTGGCGTACCTACCCTTCCCTTATCCGATTCCGATTCTGAAGACGAGCAGCCGCTTTCTTCGCTCGCCGGGAAGGCCCGCGTGGGGACTGCTAAGGTCAAGGCTTCAACCGCGGTGGCGAGAGTCAAAGTCAGAGCCACGCAGACGCCGACCTTGGAAGCTGGGATTGAAAAGAAAAAGGCGCGAGACCTGGGGGAGTCACAGATGAGCACAGAGGGTGCTGCGAACCAGAGCTTGCCCACGGCTTCTGCTCCCGCC
The DNA here is from genome assembly GCA_944990035.1 of Clitopilus passeckerianus. NCBI lineage: Eukaryota > Fungi > Basidiomycota > Agaricomycetes > Agaricales > Entolomataceae > Clitopilus > Clitopilus passeckerianus. The sequence continues at coordinate 285,302 of CALYLX010000115.1, read as the reverse complement.
GTACCCAAACTCAAACGAGGGAAGAAGCGAGTCATTGACGAGGTGGATGGTGTTGAGGCTTCGACAAGCAGAATTCTGGATTCTGCCTCAGCACCTCCTACGACTACGAAACAGGCCAAGAAAGCTGCAAAACCAATCCATATTGGCGGAGACGCCGAACTAGTGCTGTATGCGTTTGGCAATTACGACGATGACGCAGATGCCGGCGATTTGCCTTCAATCATGGTGGCAAAGGTCTCGAAAACAGCCGGAACTGCAAAGAAGAGGAAAACGGAAAACGGAGGCACCAGTGGAAGATCTTCCAAGAAGCCTGTTGCCATTCCATCCTTGGCTGTGAAGCGCGAGATCGTCGGAACGCCTGCGCCTTCCCTTTTCCGGAAAGAGGATGTACAGCTCCCCACCCCACCCGAGGTGGCGCAGGAGATACCAGAACTGCAGATGGTGCCGTCTGTACCCACTGGGACCACAGTTAAGAAGAAGAAAGCGAAGGACAGAGGGGAATCAGCTTCGTCCATCTGCCCGCACCCCGCCCCTCCCAACAACATGCAACAGGAACCAGAGATCCAGGCACTGCCGCCTATGTCTAGTCAGGCTACAACTGGGAAGAAATCCAAGGACAACGAGAGATCGGCCTCTTCCATTCGGAAACGAAAGAGTGAGGCTGCCTTGGGAGTTGATAATGCTGAGGGTGGGAAGGGGAAAGCTGCGAAGAAGAGGCGCACCAAGGCGACGGAGGTTCTTCCAACGGGAGCGGTAACGGCACCAGCAACGGTTTTACCTCACCTGGAAGTCGATCTGGCCGGAAGGTTGATATTGAGGCCAGCTATCGACGACAAGCGGGGTATCCTGCAGCAGACATCTGCTGCTGCACAAGAACAAGTCCCTCGGGCTCCAGCAAACGCTGTTCCCGTCCCAGCTGAACCTTCCGCCAGCGTACCCGTTCCCAAGAAACGAGGACAACCGCCCAAGGTGTCCCAAGATGATGGTGACTTTACGGCATCAACTTCAAAGGCTCGCCCTAAGAAGACTAAGGCTCCCTATGTCACAAAGTTTGAACAGCCAATTGTGAAGGTTGAAGGTTCCGGAACACCTGTAATTGATGAGGAGTTGGCCAAAGCCATCAATTTCGGGACGCAGAAACCTGGCCCAAAAGCTGGGGCGAAGAAAAGTGAGTTCGAATATCAAGTGTATGCGAACTAGCAACTAATAGTTACTCGAGACCAGGCATACGCATCTTCTGGACATTCGGATATCAGATGGGCTGTACCTCCTGCTGAGGTTTACTCATCTGTCTCTACCTCCGGAGATAATGCCAGTCGGCCGTTAGATCAGGAAAAGAGGCAGCCATTTGCATGGACTTCGGTATGTTCGCCCATTGAATATTGTGAATTCATACTGATGATTGGCTGGCTACAGGACAAACAAGACTTGGCATCGGCTGTCCCTGCGCTTGCAAAGCCTCTTAATGGAGTCACGTCACTAAATATTCGATACCCAGTTGTGGTGTTGGAAGAGAATTCGGCTGCTGGTGTTCTCACCCTAGATGATCGCTATGAGGAGGGGAAATTCCGTTTAAACCTGACCATGTATGTTTGGGATGTTCTTTTCTGGGTGAAAATGGTACTGACGGTTTTTGTAGGATCCGGGACTTCACCTGTCCTTCGGCACTTTTACAAGCTATTCAAGTCCCAAATTCCAAGCCAATTGTCGTTGCAGAGCCGTCAAGTTCGCAATCACTTGCACATGTGTCATCCAATATGCCTATTCCTGGCTCGATGACAATTGCTGCTGATGTACCCTTCGCACAAGTTGGCGTCCCGGGGCCCCTTGCTACAATGCCACCAGCTCCAAACGCCGAATCATCAATCGTTGATCTACAATTGCTAGGCCCGCCACCAGCTCCCATGGCTAATCCTGACGAGGACGTGGATGACGGGCTGTCTTTTCCTCTTGCCTATCCGGACGATCCTGAGCCTCCCCTTCCAGCAGAGCATCAAAGGGACAAGAATCCGACCATAATTTCGGCAAGCATCTCCACAATGGCTTCGGCGTCCCTGGACCCGGCTGCAGCCCTGGCAGCACTCCACGCCGCTCCATTCAATGGTGCAGAATGCTCTGCCTCGCTGGCACCGAATACTGGAGGCTCGGTCCCAAGCGCGCTAACGAATATCCTCAATGACGCGACACTGTTTTCAATGGATGAAGATTCAGTACCCCAAGCGGGAATAGCTCTTAGTGAGGGCTTACAGAACGCTGCTGGCTCCTCAGAAAGTCCAGTGTCCTTAACATACAAGATCCCTGTGCACCTTCCGCTCGAATTGGTTGCCATCCTCCAGTCATATATTTCATCATCCCCAATCATCCTTGTTGCGTCGCGGGAGACTATCAAGGCCGTCCTCAAGGTGAGGGCGGAGAAAGGATGCGGGCTGGCGTATCTGGGATTCTTCAAAATCACTTGTGTTGAGGTAGGAGTTTGTCTTTTTCGATTTGAAGCTAGGATCTGACCAAAAGTATCGTTTTTGTAGGAGGAGGTTCTACCTTACCGCCCAAAGAAAGAGCCGCCGGATGGGTATGCTGCTGGTCGGTTGCAGTGGACGTTTTCCTGCGAATGGATCCCCAGCGAACAAGAGCTTCGGAAGTTAGACGTCTCAGCAAGCATTTCACCTTGGTGGTCGTATCCGACTAAAGGCAAAGGAAGATTCCTCGACTCTCCTGTCAAACCTCTGGCTCATAACCGACATTCCATTGCCCGGTCAAAGCACCCCAACTATGCCCTACGCAACGATCCAAGTCTCGGACGGCCTTGGAGCATGCTACCCGAATATGCCACGGCCAAGCGTGGGGTTGGCGAAGGATTCAGTGTGAAGGACGAAAGTCTTCCAGCGGGCTGGTACTGCGACCTCTGCGGGAAACTCAACTTCCAGGAACTGATGAGGTTTAGGAAATGCGACAGCAAAGCTTGCAAGGTTAGTTAACTCTGGTTCACTATTTTGACGCGTACTTATGTCTTATTCTCAATGTCTCCCAGAAACGTGCCGATGGTACTCAACGAGGTTATGCTATTTCACTCAGTCAGATCCGCGACCCAGTGCAGAAAGCTCAAATGTCACACCCCTACAATGTCTACCCCGCTTCCGCTGTTGAGGCCTTTGTTGATCAGTGGGAAGATGGAATGCAGACATTCTCGTACCTCTCCAAAGCCGACGCCGGTGTTGCTGTCAAGCATGTCTTCACGGGGAACACTCCAGCGTTACAGCAGGAAGCCACGAGAATGTTTCAAGATATTCAAACGGACGTGCCCTTGGCCAAACCCAAGGGAGTTAATGGTGCGCCTCTTTTCGGCCTTGTAGGAGCTCCAGCTGATGTTGTCCCGCAGTTCCCTATTTCGAGTATCATCTGAGCAAAGACGGCTGGGAAAAGGCGCTGACCTGTTTGAACTTTGCAAGAGAGGTGATGCAGTTCTACGGGAAAACGTACGGTGAACTCGAGGCTCCCGTCATAAATCGACTATCGTTATCTGCCTGGGTAACCTCGGGTTCTAAGCGAGTACGTTCTCTCAGATCTGGCAGAGTCTATTTCCGCATTCTAACACATTTTCTCAGGCGACCTCTCCGCTTTCGTGTGTCAAGGATTCGATTGTCGTCATGTTCTTGGGATCCGAGGTCATCCTCACACTCACGCCGAAATCCGGTCTGCCTGATCCTCCAGGTACTAAGGCCTCGAGTCGGGAGCGCAAGCCCGCCCCCGAAATTGAATCGAAATCTACAGGGGTGCTGCCTCTTGAGGTGGAGAACGGTGATAACAATATGATCGAGGATGTTTCTCCGTCATCAGCACCCGCGGCAGCAGCACTTCCAGAGTCGGCTGATAACATGATCGTGGATGCTACTATGCAAGATACAGAAGACATGCAGATGGCCCTTGTCGGTGAATCTGGTGACGTGCCGCTTCCGGCACCGACACACACTGAGGAACCTTCCACCGCGGTTCCTAAGAAAGGCAAGGAAAAGCCGGAGAAGAGGTCGATTGTCGTTACTATGGTCCATGGGGATGTATTGATTCTTTCTGGTGATAAGTTTGACGTATGTGAAGATCCTGACTTTTCGAGGCTGGCAGTTTCGCTGATTCTTGCAATTCTATTAGTATTCCATCAAACGGGCTGGTACTGGAATCCGTATGTCCCTTCAGTTCATTTACTCCGGATTCCTTGAGCTGATTCTGGGTTTCTCCCCAGTACTGATTGGCGAGTAAGATTGGCTTGGAGAATGAGGTGGTTTGAGAAGATCTTTATTGTAGTAATACTATTTAGACTATTTTACTGGAGGAAACTAATTGAACTGGTATGCTTTCTTACTGTGATGGTTCTGTTGACAGGCAGTGCCTGTAGTAAGCGGGGTCCATTGTTCGAATTTGATTCCGAGCTGTCAACGGTCAGCTATTGTATCAACACCATGAGCTCCAACGACGCGAACGCCTCCCAGCCTGAACAACGATGGGGAAGAGGTAATAACATCCAATGCACTCATTAGGCGATAATATTAATCGTTATTTACACCGAATAGTCCTGATATGTGGTGGAACCGACTGGTAAGTGCAACGTTGTGTTCCCACCGCCCACCATCAACGCTTATTACATCCATATAGGCCGAAATTGGGCAAGAAAGAGCGTGGAGGCGCTGCAAAGAGCGAAGCTGAAGGTCAAATGTGAGTTTATTAGAACGATACTGTTCGGTTGAGCGACGGTTCATCTCACACGACGTTTCCCTTTGTTCGTCCACAGAAACCCCGACCTCCTCGAACCACACATCCTACGCTCCCTCTCCAACGTCGAAATCGTCTCAATCCATACGTCTTGTTCTGGGTGCCACTTTGTGGCTATCGCCACTGACGGTGCAGCGTGGTTGTTTGGGAGGAACGGGTTTGGCTGCCTGGGTATCGCTCCCGGGCCTGCGGGCGACGAATACGTTTCCGAGAACGCGCCAATCCGTTTGACACCTGCTGAATTGGGCGGAGATGTGGACGCTAAGTTCGTGCATGCTGCTTGTGGGCGAAACCACACGCTCCTTGTTGACAGCGAGGGGAGTGTCTGGTCGGCAGGCGCCAACTCGTATGGGCAGGTAGGATGATTTCGCCTTCATTGCCCTTGCTGCCTGGTTTTGACGCTCGTTTTCTTCATTTGATAGTGCGGTCAATCGGTTTGCAACGAAGTGACGGATTTCAAGTTGGTGAAGGGAATCAAGTACGATGGCGAACCGGAACATGCGATACAAGCTTCGGCTGGCATCACCTTCTCTGCTGTTCTGACTGAATCAGGGAAAGGTGTGCTTGCATTCTCTGCTTGACTGTTACGACGTTTCTGACTGTTTTCTGTGACAACAGTCTACTGCTTTGGTAGCGGGGAGCATGGCCAATTGGGCAATGGAACCACGGGCGAACGCATCACCACTGGCAACAAGACCGCCTTCGACATCGAGCCGCAGCCCAGTATGTGATATCTGCTATCGGACTCTACACAATACTAAACCCCTTCTCCATCGTATAGTCTATGTCAGGGAACTCGCTGGCAAGAAAATTGTCCAAATTGCTTCCGGTCAAAATCACAGCTTAGCACTTGAGGAAAATGGGTACGTCCACTCCATAGAACTTTCATTCAACTTTCGCTAATCTGACCTCTCCTTTCGTCGTTAGTGTCGTTCATGTTTGGGGCTATAATGGTTATTGCAGACTCGGTCTAGGCAACCAGGTAGATGCTCTCAAACCCAAAGTTGTTCCTCAGGTACGGTATCCAGCTACGCCGCCACATCGATATGTAACTCATTTCAACCTCGTTGCTAGTTTGCTGGACCCAACGAAGCTACAATGGGCGCTTTCGTCGCCGCGGGTCCCTCCAACAGCGTCGTCATCGACAGGCAAGGAATGTATTGGATGACGGGCAAAGTAAGCATGCATTTCCTGTTCGCCACGCCTCCTCTAACAATCTCTCGCCGTAGTGGAAGAACAGCGGAGAAGGTCAGACCTCTTACAAAATACCAACCATTGGCCGCTGACACCCCGAACCAGGCTCCTCCGGCTCACCGTACTCAACCTTCAGGTTCATGCAAGATATCATGTTCGTCATCTCTCTGACACCTTATGCTTCTCTGTCCTGACGCCGCTGCTTACAGGGCTTGCAAAATGACTCGAGCTACTTGCGGTGGCGTCACCCACTGGGCCCTCACGCCAGATGATGACAATGCCGATATCAGCATGACTGTTGGTTGGGGCCAGAACGCTGCCAATGGTGAATATTGGGTTTTTTTTCCTGACCCGCGCTGCCGACTAACAAGATCAAGGTGAACTCGGCCTCGGTGAAGACCAACCCAAGAGCGCGACCAAGCCTACGAAGCATGTGCCTTTGACCGGTATTGACGTCTTCGAGTACGTGTCCTCACCCTCTTCCCTCTCCCTTATTTAACACTGGTGTGTAGTATTGCTGCCGGCCAAAATACTACCCTATTCCTCGCTCGCCCCAGTGACAAGATGTCTGACCTTATGCGTCACCCCGAAGATGTCGAGCCACCCGCATTGTGTGTCAGATGCGATACCGAAAAGGGAGAAGACGATTCTCCATTGGAATGTGACAAGGTGACTTTCCCTCATACCGTTCACCTTCTGACTATCTTGCTGATTCTGGAATTCAGTGCGATGCTCCTTGGCACTTAGGCTGCCTCGATCCTCCCCTCAGCGCAGTCCCCGATGGTGAATGGTTCTGCGTGAACTGCTCCCGGGAACCGGGTGCACCGATTGGTACCTACCCTCTGAGGAAGGCTAGACCCCGCGCCAAGGCTGCCGTGAAGAAAGCAGAGAAGAAGAAGGTAGAGAAGAGGCCTGCCTCCCCTATGGAAGAAGACGACGAGGATGACGAACCTGGAGCAAAGAGGAAAGCCTCAGGAAGGGGTAGAGGTGGTTGTACGTATTTTTGCTTGTCAACCCTTCTGAGCAAATGCTGACCGCACCCTGGTTCTCTAGCCACCAAGAAATCGAGGCGATGAACGATTGCATGGCGTCCAGTGATTGGGACAAGAATGGGCTCTGGCAAAATTTGGACAGCGCGCCTTGTGATATAATGTATATCGATATAACTGCATCCTGTGCATCGCTTTCTTGAGTAATTATGTGTTTTCCGCTGGCTGTGTATGTTTGTTCTTTCGTACTACCCTCGTTTTGTGTACTACCCAGGGCATTGTTGGGTTGTACTGGTATACTTTATGTTTGTTGTATGACAAGTCTCGTGAGGGACATGGAAAATCTAGCACTCAGATATCATTTGTTATTCTTTCATAAAAAATAATGTATATATTTTCTGCTATGTTATAGGCTGCTCTGCGGTTAACTGACGAGACACGTAAGCGCGGTGTAGCGCAAAAACGCTGGAGGTGGGATCTCGAGGATGGAGTGAAGATCGAGTAGGTGGCGATTTGCTACCTGGCCAGACGGGATGTCGAACAGCTTCTCGAAGTAGTCTGGCGACTGATATGTGATGTATGGGAAAAGCAGGCGTGATGCTAGGTCCCGGAATCCGAAGGTGCTGCTGTAGGCCATTATTCCAAAGATGGTGTAGATCACCGATTTTGAGGCTGGTGATATTGACTGCATGATAGCACTGTACAGAGCATCCAGTTCGGCGAAGGGATCTCCCATCTGTGCGCCATTAGGTCTCATGCCTAGTACGATCTCGAGGTTGTGTGCTGGGTCCGCCCGGGGAGAGTCGATATACCGTATGACAGCTGAAGGGTATATGAAGTGGCCGGAAGATCTTTCTACAAGGAGTGAAATCACATTTTTGGGAGGCCATGATCTAAGGTAGGGGTTTCGTTCAGTGAGGTTGGTGAACCTGTGGCGAAGAAACAATGCAATATCTGCATTGGGATCAAGCCTCTGGTCCAGGACACTGCAGCATGTAATTTCTTTGAGCGGTTCTTCCCCGAAGCTTTCTCGGGGCTGAAGCTCTGGTCGACTAGATACGAGGAATCGGATAGGGAGGTCATGCTGAGCGGCAAAGGCGATGGCTTCCAGAATTTCGCGCTGCTGGTCCTCATTTTTCTAACCCGAATAGGTCGCAGAACACTCCTCTAGGCATCAATAATGATGGTTTTGGGCAGGACAACCTCTTCGGTACAGGGTGCAATGAGGGGATGAATGATGAGGTGGGTCATCTGGGTCAGCAAAGATTTGTCAAAAATCATCGGGTCGTGACGAATGGCATTCTCGATATATATCCGGGCCAGAGGGAATGTCAGAGCGAGCTGGTATGCCGACGTAGCTATAAGGCCGGTTTTGGTGTTCCGGCCTTCAACCGTGCGAGAGAAGAAGTAACTGGCTGCAAGCAGGCCTGCTTCTGACCAGCGTTCGGCTAAAGTCTGCGCAATGGAGAACTTCCCTGTGCCGGCTGCACCATTAAGCCACATGACAGGTTTGGCCTCGCCGGTGGCATGGGCCCAAGTATTAATCCTGTCCATTATGGTGACTCATGTCCCAGGGTGGCATTTGGGAGGATCGTAACGCTCGGCAGAATCGTATTGGGCCCCGGCATCGACTTTCTCCCTTAGAAGGTTGAGAATATCTATAGTATTTGTTAGTATCAGCGACCGGTAAGAAAATATGTTTAAGTCAAAAACCTTGGTCATACGTATGATGATAGGTGGCCGCCTGAGCTATGAAGCTTCCTCCATAGATCGATACCTCCCTTGCATTCTCGAAAATCGACATGGTCGAAGCAGTGGCTGACCATGGAGAGTTTCTCAAGGGTTCCCTTAGTGGGCATTCATGTGCACTGGGTGTGAACTGGCAGGTCTATATATTCCAAGAGGTACCAGCCAAGGCTGTGATCCAGGTTTTCGATCTGCCAAGTGACATGCGCAGGTTTTCTCAATGTCTCATAGATAATATAAAGGCAAGTTACAATTTAAACGCGAGTTTGCACCAGGCAAATAGCAAGTCGAAGCAGTTGTAAATGGTTTTTGGCGAGCTTTTGCTCGTTTGGTCAGATCTGACCTCCGTCAACTGCTACTGTGGGAGTAAATACATACTATCTCCGACCCGGAAGTTGGCCGGACTGGGAAACTGGCCACTTGCACGTCTTTCACCACACCGCGAATTCCAGAGGATTTTTGAGCATTATAGACTGAATATATGTATAAAACTATGCTATGGTGGCCAAAACGAGGTCTTAAACCAAATAAGTTGTGGTGTACGACATGAGGCGCTCGAGAATGTCCGAAAATCACTATTTCCCGCCCATCAAAACTCGGTACGCTCATGGCAAAGTCAATTCTTCATCTCTTCGTTTAGTAGAGATATATTCATGGTTGTATATAAGTCTACTTGCGATTCCAGCTTATCCGGAGAGATTGGCTGCACGCAGGTTTGCACTATATGTCTAGTGGCCAGCTTCCCAGTCTGGCCATCAAATTGGCCGCGGCGCTCAATTTATCCATAGAATTTGAATGAGTACATATTTAAACATACTGATACCACTATCGTGTTCAGAGCACACGAAATCTTAGAAAAGCACCCCATAATATTATCCAGATAACTTCTTTCAACTGCAGGACGAGAAATACTCTAAGGTGGCCAACTTCAGGCCATCAATAGTATCCATTTGGGGCGTTTATGCTGATTACATCAGCATTTCGGCTTGACCACCATCCACCAGCTCGAAAATCTAATGGACGCGCCGTTGCACCCCCCAGCACGTTTGCAGCCGCTATCTTCCAATAGCTTGTCTGTTAAGAGCACATTCAAGACCATACATAACTTCTTGGAAGAATTCCAGGCTCGCACAAGCGGATCTTCGTCGACAGTGACAGTCCGGCTTCAAAAATTGCGTGATGCGCTGCGGGAGGAACGGAAACAAAATCAGGCAGCTCATGAATAGGTACTAGAGGTGTAGCAATATCATTTTACGACGCATAGAAAGGTTTGAATCTATTTTACTATTTCTTTGCCCTGCTCATATGAGTTCCTCAGGTCTACCGTGTTCCTCTTCCTCGTCCGAATTCAATGGAGGTTCTCCATCGCTCGTGTTCTATCCATACTTGCAACTCTAGGCAAATGGATCAATTATTTTTACAACATCTCGAAGACGCGATTCATCAACCTCCTTCGATACGCTACCGTAAACACCAATGGCGGGGATAGGGAAACCTTGTTCCTCGCGCCATCGGAGGAAGGACTCGATGCTAGACGCGTCGCTCAGGCCGAGCCTCCCCATGTATCGTGACAAGATTCGGATTATTTGCAGCGCAGGGAGAAGCACGGCGGAGTGGTGCTGTGTTTGCTTGAGAAGGGGAAAGAGGTGTTTGTAAGAGTTGTCGAAAATCTCAAGGATTTCCAGGCCACCGAGCCATTTTAAGTCCCGGTAGCCAAGGCGGAAACGCCTGTTGGCTTATGGGACGCTGGTCTTCGATCCACAGGTTTAAAAATGTGGTTGTTGGAAAGGTGTCTTCGAACATCAAGAATAAAGAGATGAATGATTCCATCGCTTTTTGTGGTTCGAGGACACCCGTATCAAGGCGAATCACTAAGGGTGGATCAGGCGCCGAAGCAAGATCTCCTCCCCGTAGTGCCTCAATCACCGAGTTGTAGCTTTGGTTTTCGTACAGCCCGACTAGGTTGCTGAAGAATATGAGAGACTTGTCAATGCGCTGCACAAAGTGTGCATGTAGCGAGCGTTTCACGGCTGTTTCTGTCCATCCTGCTACCCTCTGCCTCACAATCTTCAGTATCGAAGATTCATCGGGTCCTAGGGTAACTTCATCGGAGTGTATGAACAGCCCACAGCTCGATAGGATGGATAGATTGTCCAATAAGCTGCTGCACAGTCTCGGAGGTGCGTCCACGCATAGTAGATCCAGCTTGTCCAATACAACGGTATTCATCGCGGCCAGCGGAGTGCTACATTCTGTTATCGAATGTTTAAGGCTAAGATGACGCAGGTTTGGCGTGGTTTCTAGGTGCCTCAGCCATTGCAGAAGGGTCAGCGCCTTGCTCCTTCCATAGTAGGCCACCATAAGCTCCTCGAGCCTGGGCCCTACCATCAAGAAGGGGTCCAAATCTGGGACTAAACCCCCTAATTGGAGGGATCGGAGGGATGGGGCATGACCAGCAAACAGCGGGCTGGAAAGAGTGCTTTGGCTGGGCTGCTGCAAGCCAAGGAAGCGGACATTTGGTGCCGGTTTTTCGGAAGAAACCCCAACTTGAACTGTTCGTATGCTTCTATGTCTTTCACCCCATCCCACAACAGGAATACATCACGTCATCTGGCCCTATATTTCCCAAAAGTGTTCCAACGAGCATCAGAGTCGCAGATTATAGGTCTGTGGCTTCTTCCAAGGTCAATAGGGGCTGGGGAGGAGCAATCCAAGAGCTTCTCAATACGAAGAAGTAGATCGTATTGGAAGTCTATTATACGGCTCCAGAGGACGGGAAATCCAAGAGAAGCATTCCACCATGCTCTGCAGACCTGTGAGCAGGCAAAAATTGTGTGACGATCGGTGTTCAGCAGGAAAATGCTGTGAAGGATATCCTCTGGTAGGTAGCAACACTCTGTCTTCAGGATGTCATTCTCGAGGGGATCATGTGCATGGGTGGTAGTCTGTATGGTGAAATTGTGATCTATCTTTGGGTCGACATGATGGTCAAATGAGAGTTATCATCCACTTATCAATGTATGCTTGATCAGGGGACTGCTTGGCACCAATACCCGGACACGCGTAAGGGAAAGACTGCGTCGAGCTTGAGCATCTATTCTCAAGTGCCACCCCACTAAGGCTCTCCTTGAAACATGGGTCGCTAGCAGAAACAGGTATGTACTGGAGAGGAGTCGTCGGTATACGTCGTTACCACTTCTTTGCCTTGCTCAGGTGCGTGCCTCCTCAGCAGTATCGTATTCCTCTTCGCCGCCTGAGCTTGAAAGAGGCTCTTCGTCTGTGTTACAGCCGTACTTGAATTCCCAGTAAATTGGATCTGCTATTTTCACCACCTCTCGGAGGTGTGATTCATCGATGACTGATTCCACCAAACTCTCGTAAACATCAATGGCAGGGATGGGGAAACCTTGTTCCTTCCGCCATCGGAGGAAGGACTCGATTGCAGACGCGTCGCTCAGTCTGAGCTTCCCCATCCATCGTGATACGAATCGAATTATTTGCAGCGCAGGGAGAAGGACTGCAGAGTGGTGTTGTGTTTGCTTGAGAAGTGGGAAGAAGTGTTTGTATGATTTGTCGAAAATCTCAAGGGTTTCCAGGCTGTTGAGTTGATGAAGTCCTGGTAGCAAGGGTGGAAATGCCTGTTGGCTCATAGAACGGTATTCCTCGATCCACAGTTCTAAAAGGGTGGTTGTAGGGAAAGTGTCTTCGAACAACGCGAACAAGGAAGTGAACAATTCCAAAGCTCTCTGCGGCGTGAGGGAATGCGTTCCAAGACGAACAACCAAGGGTGGATCATCTGGAGGAGAATGTCCTTCCCACAATTCCTCAACCACTAAGCCGAGAGTCAGAGTCTCGTCCAGTGGGAAATTCCTGAAGAAGATTAAAGTGTGGTGCTCCACAAATTGTGCATGCAATGAGCGCTTCAGGGCTGTTTTTGTCCATCCTCTCACTCTCTGCCTGACTATCTTCAGTATATGAGGCCCGTCGGGCCCGGAATCAACGTCATCGGATCGTAGGATGAGACCGCAGCTTGATGGAATGGACAAACTGTCCAACAAGCTGCTGCACACCGTCGGGGATGCGTCTAGGCCGAGTAACTCTAGCTTGGCCAATGTGACGATATCTGTCACCGGCAAGTGGCCCACAGGCTCGGAGATCGAGTTTTCAAGAGTCAGAAGCCGCAAGTTTGGGGTGGTGTCGAGGAACCCCAGCCATTGCTGAAGAGTTGGGGGAGGGTTCATGGTTATTGTGCGACACTTCACCACAAGTTCCTGAAGCCTGCTCCCTATCACAATGAAGGGGTCCAAATCTGGGAATACACCCCATAATTGGAGGGATCGAAGGCAAGGGGCATGTCCACTAAACAGAGGGCTTGAGAGGAGGCTTTGTTGGTTCTGCTCCAAGCCAAGGAACCGGACATTCGGTGCGGGCTGAAGGAGGAATTCGGACATATATTTCTTGTATTCTTGCACCGCGTCGCCTTCCCACACCAGGTTTACATCCCGCCATCGTGTGCTATGCTTAAAGAGAAGGTCGAGATAGGCAGCAGGCTCGCTGACATCCGACTCCCTTTTGATAGCCATATTGATAACATTACCCTTTCCTCCAAGATCGATAGGAGAAGGGAACGAACGATCCAAGAGCCTCTCGAGGCGAGGGAGTGGGTCGTGTTGGAAGTCTATTATGCGGGCCCAGAGGATACCGTATCCATGAGAAGCATTCCTCCATGCTCTGCAGACCTGTGAGCAGGCAAAGGTTGTGCGACGATATTCTGGGATGTCCTTGTCTGTGTTCAGCAGGAAGATGCTACGAAGGACATCCTCTGGCAGGTTGCATTGGAGTTGGGATTCGCTGCCTGTCTTAGGAGTGACACTCTCTTGTAGATCAGAGTTGGTAGTCTGCGAGATGGAGGTATAATCCTCCATCGCAGTTTGCGCGATTGCAATGGTCAAGAGAGAGTTAGCAATCTTAGCGACAGTGCTACGGTGACCGGTGACCATTGACATCAGCTGGCATTGATCGTACGATCAACTGAGTCGAGTCGCATATCCGGCCTGAGCCCAGTTCAACAGGGTAAGCCGAGCTCAAGTTGCCCAAGGTAGCTCCTGGTGTTCAAGCTTTGCCCAGTACGAAAAACGGCTGAATTTCTGACTTTCCTATTTGTCATATCCTTTACAAATTGGACACAAATCGTCAAGGTTTCTCCTCTCTGTATCTGGACTGCGACGCAGTTTACCAAGGAGGGTGAGCTACGAGTTCTCTGTACTTACTAGTTACATTTTCGTTACGTATGCTTTCAGAAATATCCATAAACTCGATCGCATAACCCCTCCCCCTCCTCCATCTAAGGAAGCTGGTGATTTCCTCCAACTCCTGGATAGGTTCAAGAAGGTGCCATTTGTCAGTCACCAGCCGTATTGTTTCTAGAGATGGGAACAGCATGGGTTCACTGAGGGAAGGCGACGCTCGCCTAATGGTTCCCAGGAGTATGTTAAATCCTCCATCGAATATTTCCAAAACTTTCAGCTTCTCAGGGCATCGTAGCTGCCCCAACAATCCGTCCAATAACGAGGTTCCATACGCAGTATCATCTTCAATCCAGATTCTTAGAGAGGTCGCTGCCGAGAAATGTTTTGAAAAAGGTGAAAGGTGGAGGTAAACCATTTGGAGCCGTCGACGATTCTGAGCTTGAAGAATAAAGGGGGCTCCAACTCCTCAATAAAGTTTGTTGTCCGATAAACATATTCAGTGGTTTCTTTGAACTCCAGGGTCTCGTCAAGGCACACATTGCCAATGCAGACGATGAACGGACTACAGTGCTTGTAAGCTGCCTGGAATGCCCTATTCGGTACGTTGGGCTTCCATCGCTCGACTGAAGTCCGAATGGGCTTCCATCGCTCGACTGAAGTCCGAATGAGGTCCTGTAGTTTCTGCTGGGCTTCTCGCCCGACCGGCTCGTCTGAACGAATCATAAAGCCGCAGCTCTAGGGAAGGGATAGGGACCCTATCAGGCGATCGGACTTGTTTGCAGGTCCGTCGAGACATAGTAGCCGGAGTTTGGGGAGATGAACTACACCAGAAAAATCCAATGCCTCATCAACTTGGATAGGGAGTCTTTTAGGCTGAAGTAGCGCAGAGATGCCATCCTTTTCAAGAGCTTGAGCCACTCTGATAAAGATGGGGAGTCAAATCGCTTCGATGCATGGATGCTAAGCTCTTCGAGGTGTGGGGTCCTTGGGAATGAATGAATGTCAACGAAGACATTATGGAGCCACATGCTTCGCAATTGGGGCACCTGGTTACTGAGGAAAGTGGACCCCCATGCGTGCAGTATGTAGAAGCCGAAAGGCGAAGATAAGAGAGGTTCGGTTTGGGGCTATTGAGAAAGTTATCGGTCGAAAATTCCCAATTTGCTTGCGTGATTTGTCTGAGATTAACACTTCTAATATAATCTATGGTTAGATTCCACAGGCCCCTGTAGCTCAAGGCGACTGTTCTCCAGGATCTGCAAGCCTGGGAGGCGATTTGAATAAATAAGCCACGGAGATCAAAGTCCCCGTCTGCATCCGTCGCGATCATTAAGAAGATTGCTTCCATGATTTCGTTGGGAAGCTTCAAGATAGGTGCTACTGCAGATACCGTTGGATCTTCCTCTGTCCTGAGAGGATCGATGGTGTTTTCAGGGAATTCTCCACTCATCTGGGAATGTAGCGTGATAAGAGAATGGACGAGTCACCGGTAGCCGTAATGACGGGGAGAAGATCTGCTTGTTCGAGCATGAGCATTTTGACAGTTCGGCAATGATGCTGATCCGAGTATATTATTTTGGCTAATTAAATAGGTATTATGTATATGGTATCGGGGTATGGATTATTGTAAAGAGCAAGGGTAGAAAGCGACGAACAAGCAAGAGGAAACGTGGGGAATCGACGTGGAAAGGGCTAAGATAAAAGATAAAAAGGCACAGAATCAACCCAGAAGACTACTACTGTTCATCCTTGGGTCATCCTTGGGGAGAGCATCGTAAATCTTGCAAAGTTCATCCCATTCCGGAGGAGGTGCTTGCTGCTTCTGAAGCTCTGCAGGCTCCTCAGCGAAAACAACAGCGAGACCCCTAGTAGCATTGTTAGACAATGTAATTCGAAACTGCGGTGGTAACTTACATCTCGAGATGCCAATCGATGTGACTGAAAAAGGAGTATACTTTAGTAGAAAGTAAGGCGATTTTGGATGGGAGACATACCAGTGGAAGAACCAGGGGCCTGGATTATCCGTCTTGAATCGAATCGTGACGTTGTCGGCAGGACCTCCAATAGAAACGACGTCTCGACGAGGCGGGTTATCATAATTGTAAACGTCACTCCCTGCGCTCCTTATGACGTCGAAAACGTGCTAGAGGATGAAAGTAAGTAATGGTTTCTGGGGAGACGATTTGTTAAGCTTACTCCATGAAGATGGAAAGGATGCTAAAAATGGCGGTTAGTGAAGTGAACGCGTGAGAATTAAGAGGATTAAAACATACAGGAGTGCCAGTCGATCCTCCAGGGATGCTAAGCTCAACAATCTTGTTCCGCGGCAATGTGTAAACACTTCCCATGGGCAACAGGTCCTGAGCTGGTTGGCTTCGGCTGAGAATTTGAAGAAGAACAGGAAGATTGGGGCGATTGAAGTGGTGGTCGTTGATGGTAAAGATGCCGGCCGACATGTTCAAGAAGATACCCAAGTTGATGGCGACATCAGGCGGATTGTTTCCTCCAACGGCTCCAGGATTGGTCAAGGGAACGAGGTCGGTTTCCTTCAGGTGCTTGCGTCTCTCGGAAGAGGTGACTGGATGTGTATCTGGAGCGCCCCTGTATCGGAGGATGGCTGAGTTGATACCGTTTGCGAAGTCCACGGGAGCACCACTCTCAGCATTAGGATTGGCCCGAATCCAATAGTTGCCGATGGGTTGGTTGGCGTTGAGGACGAAGGAATAGCGTTGAGCAGCGAAGATTTGAATTGAGTCCACCTTTAATGGCTGGTGGTTCTCGCCGTCGACTTCAATCACCGTCATGTCGTGATGGTCTACGAAGAAGGTCCAGTTCGGGTCGCAGCCAATGTTGATGAGCCTGAAGCGATATCGTTTGCCTTGCTCAACGTTGATGACCGCGAGAGGGGTAGTTCCATTGTCAAGTCGTCCGAATCCATTGACGAGTGTCGAGTTGGTGAATGGCCGACGCCCAGCACTTGGAGCGGGAACGTGGTACCAGTCGGCGAGGGTGATAACAGTGGACTCTGAAGAAATGTCAGGTAAGTTTTGGGGGTTTAGGGGTTCCAGCTCACCATCGTCCACGTCGTACAGATGAGCATGGGGATCGTTCTTGTCGTATATCACCATTGGGCCGCGGAGCCCATCACAGTACTGAGTCGCTGAAAGGATGGGTCAGTGGCCGAATTTTCTTAGTAGACGAGAAGCTCACATAGATGTGAATGGTACCAAAAAGTCCCGGCTTGATCGGTTGCATGGAATTGATACAGGAAGGAATGGCCGGGAGCGATTGGGCACTGGGTAACGTCGGCGACGCCGTCAGCCCAGTTCGAATCTTTCTGGAACAGTCCATGCCAGTGCTAGGGACAACTGGTCAGCGAGTGTTACGAGATGCAGATACCAAAGCTTACTATGCTTGTACTTCGTTCCATAGAAGGGTCGTAAAGTTGGTCTATAACGTTGATCTCGAATTTATCGCCCTGTCATCAACGGTAAGTCGAGCGCTAGGCGATGTGCTGCAACTTTGCATACCTTAAAGCCAGTTATAAGAGGTCCGGGAAACGTAGGCTCATCGGGTGTAGCGCCCGCAAGTACAGCCCTGGCAAGCATGTGAGCGTACGGAAGATGGTCACACAGGGTCCAACTCACGATCTTCGAAAGCCATCTGGGGCTACATGTTGATTCACGATGAAGAGATCGGTTTTGGGCCCGATTGCAGCAGAAGCAGAGAGAGCAAGGGACAAAGCAAGGAAAGTTAACGAAAGCATGGTGGCGGCGAAGCGTAAAGAGCGGGAAGGGAAAGCAAGGCAATTTATATGTCAGCCGAGAAAGGGGAGAATAGGTTAGGAGCTTTTTAGCTGGAGCGTAAATGCCAGCCTCCTCTCGAAGTTTGCGATGACGACGAGCGCAGACTGTCAAGCTCCGGGATGGAATAGGGGGAGGCTGAGCTGAAGGAGGCAAGGAGGAAGCAAAATTCACGACCACAGTCGAGCAATCTTCTCCTTTATACGCCATCTTTTCAACAAGGTGAAGAGAAGAAAGAGGTGCCTGGGCGGATCACCAAATGCCAAGGTTAGAGAAGCCTCAGACTACGTGGGCATGAATGTACGCTTACGGTCCCCTATCAGGAGCCTAGCCACTTTTATGGCGGTGCAATCCCTGGTATGATCATCCGGCTTTCGAGGGCACCCAAAGTGGTCATAGTGCATTGCCTTGGTGCCCTTACAGAGAATTGCCGTTCAATTTGTGCACAGATCTGACCTGGAATTTCACGGAAACGTCAGAACAACCTGGCTGCACGATTAAATGAGAAGAGTAGACTTGCGATGAAAGGACGTCTTGGATGTTAACACGTAGAATCTTCCGCACGGCGCAAAACGTTTGCGGGACGCAAAACTGCAGTCCTGCCGGGGAAGGACACCAAACAGAAGCCAGGCAACACGTCCGGAGAACCAACGGTCCGCTGATGGCACAGACATCGCCTGGTTTAGACAAGAGACATTTGCAACAACGCATACCTGTTTGAGAGAGCAGGTGGATCTTGTTAGTATAGTGGCATTTGGGGAGGAACCGAGCGCCTTATAGCTGCTCCCATGTCAAGGGAAATCCATTCCATTTTGTCTGAAGTTTTGGACCAGATATGATCTGATTCGCAAGCCTCATGCGTTCAAGCAATGATACACGGCACATTCATGTGCGTAGCCACGAATACTCCATATGCACATCAAAGGCCGTCTTCTATCTGGACAGCTCCCGGTCCGGGTCCCAAAAGGTCATGGCGATGGTTCGGGCAGTTGCAAGCTTTGAAAATCTTGCAAAGCAGTCCTAGATTGGTCAAGAATTTGCATGATGTCCGTCTCGAGTCCGTTTTCATGAATCTTATTGCATATATCTCTGAAAATTTACCTGCAGAGGTCTTTAGTTTCTATGGCTATCAGCAAGGAAAAATTTTGACACTGACAATGACATGAAAGCTCTGAGGATCCTTTTGGGACGCGGCAACGGCGGCTAAGCCAGTGTCGGCGACCTACTCTATTAGTAAGAGTACAGCCACCAGAAAGTTGTCCAGTCGATCGAGAGAGATTAAGCCAGATTATGCCATCAATCCACTGAGCTCCTCATTCTCGACCTTCCATGGCTTCACCACCTCAGCTCCTTTGTTCAAGATGCTGAATTATGAATGAATACCCACATAGGTGCTGGAAAATCCAAGTATTTAGGGCTGATAGGTGCTGATAATCTTCCTACATGCGCCAGAAGTTGCAAACTTCTGGATGATGGTTGGACCTCCTCACATCACCGATTACCTCAACTCGAGTTGTATCGTGTCAGGAGAGTTAAATACAATATTTTAAACCTATCTCATTTTTTTCTACTAGATTATAATTTTGAGCTATCAACTGATTTCTACCTCAACAAGCAGGGTAAATCACTTTCGGGGACCGAAATAAAAATTCTGATAGGTTTAAACGATAGAGAATACATTTTATGACAACTCTCTCATACCAAACTTTGTCCCAAAATGCGCGAGCGAGCGAGTTCATCATCCGGACACTTTTGCGTCGAGCCATAGGGCCATGCAAGTAGATGCGAACAGTCTTGCGCTTTGGCTGGCGTTGCCGCGTCCCAATCCTTTGAACTACCACTCTTGAACTCGAGAAAGCCAAGCAATGTCAAACAAACCTTCGGGCCGCCAGAGCCGAAGAGCCGAACTTCAATCATCGGAGGCAGATCACTTACAGAACACTTGCATATAAAAGCTCTAAGGCCGACGAGCGGCATGGCCCGCTACCTCCTACTTCAGACCTTTACATTAAGTATCCCTCTCTCAGAATCTCTTTTTGGAGTGAATGCCTGGGCCCTGGGAGTGCCCATGCAAATTGATCCCTTCGTGCAAACTGTGCGATCGGCATTCGATCGTCCAACCTAACGCTGCTGGGTGTACACTTGCCATGATTAACATGTTGTTCTATTAAAGTACATAGTTATACGAATAAGGCTACGGGTGCCAAGAAGATTGCAACCATCCTGAATGATTGCAAAGCCGCCAATGGCATCGGCCTCCTTGAGAAAGCTCAGTTCAGCGCCAGACGGCGTGCAGGTGAGATCCCAAAAATGAGCAAAACAGTTTGGAAGGACGTTTGATGTCCTTACCTCGGATGTCAAACCGGGCAAAAGGATGATTGAACCCCCACCCAAGCTTGTGTCTGCGCTCTTGATATTGGGGGCGATTTTGTCGACGGAAAGCTCTTATAATTCTGCCCAATACTCACCCTCATCCGCCTCATAACACGGCAGTCTGATTTCACCTTGTGTCTCCTTAATGAATTAGGTGATCGTCGTGGTTTCTTGCGAGTGGGTTCTGCGCGCAATCTTTCGCAACGAGGTACGTTGCTCAAGCTTGCGTGGTGGCTTAAGATATCTGACATCTACTAAAAGGTGAAAATCACTCATTAAAGGTAAACCTTCAGCTACTCGTCCTCGACTAGTCAGGAACTTACGTAGTTGCATATTATCTTATATTTGGCGCGACCTTAAAGCAAACTTGAGGCAATCGCTAGGGACCGCGAAATGCCGAGGAATTTCGAACTCAGTACACGGCTGCTGATGGATTGTGTTTCTCCACCAAAAAACGGTTTTGGACGCGTCCCTCCAAAACCTTACTACCTTAAAAGGTAGCGGGAATTCAACTCGATTCACAAACGAACAACCCAGAGCAAGGCAAAAACGGCTCCAATTTAATATTTGAGTAATAAATTTATCGAGAAACCTTTCTACTTTCGACCATGATGAATAGATAATGATAACTTGAAGCTTATTGCGTTTAGATAGAGTTGTGGCTACTTTGAATCTCAATTTCCGATGTTGGAGTCTCTAAAGGTCGGTTGAAGGCAGAGCGTCATAAATAGGGCAAAGGTCATCCCAAGCAGCTAGATACGAATGAGTATATTGGGAGGCTGTGGACGTTCGTCAGACTTACTGGGCTGATCTTCGGTACCCTGGGTGTCGGCATCCTCAGCGAAGACAACGGCGAGACCACTGGAGGATATCAGTCAGCTTCTATCCAATCCAGCCCACCAATGAAGATAACTTACATTTCCAAATGCCAGTCAATGTGGCTGGAGATATTGGCGTAAGCGTAAGTAGAACAAGCGGATGAAAATCTGAACTCACCAGTGAAGAATCCAAGGCCCTGGGTTGTCAGTCTTGAAACGGATGGTGACATTGTCACCAGCAACACCGGTGCTGACAACATCACGGCGGGGCTGGGTTGAACGGTGAGGTAAGCGTCGCAAGCGTCAGCGAGGTCAAGGGCTTACGGGATTCGCATAGTTGGGAGTCGTCTGGCCAGCGCTCCTGATAACATCGAAGGTATGCTAAGGGAGAAAACACTTGAGTGGGGTTTCTGATATGCCAAGGAGGGAACTCACGCCGTGAAGATGGAAAGGATGCTAGAGAGAAGACGGTGAGCACAAGAAATAAATTGTACACTAGATAGGTACTCACGGGGCTTCCGACAGATCCTCCAGGGATGGACAACTCGATGACCTTATTCGGAGGCAACGTGTAGACACTTCCGGCAGGAAGCATTTGGGAAGCCGTGCGAGCTCCACTCATGATCTGGAGAAGGACAGGGGCTGTGGGAGGAACGAAAGTTGCCCCATTGACTGTGAATTTGAGGGTCGATGTGAATGCGATGGCGAGGTTGATAGGGACATCAGCAGGGCCTGAACCACCTGGAGCACCAGGGTTGGTAAGAGGACGTAGGTTAGCCTCAACGAGAGGATTTGAGACGCTCGAAGTTGTGGTAGGATCGGCAACTGTGGCACCCTGGTACCGGAGGATAGCCGAGTTGATACCACCAGTGAACCCGGTGCTACCGACGTTGGGGTCAGCGCGAACCCAGTAGTTACCCACAGCCTGGTTAGCAGTGACGACAACTGAATAACGCTGGCCAGCGAAGATTTGAATTTGATCAACCGTCAGGGGTTGATGGTTGACACCGTCGACCTCGATGATAGTCTGCGGGACGACATCGCGTTAGCGGACTGTTTCCGACGAAAAGTTGTGACAGCTTACCATGGTATGTCCATCAATAGAGAAAGTATAGTTGGGGTCACATGAGATGGAGACCAGTCGGAACCGATAGCGCCTATTACGGACGACGTTGATGATAGACAGGGGAGTGGTGGCACCGCCTGCCTGACGCCCGAGACCGTTGATCAAGGTGGCATCGGCGGCTGGGACGAGACCTGCCGAAGGTGCGACGGTATGATACCTGAGTTGATAGAAGTTAGCCCGATTTCGGGTGGGTTAAGAGTATATTCGTACCAGTCAGCGAGTGTGATGACAGTGGAATCTAAAACCCGGTCAGTAATCAGAAAATGTATGTAAACGTTGCAGATCTACCATCATCGACGTCGTATCTATTTATAAACAACGTCAGTAAGTGTAATTCGGGGTAGGCGAAATCGAATGATATTCACCGAGACTTATGAGGGTCCTGAGGGTCGTAAACAACCATAGCACCGCGCAGGCCATCACAGTACTGGGTAGCTGGAAAAATAAGATCAGCATTTGTTTGCTCCATGTCGGACACGACTCGGAGACTTCGACTTACAGTAATGAGAATGGTACCAGAAGGTACCTGCTTGATCGGGAACCCGGAAGTCGTAGAGGAAGGAGTTCCCAGGTGCAATGGGGCATTGGTTAACGCCGACAGGTCCATCGGCCCAGCTAGAACCCCTCTGGAAGAGACCGTGCCAATGCTTACCGAACGGTGTGAATATCAGGGAGCCTTGAGGGAATTCCTCAACTTACGATACTGGTACTCTTCAACATAGTGCCATCAGTGAGCTGATCTTGAACATTCAGCTGGAATCTGTCGCCCTGGATAGCATCGTCAGTAAGTGTTTGGCACCTTTGTACTGAATGCGGATTACCTTATTTCCCTTGATCAGAGGACCAGGGAAAGCAGCGGAGGCAGCAGTCTGTCCTGCAACGACGGTACTGTGGGTAAAGATGTTAGAAGTTGGATATGCTGCTCAAATGCACCATACGTACGAACGAGTGAAACCATCGGGAGCGAGGTTCTTGTTCACAACGACCAAGTTCGTGACCGGCCCAATGGCAGCATTTGCAGCTGCTGCGAGAGACAGAGCGAGGAATGCAGCAGACAACATATTGCCTCAAGTCCTTGGGGGCGATTTGGGGATGAGCAAAAATGGCTCTGACGCGAGCCTTTTTAAGTTCCCTCTGTGACACTTCAGGTAAGCCTATGACCTTGTACCGGACTCATCAAAAGGGCATAAAACGACACTCACACGGATCCGTTTCCGCGCGGTACTCTCCTGACACAGGTGAGAGATCCAAAGACGTAAGGACTTGTCGAGAAAGGAGAACCGGCCATGCGAGATTATGGATGGGTTCGGCAGAAGAGTCCCGATAATCAGGGTAAAAGGCACGGGGAAGAAGCCGCGTTTACGAAACGGTTTCATCTTGATGCGATATGTCCGGTACGGGAAGTGGAAAGAGATCGTCTAGATTTCAGATTTCAGATTCGTGTGAGCTGAATACGCGCAGCTGAGTAAAAGGTGTTAGGTGACGAATGTTATAAGGAGAGGTAGTTTACCTTGAAACGACAGCCGAACTTCTGCACCCCACACAATGTCCACCAAGACCTTCGTCACTCTCTTCGCTCTCGTTGTTGCATCTAGTGCTGCTGTAGGTGGGCCTTGTTCTGCCTAAACCTCAAACTCATGTTTCCGCCAGAGCATTGGTAACGGCGATGTCGTCAAAGCAGAAAGGATTGAACACAAGATCATCGACAAATCTCCATACCTCATTGATGTAACTAGGACGGTGACCTGGACGTAAGTTGAGCAATCACCTTTGCAGCTAAAATCAAAGGAATCTCACCCTATATGCGCAGTGAAGGTCCAACTGTCACCCCAACCCCCACAGCTACTTAATTCAGCAGGGGCTGTTAATTATTGGATTGCTTTATTTATGGAACCTGCGTAGTTCACTGTGTTGTAGAATGGACCAAATAAACCATGGTTTGCCGTATTTGCCCCAACATTCTGTGCCCGATAGAATTCTTCGGGGAAAATTTCAACCATTTCACTGTGAAATCATGTTAATGAGTCACCCGAAGTAGACTTAGAACACGAAGCCCATGAACTCGACTTTCATCTGCAAGCTTTGTTGCCCTTGTTCGCTACAGCTGCATGATCCCCAAAATCATTCCAGAGCGTTGATAGAGCTGCGCGTTGCCATAAAGTCATCATTCATAGAAAATCCCTTGAAGTTTTCACGAAGAGGGAGTTCAATGGATTTGCTATCATCAGAAACGCAGAACAAGGAACGTTCGCACTGTCACGAAAGCTCGGAATGTTTTCCGGAGGCTTTCAAAACAAACATCGTCATCCTGCGCGTTTGCCGGCGGCAAAGCGACAAACAGGAACTGTCAAACCAATGTTTTCCCCGGATGGCTGCCCGATGCATGCGCAATGCCAGATACATCCGTCTGCCGTGATCTATCAATTAAGGGCTCATATCTAGGCGTCAGTTATTTGAAAGAAACATAATGCAACGCGGAATAGGCACAGCTGCCAAGCATGAATGCAACGGTTGTATGAGGGAATCAGCCTCATCAAGCACACGAAATTCTCATGGGTTCCTCGATTATGGAGGGGTAGATCCAAGAGGACCTGATGAAGACAATCGTGCGCAGATTTAGGCGAATACCGCGCTGTCAAGGACCTTGAATGCATGTAGCAAATCTCAAGTACCTCGAATTGTTCATATGCTACAATGTCACTGGCCGATCCAGCCTTTAGGCATTTTGAAATACTAGGAGGCGAGATATCACGATGATGCAAGGTGCTGCGGGGCACGAAGTACGTTGAGAACTGTCAAATGGTATCCTGGTGAACCGTCAGCCAGAAGGTCAGCTTTAGCTGCCGGCAGCCTCCATTGGGCTACTAGCCTCATCTTTCTGAGTCAATACCGCCACAATTTAGTGGCCAGATGGACAGTTGAACGTGCCGATTGCTGTGGCGGTTTCATAGAACACTGAATTATATCTTAGTCAAAAGCCCTACGGAAGCATTATTCAGTACTTCGGCAAGCTTTCCTTCTATATCGTGGCCTGAGGCTACCATCTTTGCTGCGAGATCCCCAATAAGCGAGGTCGGCATCCCCAAATCTTCTCATTCATGTCCAACGGAGAAAACAAACACTCGATACGACGCCACCCATGGCCGTTTCTTACGTATCAGCAAAGGAAGGAGAGAATCGGAGGCATATGCGAGCATTCATCATGCAAGTATCCCGGTACCGGAGGATCACATTCCCATAGGGGAAACGGTCGCTGAATACTTCGTGGAGTTTTGATATTGAAGGCTCCCGCCTAGATATGATTCGATCGCAAGCCTGAAGCCACCAATACGCGTCCACCACAGAATCTGATAAGATAGCTCTTCAAGGCACGGCTCACGCGGAGGGTCGGACGTTCCATTCGACCTGAGGCCTCGCTTAAGAATACTGGCCAATAGACCTGCAGAGGCGCAGGTTTATTCCTCTGAGATAGTTCTTCGCGAATGTTAGAAGTCGGCCGACCCCTGCTCGACGTTCCCAGGAATATTTGGTAAAGATCGCTGTTAAGGTCTGGTTCGATCGTGTCCTCGTAAGATACTGCGGTTAGAAATGAATGAGGCAGCGTTTACATTCGGCGCCGACCAGCCTTGTAAGCCCGTTTCGTAGGGACGCAAGTCTTTGAGAACGGTTTGAACATAGCTTCATGATTCATTGACAAAGAAAAGTTGCATCAAGCACCGATATTTCACCGAAGCGCGGTGACCGACGCTGAGCGCCATTTTTCGTCACTTCAGAATCAGAATGGGTGTCTTCCAACCCCCAAGGATGAGCTTGCAGGGCAGGTTCGGTGGTTCCAGCGGTCCGGGTACGGAATTCAAAATGCCCGGCAAGTCTTCACTCTGATTGGCGGGGCCTCATGGTTGCTTGCAACTTCGTACCTTTCTCCTCGACAGTTTCTGAGAAGGTTGCATTGTCAAACGATAGCGACGCGCGATGGTACGGCATTATGTTTGATATTCTGGAAAGCAGGAACGACATCACACAATAATACAACCCATAAAGAGAATAAACAGTCGCTAATCGTCTCGATTAACATCCATCGGCGGAATACGACCAAGGAATGAGCTATCCAACGCGTCTGGAGAACAAAAAGATTAGAGAATGGCCGATGATAGGACAGAAAATGAGCTCACGGCCAACGCTGCTCGCATGCTTTCCCCTGTAAGCGGAGATCACAGGACTAGGGGTACCCAGATACCCTAACGATGACGTTGAGGATGCCTGAGTATTGGTTGAGGCATTAGGCAAACTAGAATATTGCATAGTTTTCGATGGTGATGAGGCAGGCGATGCCTGATATACGGAGGTAGATGCACCGAATGAATTGGAGGCTGAGAGGGAGAACGGCTTCTGTGGTCGAGGGCTTGACTGCGAAGATTACTATTCAGCGAGTCGGGATGGTGCCTGGAAGAAGTCAGACACTCACATGAGGCGAGAGGACCTTGAACGGTCTCTGCGATGCCGAAGGGCTTCTCATTGCTACCCTGGCTCTCACAGGGGTCGCTGTTGGTGGCAAAGGTGCTCGCGGGTACTTTACAGCATGCAGCCCTTCAATGAGGTTGAAGCCGAAGATCGCAGAAAGCGCAACCTCTGTCATCAGAATATTGTAAGACAATGAATCTAACGCCGGAGGGGAAAGGAACGCACCGAATATGCAGAACCACTTGTAAGTGGCGTCAGCTGCCCATCTTTCTGAGCGCGAACTGGTGAATACAGACCACAATGCTCCTTGGAGCGAGGGGAGTGGCAAGAGATTTGATACGAGAAGCAGAATCACGAGGCCATACGCGTTGCTTCGTATCCGTTGCAGGGCTTCTGCTCGATATGGCCTGAAATAATTTGCAACCGTTTGCAAGAAATTGCCGACTATTGTTTGAAGATTTTGTGCACTACTGGCCATCTTTCGGTAAGTATTCGCGGTAGTCTTTGACAGCCCAAGCTTTGAGCAAGAGAGCTGTATTCGAAATCAAGCGGTATGAATGTGAGGTCGAAAAATGGTTCATGCTGCACAACTCGCACTGGACTCCAGCTCAACAGTCATGACCACGTGATGCGGCCAATGGCAGAATAACCCAAATGGGGAAACCTCCCTTTTTCTTGGTTTTTGTGCGACTGGAGCCAAATTTCTGAAAGGTGTGTGAATGCCAGGGCCTCGCAACGTAAAGAACTTCATCGAGAGAGCGTGATTATCTGATAACCTCTCAGAGTCTAATTATTGAGCCTAAGAAGAGGCATAATTCCGACAGGAATCTAGATATCATGCTAACATCAATCATAGCTCTTCAAACTCGAAGCGCCACATGCAGCTCTCCAGAGCCATGGTTCGGAACAACGGAAAGATGAAGGCAACCCAAGAGGAAGGCTGCCTATGAGCCATTTATCTCGGAGTCCTTCCTTGACGGGAGCTAGGCACTTGAACAATAATTTAATCTCATTTCTATGATCCTCCATGGAATTGTGCATATTCTTTACACCGGCACATACAGCCGACCAGGTCCTATTACCTGTCAAGGTGGAGTGAGAATAGGGGCCACAATCAAGCAGGTATGTTATAGAGCCTTCGACCCTTCATCCCAAAAATAAACCCCATCGTGTGCTCCTGTCATCACAAAACCCCTCACCGACGGCGTTTGATTATGAGCATATACAGGACAAGGACAAATGGGCACGGCGGTAAATCCTTACAACCTCTTTGATCACTTGTGATTGTGTGTACAAGTGGGGAGGCCCGGAGAGGAGTAGGCCCAAAGGCATGGATCCGACCACACAGATTGGCCTGGTTGTCTCGCGTCGAAAAAGGGTGAGATAATACCCCAAACTCAATATCCTCTTCCCATGGCCTCGACTCGCGTAGAGGAGCCGCGATCCCCAAGCTTTAACGTTAGAGTCTGGAAGTCCCGCATAGCGAGACAGGATCTAATCAGAAAACAACGCGCAGATTAACAGCTCGGTTGACCTGTGCACGTCAACCGGCCAAAGATTCTTGTCACCGTTCCGCTCAATAGGCTCAACGATTGAACAAAGGTGCCCCCGCGATCGGTATGTGAAGGCCATAGGCAAAGGGTCATCATCTCGTCAAAAAATCAAGGAACTGGACCCAGGCACGTGAGGGAATGTGCTCTGACTCTGATTCTTTTCAGGCAATGATGCCCGGAGTCAAAGTCCCGTTGCATTACGTCGCGATTGATTAGAGGCTGGAATTGACGCTGGCGGGAGCCTGTGGGTAAGCGTGGAACTGATCAATTGAATGGGATTTCGGATGGACCTGCCATTCCAGGTAACAGCTCCTTCGGGGCTTCTGACTGGGAGGGTAGCTAGAGGGGTCGGCGGTAAACATTAAGCTCTGTAAGAGTCGGTGATGGAAAGAGTCAACGATGAGGCATTTAGTGAGAGCGCAGCAAGGACGACGGGTAAGCAAAACACATGCACAGTAAGCATTGCACTGAAACTCCCCATTTGCAAAGCGTCGGTCAGGGAAATAGAGTAAAGAAGCACAAAGACGGAGGATCGTACCCGACTAGTGATTGAGGGATAGGGTGGTGAGCAGAGCATTCTAAATTTCATACAAATGTTCATGCAGGCGGCGTTGATAGATCGCAGCTTCTCAAAAGCCAAGCCGACGACTGAAGTTTAGAACAGGCTACGCGGTTGGGAGAAGCGGGAGGCGTAAAAGTGGATTACTGTATTATTGTTACTGTACTTTTTCATGTCACCAAGTCGTACGACCTACAATGTCGGGAAATGTGATTAGGTGAACTCGATGTGCGTACGAGAAGGGCTGTCCTTACATTCTATGAGTATTTGCCTTTCGAGCCCTTTTCTAATCGTTTTGCCTCCTCTTCCAGCTCCTGCAAAGCCGCTGCCTCCTCCTCAGTAACCTTCGTTCCTTCCGATGTCTTCTTCGACAACCCACGGAGTTTAGCGAGAGCCTGTAATTCTTGTTCAGGAAGCTTGCGGATGTCCTCGAAAGCTGAATCTACTAGCTTCTCTATCGGGATAGGTCCCTCCATTATTTCTTCCGGCGTGTCCTTGACAGCTTCGGCACCCTCGCTTGCATTGTAGAGCCTGTCCCATTCCTCTGCATCCTTTTTCATGCCCTCTAGCAACGCCTTCTCCTGAGCCTCCGTCATCTCCGCCGGCATGGGTGCCACACCCTCCTGCTCAGGCGTGGTAGCGACTGGGCGGTAACCCAAGAATTCCTTCTCCAGAAGGTCGATGACAGTTTCGTCCCTCGCGAAGATTCGCTGCAAGGCAGTCTCGCCCTCAGGATGAGGTTCAACAGGGTACAATTTCGCAAGGATGGAGTCGGTGTCAGACTGCAACAGTTGAAACAGCGCTTCTTCAGAATCTATCCCTTGGAACAGGAGCAAATTTCCTTCCTCGCCGTCGAGGAGGAAGAAGTGTTCAGGGTCTTCGACGATGTTGAATATGAAGCCCCGGGATTGGGTGGAGTAGAGGCAGGGTTGGACTTGGCCTTGGACATGGTGTTTGATATTGACTATCATGTCGACTTGGGGGAGCCGAAGGTAGTAAGGTGACAGCCAGAAGTATGTCAGGAGGTATGGCCAGTTCTGCCAGTCTGAGCTCCAGCCAGCGGGGTCTTGTTCGAAAGATGGCCAGACTTCATTGACACGTTCAATAATTTCTTCCATTTCTTCTGGTGACTGTGGGGCTGAGTGTGAGCGACATAAATTAACAAGGGCAACGCTCAAGCTCACCAGTTGGGCGTCGATTCCTTCAGCTGCAACAGTTTCGTGCATTTCGGCATCAGGCAGTGTACTGGCCATGCGAGTGGTACCAGGTTGCCGTTGCGTAGTATTATGTATACATTTCCCGAAACGAAGAGTGGGCCTGCCAATGTTGCACTGTGCATAAGTTGCAGAGGCGAATGCCCGTGTTGGTTGTGATGTTGCTAGAAGAGCACGAGAAATTCGCGGCTCATGAGGAGTATTCAGTCTGCTAGACCACCCAAGACTCCGGAAGATTTGTTTGCGACAAAGGTTGGACAGCATCTTTAACGTCGACGTTGAGCCCGCCAATGACAGCACTCTCAAGGATATGGGGAGCTTTTTGCCGAGATGTTTGATTGTCAAGCTGTTAACTTTAGATTCAAATAAAAACACTGCTTTGGGTCACTTGGCTGCGGCGGACAGTGCATGAGATGAGCCAAGCCGGCGTTTGGACGTCAAAACCAAGCTTCTCTTGAACCACCACCATCGATACTAATGGCAACGACGACGAGAGCTGCAAACGCGTCGACGAACCCGTTCCGCACTGCAGCAGAACGCGAAAGCTCTCCAGATCCACCGCCTATTACTGTCTCAGGCCCGACTGGCAATCATCGTCGGGATCCAATACTAGACCTCCCGGATGAGGAGCCTCCTGCCTATACACCGAACCCGGACTTTTCTCAGGGTGAAGAAACACTAGAGGCGGGACCAAGGCGGCCTTTCCAACGACCTCCAGGGCTTCCACCAAGCGCTCAGAATGCTCATCCTACTGGCAGCGGACATAGACCGACGCAATCTATCCCTCCTTCTCGAAGCAGCCCGTCCCTCTGGAGACAATTAACAGACCACGTCGTCACCCAACTCACTGGGCCTTCCACATATTCAGGATCTACGACCCACAACACAGGAAGCTCCGGGTGGTCGGCCTACCCAGGGACGAGCCAGCATCACCAGAACCAGCTACAGAGCAACCATACTAGCCCCTCTGGTGCCTCGAGCTTTGGCGCAGACGTCCCACCCCTTCCTCAACGATCAGCTTCTGTACGCAATCCACCATCCTCATCACCACCCTTGTCCGACTTTGCGCGCGAGTTTTATGCAGCCGGTCCGCAGCAGGGAAGTCAATCTTCACCGTCCTTGCCATCAGAATACACCCCTCCACCTGGCCCACCGCCTTCGACCGGTCCGAGGAATCCTTCGTCGTCTTCCGCCACGCGAAACGATGGTAAACCGACGAGTACACCCACACCTGGACATCCCCTGATGAAGGACGGAAAAGTCCTCGTCTATCCCAAAGGATATACCTGCGAAAAATGTACGTCTTATCGCCCTATCCCTCCTATATTCCCAAAGATTTTCTGACGACAATCTAACCCGTACAGGTTCCAACGTCGGATTCAAACACGCCGATCCATCCCACCCATGCAGAAAATGCTGGCAGAAATACGCCAAACCTTTCCAGGGACCTCTCACCTACGCCTTTGGCAACTCTGGTTCCTCGACCTCCCCTACCTCTCCCATGGCTGGATCTACACTTCAGCAGCCGCTGCCAGATTTCAGACCTCCACAGCGTCAGGCCATGCCTCCACGACCACCTCCGCCGCCACTGCCACCGCGCGTGCCGCAGTCAGCGCCCATGGGCGTCCCAGGATTACCTGGGGGCTATGGAAATGGTGCGATGAATGTTAGGACACTATCGCCTTGGAGCATGGCTGCCCCGCCTGGCAATGGCATCGTGTACAGTGCTGGTGATCCAAGACTAGGCGGACGTCTGTGCTGGAACTGTGATGGGAGAGGTACCATAAGCTTGTTCCTCTTTGACGAGTCGACATGTAATGCATGTGGAGGAATTGGGAGGGTTTTCCATTAGAGGCTGCTCAGCTCATTCGTACTGGTTATATCTGCAGACACATGGTATCTAATATTGAACTATCTGGTGTACTATTCGCTGTGTGTAAATGTAAATTAAACGACTGTAACATTAGAACTAAAAAATGCAGACTATTAGGAGGTATGAATATTAGATGGGGGTATAAACTGTGCAGTATCGAAAGCATGACAGCATGAAAGTCCAGTTGTCCAAATGTCCAATAAACTATCGTCCTTGTTCCCTCTTCGCACAGTCGATGGGACATTCGTCGGGATCTGGCAAGGTCACCAACTTTTCCCTATCTTCTATCCTCGCCGCAGCTACCGCCTTCCGCCTGACCATCCATTGAATCGAGGGCATGGTTATACAGGAGATTCCAACCCATGTCAAGAGGACGGCGAAGTTCAAAGGCACTTTAAGGGCGTCATGTCAGCTTACAGCGAAGAACGAGCACCAAGGAAACAGACACGTACGAGTATTCTTCGTCCCAAAAACAATCGCCCTCGCCGCATGTGAGATGTTATAAAAAGGGGCAGCATACCCATACCGAAAGACGGCGGGCAGGACTTCAATGGGTAGGATACAAACGCACACATTGACTGTCCACAGTTGCTTCCAATTAGCCCAATGAAAAGGAGAGGAGTCAAGAGGAGAATGACGAACCTATAATCCAGAGAATCATGAAGAATGGAGTGAAGCTTGTCGTTAGGAGTGTTATTACCGCCTCGAGTGCCATACCCCTATTCAAAGCCCCTGTAAGATCGTGGTCCTGGTTGCGTTTGGGAGTGGACTTACACTGATAGCATGCCGACCCAGTTTAGCAGCCAGAAGAGAGGGAATCCGCCCGCACCGAACCTATAGTAGAGGGTGCCGTCAGTTCGGACATTCGATCAGGATGGGAGGATAGGCGTACTTGTGGTGGAAGTTCAGCTGGAATGCGAGCGTGAGGACCGAGTAGAAGAACTAAGTAGAAGGTCGGAACTGAAATTTAGATGACAAGGAGAATGCACACTGATACGAAGAAGTAGGCGGTGAAGGAGGAAGTAAATCTTGTGACGATTAGAGAGCTGAACTTGAGGTTCTTGTTGATACCAGAGGCTTCTCGGGCGCTGTAGCCTATCATCTACTCGTTGTTAGTTACGGAGGCCACTTTCAGAGAATGGAAGCACGCACCACGACGAAGAAGGAAAGGATGAGCACGTAGATGAGCCCAACAAATGTCACAGCGGATGCTCTACAGGATTATTCAGCGTTCGGCATTCTCGTAAAGCGGCCCAACACTGATTGGAACGTACACTGGAATGTCGAAAGGTATTAGATTGTTGATGGTGTAGGATATAGGTAACAGGATGGTTTGAGGCGAAGTCAATAACAAGTTGGACATGTCGACTTCTGTGGAGGCGGTGACCAAATTTATGGCTTGTAGGGCAAATTCTTTTAATATTCTTTCAAGTGCGTCGATAGCGGATGTTCGAATTAGAGTTCGGCTGCGGGATGGATATATCAGAATGATGCTTGTGATTTAGAGGCGATTCACATACTAAGCATTTTCATTTCTTGCTTCGTTGCCGTAGAAGGTAATTGCTTGTGTTCCGTCGTACGAAGAATCAGGAGATATGTATGATGCTTGAAGTTGGTCGGAGACTCCTGGGTTGACTAAACGAAAATAGCTGAGTGGCATACTCCACAGCCGAAGATAGGTCACATACTAGTTATGGCGGCCCAGGCGTGCTGTTCTAGTACTGCCTCCGCTACCTGGGCGCCTCCACGGGGAAACTGCCTCGCGTCTATCAGTGTCCATGATACTCTTGAGTTTGGGTTTGGCGCCATCAGGCCTTCGGAAACGAATTGCCCAACAACTCCCCCGTCGAAATCCTTAAATGAATGTCAGTATCGGACGCAGACAATAGCAGCTCCAGACCTACTACAATCCAGCCTCTGAGTTTCCGTTCTGGACCCTTCCAGAGAGAGCCCCAATATATGGAGAGTACGCAGAAGATAGTCAAGACGACGAAGAAAAGTCCCCCAATGTAGACTTTCAGATATATCTTCCGTCCAGTCTCGTTACTTTGGTCGAAGAATCTTTTGCTATACGGCTGCTCTTTCTTTTCGATAGGAGTCGAGAGCGTTTGAGAGGTCTGCGAACTTTGAGCAGACATTTGCAAGTGACTAGCTTGATGACGTTCCATCGGTAGAGTAAGAGAGAAAGCCCATATGTTTAGGAGTATTTATTTGTTGGAGCACTTTAAAATGGCAGGAGCTATTCATACTCGCTCCCGTAAGTCGGCTGTGTCCCGAACTCAGCCGCGATTATTAGGGGTATCGGGGAAGCTTCATGGGAGGTCGGGACCATGTTCATGATCACGTCAAGTTTTGGCAGCTTGGTCGGTTCGGAAACCGGAAGAGCTCCGGCAATGGGGGTGAATGCCGGAAGATGACCGGTTAATTAAAGGCGCGGCGATGTTGAAGTGAGGATTCAAGCTCGTTTCCATAGGAAGCAAAACAAGCAGAATCACGTTGTAGAATGTACAGGCAGATATGTTAAGATAAACTATTTGGTCATATTTCTTCGGAGAGTCATCAGCAAGGAAATTCTGTAGTTAATTCCAACTTGAAAATCCCTCCGTCTCCTGCAACGTCTCGTTTAAGACTCAAGTTGGGTGATCGCAAATTCTCGGCCACCCTCCAAACTTCTAGCTTTGAATCGGGTGCCCACCGATAATAGTCCAAGTATAGAGTGACGGCTTCAGCCCGGGAAACTTGGAGCTGGCATTCAAGCGAGTTTCCCCAGTGAATATCTCGGGCACAGTACTGCATCCGTCTAGGACAGCAAGAAGCTGGTCGGGGGAGAACCAGAGGCTATATCGGCTTCGATAGATCGTCATATTCTCTACCATAAACCCCTTCCATCGAAGAAATTAGGTCTGTGAGCCAGAAGAAGGAACAATTTGGGCTGCTCAACAACCTCAGGTGAACGATGAAGGTCTGTAATTCCTTCTTATGCCCTAGTCGCAATATCTTTGAGCTCTCTAGATCCGGATATAGTTTAAGTTCTGAAAGGAGAGATTCAGATTGATTTGCGACTGTGAGGGAACGAAGACATTCGTTACTGTAATGCTCAACCACAAGCGTCAAAGTCTCAACTTGAGGCGACCTCTCGAGAAGCGGCTCTAGATAGCTCCCGCAGTATGAGATCTCCAAGAAACGGATGTTTTTAAAGGAAATCGGAGAGTCGGGGCGATGGACACATGGCACAAGGGATTGATCAATCAATGAATCGATCGTCAAGGACTCCAAAGATATTATCCTGAAGGGAATGTCTGGGAGTGGTCTCTTTTGGTACCATAATAAACGTCGTTGAAGGTCAGATTTTTGACAGCACGGCAGCCCCGTAACAGCGAGGGCAATGACACGGCAGCGCCGAATATAGCCATAATTTTGCGATTTTAATACAATTTCGTACAATTATACTATTGTCTCTACCTAATGTAACTACCCGTGATAATACCTACTTTACTACCCTTGAAACGACGGCCAGTATACCCAAAGAAACAGGCCTTTGAAGTCGTCAAAAGGGCTTGGAAGTGTATTTGAAGTCAGTTGATGACATCACCGCGCGACGGCTAGGTCCGGCCCGGGCTCCGCAAGCCTCGAAGGCACTCCAACTATGGCGGGGGTCCAGACGAGAAGAGAAAAATTAATTAATTAATTAAGGGGGAGGAAAGAGGGGAAGAGAAAGCGCGTGGGGAAATCGTCGGAGAGCATGAAATCCCAAGGAAATACTCTCCGACATGTCAAGATCAAAGGTCCAGCACTCGAATCAAGCAATGTAATCGAGGGCACGGATGAATGGAGGGTTGACGAACAGTCTTCCTGTGTAACAACTCGAAGCAATCGCTTTAAATTTCAGGTAGTTTCAAGGTATAGTGTGTCTGAACGATATAGTAACGCGGTCAAGACGGCCAATCTTTGTCAGAAAGGTTCTGGATTGCCAGGTAAATACAGAGGAAATTCTGATTCATTAAAGAGTGCGAGAGCGAACAATGACTGGGGCTCGGAAATACCTTTGGTGTACTATTTAGTGCCTTCGGTCTATTGAGAAGAAATACCAGACCATCAGCTACTTTGTAAAGTGCGCAATGTTGGGTAGAAGCTGGGAAGGAATTACTGAATTATACAAGAAAGAGTAGAGTTAATGCTATTCTGGTAGCATTCCCAATACTTGGACTCCTGAAGATATCCGTATTTTGAGTTGCAAAGCTTTAGCCTATGAATTCATCATTCTGAGATATCTCTTCCTCGAGCTGCCCCTACATCAAAAGTGCTCATTTCGGCCGAAATTAGTGCAATCTCGGACTCAAAACTCTTTAATCAGCCGCGAATAGCTACAAAACATCGACATCAAACTCGACTGGCGCGTGGATTCTCGCAAACGGCCAAAAAATCCGTGCTTTAGGTGCAAAACTGGCCATGAATGTGTTATTCTGCGTAAGTTTCGGCCGATAGCAGGTCAAATTTTTTCTAAAACGCGCTCCACGCGTCTAAGTACAATGCAAGAACGCTATGTGCACACTTTCACTGCTTAAATTTGACGCAAAATTGCTCCAGAGAACGTCAAATCTGGCCCAGCCAAATGAGTGCTCTCAGCGGTGTCCAAAATAAGTAGGTCCAGTTCCCATATAGAGTAGGTTGACCTACTATATCCAGTAGGTCATTTCAAACTCAGATAGGTCGCTCCACCTCCCTAGCCATAGTCAGACTGCCGCCTCGAACCTCGCAACTTCGAAAACCGGCTATGCCAGAACTGATAACCGGAAGTTTTGAAGTGGAATTTTCAGTGAAGTAACTCACTCGGAACTCGGAAGCCAAGAAAACACAGCAGAGATATATTTAGAATACTGAAGATATCTTTGGACCGCTAACCGAGTACCCGCGCATCAAGCCGTCGGCTGATTACTATATTTGGTAATGCTACGCCTGGAATTCGTCAAAGTCGATTACTTTCGACGGATGTCCGCCATATGCTCGTTTCTTGGCTTGAAAACTTAAATTCCTATTCCTTTAACCATTACCATAGATAGCAAGAGTTCCTTATATGTACAATGGTCTGTGCGCGATTCCTGTAGCTATAAAAACCTATATATTTGGTAGAAGAAATACTAAGTACTCTATAGACGAGATTCAGCAATCCCAGGGTGTGATTTGCCTAGATTTCGTTGCGAGCGAACTTCTTAAGTGAGACGACGCAATCCCAAGTGGTTTCGAAGTCTTTCTATTGATTACCGAGGGTTTTGATCTTACCGCCGCCTGAGATCGCATTTGTGATCTTTATAACGCAATATATTCATTTGAAACGCTACTTTACCTTGCGGAGGCTATCTACTAGTCTACGTACTTGTGTGAAGTTTGATATTAGTCGTACCAAGCCCCACGTACTCATTGAGGGTTTTGGGATTTGATTAGATTTGTGTTCGCACTTATCTTTCATTTCCTAACGTGCTCATCAGCAACTGGGCGGAATTGACGAAGCTGATCCTTGCCAACGTGAATTCAACCATGGACGGGAACGAGAGCAAGGCCATTACGGAAGATTTGAAATCGGGGAAAAGATCCGGCCGGTGTATACGTCCGCTCAGGACACTCCCGAGTTCGAGATGCCGGACAAAGGTGGTATTGCAGTACGATCCTCATCAAGTCTACGTTCCAATCCTCGAGGGTGGTCTCCTTGACATGTCTTGCGATCTCTGTGGTTATCAGATGTACGGCTTTGTGGACTTGTTCTGGCCGAAGAGCGACATAGTAGAATAGATTAGGGCGAGCGAGCTCAAGCCAGAGGGGGTAGACAAGGCTATAAGCCCTCAAGGTTTTGATGTTGCCAAATAAGCAATCGATAATCTTGGACGTGATCTCGACTGGGATAGTGGGAATGGCAGTCATTCTAGGACGATACTGGCGTAGAGGAAAGAGATCTGAGCGTAGGAACGAGGGGAGATGGCAATTCTGACGTTAAGCGCTATCAGAAAGATCACATGAGGCAACCGGAAATGTCCATGGGCAATGCGTTCGAATTCAAGGGCTCCCCGTCAATTTAGCTGAGGAAGGAAAACTCGCAGTTTCATTTCTACCGATACATACATTTGATACCCGCTATTGCAAAGAAAACCGAAGAAACTAACCCATACATACTCGATTGTTTAAACGGTGCTTACGACTTGCTGACATTCGCCCCAATTCATTAGAGATCACTTGCAGGAAGAGCATCATAAGTGGGACATAGGTTGTCCCAAGAAGCTAGAAAGCTGAATTTAGTGATGGTAGGAGGAGAAGGGGGTAAATACATACTCGGCTGACTCGAGCCGGCGATGGTTACAGTATCTTCAGCGAAAACAATAGCCAAACCACTGTGAGAAAGGTTTAGGAAAGTGGCTCGTATGCTGAGAGGACATGAACATACATTTCCAAATGCCAGTCAATATGGCTGGAGAGAGCTCGTCAGCGTTGCATTGGTTACGAAGAGCAGAAGCAGGTTCACCAATGGAAGATCCAAGGACCCGCATTGTCGGTCTTGAAGCGGACGGTGACATTATCGCTGGCATCACCGGTGTTGACGACATCACGGCGCGGCTGGAACTGGATGAGCGCAAGTGGACGGACGAGCATAGCGACTTACTGGGTTCGCATAGTTATAAGTTGAACTACCGGCGCTGCGAACGACATCAAAGGTGTGCTGGTGTGTACTTCAGAGGCATGATCAGTAGAGAGACTAATACGAGGCCTACACCGTGTAAATGGAAGGGGTGCTATGAAAACATCGTCAGAAAGTGTGGGTAACATTCGGCGAGAGCAGACTTACAGGAGCGCCGACCGCACCTCCAGGAATGGAGACTTCAATGACTTTGTTAGGAGGCAAAGTATAGACACTGCCCGGAGGTAGGAGAGCCGAGGCCGTGCTGGCACCACTCAGTATCTGAAGCAGAACGGGGGCAGTGGGAGGAACGAAGGTCGCGCCGTTGACGGTGAACTTG
Source organism: Clitopilus passeckerianus (assembly GCA_944990035.1). Classification (NCBI taxonomy): domain Eukaryota; kingdom Fungi; phylum Basidiomycota; class Agaricomycetes; order Agaricales; family Entolomataceae; genus Clitopilus; species Clitopilus passeckerianus. The sequence continues at coordinate 246,579 of CALYLX010000115.1, read as the reverse complement.
AGAGTGCTGAAGCTGAAGGCAAGATTGAGGTTGATGGCGACGTCCGGAGGTCCAGATCCACCAGGAGCACCGGCACCAGAGAGAGGAACGAGGTCTTTCTCAAGAAGAGGGTTGGATACGGTTGAGGTGGTGGTAGGATCAGCATTAGGCGCGCCGAGGTAACGGAGGATGGCAGAGTTGATGCCGCCAGCAAAGCCAGTAGTACCAACGTTTGGGTCTGCACGAATCCAGTAGTTGCCAATAGGCTGATTGGCAGTGAGGACGAACGAATAACGTTGGCCGGCGAAGATTTGGATTTGATCGACGGTATGAGGTTGATGGCTCACGCCGTCGACTTCGATGATGGTCTGAAAGGAAATGTCAGGGGAATATTGAGGAGAAGTAAAGCATCACAACATACCAGACTGTGCCCATCGATAGAGAACGTATAGTTTGGGTCGCAAGAAATGCTGACCAGGCGGAAGCGGTATTTGATGAGTGGGATGACATTAATTACCGCCAATGGCACAGTTGGACCGCCAGCTGATCGCCCACGGCCATTGATTAGAGTCGCATCTGCGACTGGGACAAGCCCAGCGGACTTAGCAGGCGTATGGTACCTGTATTTAACAGTGAGTAACGCTGACCAGCCTGATAGAAAGGCCATTCACCAATCAGCTAGTGTGATGATGGTGGTGTCTAGGATGCAAGGAAATGAATACAATTGTGAGTATGAATAGAGAAAACCATACCGTCGTCGATAGCATAACTACCGGCAAAGCATCAGTCAAATGTGACACAATATCAAGGCAACGAGCTTACAGAAGTCGATGAGGATCAAGAAGATCATAGATAACAAAGGCGCCTCGAAGCCCGTCACAGTACTGAGTAGCTGAAAGACGATGAGCCAGAATTCCGATGTAGTCATCAAGAGGGCTTACAGTAATGCGAATGATACCAGAAGGTACCGGCTTGACCGGGAGCACGGAAATCGTAGAGGAAAGAATCGCCTGGAGCGATGGGGCACTGGGTCACGCCAACAGGCCCGTCGGCCCAACTCGATGTCGCTTGGAACAAGCCATGCCAGTGCTGACGTATAGATCAGCGTCATCGCGATGCATCAATAGGCACCAATTTACGATACTGGTGCTCTTCAGCATAGAGCCATCTGTCAGTTCGTCGATAACATTGAGCTGAAAATGAGATCCCTGAAAAAAGTTGAGCGTAGCCCCAGGAGATCAGAAGCATGGTCCTAACCTTAAAAGCAGTGATGGGTGGCCCCGGAAAGGAGGCAGAAGCAGCGGTAGCTCCAGCGAGGACGGTCCTGTGATGAGATGAGGACAATATCTACATTAAGATGGGTATGACTGACGATCGAGTGAAGCCATCAGGTGCGATATTCTTGTTCACAATGTGCATATTCGCGACCGGGCCAATACCAGCATATGAGATGGAGGCAAAGGCAAGAACAACGAGCGCTGAGAGAAACATCTTAGCGCAATGTTCACGAGGGAATGAACACGTCGAGTACCCTCGCCCGGTTGTCCCTTTTATCTGTGGCTTTTCACTGGAGGCTGCGTGGCCATTATATAACGAAGCGACGGTGGCATGAGAGAATTGTCGTCTGCTTTGGCACAGGGAATGTCAAGAACTGAATTTGATTTGCAGAGGAGGCGTAATTGACCTTTCGAGAAGCGGGACCGCGACAAACAGGTTCAGGTACCCGTGCTTTGAAGGAAGGAGAACCGGTCAATCGTTACATTTCTGAATGCGCCCCTGCAGCCCTGCGGGGTTTATGAACGACGTTTGAGTGATGCGAAACGTCGGTCTCAATGAGCTTGAGAAACGATGACGACTTCCAGGGGACGTGAGATACTTTCTCACAATTGAGATTAGACCGACGAGGCATTTATTGTCAGTGATCGTATAAGCATAGTTGCGAAAGTGTGCCCACAAATTTCCAGCCCCGAAGATAACACAATGTCGAAGCTTTTTCTTGCACTATTCGCTCTCTCCGTGATTGCTGGGATGGCAGTAAGGAGCGATACGACTTCAATTTCTCAGAGCTCATTTATACCTTATTCAGACAGCTCAAGATGCCCGTGTATTGACGGCAACGAAGGTGTTCCACACCATCATCAACCAGTCGCCTTACTTGGTAGACCGGACTACCATTGTAACATGGACGTAAGCTCTCGGACTTCCTAGTAGGCACAAAAGGCGACTCACATTTCCCATAGGCAGGGACCTACAGTCACCGCGACCGACAACACAGTTACACCTACCCCAGTGGGTGATGGCGACGATCATGAGCTCGTGAATTGAACAAGACGCACCGTTTGCTCGTGCAATACTTTTGGAAAACTTTTTACTCCATGTCCTTTGAGGCGTCGTTGTACATCAATCGGTTCTGTTTTAGTGATACACGAATTTCGGTATCCTCAGAGTTCAATTTACTGGAATGAGGGACAGACGATAATCAACAAGCTAAAGCCAATGTCAGAGCAAGGAAATCCAGAGTTGCCTCAAAACAAAGTCCTAATCCCAGCGGAGATGCATGTCAACGATTGACTCAGTCTCTCGACAGTCTTCATCTTCCAGTCATATCCGAGCTCTGAGCCACAGTGTATCGCCAACATCTAGTCCTCAAGCCGATCCATGGAGACAGGGTACGCTGCGTCCACAAGCGACGTTCAGGTTCTCCAGGAAAGGCATCAATGCGGTTTCCCAAAGTGACGTAGTTTGTCATCGGCGTCTAGCGTAAGCAATGCGGCGATAAACAAATGTCAATCAAAGTGCTGTCATGGAAGGTCCGAACTCCGAGTCTACGAGTTGTCCACATCCATACATTCTCTTCGTACCTATTGCGCTGCTCAAAAGACATGTAAATTTTAAGGGATGAAATTCTCCATACTGCTAAACCCTGGTATTGATCCACCTTTGATATGATTGGGAATAATGCTGCTCTTTTTTGCAACCCGACGTTGTGGCCAAAGACCTTCCAGGACATCTACCACTGGCCAGCTTATTCGATGGTCACTGGAACAACACTACGTCAATATTTCTCTATCAGGCCATGCTAGAAGGTTGACTCTGCTCCAGTTGGCTAGTTGGAACGGCAAGAACAAATTTGACATTATACTTGGTAGCAGTACCTTGCAATTACCCCGGGGAAACATCTCAGGGCGATGAACTCTGAACATCGCACTTCCCTCTGTGAGACAGAGTACTGCATACCCTCCAAAGGTCCTAACCTCCACGTGCGATCATCGTACTCAAGGAACCACTATTATCAACGGTGCGCCATTCATCAGGCCACATTGTCGGAGTAGCCTACACAAGTTATTCATACGGTGGCTGTTTTGTGGCTACACACGAAAGGCGACGCTCCCTTACCTTTCTGGTCAAACTTGCTTGGAAACGTGCCTCCTTTGGGCGGGGTAAAGTTGGTGATTGAGGCCGGATCTTACACTGCTGTATGAGCTCGAAGTTGCACAATCCTGCACAGAATGATATGGTCGCCCTCAGAACCCAGCTGTTGTTATTGTATTACAGCCACCGTACCCCGATTCTGATCAGAAATGTTCACGAACGCCCTTTGTTTACAAAGTCGCCGTGAGGACTTCAGAAAAATTAGCGCGCCACTGAGGTCATTTCGAGTATTCGTGCACTCAAAGGACGCAGGCAGCTACTCCGGTTTCTTTTTAATGTCATGGGTATGAGGTCATTTAGCCATTAGGGTCGGTCACCTGGGCCACGCATGCATCAACCCGTTACGACTATTTTCAGAGCTGCGCCACCCCTAGTTCTAGGAACCAGAGACCATAGCTCTGCTGCAACTGGCGGTTCAGCAACCCTGACCAAACCCTGGCGAAATCCAGCTCGAATAAGCCATCTCTGCCATGATAGCGAAAGAATGTCCAATGCAAGTCATTCGTGATATGTCATGCATCAGGTTCTTGCTCTCTTGATCTATTCATCCGCCAACATTCATACCACATGGTGAGCTCTCCATGCTCCGACGCGGGCCGTGCCTCGAAAGATGATGAGGCCCAATCTTATCATTGACTATGACTGTCCTCGACGTCCAGAAAGCGCGTTCCCAGTTTCCTTCTCTTGCTTCAGGGTTCATCTTCGCCGATAACGCAGGAGGATCTCAGGCTGCCAAAGTTGTTGTCGATCGCATCTCTGATTATCTCCTCAACACCAATGCCCAGTTAGGGGCTGATTACAGTGTCTCCGCTGAGAGTACTCGACGTGTTACAGTACAGGGGCCCGAGGATGTTGCGAAACTCTTCAATGCATCGCCGGGGGAGATCGTCTTCGCCGCCAGTTCGACGATGAACATTGAGAACCTGTCCAGAGCGATAGAGAATGACGTGAAGAACGACGAAGAATTCATAGTAATGGGCGAGCATGAAGGTATATCCCATGTTCTATCTACGGTATACAATAAATTGAAGCATTCTAGCGAACGTTGGCCCATGGAAACGGCTCGCTGCTCGCAAGGGTATCGCACTTAAGTTCTGGAAGCCCAAACCTATCAATCCCGAGAACCCGTACTCTCTCGGTTACAAGACCGAGGATCTTCTTTCTCTTGTCACCTCTAAGACTCGCATTCTGGCAATGTCTGCCTGCTCGAACATTCTGGGGACTATAATTCCTGTCAAGGAGATCGTAGCGGCTTTTAGAGCTGATGCACAATCCAAGGGAGCGCGCAAGGTTGAAGTTTCGGTCGATTGTGTAGCTTACGCTCCTCATCGTTTCGTGGATGCCAAAGGTTGGAACGTTGACTACGCGATCTTCTCGTTCTACAAGGTGATTACTATCTTCACCACAGTCGAGGACTAAATCAGGCTAACATATGCATAGGTTTATGGACCTCACATCTCCGTAATGTACACCCGTGCCTCTTGCCTTACCTCTTCGATCACGGCTCTTACGCATCACTTCCTGAAAGTCGATGATAAGGCGTACAAGCTCCAACCGGGGGGCCCGGGATACGAAATCGTTTACGGTGCTACCGGTTCACTCGAGTACCTCCTATCTTTGACCCCATCGCGTACTCTGGATGCTTCTTTCGAAGCAATTGCTGCACACGAGCAAACGCTGGTCAAGAAACTCCTTAATTTCCTCACAGCTCCAGAGCAATGGGATAGAGGCGTCAGAGTTGTCGGCGATGAAGCCACCAATCTCACCAGGGTCCCCACCATCAGTTTTGTGGTCGTCGGAGAGCGTCCTATAAGGAGTCCTGATATTGTCGCTTTGGCGGATAAGAAGGGCGATGTGAGCATTGACCTTGGTACCACAAAGACCCATATTCTGACCCAATTCATTGAGATCGGCGTTCGTTTTGGCCATTTCTACGCCTACACGCTCGTGGACGAGCTCTCTCCCAAGGTCAATACCGACGATGGTGTGGTCAGGATTTCGTTGGTGCATTACAATACTGTGGAAGAGGTGGGCAGGATTATTGAGGTCGTCAAAGAGGCCCTCGCGACATTGTAGACCATGAACAACAGGGACTTGTAGTAGCAAATGGAATTCAACAATTACGAAGACACATTGGTGAAGAGGCCATCCTCCTCAATTGTAATGTCTCACAATAACACCATGAATAAGCTCCACATCCACCCCCTTTTCTTCACCCTTTTTTAGCTCCGTCTGTCCATAAGCTCGTGCCCTTCCCTTCCTCCAGTCACCCATGGTAGGTGCAACATCCTCCGGGCAATGTCTGGTAATTCCAGAGCGGTCAAGGACAGGGCTGCTTTCAACGGGAACGAGCTTGATATCGTCGTTGCACATCGCGAAGTAGAAGACGCCGAGGCGGGGCGAATTACGCTGATCGACTGGAGGCTGGATAACGCGATGGATGGTGCCTTTGTAGTGTCCACCTGTGAGGAACTCGAGGGATTCACCCGTGTTGACGACCTGTGAGAGTCAACGTCAACGTAAATTACCAGGTGCTAGAAGAGAAGACGAGATTTACCAAGGCATTCTCGACATGTCTAACCCATTTCCAAGTTCCGTCACGCATTTGAACCTGAAGAGCTGAGATAGGCTGACTCCAAAGGAGACTTATTGTACCTTGGTCTGTACGAGAGCAAATCAGATGTAGGCCCGCGCTGAGTCAAGGAGGGCAAAGTTGCATACCCTTGTGACCTTTCAACCAAACATTGTTTGTCTTTTGTTCCTCCTCTTCCGAGCGAGGATAGCTTTGGGTTATCAACAAGGTAATCTCACGCATAGTGGACACTGCCTCACTATTTTATGAAACGGACTGAAAAGCTCCCGACTGAGAACTGGCAACGCTAGGAGGATGATCGCTTGGACTTACTCCAGGTTTCCGCATCGTCGTCAAAGCCATGTTGCCGAACAAAGGTATCCTCAGGAAGCTCAAGAGTCGAGGCAATAAGCCTGAAGGTATCGCGTCAGCGGCAGAACCGGAATTACCAAAGGCGACTTACCTCAGGAGGGGATGAAGAATGTTGTAGTGATTATGCTTTGCGAACACACTAAGTTCTGGTAGAAACGGTCGAAGAGGCTCTGGATGCTGCTTGAGATATACATTGCGATTGACTGGTTGAAGTCAATATGAATGATCCGCCCTGGAAGGTAGATGGCAGCCTTACTGTTATAATGTTCCAATTGATCTCTGACGCCATTGGCAATATGCTGAAGGAAGAACAGTCCATCAGCCGGTAGTAATTGGAGAAGCGCCAGCTCTCCTACCCAATACCGTCGTGGCTTGTAACCCTGATAGCTTCCGGTTTCCTTTATCTTCGCAGTGTACTTCTGTTTCTCTTCGATAGAAACATCGTCGAAAGGCACGTTTGCGATGTCAAAGATACGCTTGGTCTATGAGGACTCAGTTAGCGTTCCGTCGACTCCCATCGTGGTGAAGGAAAGTGGCACACCTGCTCAGGAGTCCACCCATGGTTTATAACGTAGAAGAACCCGAACGTTGTCAGAGCATTACGAAGATCTTCAACGAGCTCTGCGCGACCTTCAGGGGTACTGTTCTTGGCCAGATCGATTACCGGAAGATCGGCCCAGTCAACTAGAATGAACCTCAGCTGGAGCAAGTAATCGAGAAACAGAGGTAAGGATGCTCACGTTTCTCCTGCGTTGGAGGAGGCGGTACGTAGGGAGCCAAGGGAGGAAGAACTGTGCCAGGCATTTTCCAGGATGAAATAATCTGAATAACGGGCCATTTCGTCCAACGAGGGCACGGCCTTATATCTGATTTTTTTCTGGCAGTCATAATGGAGGGAACCGAGGATACTTCGTCCAGCTCGGTTCCACATTCGGAGGACCACGTTGATAGTTAATATCTGGGCTCGAAACCCAAAAGCCAAGTGGAAAGCTTCACCAGGATGAAAGGCCCACGCTCGCCTCAAGAAGCCATTCACCTAGGAGGTCGAGAGGGTCAGATCACCAAAAGCCAATCGAGGAACGTCATCATTGACGACTCGACTTCCTCAGGAGATCTGCCGTCAGCTCGATGCTAAAACCCATATTTGTTTAGTCGGCAGCCACTGAAATTTACTGCCTTCATAAGCCTGATCTTCGACCATTTGAGTTTTCATTGGCCTTTCATGAAGCATACGCGCCGGACCGGTACGAAGTGACTTTGGGTAAGCGCCCAAATGACCCAAATGATTCAATTCGGCTGAAAATCATGCGGGTTCAACAGAATTTGAGTAGATAATGATACATGTCCGTGTGATAAGATGTCCATAAATAGTCCGCGTTCGTGTTTAGTGGTCATATGTTGTTCGTTAGCCTATCGTAGTGTTCGTCCTTGACGTTTAAGTGATCGTTGTTCAGCCACCGAGAATGGAGAAGTAAGGCGAGAAATTGCCGGAATCGCCAAAGACTAGAATTTCATTAGCTCGAGGTGTAGCATGACAGAGAAACTGGACACTCACGGACAAGCTGGTAGTCGTCGCCCGGCGTGACCCAAGGGACGGTTACTTCGATCCTGCCGAGGAGGATCGAGAATCCTTTGTTCAGGATAACTACGAAGAAATGTCAGCAACAATCCAGACGAATAAACGCCTTACTCACGAGGGCTAGTAAACCCGCCTTTGCGCAAATAAATCTGGCCGATCTTGTTCGTGATGTTCACTGGGTGGTGAGAAGTATCCCTGCGAAATGGATTAGCACCACTATCAGGGATTGTAGGCGGGCGATTCTGACTTACCAAGTGACATTATGGCGCTGATTCTTATACCAGACAGTTCCGTTATGAGGATAGGTAACCGGAGGTGTATAGACATCTCTTTGCTCAAGAGCGACCGGGGTAGCCTGAGTGAGAGTGCAGAAGGACGCCAACAGAACAGCAGTGATTCGCATGATGGAGAAGACACTACAGACCGAGGGGACGAAGAGCGTCAAAGGTCTTACGAGTATCCTGTCAGACTTTTTATAAACGATGTGGTACCAGACCTTTAGGGGAGAAACACCCGTACCTTGCATCACATGGGCTTTATTAGAGCCAACAATAGAACTCAAACAAGCCGCCTGACCAATCCCATGCGAGGACGGGTTTACTGATATCTTTAGTCATTCTACGTTTTTCAGCCTGGTCTTCCAGGGCGGTCTGGAGGAATCGCAAGAACGGTAGCACGATGTGGTTTGCTCATTGGGCGTTTGGCTGCAATGATGGTGGTTGAATGTTGTGAGGTTACAGCATCGGCCCGCAACTCCGCCTCGAGGACCTCTGTGAGGACTTGAAGTCGAAAGTACATAAAGTCAAGCGCGTACAAATAAACCTCCCTCCAATCGGAAGTTCGGAACTGAGTCACACCAAGTACAACTCCCGACGCAGCCAGACTTGGAATTGCGACAGCGGAAGCATCTATATTTTCTGAGAATTTGGCACTTTCCATACAGTATATTGCACCTGGAGAAGTTGCCTTCCAGCCAGTCGACGGCAACACAAACGGGCTTGTCAGGAGACGAGAGAATCAAGGAGAGATTGATTCTTGGCCCAAATTTCCTCAGTCAAATACAAGTTCGAGGGTCTTGAATACTGTACAGAAGAGAAGATCGCAACTGTAAATTGTATAAGGTAGTCATATTCGTGCCATAAGATGTCAAGAAACACTTCACCGTTAGTAACGTTTACGCATGCTTGTCCGTTGGTCATTAGTAGTACATACCATATCCCCCATGTTTACCCCCTCTCGGCATTTAACCGCCAAGGATAGAGAAGTGGGGTGAAAAGTTGCCTGAGTCACCAAAGACTGATTCTTCAACTCAAGGTCGATCACAACCGATTGATTGAGCACTCACGAACAAGCTGATAATCGTCACCTGGATAGACACATGAGACCGTGATCTCATATCGCCCTAGGAGGATAGAGAACCCTTTGGCAAGAATGACTGAAAACATGATGAGCGCTAATCCAAGAAGTTAGTAGCATAACTTATGAGGAGAGACTACTCCGCCTTTGAGCAAGCCTATCGTTCCGATAGTGTTAGTGATATTCACCAAAGGGTTAGAGGTATCCCTTCAAAACCCCCACTTCGCTCAGCTGTTTATGACATGAGGGCAGGACCAAGCATACCAGGTTACATTATGGCGTTGCCCCTAGTACCAGACGGTTCCATCGTCTAGATAGAGGACGGGAGGTGTATAGACATTCTCTGTGCTCGAGAGTCGCTGGCAAAGCTCGAGCAAGAGCACAGAACGAAGCCAACAGAACAGCAGTGAGTCTCATGGTAGTTAAGGATTCCCAAGATGAAGAGAATTACCAGAGGAAGGGTCAGTTCCAGAGGCCTCACAGACCTTCTCCCTGGCTTCATATACAATGTGGCGATAGGGAAGAAACCTCCGTACATTCATGATTCATCACATGTACTCCTTCTGAGCCAACAATAGAGCTAGAACAAACGGCTGACTATGCAAATGTATTCGGGGGCTAGCTTGGGGCTGGTTATATTCGACGGCGCCCTCGGCAGGCAGCCTGAGGTCTTCGAATGGCGTTTGAGGAGGACCGACATGATGTCCACACCGGTCCGCTCTTCCACGACAAAGGTTTATGAGAGTTCGAAGGGAAAAGTCAACATGAGCAATTAACGACAAATAGATGTGGTCAGTGATCCGATGACCGAGTCATGGTTGTCAAAATGCTTCACGCACACCAACACGGGCAGGTTACAGGGCAGTGGGCTGCAAACTTGAGCACAATTAACGTCTTCTCCCACTGGATGTCAAAGATTGAATCTAGCTTTGACAATGGTCGAATTCTCCGCGATTTACTCTTACTTGTCGATTAAACTTGAGGGGGTTTGACGAAAATGATTCCCGAAAGATGCGGCAAATGTACAGGCCTGTATGGACGGGGATCAACCTTGGGATGGAGCCTCTGCACATTTGGAGTCAGCTCTTGGGCGTCGCTTTGTTTGCATTGCTTTGACCATGATGCGCTTTCCCGCTAAGGACCTACGAGTTTCTATTAAGGGGTCAGCAAGGCAACCTTGAGGACCTCCTTCTGATAGCACAGCTCCCGTACGCCGGTTCTCGACAGGGTTGGAGTTCTCGCAGAAAAACTTAATCTTCTAAGTAGGCGGTATATAAGGACGTGTACTTCGTCTTGTCTTGCATTTTATCTCAGGCAGCACAATGGGAAAATTCCGTGTAGCAATCTGGTGCGTTGAGCGTTTGTTTCTTTGCCAACTCGTGGAGCTGATCCTCTCTGCAGCGGGGGTGGTATCGGAGGTCTCGTCACTGCAGGTGAAGAGTTCTCCTGTATTCTTAAGCATGACAGACGCTAATGTATATATCACAGTCGCCCTGGGTCGATATCCAGATATAGACGTCGATATCTACGAAGCTGCCCCAGAGTTTTCCGAAGTAGGTGCTGGAATGGGCGTCTGGCCTCGAGTCTGGAAGCTATTGTACTCCCTCGACCTAACCGAGGACCTCGAGCGCGTAGCGCTGACTGAACACATGGATGAATTAGGCGAGTAAAATATAATCTCGAGCCGACGGTTGCTCCCTGATACTGATTGTTCTCTTTCTAGTCGATAGCTATGTTTTCCGAAAAGCTGATCAGCCGGATGGTTTTGATTTTCACAGCCTGCAAACCCAAGGTATATTCCATGGTCTTACTGCAATCGCCTAACCTTGACTCACCGTCTCTAAGGAACGTTTGTCCACTACTATCGGCCTGATCTTCTCCAAGTGCTACAGGACCACCTACCGAGCCAATACAAAATCTACTTTGGACACCGGCTAGGTAACTACATTGAAGAATCAGGAATTGTCTCCCTGTCTTTCGAGAACGGGGTCACCTCGACCTGTGACGTCCTCATTGGCTCAGATGGGATAAAATCTGCCGTCCGGAAATCACTCCTCACGTCGCAGGCTACGAAAGCGAAAGAGGCCGGTTCACCCGAACTCGCTAAGGATCTCCTCTCAAAGATAGAACCCATCTGGACCGGGATTATCGGGTACAGAGCTATGGCACAAATGGGCTGCCTTCGGGAATATATCGATTCCCATCCCGGTCTCACGTCACGGTTTATGGATCCTGATGCGCTGCCTGTCATGGTAAATGCTCATCTTTATTCCGAAAAACCTTACCCTCATCCGAGTTGTCTTTAGCATATGGGAAAACGCTCGGTAACCTGAACAGAGATCGGACCTTGAACAGCTACTGATACCAGTTTCACCACAGTGGGCCGTCGCATACCCCGTTGCAGTCGGGAAATATGTTAACATTGGGTCATATCACGAACGGGACGAATTGTACGGCACTCCTTGGAGCGGGGCATGGGTTGAAGAAGTCGACAAGCAAGAGCTTCTATCTAAACATGCAGGCTGGGACGAGGAGTTTCTTCCTGTGCTTGACGTAGGTCTTCGAGCGTATACAGCCATGATACAAGATACCTTACAGCCTCGTGCAGTGCGTGGGCAAGGTGTCTCGTTGGGCTATCCATGAAACACAGAAGTTAGATACTTGGGTTTCTGGTCACGTTGCATTACTTGGAGATTCGGTCAGTCCTTCGCGCATCCCTAGAACCACCTCGCTCACATCCAGAATACAGGCCCACGGAATGTCTCCTAACCAGGCGTCTGGAGCTGGTCAAGCCATTGAGGTGCTACTCCATTGGAATCTTTCCTACGATTCGGGCTAACGTCATCTTACAGGACGCAGTCATGATGGGAACCCTCCTCGGCCATCCCAAAACAGATAAGAAAAACCTGGCGACGGTGCTCAAGATCTACGATGAGATACGCCGGCCAATGGCGGAGAGTGTTCAGAGAGGGTCTATCCTCAATGGGCATTATTTTGGCCTGAATCTCGATGGTATCTCATTCGACGAGCAGCCACAACGGCTGTCTGAACTCGCAGACGCTATCAAGAAGAATTGGCAGTGGTGTATGTTGCCTCAAATATCTGACAAATACCTTTGTTCAACGTACTGAAATGTTATCACAGGCTGGGACACCACATTGGAAAAGGACATCGCGGCAGCAATAAAAACACTGGAGACTTCATGCCTTTAGAGATTGTCTCGTACTGGTGAAACACGTCCAGATAGATGAGGATCAACATTATACCCAAAAGAATTATTCCAATTCCCTGTATAGAGAGGATAGACAGGAAATATGTATACAGATAGCAAAACATCCAAATTTACAATTCACAATCTATTGCTGCTGCTGAAAATCAGGGTTCTGGCTCCCAGAGGCCCCGTCAAGTACAATTCCACAATCCTGCATGAAGTTGAACCAGCCAGAATCCATGCTCGACTCCGTCATCAGCCCCAACTCTACCATCATCGCCGCAGGGCCGCCAGTTGCAGCGGACATGTCTTGGCTCGATCCTGCGAAGTCAAAGCCCGCAGATGCTGAGTCCGAAGGGCCTACGTTTTGTTGGAAGAACGATGATAGCGACGGGCTTGTTGCCGTTGGGAAGGCAGAGCGTCCGGTAGATAAACCGGACATGAAGGCATCAACAGAATTTGGAACACCATACTGGAAATTTGTCGTATTAACAGGATTGACCTGACTAGGGCGAAAGAATGACGTTGGTCCAGGTTGAAGATTGGAGGGAGGTATCCAGCCAAACGAGGTATCGGGCTTGGGTAATCCGTTTGGATCCGGCGAGTAGGGCCGCCATGGAGCTGGACTGTGTAGCACGGAATCAGAAAAGTTCGGTTGTGACAGTGGTTGGGTGGTGAGGCTGGGGTGAGATGCGTCCAAAGCTCTAAAGAACGCCTCCGGCGATGGGACAAGAGAGGGCGCAGAGACCGTTGGTGCTGGCGCGTTGGTAACATTGGGAAAGAAGGCGTCCAACTGCGACTGTTCAGGGAGGGGTGTGGTGTAGGCCTCGAGGTTGAGATGCTCAGCCTTGTTTGATTGAGAGGAACTATTACTGTGAGGTACACTCAACGCGACGGGGATGTCGCCCGAAGGTGCTGTCGAAGGGACTGTTTCTGGCCTCGGGCTTGTTGAAATTCCGAGTGCAGCATAGTCTCCGGGAAACGCTCCAGGGCTGAAAGGATCGCCTAATGGTGGGTGCAGCCCATCATTTTGCATCTCTATGTTCCCGCCTACACCAGCGGCCGTGGTCGTTGACGTATTTGACTCTCCCGAGATAGTGGAAGCAATCTGCGGCGGAGATGCTGGACTCTTCACAGAGGGCGGGGAAGGCGAATCCGTGACCATGCTCATGCTCCCAGCCGACTTCTGCCTCCTGGTCTTCTTCTTGGCTAGAACCCGTGTCTGTCCACCAAAGATAGCGAGCTCGTCGCTGTCATCTGCAGTGGTCGATTGTGGGCTGGACGCTGCTGCAGATGCAGAATGAGAGGAATCGGGGTCCTGGGACGCGGAACGAGATTTGTACTGATTGTAAGATCGGATGGCCTTGTCTTGTAGCTTCCGGAGAACACCCTGTATAGTAGGTCAGAATCCAAAAGCTGAAGTTCAAATCAAGCTGGATACATACCAAAGCAACCTTTGCACGATGTGACACCGGCGCCGTCTGCTCAAACAACTCAATCGCCATAGCCAAATCTTCCAATGCACTTTGCGCGACATTTGAATTTGGGGACCTCGTAACCACCGTCCCCACAATGATCTGTTCAAGCAGAAAAAATGGTTAGTGGGCTATGTAATACTAGCAAAGGTAGAAAAGCTTACAGCAGCGGAGAACATATGATACAACATGAACCACACCCTCTTGGCCATCTCCGCACACCGGTCAAACCGGTGGGCAGAAGCCTTGATGATGACTGATGCACAGCGATATGCAGTCAGGAACGATGGAGCGAACGGTGAAAGCAGAGGATTCGTTGGGCGATCGAGGAGTGCTTGAGCGAAGAAACTTCGATGGAGGTATAGCATCGCTGTGGGATAGGCAATCGTCAGCACAGTGCCTGTATTGGAAGGGAAAGGAGTATACTCACTAACGGTCCTATACTGGCTCGCATAGAAGCCTTGCAAGCTCAAGGAACTGGAATGATATATCTCCTCCCCGACCTCCTCCTTCACTGCATATGGCTTGATCGAGCTCGGGAACGAGAATTCTCGGACTTTCCTGTCGAGCTCCAAGACGGAGGAATAGTTCAGGGATTTGGCGGTCAAAGTGGTGTCTGCGACTCCTAGAAACATGTCCCGGGTGAAGATGTATTTCACACGCCAGACTAAGTGGAAAGCATGCCATGAGCGGTTGAAAATAATAAAACTAGGAGACAAGGACATACATCCGTGCTGGATTTCACCAGCGTCGTTCAGCGTGGCTTCTTCGTCAGTCGGAAATTCGCAGTCCACGTATGACTGGTGTATGGCAGGTGGCCTTCCAATCGCCAGACTCTGGAGGAGGAACATCATAAGTTTAGGCAGATTGATAGCGTAGACAAGTAAGACCAACATTCGACATATCTGCCGCATATATCTCCCAGAACAACGTCCGCCGTTTCTGAACTGTCTTTGGATCCATATGCCATCTTGCACTGTCACGGTCTTCGCGGGACATCAGTAACGAGTTCGCAACGAAGCAAAGGTCAAAACTAACGGAGACCAACCTGAAAGAACCTCTGCATCAGTCATGAAATTTCAACAGCAGGAAATCCGTGCTCTTACACATTGCGCCAACTTCGCAGCAATACTCATAACACACCACTACAAACACCCAAATCCAAGTAAGTATCCACCCGTGACTCAGAAAAGCACAAGAACCTACCGCACTATCCCTCGAGTACTTCTTCCCAGCCAACGTATGATACGTCGCCATCAGCCCCAACGCCTGCACCGTATCCACTTGTGGACTGTCAAACACCACTCTCAACGACAATGCCGCTCGTGCTAATTCGTAATACCGCTCTGCCTCGGAATTGTATGGCGGAAGGCTTAGGTCTAAAAGGGCGCCGAGGGCGAGGATGAAGTAGAGGGTGGCGAGACCGTGAGGTGATGTTTCGTCTTCCCGGCCAGTGGACTCTTCAGCAGGGTTTGTAGAGAAAAGACCGTTTGGGGGGGATATCGACGATGGAGCAGCTGCTGATGCGTATATTGCTGGCACAAATGTCTCCACCAGTTCTTCCTTCTTTATCGGCCTGAAGAAGTTACTCGCATGCACGAGATAGCTCTGGCATAGAGCCTCCGTTCGTTCTCGTGGTGGTAAAAGAGTTTTGAGTATCCTCAGAATCTCCGTTGTTGACTTTGACTGGTCGGAGAGGGAGAATAGGCTTGCGAGGTTTTCGAGCATAGGTCCAACGGAGGGGTGGACTTTATCGCCTTCTTCAATTTCTTCGTCATCATCGTCTTCTGCCTGAACAGAGGGTGAAAAAGCGCATTGAGGATATGCTCAGATAGGAGCAAAAGGTGGCAGATTCACCATCATGAGCGTCTGCCGCAAGGTCATAAGCATATAGTCACTTTAAGAGCCCAAACCATGAAGAACACACCTCGGAACCAGCAGACCGGCCAAAATACTTGACTTCTCCAAAATCTCCCAACGTCAAAGTACCCAAAGCATCGATTGAATGTGTCGCTCCTCCCTCCTCGCCACCTTCCTCCTCGGGAGAATCATACCTCGTCAACATCTTCTCCGACCCGAACTTGATTTTGAGTAGCTCCTCTGCTAACAATGGGTGTCGCTGGTCAGAAACTGTAGCTTGAAGAATCGCAAGTGCATCTTCGAGCTGTCGGATCCTATGGCTCATTTCTCCGATTTTTGCGTGAAGTTGATCGGTTGATGCTAAGATGAAGCTACAGGCATGCACTCGTGAACGATGGTACCACAAGTGCGAGCGATGAAAACAGACCGAGTTCCTTGTCCAGCGGAAAGTACACCTGAAAGCAGGAAAAGAGTGTCAGGACCCCAACGAGACCAGTAGGTGCAGCATCCAACGTACCACAAGGACATATACTCTCGCATCCTCTCCTCACACAAGACCCACACGGCACCTTCTTGTCACATTTCAGCTTCAACCTTCTGCATTCCGCACACGACAGTTCACCTAGCCACGAAATCCAGCATGAGTCAAACGCCAACGTCAATTACAGCGAAGGTGGCCAACTCACCGTTCAACCTCTTCACCTCGATATCTTTCAACTCTTCCTCGGTATACTTCCTCGGCACCCGTTTCTTGGGCGTAGAACGGGAAGGTTCAGGAGGCATCCAGATATTATCGCCAAGTATTCCCTCGAATAGCGCCTTCAACTCGCAGTATTACCGGAGGTTGCCGCAGCAATTCTGCCGTCGTATTAGCTTCATACATCTCACCTCAGTTCCAACAGAACCAGATACTCACCAAACGTCCAAAGTCGTCCAGTTCCCCACAGGCTATTCCTCGACGCGCGAGTTTACAGTATCCAGATCGTTATCCCCAAGCAACGGCTGGGCAGATATGGTAGAAATGTATAAGCCTGCATGATCACGCCAAATTCCTTTTGTAAATTCTGGTCAATGCCCGCTTAGGAGGCTGAGGTACACCAATCGCCGCACTCAATTTATACTTACGGGGATTGGCCAACGGCGGCCGTTCATTGGCTCGTATTCATGTTCCTTTGGTTATCGATATCACGCAAAATGGTGAGGAGAGGCAATCATACTAGGTTCTCGACGACAACCTCGACATGGCACAATAAATTGATAAATCGCAAATTGGCAACTTCCCCGCACTCCCCGCACCAACTCCAGAAAACCGGAGAACGGAACCATCATTCTCCCAAATATCTTACCCGGACAGTCGTCCGTTCGCTCGCTCCGAACCAATGATATTAATGAAAATGCAAAAGCTTGTATATTGCTGAAAACTAGCAGTACACATGTTGGATGGTCTTGTCCATGATAAAGTAAATGATAAGAAGCGAGACGACAGTGAGAAGAGGTCAGAACTTGAGTAAGAGTCCATAGAACAACCAGCAGCAGATAGCAAATCAGAGGTCCTAGAGGACCAACGTCCAATAGCGTTATTTCGATTACTTTCGTTTCTTGCGTCCCCTGGTAGCGGCGCCGGCGGTCGCATTGGTCTACAAAACCCTCAGCAAAATGGTACACGGGTACCACGCAGTATGATCTTGGGAAAGATATCAGCAGTGAATCACTTACTTTCTTCGCAGTCGAGGCGGAAGGTGCAACAACTATAGCCTCTTCACCGAGGATCGGACGGCTGGATGTCCCCTTCTGCAAAAGATACCATCAACATCCGAAAGCCCGTGCAAGCACTGAAGGGACACCTACATTGACCGTCTTCTTCACCCCCATGACCTTTTTCCTAGCAACAGGCTTCACTGGCTCAGGGCTCCTCGTGTGCTTCCCCAGCACAGAACTGATCTGCGAAACCTCGCTCAGAGGGCTGTCCTCTTCGGAGTCACTTTCCACATCCGACTTGTCCAAGCTTGCAAGGGTCCTGATCGCTGGCTTTGGCTCTACCGGCTGCTGACGGATTGGTGCCTTTTTCGTGGCTGGCCGTCGAACTGGACTCCCGAATGGTGTTGAAGGAGAGAAAAGTTCTTTTGCTGGAGTAGCTTTGGGCTGGGTGCCGGCACCGAAGGAGGAAATCGAATCTGCAATGTTGAGGTTGCGAGCTTGAAGAGGAACCCGTCCGGGTTTCGTAGTTGTAGGGGCAGGTGAAGCAATGAGGCCCGGATCGGTGGAAGGTAACTCTGCCTGGGGCTCTGAAGCCTAAAGACGTCCATTAGTAAGAAAAGAACACGAATAGGTTGCAGGCCCTACCTGTACGTCATCCGGTTTAGGCGGGCTGCTCGACTTCACCCACACCTTCCAGTCAACAAAAGGATCGGTGATGCTGCTTTCTTCGTTGTTTTTCGCCCTCAACGACTTCGCAAGGTGTGCCTCTAGATCCTTGATCCGTGTTTGCAAGTTGTTGATCAGGTTCTCTCGCTGAATTGACCAGGTCAGCTGGCTGTGTGCAGTATTGACGGAGGAGTATGACAAACCCGGCGCAGTTCATTTTCTTTGGCCAGGACATCTTGCTCGTGCAAGGAGTTGGAATGCCTGAATAGCCAATCCACGAAGTCCTTCTCAACATCCGACTATGCGAGAAATCAATCCAAGGTGGTGGCATGAAGCGAGAGAAAACCATACTAGATCTCGTGTTTTATACCTTTCCATTAATGTTCTAGCACGGTTCTTGAGCTCTTCGTTAGCAGCCTCAGACTCGGCAACCGTTGTTCGAAGCTGAACAAGGCCTTTCTCTCCCTCCAACTTGAGCTCCTCAAGAGCAGATGCATGGGTCTCAGTCATTCGCCTGATACGATCCTTGAGATCGTGATTGGCCTCCACGACGCCAGCAGCCTCTCGTTCTGCAGCCTCGGCCCTCTTCTGAACCGCTGTTTGCAGCTCCATCCATTGTGCTCGCTCTACCTTCCATGTCGACTCCATGGAATCGATGGTTTGGTGTTCCTTTGCCGCCACGTCCGCCAGTTTCTTCTCATAATCTTGACGGAGAGCGGCTAGCTGGGACGTCGTTTCTTGAAGGGTTTTCTTCAGAGTATCGAACATTGTTGCATTTAGGCGGGCGATCTCGTTCTCTTTAGTCTTGATCGTTTGTGCCGATAGCTGTCCATCCATGTGGGTACATGCAGAGTTTAGTGACAAGTAATTCAAATACCTGCTGGGCTTTTGAAAGTTGTTCCTAGAGTTCAGTTGTTCAGAGTTGTTCAGCATCCGGAGGCGAAGACAGTCGAGTGTAGAACCGTACCTGGAAGTCGCCGCACTGCTCCTTGGTAAGCCTCAGAGTGAAAGTCTGGGTATCGAGTTTGCTTTGGATTTCCTATAATCATCCGTCAGAGCCGCTGGCAATGCGACCACCGAGGACATACAGAGCTTCGGCTGTCTGCCTGTCGTAGCCTGGAACCGTTAAGCATGAACGCTTCCACGTAAGAGAATGGTCCGCTTACTTCTCTCTCTCCCCTTCGAGGGTATGCCTCAGTTGCTTGTTCTCATCTTCAACCTCTGTGATTCTAGAACTTGATCAGAACAGTGCGTCTGTAGCGAGATGCTGCGTAGCATGCCGTGTCGTCAACAGCTCCACCTTGGCCTTCATTATTTCTTCGCCAGCTTTATGCTGAGCCTGCCTTTCCTCGGTTGTCCGAAGTTGGTTGTTCAAGTTCTCAACAGCAGCCTTCTGATCGTCGAGCCTATGCGAATCAAGGCTGAGTGTCATCTGCCAAAGAGAATGGGAGGGTTCGGTACTTCTTGATGAGTTCGTCATGAGAGGCTTCCAGCATCTGCCGCTTCATATCCAAGGCTTTGAGACTGTCTTCGCTACAGTGTAACTTGTCCACGGTTTCTTCCGCCTTCATCCGGAAACTATTGCATGTTGTTAATCGTGAATTGAGTACGAAGCTTTCAACTCACCTTTCGCAGGCTTTCTGGGTGTCGTTAAACTTGTCTGATGACTCCGCCAGGCGGCGTTCCAATGACTGTATCCTGAAAGTACATGAGAACCTCCATGCTAAGCTGATGTTGTCATTGAACTTACGACTCTAGGAGATCGTCGACCCGCTGCATCCTGTTGTCAAGTTCTTGTTTATGCTGTATGTCCTTTGAGTCTAGAGCCGAGTGCAGCTCGGCAATCCTGGAGCCAAATTTGCGTGAGAGCACGAAACAGACGATGATGAGCTCACCGACCTTGAATTAGCGTGCATAAGTTTCTCCTCAAGCTGAGCGGCGAGGACAGCTATTTCCATCGATTCGTTGTCTTTCGAGAAAATCTTCTCCACCAGCTTGCTGATTTTCTCCTCTGGTCTCAAAATTGAGTGGGAAATGAACCAAATGAGCATACAGGACCTACGTAAGTCGTTATTGTCCCCAGTGTTCTTTAAGTCTCGAATGAGGTCCAGGAGGGCATTGCGTTCGCCATTTTCAAGGTCTTGAACCCTACTCTGAGCTTGGGCCAACTGAGCGGAAAGGGTGTAGAGCTTGTCACGGAGTATGTCATTGACGCAGTGGGCTGAAGAAAGAAGCCATTGTCGACATATATAGTCAAATCAAGGGCATAGATGCTCACAGCTATCGACTTCGTCCTTGAGCTCCGCGACCAAGGTCTTCATTGCATCTGCTTGAACAAACTTCCCCTGATCGTTGAGAACGCCACCAAGTTCTGGATGATACCCAATTAGCCACTCAAATATATGCGGGTAGAAAAAAGGACGCACTTTGAAGGCGCTGGTTCACTTCTTGACGGAGTTCGCGAAATTGGCGAACAGTATTCTGAGACGCGTCATGAGCAGTCTTCATCCCATCATAGGCTGCTTTCATGGATATAAGCCTAGAAAAGGGTGTAGGTTTAGTCCAACACGCCAGCCGATCAGACGACGCACTTACTCGTTATGGAGGGAATCAAGTCGATTACTCGCTTCAGAAAGCCTCTCACTGCTGCCGTTTCGCAGATTCGTAAGGGCACGTTCGGTTGCGTCAAGTTTTTTCGTGACTTCAGTGAGTTCAGCTTGGGCAACATGGACCTCTTGCTGCGACTTCGTGAGCTGTTCTTGATGGGACCGTAGTTCGTTTTGAGAGATGATGGATTCTTCTTGAGCTGTTGACTTAGATTTCTGGCTTTCGTCCGCGATCCTTTGAGCCTCTGCCAGCTCACGCTGGAGAGATTCATGGTCCGACTGCAAGTTATCGTGGGCGGCTGTAAGCGTTCGAAGCTGTGTAGCCACATCTTGACTCTGTTTTCGCTATGAAACGTTGTCTGTAAGCTTAAACCGAAGGGCAAGGAGCATATAGTCACTCTACCTGATCACGCAACTGGGCTGTTAGCAATTGAACATCCCGAAGTGTCTTGAAGGCGAGCTCCTGGAAATCAGTTTCTGGTTCGTCTGAGAGCGCGCCGTTGCTCGTAGATCCTCCACGCAAGGCTTCACGATGCCATGAAACTGGTGCTAGGGATGCTGAACGAAGAGTAGGAGGGCCGAGTTGCATCATATGATCCTGAGATGCCGGAGCTCGCATCGTTGTTCCACGATGGACATCTTTATGAGGTTCATTCTCCGTACCCTCATCAAGCGGAGGAGAAGATGGTGGCAAAATACCGTCAGCTTGGTAAATTTATGAGCTGCAAGAAAGTAGATAATAGTTTGAATAAAAACGTACAAAATGGCTCAGGCTTCGCCAATGCTTCATTTTCAAGGTTCTTTGGCTGTATATTTATAGGTGCTCTTATGGCTGGTACTGGTGTAGCTGCCTTGAATCGATTGAAAAAGGGCTGTGCTTGGGAAGAGCTTCCAGAAGCGCCTTGTTGAAGTCGGGGCTGCAGTCGTTTGGTGGGTGTTTGCAAAGAAGGGAATGCAGCTGGTCGTTTTTGACTATTTTGAGGCCCCTGCGATGAGGGAGGAGCAAAATTCAATCTTATATGCGGTTTATTGTCGCCGGGCAGAGGTCGTTTTTCCCGAAAGTTCATTGGCTGAGGAAGAGAAAGAATTTTCGAAATATCCAAACGTCTTTCCTGAGATACATTTGCGGATCCCTGAGGTTCTGACATATGTGGCTCGTCCATTTAACCAAGAAAATGCAGACTCCCGTTTATTATTACGGTCGTGGAGGAAGGGAAAGACGCGACGAAAAGAAACGGGCGGCGGTCCATCATTGACATCCCCGAACGAGCACATTCAGATCACGTGCGCGAGATTACCAAAGACTTTATATTGGGCGTCTATTCAGCGCCTTCTCGAGAGACACGATCATGCTTTACAACGAACTCGGATTTCTCAGCTAATTCAGAAACCAATGAACCTGGGACTCTGATTGTACGCCTACAGATTGACGGAAGCGCTGAACCGCCTTTGAACCAATCATTCACCGCCTGCAATCCTCGAGTACAAACTCGGGGGGGTGAGCCAAGTCTTGAACACTTCATCCCGACTGTGTAGCGCTGGCAGGCTCAGCCATCTTTGGAAAAGATCACACAGGCGGGCGTATAGACAAATCAGGACCAAGCTCACTACATAATACATTTGGCGGTGATTTCATGAAGAAACCACAGAAGCATGGGCCATCAGTACGACGGATTGTCCACTCTCATGGGTCATGCAGACAGTTCTAGGAGCGGATGATGAGAAACCCGATGAAGTTCCAACCTGTGTACGAGCGATCCGACCGGCGGCAGAAGCCTCAGAATAGCCTTCTCATAGAGTCTCCCACTAATTTTGCAGTAAGCTTTTCTGCCAGTGGTTAACAGGGGATTTTCCGGCCGTCCAGCAGTCGCATGCAGTGATCAGCCTGTGATATTCCCAGGTATCTTCATACCGTTCTTCTGAGTGCTCACAAAGCGGCGTTGGTAGCACATGGTACCAAGCGATATGTTCGCAAGATCTCCTTTCTCCCATCAAGGACATCCTTTTGGAAACATCAATGGTGAGACCTGACATCCGGCGGCAACCCCCTCATCACCTGGCACCTGCGGCCCTCATTCCCACCAGATTCAGCCCTCTAGATCGAGGCGCCACCCAGGCCACAATATATAATTCCGCGAGTGGCGGTAGTCTAAAGTAGCTAGGATGCGCAGTCTATTGGTGCCATCCCGCCGGTGCCACCGCTATTCATCACGGCTACGTGACATTCCGAGTACCAAAACAAACAGGCATTATTTTCCGAGCAGGAGGAGAATGAGCGAATCTGTGAGAATACGCTTTCTAAATGCGATTGGAACCCTCGATTAAAACCTGTCGAATACGTAACGTGAACCATATATTCGGTTGTTCGCTCCCTCGATTGGAACCTGAGTTGAACTCAGCACAATTGAATTTCACTGAATTCAAAGAATGAAGTGTTTCTTGTCGTTCACACGGGACCTGAGGTGCCTCAGGAGGAACATCACACCAACAGGTTCTATGCATCATTGGCTGAGCTCTGTCCCCCTCCAGACGCCTTCTGGGATCAGTGCCCTCGATCTAGCCTATCACTGTGACCCTGAGTACACGGAACAAGTCTCGAGACCCGAAAGTGGCACCAACGGGCGCTTGCATTCTCCTGTCAGGTTCATTGTTTGCGTTTACGAGATGCTCCCACATGACGGAAATATGACGGTATTAGACTACAAGCAGTAAGATGGGAACTCGTCGTTTATACATTTCTTGCGAAAGTGTAGGCCTTTCTATCACAGGCTTCTCGGAGGAAATTCAATGATGCCGAGCCTTAGAAGATTTTGGTAGCTTGTTATTCTCGAAACAAATCGTTGGCATCTACCGATGTCAGATGGCCTGATATATCCTTCACAGTACTTGATGCGAGTCTTTGGCCCCTAAGTGCACTTCGTACTAGGAATTGGTGGGTGCGATCATCTTCACTTTGGGCAGACTGGTCGATGGTAAATTGTAATAATACGGTCCAGCACATGTTTGGCTATTTCAAATTCATGTTGCAAGCTTCCACCGGGGGGAGCGTTCTTAGATCGAGTAAACGGCCCTTACAGCCGGTTGAGACATTAAGCAAGGGAGAAAGGATACCTCAAGAACCGAGGGTTTAGAAGAGCACACGAAGACGCCAGTGGGTGAGCGTCTTGTGGACAGCCCCATCAAAGATGTCGATAGTCGCTCATCGATTCTTTGACCTCTGCTCTACATTCCTGTGCCCACGTCCCATACAGACGGGTTCTTCTTACCTCGGACATCCATCCCACATGTAACATCTCCTAACTATCCTCGCACCTCCTTCATCTCACACAGTCATCCTACAATCCGACATGGAAAGAATTTCGCGAAGGCACGTCGCTCGTGATTTCATATATCGTCGTCGGCGCGATAACAAGTATCCCAAAAAAGCCCTGCAGATTCTCTTCTACTCGTTTGGGATTCATTTGCCCTATTGGAATAAACTCTCAGTGCCAACGCCATACTACGTTTGGTGCTGCGCAGAGACTTACTTGTCAGGGGTATTCTCATCATTTATCTTGTTCTTCCCAAACCAAATACGTGAAGTCCTTCTTTCATATTCTCAACGAAGCTCCACAGACCGTACTGGCGAATGAGGCGCCATGCGTTACAGTTCCACATCTTTGGATATGACCTCGTCAGTTTAATACTAGGAATCAGCTGGGGTACGATTGGCTCACATCAGCCTAATGTTTCCCGCAAGGAGAAGACAAACGATCAGGTACCAAGTCGCGTCCATACAATGCCTTGACAATGATACAGACAGGTCCGTCAAAGTTGAGCCCTTTATCCGTTCGAAAACGGCACGAAATCTGAGTAGGATCCACAGCTGCACCTCCTCGAACATGCCAGTCAATCGTATGGAATGCATCACACTGTCAGTGTCACCACATGACTTACCTCGTGAAAGTATGTCGTCAAGCTTATTTTCCTTCATATGGTTATTATGGTAAAGAAGCCAGGGGTAGTTCGACCTCAACCCCGTAGGTAGAACTTTGTGCGTCCCCTATAGTACCTATACATTGGTTTGTCGAGCTCCGGAGAACAGGCTGCCTAAACTTGGAGCTAAACGAGATATTCGTTATCATGGACTCTCGCTAGCCAAGGCACGGGAACCGTTCACTTGCCGCGGCCAGTACGCCTCGTCCTTCTGAGAGCAATGATCAAAATGAACATTTCATCAACGTGCTGGACCATGTGGTTCAGTGTCGTAGCCATTTCGTCCCGCGGTACTGGGCTCCGTGTCCGTGCAATGATTTCCGACCAGCGAGGTAATTATCGATTCTCATCAAGTCACCACGAGCCCCAAGCTTTCCTGAAACATTTCTATCCGCATGTGTAGGCCCTGCAGCGGATATTATCGTTCCGTCGAACTAAAGGATCTATGCAGTGTTTTTGTCCTAGTCCCAGAAAGGCAACCACAACCGCAAGAGAAAATCGCAAATCAGAAGACTGGATCGAGGCGTCGTCCTTCACAGCGGTAGCGAGATAACCTTCTCTTGACCCACTGAAGCAATCACGAGGCTAGGATTCACGGTGTGACAGCCTTCTTTCGGTGTCAACATGTCGAGGAATGCAGAGAGGTGTCGAAGGTTTCCTTGACACCAAGTCTAAACACAGCCTATCAGGACTGGAGAATTTCAGTGTCTCATGTGGTCAACACTCGTTGCTCAAGGGTCTGAACTATGTTTGGGACATACACAAGTGAGCTTCCGATGATCTTTATCAAAACAACGTTCCGGTGACAACTGGAGCGGAGCATATTGATACGTACCAAGATTAGCCAAGGGCTTTCAAAGCAGAGATCTCATACCCAATCGAGTAAACTCTACGCAATATGGCCATCTCTCCTTCAGAGCCAGTGCAGGAAGGTCAATAATTTCAACCTGGTAACAAAGACACGATGACGATGCTTCTTTAGATCCTCGGGAGATAGAACCTCAAACTAGCCCACTAATTTCGGCGTAGAATAGAAAGGAAATCCAATGGATGAAAATGCCATCGAAAATAAAGTGTGTCATGCGAAGCGTCCAGAGAATAAGGGCGTACGGAGTCCATGTTATGCAGCCGACTCCTTGATAGGGTCCTCGAAAGCGGCGCGTGGTGAATAACTCCAAACATTCTCGAACAAAACCTAAGTTAACCTTTTCGGCTTCACACGCACTCGCCTCGGATGGACAACTGCGGAAGATGTTTTGTTACCTAAAGATATTCTGGAGATATGTCGTCGGATCAGCCACTTTCGACATTTTAAGAAGACGGCAAGCGCTGAGTGTCAATTTTTTGGTCCTAAAATGAAATCGTGTGCAGATTTATTGCCGTAAGCGGTAATTTGTCATTTACATATTATTCCTGTTTATGAATATTGGCCACTCGAATGTCGGAATATTCTATTAGCTTTGGACCCGAATATGCAGTTCCTTAAAAGCACGCTCATGTTGCGCTCATGGCAGGCTTCCCCGGCAACCCAATAACAACTCCCATGGATGAGAATGGCTCCCGTTCATCGTATGAGGTTCAATACCATCCTTGGCGACCGTGAGCTGATCATTACAGCAGATCATCAACACCCCCCACCTCCCCAGAGGTATCAACGTTAGTAATCGCGTTGAATTGCGAACTTTCTCCGTTGAACTGACCGAACGTTATAGACGGCCTCTGAAGCGCAAGGAGCACCCGGACTCTGAACAAGAAGACGAGCTTGAAGAACGCCGCTCCGGATCACCTAGTCACTCACACCCGGATATCGACAAGAGTGAGTACGAGAGCGGTCGCATCCTCTGCGAACACTGTGAGGAAAGCATTCCCATCCGCGACGATAACGGGCATTTCACCAAAGATCTCTGGGAACAACATCGCAAGACTCAGTAAGCCTGCCGAACCCCAGATTTATTTGATTAATTTCTGACACGGTTGCGTCGCTCAGCAGTGCTCCACTTACCTCTTCCCGTCCGGCAGCACCTGCCGCCGTTGACAATGCAAGCGTCGTCTTCGTCCCGCCGCCTACCAAACGCCGTCGAGCCAAACGAACCGAGGAGGAGCGTATCGAGTACCTGAAATCAGATCCTTATGTCGAGAAATATGAAGCCTACAGAGTTCTCTGCAAGTCGTGTGACAAATGGATACGTTTGCGTCCGAACTCGACCTATTGCTCCATTCCATGGGATGCTCATCGCAAAAGCTGCCTGGCAAAGAAAGTGTACGTTTCCCCGACTCTTGCCAACTTCTTGACTAACGATCTCCAATAATAGAAACAGCAAGAACGTCTACGCTCTCGAGGAGAGAAACAATCATTTCTCCAAGGACCCTGAGGTTCGCAAGTTTGACCAGGAACGTGTTCTGTGCAACATCTGCGACGACTGGATAGCCGTCGATCCTGAAGACCACTCCAAGGCAGTGCAGACATGGATGGCTCACCGTAGCTCATGCCGGAAGCCTGAGACTGTCCCTGCGTATGTTCTTTTGTTCTGCTGTCGACATTCCTCCGTTGATGATAATTATCGGTGCCCCTAGTAATTCCGGGGAAATGGTTTCCCCAGCTCTCTCATCGGCGTCCATCCAGCGACGACCCGCACTGGTCGGATCTGCCGCACCCTCAGCGGAGCCATCGTCTCCGAAGGTTCTTTCTCTGTCTTCCCTCCAACACCAGACTGCTCGCAGTCCAGGATCCGTATCGTCCTTCCAGGAACTCACACCTGCTAACTATGCTCCTGCACACGAGTCTCGTCGACGAAATGCCGAGCAACGTGCGGCGACTCTCAGAGCTGATCATCTCATCGGTATGGTCGAGCCCAACCGAGTCTTCTGCTCTCTCTGTCAGAAGTGGGTTCAGCTTCGTCAGGACAGCACCTACTGTGCTTACCCATGGCTGCAGCATCGCGGTAAATGTCTAGCTCGACAGTGAGTCAGATCCTTCGTTACCATACTACCTTTCACTGAACTGTCTCCTAGTCAACGTCGTCAACAGAAGGCGGCTGAAGTTGCCGCAATCAAGGCTAGACGGCAGTCTGGTGGCCATCGTTCCCACCCCGAGGATATGATGCTCTCTGAAGACGATCAATCAGAGGCTATTGGCGAGTACGAAGACTCCCGCTCTCATATGGGCAGCATCAAAGTCGAGCCTCGAGACGAGCTTCACGACTATCGTCATCGTGTCGTTCAACCTCCAACCACACTGATGTCTCCCGCTCGACACTATTCTCGGCCGTCATCACACAGCAGGCCACTCTATCATCCATACCAACGTGACCCTCGAAAGACGAAGTCTATTGACTACTCGTCTGCAAGTGGATATCCTATTCCGCTTGCTCGGCGTCCGAGCACATCCCACACGTATCCTTATGCTCGACCCATATCACCATCTTCCTCGAGGGCACGTATACCTGATGAGGATCCGGAGGGTGACGTCGATGCTGATGGAGAAGTCGACGAGGAACACATGCCTGCTCCGCCGCCGCCTCCGCGGTCTGTCCCTGCACCCACTACACGTTCGGTTCCTACTAGCCTTGCCGATCTGGATTCACCACTTGGAAGGTATGGAGTTCTATCGGTTCCTTTGGAGGTTCAATAATTGACACTCATTCTATTTCTGATATAGGCGGAACTTCATATTTGCTTCCGTCAAATATCTATTCTCAACCACTTATGAAGCTACGGATGATATGTCTATCTCCACCTTGCTAACCTACCTCAACGCCGCAATGCCCGTCGATAAACATGAAGATTTCGATACTTCGGAGGTTATCAAGGCTGTAGCTGCCCTGCAGGACAAAGGAAAAATTCGGTTTGAAGGCGACATGCTTCGTCCTATTCTGCACTAGCTCTCCTGATGACAGAGCAGGTGCCCACACAACCATCGGCTCTCGGAGCGGCGTGCATGTTTCTTGTTATCCCCAGTCGTTTCCCTCTCATCGCTTTCTTGCTATGCTCGTGCACGTTTTCGCTCATGGTTTCATACATCATCTTTCTTGGACGTTATGTTGTCATCTGTCTTGTTGTTTATCACATCGGCATCTCTTGTATCCTACATGCGCTCGTCATCATTGTACCGTATAGAACTCCTCATGTAAGAATACCATAATTATTATTTGCATTCATTTCCCGGCCCACTGCGCAGGTTAGCCGACAAGGAAGAGAAACAATAGGTCACCGTCTACTCTTCAATGATCTACCTTAGCTGCGCCACGAGGCTGCGTCTACCTACTAACAAACTGAATTTACCTTACTAGTACTCTGATAAGGAACAAACGCCAGGGCTGCCCAGTCGCCGTCTATGTCCCATGCCAAAAAATGAACCTTCCACGATTTCGCCACTGTGGGTCATTCCGTATGTCATAATCACACCGTTGACATCTCATGAATTACAATACGCAGCATTCCGTTCTGCATCATCAACCTTCTTCTCGCCACAACTCGATGTCCGGAAGGCGAGGCTGTGGTATGTTTTATCTGATCGGGTAAAAGGCAGGGACCAAATTCAACCGCCTCTACCCGAAGTCGCCTATTTCCGGCGATTGAGGATTCGCGGTGTTTAAACAAGCGCCAACCCGAGAATTTTGGTACCAAAGCCACCCAAATCAAGTCTACCGACTTTTAAGCTCCGCTTCGAGGTATATTGGCGCCCACGGTTTTCTGCCAAATCCCGAGTCGACAGTTCTGAGAAGCATCATTTGAGTTCTAATAACCGGAGGTTCAGCGCTTGTAGAAGTATCAATGACGCAGTTCTCCTTCTCCTGACCGAATATCGCATGTGAACCCGAGTGACAATACGTGGTTCGTTCAAACTATACCCAGGTATTTAACCGGTGAGAAACCGATCGAGTGGGGCTTTGACAAGAGATCGAAGCCCCCGGTGTTATAACATATGTCAGAACAATCTCCTAGAATTCGAAGTAAGCCGACTAATCAAAGCCGCGCTCAATGCTTTCCCTGACATGTGGTGATTCCCTCCATGATGTTGTTTATTACTCATCAAAACGCCACAAGGCGATGGGCTATCAGCTGATTCGGATGGGGAAGTCCTTCCGACGAACCCTGTTTTTGTTCATTTTCAACACACCAGATCGAGCTATCGCATGAGTTAGTGAAGAAGGGTATTGGAACACGTTTCGATACTAGGATATGCGCTAGGTGGCAGCCCTACCTCCGCCGATCCTTTTCAAATCCGTTTCTCAGCTCCCCTTTGCTGCACACTGCCAGAGGCCGTGCGACTGGCGGTGCGACTTTGTATTCGAGTGATTCTTGTCCTGGCTCCTCTCTACGGGATGGGGGACGGCGGAAAACATGTATGGCCGCCTAATAACATGTGTAAAGCTTCTAGATGTAACATACATAGTTTCTCGGAATTCTGTTCTGTTCGCTCGATATCTCCTGTCACCGTGACATTCCGGCTCGCTTTTACATAAAAAAAAATAGACTTCAGTTACCTTGTTATGGAGAAATGGCATGCACACGCACCATGCTGGGCGTCAAGGAGTTGACACGATTCAGTGCGGCTACCTCTACCCTATTTTGAGTCAAGAGCCTCCTAACAACTGAGCCTCAACCGACTTGGGTGCTATCACCGTGAACGTACCAGTGTGGACGAGAGGATCAGAATATTTTCTTTAGTGCCGTCTGTCAGGAAATTATCGCAACTGTCAACGTTCGCCACAACAACTATGAGATGCAATATCGCGGGCAATTTCATGTTGTTTACTTCCTGAATAGTGATCTTGTGACCCATCCATACATCCGGTAACCTACCTTTGGTGTTTCCATCGCGAGATTTCCGGTGGCGTTTCCCCCAGAACCGTAATCGATCTACTCTTTAAACACTTGGTGGAACTGTCAATTCGCCTCGTTTTATCGAGGTTTACACCCTGATGCACACGGAAGCAAAATGTTGATCACACTTTGAAAACATTAGAGCCGTGTATGAGATAAGGTACAGAGTAAAATACAACTATCGCTACCATGTCGAATTCCGGTTGATTCAAACACGATCTGATCCTCTGAAGCCTCCGATAAAGGGCTCGTTCTGTGGAGAAAGGCATGAGTTACTAGAGTTAGGTCGCTAGTCACGGAAGCATACCTTAACATGTGCTTGGGGAGGGGGTCCAGGAGGCTAATAACACAATGGTCAATGTGTACCCTACTGGGGGTTAATATATTGTATAAACTCACAGGAGCGTAACCGCCTGAGGGAGGAATGGTAGAATCACCTCCATCCGGATTATATGGGGGTGGAGCGGGATTACTCTCGTATGGAGCATCAGAGTTAGCATTATATTGTGGTCCCTGTACGAAAAAATGAGGAATTAGTGATCTCATCTTAAGCTCGGGACTATAAAGACGTACATTGTAGGCTCCTTGCTGATGTTGCTGCGGGTAGTACTGGCTCTGAGGCTGAGTGGTCTCGTGTTTACGACCGAACGGCCCCATTCCCCATCTACCAGCGCCGCCTGCAGGCCGAGCCGTCGAAAAGAGTGCTGGTGCTCCTCCATATCTGCCTCCGCTGATGCCACCACGGCGTCTTCTTCTACATATGCCAAAGATAAGGA
Organism: Clitopilus passeckerianus; assembly: GCA_944990035.1. Classification (NCBI taxonomy): domain Eukaryota; kingdom Fungi; phylum Basidiomycota; class Agaricomycetes; order Agaricales; family Entolomataceae; genus Clitopilus; species Clitopilus passeckerianus. Next base: position 215,196 of record CALYLX010000115.1, on the reverse strand, counting down.
GCAAGAAAATCAACGCTCCGACTCCTAAAATAGTAGACGCGCGAGAATTAGCTATCGGATGATCAGAATCGGAAATACTGCTCGACGCACCGACTACAACTCCAGCAATGATACGAGATGTCGTTGTGGGGCGCCTGTCGTCGTCGTAATACGGGTATGCGTTTGCGCTGCTTGCGAGCGTTAGCAGTAATAGCCATGATAGTGGGGACGAGGGAAGCATGATCGTGTCTGGGACTTGCCCAGTACTTTGTGGGGTATTATATAGCGAGCACTGCCACCGGATGGACAATGGAAATGATGTCACTTCGGCCTGCCGAAACTGGCCTGGTCATTGACCAGTGCAAGGCGGTGAACTTGAATTCTTGGGAGGAACGGCTCCGGAAAAAACACTGAGATGAGTAATATTTGTGTACAATAATAAAAATACAGTCCTGTAATGTAGCTAGGGAGACGCGAGTGTCCATGGGCGCTGACGGCGGTGAAACCAAAGTCGGAGGGCAGAAATACAAGACCTGCTCAAACGGAACGATTCTCCTTGGCGAATTGGTGCTGCGCAATTCAGATAGCTATTCCAATTTGCGAGCTGCGGTGGAGATTACTAACGCCAGGAGAACCCACGTTCGGCGACGAGAGGGATGCCTAGAATTGAGGAGTCAGATGGGGTGAACAAAATGGCGGCCGAAAATTTCCTACGTTCTCGGCGTCGGGTTCCTCTTGTTCTTTTGGTAAAGTGGTGTAGGTGGGAGGGTCGTTGAGGGCCGGTCGAAGAGGTTTCTGGGTCGATTCGCGACTACTAGTAGTAGTCGTGGTGGTGCTAGCATTGGTACTGCTGTTGATTGTCGGAATGACATTCAGCGTTCCATTTCGTAGCGCCTGCCTTCGTCTCCATCGCGTTCGAAGCATAAAGAATGTGAGGAATATCACAGAAAGAAGGAGAATGCCTCCTGGAAGTGGAGATGACTCGAATTCAGCAGCTATAGAGCGCCAAGAAAAGGTAGTTAGGCATACCAACAGTGACAAGCGTTGTGAAGGCTGTCCTATCGCCTCCAAGCGACTGAGCTGCAGCATACCCAACACAGAATAGCGAGGCGAATAGCAACTGCACGCCTATGAAAGTCATGGCAGACGTCGAAGTCGTCGTAGTTCACGATGTCGCGAAGTTTTCAAGCCTTGGTCATAGGAGATAGTTTCAGCCGGCATAGGAGGCGGATAGACGTTGCACATCCCGATCATATACAGAATTCTTATATGAAGAAAATACGGCAGAGATCGTACCACGTTGAAGAGGCACTAGCAGCGTTTTAGAGGCATGTCGTTATTTTCTATAGCGAATATGAAAGATGTCAAATGAATTCGGTCTTCGCTAGCATGACATCGGCGGGATAACAATGGTAAAACCATGAAGTCCAGGGCTCGATGGTCGACATAAGCACAGAGGCTCAGTACGAGTCAACCCAAGCATTATTCGTGGTGAAGTTAGGCTGGTCGATGGATGGATGTTCAGCTGTAGAGTTATCGGGCCCTGAAGGTGGCATGCAGGGACGATCGGACTAGGTGTTGGCTTCGGAAGGTGTTCGGGATTTGCCGTGCACGCAAAAACCCCATCCGAAGAGCACATCCATTGAACCTACGCTGAAAGGAATTCGACGGTGCTCACGATGACAACACCCAAACGTACAATGCTTGCTGCTTCTCTAGCCGTGAACGCCTGGTTCTGGCCGTCTTGCACCCGAAGGTATGAAAACCTGGTGAGTATTTAATGCACACAGTTTCGTGAAGTAGTGTATATAGCTAACGGGCCTGTGTCTTCCTTCAGCATCCAGCATATACGCAGATAATGGACAATGGACGGTCTTCCTGCGAGATTCCCTGTCAATGTTGTCTACAACATCCACCAGCAGTTCCAAGATTGTCCCTCTGAATCGTCAATCAAGGGAGAAAATACATACAGATCTACCTTGGCTTGGATCATAGTTTGTCAGAGACTTCTGCTGCTCAGATGACCTCTGCTGAACAAGGAGTCGTCGCATCTCCTGTACGCGCTCAGATTACTCTGGCCAGACGATTTGGTGGACTGACCTGATCTATTTTACAGACGACCGCTGACACGAACTTCAGAGGTTCATGAAGCCGAAAAAAAGTGGCCCGTATGCGTCCAAGCAGGCGTCTGTAAGGGTGGAAGTTGAATATATGGGCCATCGTAGGCGCAGCCCACGACGCACACCGTTCAGGAGCCTGTAGCTGCCGCGTCGTCAACAACTTCACAGAATCTTTCACCAGATCGCCCTCATTGGTACATTTTTCGTCTTCCATTGAAACTACCCGACAATATCTGCCAGCTGCAGCCAGCCTCGATCCAATGACTCACTTGATGCCGCCGATGGTCCTTCATTGTCAGCCGCCCAATCCAGCCTCTGTGCCAGCCGCACGCTCTCCGGGGTATAAAATTCCACCAGTTAGCACTGGAATATTTATCCTGCTCTTCCAGGACTCCTTCAGTGCTCCAGCCTATTTTCCAGTCTTTCATTAAAACACACTCTTTATCTCAAACGATGCTTTTCAAGCAACTTTTGCCCGTTGTTCTTCTCTCCTTGGGCGTCGCCTTTGCTGCCCCTACGGTCGTTCCCCGTGATCATGTTAGTATTTCCGATTCTATACACGGCGAGTACCCGAAACTGACTCTTGGACAGGAACAGAGTGGTGTAGCCAACGGCGGTAACGCTGGTCATGGTGGCCATGGTGGACACGGCGGGAATGGTGGAGAGTTCCACGAACACGGCGGCCATCACGACGAACACAAGTACTCCAAGCGTGATGGAAAAGCAAATGGCGGCAACGCTGGAAACGGCGGTGCTGGTGGACATGGTGGCAACGGCGGCAAGCTCGAACGCTATACTCATGAACATGAACACAAACACCACGAAGGCTACGGAAACCACTACGGAAACAACCACTACGGAGACGGATATCGGCATGAGGTCTATCGTCGCGGTGATGCTTTTGGTTATGGAGGATATGGTCATGATGAACATGGACATGGGGATCACGGACATGGTTATGGACACGGACACGACGACCACGGGCATGGGCACAACGAACATGGCCATGGTGAGCACGGGCACAAGAATGACGAACACGGCCATGGCGACCACGGACACGACGATTTCTTCGGATTTGGCCACGACGAACATGGTCATGGACATGGCGGGCATGACGAACATGGGCATGGACATGATGACCACAAGAACGGACACGATGACTTCTTCGGATTCGGCCACGATGAACATGGACATGGACATGAAGAGCATGGTCACGGACACGATGAACACGGTCATGGACATGAAGGAAATGGTTATGGTGGCTATGGCGGTTATGGCTATGATGAGCACGGCGATACAGGACATGGACACGGACACGATGAGCATGGTCATGATGGTCGTGGACATGAAGGGTACGGGTATGGAGGATATGGCAACTACGGATATGGAAAGGATGGTCACTACTAGTTCCTTCGGTTGTACTTCTTCCCGACTGTTCGTAAATATACTGTCTCCTAAACCAAGTCATCTGATACAGCTTCCTGATAACGCGTTCAATAAGATACCAAATTGCTACAGGCATTTGCGTTGTTTCCGTTGATAGCTCTGCCTGTTCAGTCTCTCTCTTGCATCGAACTCGGGGATAGTTAATGCCTTCATGTGGTTTGTTGCAACAGTTCCTTAGAGCTAACATTTAATTCCCGGGATTACGATGGCAAAATGCCCTTCTTATACACGAGAACACGGCCGTCGGGCGAGTCAGCTACGACACAAAGCCCGAGTGGAGCTTTCTCTGCATTCAGTCAAGGGAACGTTGTGTATTGGATCGCAGCGGGGATGCGATAGCGATTCTAAAAAGGGAAGGGGTGCCAGGCAAAGGAGATTTAACCATGTGAAAGGATCTGTGTTTTGTTACAATATATTCCAGATATTTCATGGGTCCATTTAATGCACATCGACATACAGGTACATATTCACGACAGCAAAGCAAGGAAAGTATACAAATACACACATAATTTTTGAGATGCAAAGCAGGGTTCAAAGACAAGCCTTGAAGGCGTTCAACCCCTTCAGGATCTTCCTCCGATTCTCTGGAGGTACCATACCACGAAGCCAATCTGGATTATCCTGGATGGCATCAAGACCGCCTCCCATTACCCCAGCCTCGCCCAAAATGAGACGACTGATCTTTGTAGCGCAAGAAGGGGTGCGATCGCTCTGGATGCATTCGACGAGATCGGCAGTGATCTCGATCTTGTAGAGGATAGGCTGAGATCCGATCATGAGGAGTGCTGGTACAACTTTGGACTCGATAGGGGGTAGGCGGTGACGGCGAAGGAGACGATTGTGTTGTTGGAAGGAAGCGACGGCCTGAGCCAGAAGCTGAGCCTCGACACAGCTGACGGGGTCCCCACTGGTATAGTTCTCGCCTTTTCCAATGATGGGAGAGCTGGGAGGGCTGACCGAGGAGGGAGGGAGTGCCTTGACGAGAAGAAGGACGGTGTCCTCGTCAGAGTTGGCAGAGGAGCTGCTGGTTTGTACGATACACAAGTCAGCTATGGCGTGGGTAGTACGGCCTCCCATGAAGAGAGGAAGATCGTAGTTACGTCGAATGACACGTCGGGTCGTCTTGCCCTCTTCGTTGAGGTCTTGGGTAAACTGGGCACCGGCGGTGATGGTTTGCCTTGATTCGGCGGGTTGAGTAAAGCCCAGAAGCTTGAGGAGGTTCGAGGCAAAGTTGAGAATTGCGGCTTCCTCCTCGCCTGGTGCTTGTGCCTGCATTGCAGAACGCAGGTGGTCGACGAATTTCTGGTCTGGCTGAGGTAGGCTAAAGGAGGAAGGGTTGAGAACAGGGGCTGGACGCTGAATAAGACGACGTACTTTTCGTTCTGAGAGCGTTGAGGAAAGAAAGAGGACGAATCAACATCAATGATTCGCGCTTTGCAGAGGCCCATGTCCGCTGTAGACCAGGCAGAGCATGTTTTTGCAGGAGAAAAAATACGGATAGCGACGGGCATAGTAACAATGAGAAAAAGCTTTCGAGCAGTTGGGGTATTTATTGCCTACCCCTAGGAGAGCTGTATCCCCTGTCAGACTGAATAGGGAATCGACCCATCTGAAATTACTAGGAGAAAACGCGCATGTTTGGCCTGATCGACGGTAATAGCACCAACACAGCTTTCAGAAGCCACTCCAATTCAGCAAGCTCCAGCTACCAAAGGTCGCTTGCAGGTCGTGTGAGGAAGTTGGACCGCATGCGGTTATCCGACGGAGATCCAAGGAGACCTTAAGAGACTTGAATGTCGGGTGAATTAGGGAACAGTGCACCCTGATTATTGGAGCGCCGTTAGAAGGGTTCCTTTGGGACTCTGTTGTATCCAATCATCCCAAATGAGTAGAGCCACTTTCCGGATGTTGGTGGACCCCTTAGTAGGAATGGCCCAATGATCGTGGTTGGGTGTCATCAAGATTCAATGCGAAAATGCGTCAAGCATCGGTGGCAGTGAAACCATCCTTGATAGTACAGTCACCATTTTTCGCTCACAGACGTTTCGGCAACAGGAATACAGCTCCTAGAGCTGCCATTTTGTGAGATTTCTTCGTAGGGTACTTCAAGTGGGGTTGGAATTGGCGAGGAATCTCACGCTCAGTTTCGATCATTTCTCTCTAAGTGCTCCTCTCCAAAGGGCTGGATGGGAGCAATCAGGGAGCAATCGTTCTTCATCTGCGGCAAATCTCGGGTCCAATACTTCTGGCTCTGGATCTCAGCGGTCAATTACATGCTGTTGACGTCGCATTACAACGTGGGAACAATACAAGGGTATTTGCTGTTTATTTCTGGCCCAGAGAATGGGTCTCTTTCAGACCTTCGGTCAGGATGGTCGCCACGGTAGAATGAGTAGCATCCTCCGGATGAATTACTTTCTGATGCCACCATACCCACTTCTCTGCCCTCGTCCCGTCTGCCTGCTCACAGATCATACCTGCCCCAATATCCAGCGCAGGACGGTCGTTGTTCCACCAGAATACCGTCGCACCGCACCCCCCACAAAATTCCCTATGGTTTCCTGGGCTTGAATTGTAGCGGACCAGTCCTTTTGGTCGTTTATCTTCATCGACTAGATTCACTGCTTCTCCTGTGGCCCGGTCGATTACATTCTTGTTGGGAGCCACGATCCAACTCTGAATCTGGTTCCCACCGGCGAGGCGGCAGTCCTTGCATACGCAATGAGCACCGGCAATTCTAATCGGGTCACCCTCCTTTTCAGCAGCTTGAAGCCAGTATTCTGCCTTCGGATCCTTGATTTCTGTTGGTCGTGTCACATAAAACGATATCGCCCCACATGCGCAGTGGAGAGGTAGAGCTTCAGCGTCGTCCCTGGAAAGCAGTATATCAGACTTCCAATCCACGGGTAACTCGTCGCTTCCTTCGTCTTCGGAATATCTGGGAATGATTCTTCCGTCTTCAACTCGGTAATGGTCTGCCAAACCACCGTCCAAAGTGGACTCCACGTAGATGTGGTAACCGATGCCTGCTATACCATCCACCTTCTCCAGTGACCCGGTGAAAACCGAATAGTGCGGATTCGTGGGACCGTAGGAGTGGAATAGGACATGTGCGCCACACTTCCTGCAAAACACTCGATCTGCATGATCTGAGCTGTGGTATCTGACTAAATTGTTGAGGTTGGCAGGCGTGTTGACGCCATCGGCAGCATCTTCGGCGAGGGGTACACCATTGATGGGAACGCAATGAACATACATCTGCCCAGTCGAATGTCGGCAGGAATTGCAGTGGCAAGCATCAACCAAAATTGGAAGTTTCGAGGTTTCGAAGGCCACCTTGAAGGTGTTCAAGCCGCAATGGCAGGTGGCTTTTACGTAGGTGGTCATCGTGTCACTAAACAAAAGGTAGCACCGAATTTCAATATATATTTCATGAGCGAAACGACTGGATGACTCGCCCACGGTTCCGCCGTCAGGTGAGTGCTGAGCAATGATTCTCATCGCCAAGGTGCCTCCTCGTGATGTGCTTATGCATCGTAAGGGTCGATGACGACAGGTATGATAATTGCACAAGCTTGGCTATTGCCAGTACAGTATCTATCGAGATTCGTTCGTGGCCTTCACACCTTCGGGCAGCCCGACGAGCAGCTGGCTGTTATAGTCAAGTGCGTCCCCAGGATGCACCACTTTATCATACCAGTACAGCCACTTTTGCCCTCTCACCCCTCCCACCTTCTCGTCGATCAAGCCGGCGGCCACATCTAATTTCAACCCATCCTTCTTCCACCAGAATATCGTTGCTCCACAGGTACCACACGATTCCCTATACCTCTCAGGGCTGGATTCGTATTGCTTGAGTCCTCGAGGTCGCCTATTGGCCACAGTCAAATCAATAGAGGTGCCTGTTTGCGGGTCTATGACGGCCGCATGGGGTACGATCACCCAACTCTGGAATTGATTGCCGCTGGAGAGCCTGCAGTCGATGCAGACATCGTGTGCAGCGACGTATCTGATTGGCCCATCCTTGCTAGGTACCAACCAGTACTCGACTTTGGGTTCTTTTATCTCCTTCGTCCTGAGCAACGCGAGTGAGATGGTACCGCAGTGACAGCGGAATGGCAGCCTCTCGACGCCCTTCTTTGCGGTAATGCTTTCCGCTCTCCAGCCTAAAGGAACCGTGGGGTTGTTCACTTGTTGAGAAAATCTTGTGATGGCGATGTTGTTCTCGGAACGGTAATGATCGGCCAAACCTCCGTCCAAGGTCTCGACGACATATGTGTGGTTCCGAACGCAAGTAATGCCTTCTGCCCTCTCCAGAGACCCAGTGAAAGCATGATATTCCGTGGGTTGCGATTCCCGACGACGGTGAAGAAACATGAAGGCCGAGCATTTGATGCAGAAGTATCTCGTCGTTTCGGGGGAGGATTTATATGCGATCAGGTTTTTGAGGTGCGCAGGTTCTTCCTTCTCGTGGTCAGAGGTTGGGGTAAGAGGCGATCCTTGTATGGGGATGGTGTTGGTGAAGAGTTGACCTGATGAGTGTCTGCATGTATTGCAGTGGCAAAAAGTAGAGGGTATGGGGAGGTCCGAGGCAAGGAGCTTGACTCTGAAGTGGTTCAGAGTACAGTGGCATATAGAGAGGACGTATGCGGCCATTTTGTTCTTCTAAAATGTGGTGGTTCCGCGGAACTTATATATAGAGAACGATGAATTATCGCCGAAGTGCGGAACTTTGATTCGTAGTATGATCCCGCCACAATCAGAGGGTCGGCTAGCAATTCTAATTCTATTGTTGGTAAGATGATCCTACGTAAAGCGGAATTTTTGTTTTCGTAGATTTTCAGAGCGAAAAACAAGAGAAAAACAACACGCCTTTGGCATCGACCTGACAGACACTGGTGTTCATTTCCATACACAGAGAACGACGATCCTCCTATGAATAGCTACCCTTCGTTGGTGTCGTAAGTGAATTCATGCGCGTTCGTGGATTTGATGCCCTGGGTGAGTGCTCCGATCATATTGGGATTCAAACTGTCCTTGGCATGGACAACCTTGTCATGCCAGTGGAACCATCCCTGTCCCCTAGATCCCACAATCTCCTCGTCCAACAATCCTGCTGATACATCGAATTTTTCTCCCCCTGGCCCATTCGCCCACCAGAAGACTGTTGCACCACAAGTACTGCACGATTCGCGAAACGTACCAGGGCTGGATTCGTATTGTAGGAGACCTTTTGGTCGCCCAAGTTCCCCGATAAGATCGACAACTACCTCGGTCAGGGCGTCGGTCACCGATCCATGGGATGCGATAATCCAACTCTGGATCTGGTTTCCTGTAGAAAGGCGACAATCGACGCATACATCGTTCAGAACGATATATCTGATAGGATCGTCCTTGTTATTTCCACCTATAAGCCACCATTCCGGCTTCGTTTCGGAAATTCTTTCGGCACGTTTGAGAAGGAGGGATATTGCTTTGCAATGGCAATGGAGTGCGAGGTGTTGTGCAATTGATTTATTGTAAAGGCGCTCCGACTTCCAACCGAGTGGCACCAGGGTGGTGCCAAGATCCTGTGAGAAACGAGGGATATTGTTGCCCCCTTCGACTCGGTAATGATCTGCCAATCCGCCATCTAACGTATCGCCAACGAAGATGTGCTGGCCAATAGTGACAATTCCTTCCACCTTCTCGAGCGTGCCAGTGAAAACGGAATAGCTCGAGACCTTTCCACCATCGTGGTAATGGAAGAAGAAATGTGCGGTGCACTTGCTACAGAAATACCTCGCCGCAATTGTGGAACTTTCATATTTCGTCAAATTTTCGAGACTAGCTGGTTCCTCCGCCGATTCAGAAGAGGTGACCGTCAGGGGAACGCCTTGGAAAGGCACGCAGTGAATGAACATCTGTCCAGACGTGTGTCGACATGTGCGGCAGTGACATGCCTCTGTCGCGATGGGAAGCTTTACAGTTTCGAATGGAATTTTGAACGAATTCAGGCCGCAATGGCATTTCGACAGCACATAGGTAGTCATGGTTTGGGAGACCGCAGTGGTTTCTTTCTGATCGGCAGAACGTGGGGTTTTTATCTCATGGTCCTGTCTATCAGGCCGACGATCATCGTGATCGCCATGAGGGTACGAGTCAGCCTGGATGACTACCGAGATGCCTATCAGCTGTTGCATAACTCTATCTGACTGTCATGATCTTTGCGTTCCGCCGAAGAAAAATGCAAGCATAGTCGTTGTAAGAAGGTTGTCAATGGAAATATGAAGCATCTATCTGGTGGCCATGAAGAACGGCTTGAACGCCAATGCTTTGTTGTTGGCATTAATGCCCTCAACGAGTGTCTTCACCGCACCATCATTCAGAGAATCTTTCGCATACAGGACTTTCTCGTACCAATGAAACCAACCCTCCGCTCTGGCCCCCGCAACCGTCTCATCTATGAGCCCTGCCGAGATGTCGAGTTTCTTCGCTCCTCGTACCTTCTTCGTGGACCACCAGAGAATTGTGGCACCGCAAGTTCCGCAAGACTCTCGGAACGTTCCCTCGCTTGACTTGTATTGCTTTAATCCCTTCGGTCGGTTCTCCTCAGACGCAAGGTCAAGAAGAGACCCAGTCGACGCATCTACTACGCTGCCGTACGACATGAAGACCCACGTTTGGATTTGGTTTCCCGTGATCAGGCGACAATCGGTACATGCATCGTTGACGGCCAGGTTCCTGATGAGATCCTTCTCCTCAAGCCCGGGGACGAGCCATTTCTCAGGTTTTGGCGATGTAACCTCCAGGGATCTTTGAAGCAGAAGGTATACCGATTTACAGTGACAATGGAAAGGGAGAGAATCTGTGGGTAGTTGGGGAGGTTTCATCGATATGGTCGAAGACTTCCATCCAATAGGTAGGCTTTCTGTATCAATGCCTCTAGAGAATCGGGGAAGTACTTTCTCATGCTCCGTCCGGTAGAGGTCCGGTAGGCCTCCGTCCTGGGTGGCCCTCCAGGTGGATGTGCTGTCCTATGGCCACGATGCCATCAATTTCGCCTAGGCTCATCAGGGGAAACGGAACGAGTATGATATAGCCAGATATCACATGTGATAACCAAATCAAATTATTTCAAGTTACAACGGCGTTATATTGGGTTATAACCACGGGATCATAATGAAAGCTCAATTTGATCTGATCAGGAGGTTGTATCGCCGGCACCAGTCGGCGATCCAGACTGAAGCAGGATCAGACTCGATTATGAGGTCCTCACATTCATTTGGCCGCTCTCCAACGCTATCATCGCCCCGAAGGCTGATTAGATGATTCTTACGACACTCCTAGCTGCCCGATCTCTCTCGATATCTTCGCAATGAACGATTATCCGGTCGCAAGACAGCAAACATAGGCTAATTAGCATTACACTGTGACTACTTCTAAGCTTTTCAGCGTTTGGCGCTTGCTTCAGCAACGTATGTATGGGCGTATTCTCGTCAACTCCCTTGCTTTCGAGGGCAGCTGTCGGCTTAGTGCTGGGTCCCTTTACTTGCGCAAACTCCTTGTCCCGCTTCTTCGGGTCCCTAAACGCAACCCCACTAGGACTGTGGGGCCTCCGCTCCTCTCAATATATTCATCCTAACAACCAGAGCCACGAGGCTAGATCTAAGTCTGTATTTTTGTACCAAGTCCATTCGAGCTCCGCATAAATTTATGCATAAAGGGAACTTTCGTCGTCAACTTGTGTCTTCATTCTCGTCCACATTATCTGGCCTCTCCGCTGTACGTTACTGCCCACGATGCCCCTACGCTTCCCTTCAGGTGAATCCATCCATTTTGACGAGACTTGTTTGCCTCGGGAGGGCCTAAGGGTGGGGGAAACGAGCTGGGTCAAGGGCAGGGGGATCCCGTACATTTGAGCTGGGCGTAGTCACGAGAGCGTAGTTACATCGAATAGATTACGTAGCACTGTATTTGGCGTAGTTCGAATGAGACGGTTCGCTTCGTTCCATCTAAACCATCTGAATCAAATATTGACCTCAATCGAGCGGCTTCAAGCCTAGCAAGCTGGGTAGTCACCTTTTGTTGAGCATCATTCGATGAGATCACAACGCGTTGCCCACGCTCACCATGCAGTCAAGTGTCCGACTATTGTCTCCTGTATCAATTATATGGGATCGTGAACTATCAACCTGATTGCAAAAAATCAAAATCTGAACACAATATTACAACATATTGGTCCTAATTTTCTAACAATCCTGACACTCATCCGTGGTTATAACCAATGCAATAATATTTTTTGGCTAGGTTCTACACTGTATCTCCCACGACGCATCGTAACGCTAAACCGTTTTCGTTCCGTTTCCCTGATGGCCTACCACTTGAGACAGAGAATATGGATGTCTCGCCCTCGCGGTAATGGAGGAACATATGTGCTGTGCAATTGCTGCAGAAGTATCTGGTGACAGCATCCGATGTCCAGTATTTCGTCAAGCCTTCCAAGCTAGCAGCTTCCTCAGAAGAGGAGCTTGGGTGGAGGGGTGTTCCTATGAAACGGACGTAGTGAGAGAACATCTGTCCCGTGCTGTGCCGACAAGTGTTGCAGTGACAAGCCGAAGCTGCAATCGGGAGTTTTGCCGTCTCGAATGGGACCTTGAAGACGTTCGCTCCACAGTGGCATCTTGAAAGAACGTTGGTGGTCATAGTATGCAGGAGCAAGTTACTCCTGCAGCGTATGACTCGGACAATATCCTTATCGTCTGATGACGGTCACGGGCCTAATACACCCAGTGGTGATACAACCGTGTGGTAATGATTGGAGGGACACAAATATCGCGATATTGGCAAGCCTATTCATTGAAATTACTACAAGCTACTAGGTAGAATACAAACACGACTGGTACGCACATCTGCCTCCAGCGACCTCTTAATCCTTGCTGATGTACGACCCCGAACCGCCATTTCCACCTTGACCACCGTCTCCTCCGGCCCCACCACCGGTCAAACCTGCACCATGGGAGACGCCCAAGGGATACACCTTGTCGGCCCGAGTGTTCTCCCCGTGACCACGGTCTCCTTGCACCCCATGATGTTTAGCCCAGTCTCGTTCTCGTCCGTGCTCCTCGCCAAAACGATCTCTGCTACGATCCCGTTCATCATCCCTCAAACGATCAAAGTCTTCATATCGTTGTCGCCCATAGTCTTGGCCCCGACCACCACAAGCACAGGTATTGGGTTGGTGATGACCATATTCATCAAGGCGGTAGCGCCCATGATCGCGGAATCGGTCGCGCTCTTGTTCATCCTGGTGCTCCATGAAGTAGCGGCCTCGTTCACGGCCGTATTCGTCGTATCCGTCGTATGGACCTTGGCCGCGGTGTTCGTCTTCATGTGCTCCGTAGTGCTTGCGAGCGTCACCATGATATTCTTGGCCTAGGTCAACGACATAGGTCGCCTTGCCTCCATTTCCTCCAGGCCCTGCATTTCCACCATTTCCGCCATTTCCGCCACTGCCACTTCCTCTTTTGGTGTGATGATGTGTATGAGATGCATTGCCTTTCAGTGGCGCACGCCCGCCTTGACCGCCATTACCGCCGTGGCCGCCTTGATTACCAGAGCGACCGTTGACCAATCCACGGGCAGCTAAGGAGTGAAAGTGAGAAGTTATACTCAAGGGCCAGCATAGTCGACATACAGTGTTCATGGCTAAAGCCCTTCTTGGATCCTTGATGCTCGCCTGAGTAACCAAAATCCTGTAGTTAACTGTCAGAAATCAACAAATGAGAAAGACAGGGCCCAGGTATACGCACATCATTCGTTGCTTGGAGTGTGGGTGTTGTATACACATAGCCGGTAGTGAGAAAGAGAAAGGCGAGAAGGTTCTTCCAGCCAAACATCGCGATCTTGGAATTGGCGTGGAGCGTAGGGGTAACAAAGCTGTTCAGCAATGATTCTTGGATGAGACGGGGCTGTAGAGGGGTTCTTATAGACTTGACGAAAGGAGGCTAACATGTTGGCTGGCGGGTACAACAGGAGGCTGACATCCCGCAGTTGTTGCTACCAAGTCGAAGCTGCGTCAAGGAGAAAAAGCGTGAATTTCAGAGAAGTGGCCCAGAAATTTACACATACGTAAGGTAGCTGCAGCTGCAAGATCCATTCTTGAAACTGGCAAAATGTTGCTGGTCTCTTGCGCCAGCCCAGAGAAAAAAGGGTGTTCGCCAGAGGCGACATGCCACCTTCAAGAATAAACCAAAAATTTCATGAATTTGTAGGAAATCACAAGAGGAATATAGCAGGGGTTATACTTCAGCGTTCATATACAAAGCTGCCGAAAGTTCGGAGCAAGAGCCCAAGTCTGTGCTGAAGACGATGATGGGTGTTTGGGTCAAAGCTGGTGCAGCTTGGTTTTGGACATTGCGGACCCACTTGACCTCTCTTAAACCCTTGCCCGCCCACACAATCAACCCAGATCCATGGTTAAATCGTTCGCTCGTAAATTTCATGACTATGATACAAAGTTGTCCCATTTCAGTTCCCTGGATGACCCACCAAAAAGAATTCTTCCGAGTCGACTATCCCGACAAAGTTGCGATCGCAGCTCAACTCTACGGCTATTCCTCGTTCTTATCTGGAATACCTTCCGTGTCGGGGTATAGCTTCGTGTTCATCAGCTCATCTGGCCCTATGTTAACCATGGAAGGGGAATACCTTGCCTGGGTTGAATAAACCCAATGGGTCTATGGCTTTCTTGATCGTCTTCATCAATTCGACTGTTCCCAGGCCCAACTCTTCAACGAGGTATTCTTTCTTCCCCAGTCCCACACCATGCTCGCCAGTACCTGGGATCTCATTCAGCAATCAACCGAGCCGGAAAGACAGCCGCAGCTTACATGTTCCGTCGAGTGCAATAGCCCTCTCAACCATGCGATGCACAGCTTCCTTCGCCACTTCCATCTCTTTGTCGTCTCTGAACAAGATAAGAGCGTGGAAGTTCCCATCTCCGACATGTCCCACAATAGTGGATACGAGTCCGATCTGGGAAAGGTCTTTCTTCGTCTTGTAGACCAGCTCTGGCAGCTTTGAGACAGGAACGCTGCCGAGAGGAATGAGCCGTCTAGCTGCTTGGCAGAAACGCGAAGTCACTTACCAGACATCTGTAGGCCATCCTCGTGCTCCTTCAACGAGAGCCAATCCCGAATAATGGGCGTTCTTCCTATCTCTCCAGAGGTCCTCCTTCTCCTTCTCGTTCGTGGCGACTCGGAAACCCGTTCCACCGTACTTCGCAACGACCTTCTTCACCACCTTCGCCGTGTCATCTAATGACGCTTGTGTAGGACCTTGGAACTTGAAGAAGATCGTGTCCTTCTCCGGCCATTTCTTTTTCTGAGCAGAAGCGCCATATTTGTTGGTAGCGGCCATGAATACATCGTCCAACAGCTCCACACATTCTGTAAGATCCTCAATTCTCTGCGGAGGTGAAAGAGATGAATTGCCTACGAATTCCGACCCCTTGGTTCATGACATCGATCACAGCTTCCGTGGCTTTGCGAACGTCGGGGAAGTGTACGACGGCAACCGTAGTGGGTAAAACGGGAGCGAGGCGGATTGTGACTGAATGGCTTAAAGTTAGCTCGTAAATAGAGCTGTTCAAGCTGATCATCGTACCCTCTGTTACAATTCCTAATGTTCCTTCTGCACCAATGAATAATTTCGTCGTATCAAACCCTGCCGAGGATTTCCTCGATCTCCGCCTAGTCTTGATCACCTCTCCTGAAGGAAGAACGACGGTCTTCGTCAAGTTAGCCTGAGGCTTGGGCGAGGTGAAATGACAGGACGCACGGCATTGATAAACCATTCTCCCTTAGCAGTTCCATATCTTACGGCGTTCGCTAAATTGGATGTTAAATTCTGAAGAATGAGGATCTGTAAACCTGCGTACTTCCAGAACATCCCGTGCTCAGCATCCCTCCGATAGTCGCGCCAGGAGCCGGGTCAATCTATTGCGGGGAAAAATCACGTTGAGGGGCAGGCGATAAGAATAGATTGGATACTCACAGGGAAGAATAGTGGTATACCTGGAGGGACGTCAGGAGTGAAGGTTGTGCTTTGGCCTTATGTGCTTACCTTTCCGCTTGAGCATTTCATTGATATCCATCCACCGCGCTCCTGGTTGGCATACCAGATCCGAATCCGCTTCTATAGATTGAAGGTAGGTTAGAGCATATCCTCGACGGAAGCGCGAAGAACGGACCGTGAATCTCCAATATTTGATCCATTGATGAAAGGTCTACACATATCCCACCGACGGCGTGCTGGAAAACCAACTGGTCAATATTGCGTCATCAATTCATCCAGAAAGACTCACGCTGCGAAATTGCCCTTCCAGGCTGGTGGCCCCTGAATACGGAGTTATCGGCATTCTGTATTTCGTGGCCGTCTTCACAATCTTCACGACGTCTTCCGTTGAATGTGGATAAACGACCACGCTTGGGTAAGATTCTAGAGCAGAGCGCGACTCGGATATTCAGACGATTGTGTACGAACGGTGAGGTGCTTACGAGGATGATAATCATACTCCGAAAAGCCGTGCATCTTAAGATCCTCTGGATCTAGCGAAACCACCTCTTCCTCAGGGAACAGATTCTGGAGCTCCTGGATCGCTTTCTGAAAGTCTTCGGGGCTCCCGTACGGGGAGGTCGTTGCATCCTTCACAGATGCTTTCTTTGAATTGGGATCCAGAGCCTGTGCAAACTGGAATCCGACGAATCCGGCAATGGATGTGAGGACACCCGTGCCTAGCATTGAGAACGGTCCCTGTCTAGCACCCTCGTTGCCGCTGGTGTTCGTCGCCGGCTGCACGGGTACGACTCGTTGGCGGTAGGACCTCTCTAAGATCTGGATGCATGGTGGGCGAATAGCGAGATCAGGTCTAGAAATCCTAGTACGAATTGTCGTTCTGGGAGAGATTCTCCCGAAGCAAGCTCGAAATGTAGATGCTGTCTGCATGTTCAAAATCGTGGACGAAAGTGAAGCTTCTCTCCTGCACACTGCAGTTTAAGCAATCATCGCGTGCAGCCATCCATTGGCACGTTCTCTTCTAGATTTCTTCTGGAAATTACATTGTCCGTCCGCTGACCCCTTTTCTCATGATTTCGGCACGCGAGACCGCATGCCGCCAATGGATGAAGAATTTCCATTCGGACCGGGGATATGCACGGCATAATGACAATGATTTGCGGTTTGTAAGCGTTCTGGAGTCAGCGTCTATTACCCTATCAGGCAATCGACCGCTCGGATCGGTTCCATGAGGCTCGAATATTCGCCGTATGAGCTCGAGTATAAAACGTGGCTGGAGATGTAGTTCGCAGAGAAGAGTAAAAACAACCCTAAAGGTGGTTGTAGCTGATCAAGACGGATTGCCACACCTATCAATGATCCCACGATTAGCCCCAAAATGACTAGACTTGGTCATAGAACGTTGACGTTCTTACGCGTTGCAGACTTGCGGGCCCAAGGATATATAACTTACACTTGATTCTGAAAATGCCGAGATATCTGACTTCGTCCCCGCCCCACTCCACCGCGAATGGTTCTTGGGTCTGATGGACTCCCAAGCAAACCAGAAAACAACATCCTCATGATTAAATAACCGGTCTGATACTGAGGGTACGAAACAAGAGAATGGCCGGACTGCTTATCGGTTCGGCATTGACAGTGGCAAAGGCATGCTTGGGCTCGAAGTGGCGAGGGACGTTCTGATTGTCCAAGAGAGCATGAAAGGTTTAGGGCAGCACATGTGGCCTGCCCAGCATGCCCAACATTGGCCACATGGCAACTCTGACTGACAGAGCGATTAACTTGCCAACGTATCTTTGACAGGCGACCTGGAGCTTATTTGCAGGTGACAGTCCCATCTGGGTATATCGGATCCGGGTTTAAAATAGATATCGTATTGCACCAGGCTAATGTACGGAGAATAGCGATTGTACGGTCGTGGCTTGGACAGCTTGGGTATCATTTTCGGTGCGGTGTGTCGGGATAGAGCTGCGGGCTCATGTCAGTAAAAGACAAATGGCGCATAAACAGAAGAGCCTCACCTTCCCGGGGTTGAAGAGATTCAGAGGATCGATCGTCTTCTTGATCAACTTGATCAGCTCGACAGTCCCCTCTCCAAGCTCTTCGACCAAATACTGCTTCTTTCCCATCCTAACTCCATGTTCTCCTGTACCTATTAAAAGTTATCAGCAATCATCGTTCCAGAGTCAAAAAAAGGGATGTGCCTACATGTTCCGCCAAGTGCAATGGCCCTCTTCACCATCCTATGCACAGCTTTCTTCACTTCCGCCAATTCTCCGTCATTGCTATACAACACTAGCGCATGGAAGTTCCCATCTCCAACATGCCCAATCATCGGAGAGATGAGTCCCGACTCTTGCAGGCCCTTCTTGGTCTCGTACACCAGGTCCGGAAGTTTTGAGACCGGGACGCTAGAAGCGAAAGTAAACGGATCAGAATTTCTTCTTGGTGGAACATGGGGAAGTGAACATACCAAACGTCCGTTGGGAACGGCCCACTATTCTCCTTCAAAGCCTGCGCAGTATGGTTCGCCAGCTTGCGGTCCCGCCAGAGGTCCTCCTCTTCCTGCTTTTCCTGAGCGAACTGGAAGTTTTCGCCGCTGTATTTCTTGACAATGTTTTCAACGATGCTGGAGGTTTCCTTCAACGAACCCTCGGTGGGGCGTTGGAACTTGAAGAAGAGGGTGTCTTTCTCCGGCCACTGGTGTCGTTGGGTGGAGTAGCCGTGTTTGTTGGTTGCGGCCATGCAGGTGTCGTCCATGAGTTCGACGCATTCTACAGCAAGCAGACGTCTATTAGTTGACTGAGAGAACAAGAATGAAGGAAATACAACGCACGGATCCCAACTCCCTGATTCATGACTTCGATGGCCGCTTCAGTAGCCTTGCGGACATCTGGAAAATTGACAACAGCCACTGCCATTGGAAGGATAGGGGCCAGTCGAATAGTGACTACAGAACTTTGCTTAGCTTAGGAATGGTAAATATAAAGGAAGGACAAACCTTAATGATGGGCATACGGTATTTGGTCGCGATCTTGACGACCGTGACAACATCTTCTGTCGACTTAGGAAATACAACAACATTCGGGAAAGAGTCTGATCAAGAATATGAGCGTGGAATCTAGAGTTCATTGCGGACTACCACTGGCCTGCGTGATAACCGTACAGCTTCATTCCATGGACGCGGAGTTCCACTGGATTTGCTGAAACCATGTCCCCAGGAAGCAGTGACTGAAGCTCCTCGATGGCCCCTCTAAGGTCTTCCATGGTGCCATACTTGGGCACATCGGATCCCTTTGAACTTGGGGACTTGATGTATAGGTCGGCAAGAAAGCTGCCACTAAGATACGAAAAGAAAAGTGCAACCCAGAGTATCGTGGTCTCGTTTGTTGAACCCGGTGCGTTTTCTATCGCCATCCTCATTGGAAGAAGACCCATTGGTGTAATATCGTCGAGAGGATCCTTTCGCCTGTGGAGTTATGGGGAGAAAATGAGCGCCGCCAGAACGAGTCAAGTTGGAGAAGTTGAACCGTCTAACCCCAGTCAACGTCCTCGTGAGTGCTAGCTGCAGTATGCCTGTCAGACTAGAGCAACATGACTGGTAGGGGTAGAGAATCTGAAAGAGAGTGTTGGTCAAATCTGGCTGCCGCTGCATGCGTACTCTGATTCATGGCTCACCCGGTAAACGAGACGCCCACAAACCGCCATCTACAACCTAGCGCGTAGAAGATCCTTAGTACTAAAGCGAATTTTAGGAAGTCAGTGCGACGGAAGGTTTTGCAGCATTAGGCTTGTTGAGTTCTGGGCGCTGAGGTGGAGGTTGCACGTTTCTTGCGACTCAGAGTGAGGGCCCGAATTGTTTACCAAACACCACCACGTCAAACAATAAAGCTATTACGAGTATCCCTTCACGTCATCAGCCACTAGCCACCGAACCATTCATTCATGAGCACAATGACCTGCAAATGTTTAAACATTTACACGTCATATTTTATCTACTGAATATATTCTATTCCTACGCCTAAGTCAAGCCAAAGTACAAGTGTTTGCCTTCTACAGTCCGGGATCACACTTAATTCAAGTAGATAAGAAAAATAAATACTGACGCACTCTGATTTAGTGCTTAGACGTCGTCTTTACACTCTCAGCTATGGCATCGGGTATGGCCTTGCTAAGTGCGTCATCCGGGAAGCCTGGCTTCTCAGTCCAATAGAACCAATCCTCAGCTCGAGCCCCGTTGACCTTTTCATCCACCAATCCCACGGATATGTCGAGCCAGCTTTCCTTCGGCATCCACCAAAATATATTTGCTCCACACCTCCCGCAGGCCTCACGGAACTTGCCTGGAGTGGATTCGTACTGCACCAGGCCCTGGGGCCTCTTCTCTGGGTCATCCAAGACCAGAGGTGCGTTAGTCGTTGAGTCCACGAGATTCTTCCATGGCACGGTAGCCCAGCTGTGAGCATGTGCACCGCAAGCAAGCCGACAGTCGGTGCACAGGCAATGCGAGGCATGGAATCGGATCGGATCTGCAGGATTCTTGCCTGCGTAGAGCTTATCGGTGGTGACTTCCGTCGCTCGGGTCAGCTTGAAGGTGATAGATTTACAGAGACAGTAGAAGGGGAGTTCGTCGCTGATGGGCGGGCGTATGAGTTCCATGGACTGCCAACCAGCTGGCAGCTCCTCGCTGTCGTAGTACCCGGCGTTCCTTGGTATGGTAGCTCCTGTGGAGGAGGTGAGGTAGTGGTCCGCGAAACCTCCATCCAAAGTGTCTTTGACATGAACATGTCGGACGATATCCGTAATACCGTCGACTTTATCGAGGGTCCCCGTGAAGATTGCCCAGTATTTACCCTGAGCCACGAAGAAGAAGTGTGCAAAACAACGTTTGCAGAAGTAACGTTCTCCCCGGTCAGAGCTACGATAGGAGGTGAGATTGCTGAGATCGGCTGGGGTATCGGTAGCCGCCTTTGGATCAAGTGGCACGCCTTTGATCAGGATGTCATTGACGTACAACTGGCCAGTGCTATGTCGGCATGAATTGCAATGGCACGCATGGAAATGGATGGGTAATTTATCCGTATCAAATGCTATCTTGAAGTTGTTGAGACCACAGTGACATTTGGCATGCACGTATGTAGTCATAATGGTTCAAGGTGAAGTTCACGAAGTTGGGGAATGAGCGATCCTATCGCAAGATCAATAACTGATCGACAACACCAGCGCGCCCCGTCAATGAGCACACCAATACCCGAACATATGACGAATACCACTGATAAGCATCTCAATGAGCATTCAATTGGGCTTCCTAAGGGAATAATCGGAGCTACATAGAGTTCTTGCCAACGGAACATTGTCCATCAACTGAAATTCCAATGTGACGGGTATGGCCACCGAGTATTCGAAGTTGCTTGAGCAGAGTCAACCATGTGGCCAAGGTTTCGCTAGCTAAAGCTCAGAGTCTAGGCCAAGCCCCAAGCCCTCCCCTTGCCATTGCGCCTCTTGGCGTTGAATGATGCAAAAAGAGGAGATCCAGAACGTCACGGTCGGTCGAAAGTCGGGCCAGATCCGAGGGAGCACTGATCCGCGTCACGTGTCAGGATCCCCACTGCCAACTCCGGCGCTTGTCATTTAAAGTTTGACGCTGAGTTTTCATGGCGTATCAAAGCCATCGACATTCTCAGCTGTCTGGCTGTCCTCGGACGAGGTACAGAGAATAACGAACCCATACATCCGCTCATACCATAGGAGATGTCATCTACGTAGATTCTGCGTAGATTCCGAACTTGGTGGATTAGTTGAAAACCCGTGAAGGGCTTCAAACACTGGCAGAACGATGCACCCACCAAAACTACTCTCCCCTCGGAACTGATTTATTGAGTGAACTTTGGCTTCGCACCGTAAAGCCGACTCTAGGCCGAGCTTTCTCCCGGCTAGAGGTGGTATCTCTCTCCACACGCTTTCAGGCGAGGAATTACAGTTTGTCTACATTCATTCGGCTTTCATTCATTCATTACGCAGACGGCTCTGATATATGGCGACCGCTAAGCCTTCCCGACTCAATTAGCCGTGCCGCAGGCCCGAAGGTTAGATGCAGTCGTTACAATGCTAAGACATGATCAGCGCCGCGAGGAATGCTGGCGTATGCTAGTAGGGTTACACGACAATACGGGAATGTCAACGTGATATTAGAAGCGCATTGAAGCAAGGTCAAGAGTAAGTTGTAGCTGATATCTGCGTGCATATTTCAGCCTGATTTCCGAGATCCATCGAAATGCGAGGGGCCATCGCCGTCAGTTCCGCGACTCTGGATGTTTCAGCTTGCTCTAGAATCGTATACCTCCCATATCGGCCGCCTTGTGTCGGAATTTCCAACTTTACGGTTCTGAAATCTACTCCTCTGGCGGCGCAGCCCAGATAAACTCTCCGAGGGCAAGTAAGTTGTACCACTCGAGGCCTTTGTCTGCGGAAATCCACCAGGTGCATTCCCATAGATCAACCCCAACTTCACCACCACGTGAAAACCTCCGTCAAACTATCTCTCACATTACCTGGCGCAAGAGAGCACATCGACGTGTCCTCAATGTCCTGGCGAATGAACATTGCAAGGTCCATATGTCTGCTTTTGGGTAGATTCTAGCTGAAGCCCGCATGAACCCAAGGCGGCTTACCGCCCTTTGGTGTTTCTCGACATCTCGACAGGG
The DNA here is from genome assembly GCA_944990035.1 of Clitopilus passeckerianus. Lineage (NCBI taxonomy): Eukaryota > Fungi > Basidiomycota > Agaricomycetes > Agaricales > Entolomataceae > Clitopilus > Clitopilus passeckerianus. Next base: position 192,890 of record CALYLX010000115.1, on the reverse strand, counting down.
ATTGTCTGTCAAACTTTGGCTTTATCCCGCAAGTGACACCAAGCTACCGTCAGTGCCTTGTGTATGTACTCTGCGTTTTCAAATTCAGGCACTCTACTCTCAATTCATCCATTCAAAGGTACTCGGCCCCGATTCTCACTGGCCACAGGCCCACAGTAGTGAACCATTGGCTCACCCTACATTCACACCTATTGTGTTCTTTGGCAACCCTGAAAGCCTCTGTTCTGCAGGAACCGGAAGCTTTTATCGCTGGGAGGTGCAACGTAAATTCAATCGCACGGCACAGCGGGCATGCCACCATCAATCATTGTTATCCCCAGTAAGTGGCTAGACGCCGAGGCCGAGGCTTGTCTCTTGGTCGTACACTGGCACACACCAACTTAACCAGAGAAGCAGTTGTCGCGGGTTGACACCCGTCAAATGGTGGCTCCTCTACAATCGACATGCATATGGTATCTGATTCTAGTATCCTGCAATGTCAATGCAGGACGTGAACACATCGGTTGCTCCTGAGCACACGACTACAAGGATACCTCTCTTATCGGTCGGCTACGTGCCCGTCGTCAATGGAATTGAAGGACGGACGCCCGTTCACAACACTCAAAATCAATTCCGGTCGAGTTTCACCCTTATCACTCCCTCTTAAAATTCCGGGCCGGCCCATCAAAGCCCCGCTTATCCACCGCCTCTCACCATTCGACATGACACTGAGGGCGTTTGCCTCTTCAGCAAACGAACATGCCGTTCTATGTTCCTCTCCTTCATGTCCGCTTACACAAATTGCTGAGATCAGGATTTCGATAAGCTACTTCTCGACATTCGGGAGATGATTGGACTGTAGCAAGGCAGAATACAATGGCTTTTAAAGGCGGAGGTCTTGGCCTCGGTCAATTGACATACCTCACTACTCAAGTCAACTCTTGAAGCTCAATCAACCTTTCAGCAACATAATGCGCCTTTCATCCGTCCTCACCTCCGCTCTGAGTCTCAGTTCCGTCTCCTTATTGGCGCTTGCGACTCCTCATAGCAGGGCAGATCCTGTGCCAGCTGTTTGCCCTAGCGTCGACGGGCTTCCAGTGACCGACACCTCATTGAGAATTGTGTCAACCAATGGTCAGTCTAATTTGTACTGGACATCTCTCGGGATACTGATCACGGCGCATCAATTTAGCTGCGGCAGCTCCTACTGGCCCACTTTCACAAGGAATAATCGTGGGCGATCTCGTCTTCGTTTCTGGTCAACTTCCCGTCGACGCAAAGACCGGTGCATTGATTGGGTTCGACGGGAATGGAGATATTACTGCTCAGACGAAGGCCGTCCTCGCTAATATCAAGGGTATTGTTGAGGCAACTGGGTCTACTGTTGGGAAGATCGTCAATTGCAAGGTACGAGGGTACTTCTACCATCCACCTGGATACGAACCAACACTTTCCCCCAGGTGTTCTTGAAGAATATTGCAGACTTTGACGCCATGAATGCCGCTTACGGCGAATTCTTTGGTCACCATACACCGACAAGACTAACCGTCGCAGTGAGCGCTTTGTCGAAGAACGCTCTCATAGAGATCGAAGCCATTGCAAGGTCAGTATTCTACGTTAGAACGTAAAAACGGATGTTGACCCTCTCTCTAGATTATAATTCCTCAACGCATCTGTACTTATTACATCTATCTGCTCGGACTTCTCCTTACGAAGGAATAATCTATAATCCATTTCTTGGTATCTGCAACCTCACTTTTTTTATTCAATATTTGCATACATCATGTCGCATAATCTGTTATTAATAGATATTTTATGAGCTGTATTTGGTCTACAGCACGCCATATGATTCTCTCTCTCTTTACCCAGGTTGCTGGGCCCTGTCGATCCGGAGGTCTACCAGGCCGAGCAGGACACACGCGATGATTTACCGTTCGAACCACTAGACGAACCCAGCCGGCACCGGAATTTACTTATAAACATGACGCGAAGCTACTTCTGTAACTGATGATGGTGGAGAGTATCATTCTTTAATCTGACCATGCATCTTGATTAGTTTCTGCTTCTCGGACGAATTAACCCTAAAGTGAGGTGGCGAAGAAGTCAGAAAATGCAAGCCCCAAATGGGCCCGCGAACGGTGACCTTTGGGGTTGCTTCGAAGTTTTGGAAGTTGATTCAATGATTGTACTCATGTCGCATTGGCAGTCCTGGGCGGGTATTTATGAGGGCACAGCGGAAACCGGGATGGTGCAACAGATTTCTCTCTCTTTCTTACCCCTCCTTCCAATATGGTGGGCATTTGTGGCTTCTCGTCGTATTTTGAAAAGACTGACTTGAGTGTGTAGCTTGCCTCATCAAAGACATTCGGCCTCTTTAGTCTCATCGTCGTTGGATTCGCTATGATTGTAAACGGTGCAGTGATACGGTCTAGCGACGAACTCGCAGGTAGGTGACGTTCATAAGTTAGCTAGTTGTTCCATGCTCATGACCTCTTGATAGCGGCTGCCCTTGAAGAGGGGAAGGAGCGATCAACATGGTTATCAACCAATGTGGTGGAGGACTCGGAGGAAGCATACTAATGCAGTCGTTTAGAGAATGGTTGGAAACGTAATGGATAGATATGTATAAGACTTCTCTCGGAATGTCCCTGACCTGAATGTATTGCTTCAATGGAAGAACTCCGGGAAGGGAAAAGGTCAGAGCGGAACCGATTCCAGACAAGACTTCACGCCGTATGGCAGTGAAGCTAATACATGCAAAGGCCAAATGGTGCGTCTCGCACTTCCCAGGAATGGCCCATGATACTTCGCATTCATCAATCTACGCGGCGAAAGCTCGATAACTCCATTCCAATATACAGGTGTGCGGCAAACCTGAGTACTTAGTCCTGAGCTGGTCCTGAGCCACGTTCTCAGCTTGGGTCCGAAAGACAATGAATTCAGTCAATCGGGATCTGCCGGGGAGTCGATCTAACTCCATGTAGGTGTGATGTCAGGGAGTCATCAGATTAGATTCCGTTGACCCGACAACCCATGGACAGCCTGGACGCGTGTTGGTTGCAATGAAAAAACGCGGCCAATCTATTGCCAAAAACAAGGTTAATCTAACTACTAGGCCTCACTCGTCAGGTTCTGATGCTTAAAGATATACCACTCCACATAATTTCGGGTTAATTCGTCCGTGATGCCCTCCCAATTTCGACAAACGTGGGTTGGGCCAGACCTTTCGATCGAAAGGTCCCTATCGAGCACATCCTCTGGCTCTAAAGTTAGATCGGGCCGACACAATGCCATCTCTCGGAGGTAGTTCAAGCAGTGGTGTAGGTGTCCCCAGTTTTCCTTCTTCGTATGCACGAGCTCCTTCTCGAAAGTTTCGATGCAATGATACTGGTGGAACATGGACAAGAATTGTGCTCGCTGGTCATCTGGCACCCTCCATGATCCGGATCCATGTGGAATACCCTGAAACCATTCTTTCGATGCTTCTGGGTTGGAGTAATGATATCGCCTGGTGTCTTGCACCTGGAGCCGAACAGGTGTATCAAGGGTTACCTCCAACGTTCTCGGGCTGCCTGATAGAGGGTTCTCGAGGTGAGCATATCCCGCCGAGTTCTCGAAATAGAGAGTCACCTTTTGTTTTAGCGATAGATAGGAAGTCGTGATGCCTAGCAAGTCTAGTCTGGCTACTCCATGACCCCAGACATAATCGGGAGAGCTCGTAGGAGGAAGATAACGAGATGAGGGCCAGGAAACCCCAGCAGATGGCGTAGAAAGTGGACGTGGGTTGTTGATGCATCGTCGCTCGCTGCATCGCTTATGCTTTTCTCATTATAACAGTTACAGAATGATGTTCCCTTCCAGCCCCTGCACTGGCACCATCTGATCCCTGATGACCGCATTCGTATTGCCCGATATCGAGATTTGCCAATTACACGCGATGACTTATTTAGAAAGGACCTTGGCTATTGCCTCCGAATGAATCCACCGTCCGTCCCGCCAATGTATTCTTCACTACGACTCCTCGCAATCTTCTTCGCATTTGCTCTGGCCAAACTTGCAGGCATTTTCTACCTGCGCCAGGCCTATGATATATCATCGACAAGTAGCAATGAAGGTATGTAGTGGAATTGTGGATTTGAGAACAGAGTTGACCGTAGAAAGTAGCTGGATATCCTTCCCTCTTCTCGATCGAAGCTCCTCCTCTTGCCCGGATGTTTATTGAAGACACAAAGCACTACGACGTCGAGCGAACACCTCAATCAGATGCCGAATGGGAGGCTTTGGCTCCGGGGAACGGGATAGTCCACCAGAACGACAAAAAGTACATGCCCTCCATGTTCCACCAACTACGATGTCTCGACATAATCCGGCGAGGCGTAGCCGGGGTCCTGGAAAGTGGAAACCCTGAAACCGGTGATCGATACCATCACTGCGTTAACTACCTCCGAGAAATGGTTCTTTGCCGCGGAGACCTGCAGTTGGACCCAGTATATGGAAGACCAAACCCGGCGGTATTCCCTCATGTGTATGAGTGCAAGGATTGGACAACCGTCTACGCCGCTGTCGAGCTAAACCAGAGATCACACAAATAGAAGCATCATATGTTTACTTATAGAGTGAATGAAAAGATGTTATAGATTGATGGATCGTTTCGTGTCGCAATGCGATTGCATTCTTAGAACCTCGTAAATGAGTCGCCTGTGCACGATTTCAGCTAACCGGCGTAGTGTGCTTTCGAAGCAGAAGGAGCCGCATCTGGCGGAATGCTACGTGAATGGTATGTTTAGGATTCTGAGATGTAGTCGGGCGACGCAGGGCTGCGGGTAAAACTCGCTCATACACAGGAAGAACCTCATGGTCTCTCTCAGGTAGTCGTCATCATCTGAGACAGTTATAGTTGCGAATCGCGAGAACGAAATAGCATAAAGCATCCGAACCTCCTTGAGTGCACAGGATGTGCCAAAATGGACATACACAATTGAAATGATGAAATCCGTGTCGTGTACTTAAGAGGAATGATGGTTTTAAGTGAGCGCAGCATGAAATGAAAACTCTAATTTGTGGGATCTTCTAATTGTTCCGCACAACGCAACCCACCGCAATACCATCATCTTCTCAAGCAAGGGTTACAAAGAATTCTCCAAGTTATTTTCATCGTAATACGTTAAATGCGGTGCCATAACCTACATGTGTATTCTGACCAGGGTGGATCTGGAGGCCGTACTTAAAACCCGACATCGGTTACTCTGACTTTATCACCCCTCCTGCGTCAACGTTTTGATAAAGATGGTATGACTCGAGTTGACTGGTGAAAGCTCGATGACTGACAAGATCGACACAGAAATTGGCATTGAACAACGCCTCTTTGTACACGGTGATAGCGGGTCTGTGTGTCCTGGCAATCACCGTGCAAGGTGTAGCCATCCCCAAGAATGACCTTGAAGGTACGTATCTCAGGATCTGTCTTGGCGATGATCGGCGTTATTGACGAATTCGCTTAGCCGCCGCACTTGAAGAGGATGCTACACCTTCCGCTTGGCTCTAACAATAAAGGCCAACTGAGTTGTAGGAACAATACCGAGGTTTCCCAAGAGGATCCGTGATGCGATGATGATATTTGAGCGGAAGAACGGAAAGGATACATGTCTATGTCGGATAGAATACAATGAAAGATGAGAACAGCAGTAGTACATTTAGGCTACACCAATATCAGACAGTCTGATGTTGGACCATAAAAAATCCTGGACGACCTGTGAGTCGAGGCGAGATGGAACAACAGTTGGACATACCTTTAATTTTTCGACCTGTGGTATGTATGTGAAGGTTGCACTCCCCGATTCTACAGGACAGCTCGAAGGTTTGGTAGGTGCCTGATTTACAGTCAAACCCCGGCAGACTCTGCGTAGAGTTTGAAGCCCCAGAGAATGTTCCAAGGAACTTCTTCCGGCTAGGCTTCGTTGACCACGAGAGGTCCTCAGTATGGAGCAACCTGTCCGTATTCAGTGCCCACACATCAATCTGGTAGTCGGGATCTTGGTCTGCGTCCTCACGCTTAGGAGGGATTGTGAGTCGTGGGCTGCAGTGTTCCATGCCGAAGTCAATAACGTGGAATTGTGCGATGGTAGAAATCTGACATGGTATTAGTGGAGAATGCTCGATCGTGAGAGTGAGGGTAGGCTCACTGTGGGTGTGACCATCGTGCGACGCTCATCGTAAGGTACCATACCATCTTGAGATGCCCACATTTTTGTCCACAGGGAGGAACGTTGATCGGGCTGAGAAGCGTCGACATGTCCAACGAAGTGCGGCAGATTCTTGATGGGCGCAAGGTTGCTCGACTTCATGTCCTTGGCCGAATAGAGCTTCTCGAGCCCAAGATAGCTGCTTCGAATAGGTAGGTCATCGAATGCTACGGCGGGTCCTTCTGACGGGCTTGAGCGAGTTTTTGCCGTGAGGTAGAGGAAGCAGCCAGCATCAAAGATTGAGCAGCCCAAGACAACATAGATTGAGAGGCGGACGAGAGTGTCGAGCCATGATTTCTTCGGAGGACCTGGACTTCATTGAGCTCATCATTTGGAAAACCTTGCAAATATACGCACCCTGAGCCAAGTTCACTTCTTTCTCCCCCTCTATAAGGCTTTGCCGACTTTCATCGTCTTCGGACAGAGCGGTATACTTGAAGCTTTGATGGGCCATTTGGAATCCGAGAAGGCAGCATATTGCACCAGAACCGACTAATAAAAGAGTTTTGGACAGCTTCCTTCATTCCTGGCAATCAACTCAAACCAAGTTGGCGAACCATTAACGAGCTGAACCGCAAGAAGGCGGTTCGGTTCTTGATATCTTCGAACGTTCCCACGCTAAATTCCTGCCGCGTTCGGCCAAGCCAGGCGATATCTGGGTCCAATTGCCAACCACGAACATCACACTGGCATCAGCTGATACCACGCCTGCTTGCCTCGCCTTCTCACGCCGTATCTGCATCCCAGGAATGTCTATACGAATGGAGTATCTAATGAATTCTCTGGAGGTCCAACTTGTGTACTTTTACCGCCTGCATCGGATTTTTTGACCGGCCCGAAGTGAAATTACGACACGGTCGTTTGCTCGTTGCTTGTTGCTCCAAGGCAATCAGGCTTCTTCGCCATCCGGCGGTATCTCGCACGACGAGCGCCCTGGCCCGTGACGGCTACTTATCGTCTACAAGGAACCACTTTAAGTATAGTCGGGCCTCTTGTCGAAGCCCTTCTCTCGGTTTCTTTCTTCCATCCACCATGTCTGACTCCCCGGCCCCCAACCTGGAGCGTTCGCTCTTCTTTGGTGTTGTCTTCATGTCAATCTGTTATGGTGAGTGTATATGACTCCTGCGGGGACATCTGTCCTTAGATGATCAACGGAAGCTAACTTGATTCTCCAGGATTGGAAATCTATATGTTCAGTCACTCCTTATATATCTTTTGTCACAGCTCTCCTGCTATGCGGAAGAAGACCCTCTTCTACGTCCTGATAGGAGCTTTGTCACTTTCGCTGACGACTGTTGTTGTCTTCACCGATGCTGTGTTCATGGAGAATATGTGGATCGACCACCGCAATTTCGAAGGCGGCCCACTAGGCTATCTGGCAGCAAATAGCTCGATTTGGTGGCAAGTGTTTGGTACTGCGTCCAACCAGGTCACTAACTTCCTCGGGGACGGTCTTCTGGTACGCCTGGTGCACCCTGACCATTCTGCCACATCTGACTCTCTGGAAGATCTATCGCTGCTACATCATCTGGCAAGCCAACTTCTTGGTCATTATTGCCCCCCTGATCATATACCTGGGCTCCGTCTGTAGGTGGCTTGGATTATGAGGTCTCTCGCTGTTATTGACGCCGCACTTTCTCCCAGCGATGGCCATAGTAACACTTTATCAAAGCGCCGTTCCTGACAGCAACTTTTTCAGTGGCAAAACTGTCAGCTTCGGTACACCTTGGGCAGCTCTCTCCGTATCCGTCAACATCATCGTCACCGCTCTAATTGTTTATCGGCTTCTCAGCTCGAGAAACAAACTCAAACGATGCATGTCTTCTGACATGCTCAGGATGTACACAGGTATCTCTGCTATTCTCGTCGAGTCGGCTTTGCCCTTCAGTGTCCTTGGTATCGCCTTCGCTGTTACCTACGGCAAGAACTTGGATGTCGGCCCAGCGTTCTTGTTCGTCTGGGCGACATTTTGTGTGAGTCTTGTTGCAATTGATAGATATGAATTTGGAGTCGCTGATCGATCGTACTCTAGGCGCTGTCACCTCAATTCATCATCTTCAGGGTTGCCAATGGCACATCATGGACAAGAGACATCGCTACTCAGGCAACTACTGGCTCGCCCCCTGCCTTCAACCACCAGACTGAGAGTAACTGGTCAGAGGGAGATTTGACTGAGAGCAAGCCTAGCACCTTGGGCACCTTCATTGGTTCGAACAACTCCAAGGCTCGGTTAGCCACCGAACTGAAGTCGATCAAGGAGGATGCTTAATATTATTATTATACTATACAATTACTCTCGTCGGCTCGCTTGTATTACAGGTTTCATGGAGACACAAAATAATCGATCAATTATTTATTCTGGGGTGCGCTGTCATCGCGTTTCCCCATCACGCATTCAATGTGGGCCCATACTTCTCACTGTCAGCTATGTTTACGCAGAGTATTGGCCAGCTCAGCCATGTGACGAACCCACGTTCTGAGGAAGTCGAATCAGTGATGGATAGACTTGAACTGGTTCTAGAGGCCTGAGATGAACCCACGCAGATGGATCTGCGCCCATGGAAGATGAACCGCCATCATGTACCATCTAATCAGATCATTTCTCAGAAAAGGCCAGAGATAAACTATCCACCCCATGATAATCAGAAGTCGCCAGTGCGCTTCTTTGATCGTGACTGCGTTTCAAGAGGTAGGTAGGTGGTTAAAGACCGCGAACGGAGCTGTATACTCATACATAAACCGTGATTCTTCCAACGCAGGGGACAAGGGTAGTCATCGATGGACTCAGTAACAGTGCATCTCATCGAAAAGCCAACTAGTAAGCGACATGCATCATTCAGGAGATGAGTCGTTGAAACAGTTTACAGAGGAGCAGATCGAGGCTGCTGTGGTAGTCTGCCAGAAGGCCTTTAAAGGAGGTGAGCATATGACTCTGATCTAACTTTTGCCGCTCGTATGAATTGAATTGTGCATTCAAGATATCTCATTGACGGCTATGCTTGGCGGAAACCATGATATTGAAGATGGCCTCTTCCGCTCAATGCTAGCGGGATGTGCCGTCGACGGCTCATTCTACGTTGTAGCAGACAAGAACGATATTAACAAGATCTACTCGGTGGGAGCTTGGTTCGGACCCGGAAAAATGATGTTCAGCACGTATGAGGCGGCGCCGTATCTCTGCTTTCGATCGAACTGACGTTTGTCACCAGCGAGGAGCAAAGAGCGGCTGGTTGGGATCAATTCTTCGTCAGTTTATCCCCTGAGGCTCAGGATTGGTGGGTGAAAACGGTGAGCGGTACCCCACACAGACTGGACCCGTTGGCGCAGATAATTGATCCCTTTGCCAGTTCTTGGCTATTCACGAAGGCGAGTTAAACAAGCTGCTCGGAGAAGATGTAGGCCCGCATTCTTCTGAAAGATCTCGTGACATTAATATCCTAGCGTTCCCGCAGTATCTTGGGGGCTGGTTTGCAAATGTCATTGCGACGGACCCAGCCTATCAGCGCCGAGGCTACGCAAGTGCGATAATCAATACTGTAGTTCAAAGGGTGAGGGTTATGGATAGTACACATCTCTCGTAGGGTCCGTCTAAGCCTGCGCATCTAGGCTTCGAAGGAGGGCAAGCCTGTTTCACTCGCAACGCAATCCCAGAGTAATGTAAGTAGGTTTGTGGAGAGCATTGCAAACTATGGGTGCTGATGTATCACTTAGTCTGAGTGGTACCAGAGGCTCGGCTTCAAGCTCTTGAGTCATTTGGAGATACCTGCTGATACCGGGGCATGGCCAGATTACTTCCTTACACGCCCTAAACCATGAAAAGACAGATGGTTTTGGAAGAGCTTAGTCGTTTCAAATGTAGATCCGTGGACATTCGAACACCGTCAGGTTGAGGTGCGACATATGTCGCCAAGGATTCGATTCTTTCGTTTGAGTTTGTCATCCCTGTGATCGGTGTATTCAGAGTGGCAGTCACTGCCAGGCATAATCGACCAGTGCAAGCAGGTGCGTACGTTTGAAGAATCTGTCCGATAGTCTTTGATCCGCAAGTCGGCATACCCTTATTTATCGAGTTTAGACCGAAAACCGTGCTGATTCAGCACAACGAGGAGCAAATTTGGTTGAAAGGTCTTTGTTTTGTTACTACTGTCACCACCCTTGTCGTTCCTCCGAGGGAGGAACTGTGTCTTCCTCTAGACAATAAACAAATACCCGGAAGAAGACGTGAATGCATAAAACTACGGACTCACCTCCATTCGGTACCTTTAGCTGATGATTAGGGCAGTGTAGTTGGAACGGCTACTAGGTTTCGCCTACGGCTTTGCGCTTCGAGTCACTCGGCGATTCACTGTGAGCAGCATTTTCTGAATAGCCGATCTTAGAATGGACATTTAGCTTGGCTCTCGCTTGCTGTGGTGAGGCTGGCCGAGTCGCCACCGGACTACCTGTGATGATTCATTCTCTGTGGCAAATCAGCTGCTGTGGGACGATGTGCAAAGTTCATGTTTTGAAGTGGCCCTGGATATCGGATGCTTGCCAATGTAATTGCTGTATACCATAACGCATATAAATACCATGCAAGAATCTCGAAGATGGGCAACGTACCACTTGCTCACAAAAAATGGTGCGTTATTCCCTGCACTCACTGACCTTCGTTGTCGTCGAGCTTACATTTGTTTTACCAGCTGACTTCGTGGACAATCGGAAGGAATGGACTTCTTACAACGTTGATTATCTCGATGACGCTGTTTACTATCACCGTGTTTGCTGCTGTCACTCCCAAAATTGATTTGGAAGGTTCGTTCGACTAGAAGAACTTCGATCTTCTGTAATGCTGACTCCTCGATAGCAATAGCACTAGCGGAGCCTGTTGGGACACCCAATTGGCTATAGGCTACCAGTATAATACCACCAAACCGCAAGGCTACTGAGTCGCCCCGTGGCCTTCTTCTCTTCCACATGGCTATGGCATTTCTGCCAGTCGTCTGGCTATATCCAGTATCCATCGGCCTCTCACTACGTTACCCAAGCTTATCTATCGTTTGGGGTTCTTCGCAACCCAACGTATTTAATGAATACTGAATCAATCGTCGTAAAAGGTCTTCCGTCCAATGAGATTCGTGCTCTTTGTCACTCCCTGGAATGAGGGCGCTTGTCCGCGAAGTAGCCTTGAAACAGACAGCGAACCAGGCTCATCCTTCCTCAAAACGAAGCCTCTGGATCTTGAATGACGTTAATCTCGCCTCTGAAACGGAGGTTAGAGGAATCATATTTTGGCCCCTTAGTCATCTGCCGGTTCCAACACAGGAACTCAAGCATGATCTCCCCGCCGGGAACTCCTCTTTCGGTATGTTCATATGCATCTGCTGAAGCGGTCGTAAAGCGATAACCGTAATCACTAGCTACTTGTGACTGACAGGGTGTCCATCACCATCATCCCTGTTCAACCTCTGCGTGCCGTTCTGCAGATGGACTGCACTCGGCGTTTAGGGGGGTACAAGGTGGCTCGTTAAACGGTGCCGTCAATCACTTAACGCTCGACAATGTCACCGAATGACTTACATTTGATCAATGTAGCCGTTCAATTCCTCTGCAGCAGCAGATATCAGAACAGAATATCGACATTCGGCTGTTATGTGTGTTGACTTTGCATTCTTTCCGCGGTGTCGCTGAGGCAATACCTTCGTCTCCCCACGTAGGACTATAAAAAGGCGTATGCACAGATATGCACCTTCAGAAGTAGGTTCCTTGAGTGTCGTACGCCATTACTTCTATCCTCAATCGTATTTTCGCCTGACCCCAGGTCCAGCACGGCGATGGCTAGGCTCATTCATTGCTTGGCAACTGGCTGCTTGCCGCTAGTCCTATCCAACCTCAGCAACGCCTCAGTAATACAGAGAAAGGTAGACTTGAAGGGTTGGTTTTTTGTGCCAAGTTGATCCTTCTTACATTTCTAATCTAGGTTGTAGTGGCTGCGTTAGAGGCGGGGAAGGAAAGGTCTCCTTGGCTCATCAACCAGGATGACGTAACTGGCGGAGCGACCTACTAGAGTGCCGTCTACCGTTGCCCCAAGACGGGCGCAACATTTGCTTTCCTCTCTCGCGGGATGCATTCTCTGCAGGCCCTTCTTTTCTGCCCAGTTCTATCGACCCGTAATAGAGCAGTTCATCATTTCTGAGAAAGATGTTGTATGTTTTTTTGATACGAAGAACTAGTTCAGCGACTTCCTGATCAGGAAGAAATGAAATCGCAATCTACGAAGCCCGACGCTGAAGCTCAGATTATGCACAATCTCCAGGACATTGCTGTGCCAACCTCTGACCACAACCTGAACGTCACAATTTCCGGTATAGGAAGCGATCTAACTCAACAACATGAAAGAAGAGAACTTTTCTTGGAACGCATTGGTAACCCCTGCTGGATGGTCTTTCCCGATGTAGGGTATAGATCTGGTCTTCACTGGCACCCGACTTCTTTCGTTAGGACCAACAGCTTCGGACTTTATTGCCGATATAAGGCACGTCTCTACCAAGCTCAAAGAGAAATGACCTGAAGGGTTTAGTGTCGATGCCGCTCGATGATTGGAGCTAATCTTGGGGAAAACTGGGTGGCAGCGGTGGGAATGGGGGTTGGAATACTTCCGCCTTGCCTCAATATTGTTTCCAGTCGCGGCTATATTTATCAGAAATACACGCTTGTTCTTTCGTTGCCGAACGGGCGGTGATTTCCCTCAATACCGCCATATCATACTTAAGAGCTATCTCCTCCCGGTATAATAGGCGACTTTGCAATAGGCTGTGATGGAGTGACTCAATCTACAAGCTGCGTGATCGGTGAGGCTCGGATTTACAACATGGGAAGTTGGTAATCGTCTCCTGCATCCCTGGATCTCTGGAATGTATAAATTCAAAATGAGAATGCTGTCTCCCCGTCGGCGATCGTTATGCCCCAGGAAATTGTTTTGTACGACTTAGACTCGAAACTTCCTGGTAGAGCTTGGAGTCCAAATGTTTGGAAAACCAGGTAACGTCGTCATTGCAATTCAGAGTCTTTCACTTTCTAAACCCTTTCAATGCGAAGATACTGCTTGAATTACAAAAGGATCCCATATCGAACCGAATGGATAGAATGCCCAGACATCCGTGTGGTGATGCCACGCATTGGTGCCCAGCCAACAGAGCAGCGTCCTGACGGAAGCTGGAAGTACACTCTCCCCGCAATCTTCGACCCCAATACCGGGGAAACCGTCGCCGACTCGATCAAAATCGCCGAATACTTGGACGCTCAATACCCGGATACACCCAAATTATTTCCAGGCGGAACGAAGGCTCTTCAGGCTGCATACCTGACTGCCTATAGGGTTGCCTTGCCGGCTATCTGGCAATTCGCTTTTCCGGCCACCGTAAAAATCTTGAACCCGGTTAGCGCTGTGCCCTACGCTCGAATAAAATATGACGAGGAGGGCGCTCCTCGAGTACTGAGTGAGGACGAACGGAAAATTCAATGGGCAAGAATGAAGAATGATTTTGGGATCGTTGATGGGTGGCTAGCCAAGGAGGACGGGAGCAGCCCGTTTATTCTAGGAGATTCTCCTAGCTTTGGGGACTTCGTGTTTGCAGGATATATCGTGTGGCTAAAGCTTGCCTGGGGGGAGGATTCGCCGGAGTGGAGAGATATGTCTGCGTGGCATAACGGGAGATGGGGAAAGCTTCTGGAAGGATTGGAGCAGTACAGCGCGGTCCATTGATGATTTGACGATTTTCAGGGTCCTGCGGTAATTATCTACATCACTTTGGTTTGGACATTTGTTACGATCATCATATAATCAACCCCTCCTCCTTCTCTCGCATCGTCCATAGAATCTCGGGGTAAATTTGTCTCGCTGATTTATACTGATTCATATCCCTCGGGGAAGTCAATCGGTCTCCTATGATCTGTTAGTAAGACTTGGTCAGCTCAGGCACGGGAGCACGCACTCAACTCATGCTATTCTGTCGCCGAGTAGAAGATGAACACTTCGCTTGGCAGGTCTGGGATGCTTAAAGGACCCATCTATCAGCAAGTGATTTCCTAACCCAGCAAACACAATGTCTAGTGAGATTGTTTTATACGATATCGACTCCTCCCTGCCGGACAAAGCCTGGAGTCCCAATGTGTGGAAGACGAGGTGGTGTCTTCCACTACTTGTTCCCCACATATCTGCTGATTTGGTCGTAAAGATATTCCCTGAACTACAAGGGAATTCCTTACCGTACTGAATGGTTGGAATATCCTGATATTGAAGCTACATGTAAACGCATCGGTGCCGAGCCTACAGAGAGACGGGCTGACGGTAGTTGGCTGTTTACTCTTCCCGTCATTTACGACCCATCAACACAACGAGCCATCTCAGAATCGGCGAAGATTGCGGAATATCTCGAGGCCCAATATCCCGACACACCGAAGCTATTTCCAACAGGAAGCGGAGCTCTTCAGGCGGCATGGCTTTCGGGCTATCGAGTGGCCTTGCCTGCCTTATGGCAGTTCATCTTTCCGGCCACTACACTGGTACTGAAGGAGCGAAGTGCCGAGTACTGGGACCGCACGAATTACGGAGATGACATTCCACGTTCGCTCAGCGACGAAGAGAAGAAGATTCAATGGGAAAGATTGAAGAGGGACTTCGGGGTTGTAGATGGATGGCTGAGGAAGAAGGATCAAGATGGCCCCTTCGTGATGGGCCATGCGATCAGCTTCAGCGACCTGACGCTAGTTGGCTACATTATTTGGTTGAGAATTGTTTGGGGCGAAACCTCCAATGAGTGGAAAGAGTTCTCAGAATGGCACGGCGGTAGATGGGGAAAGATTCTGAAAGCGTTGGCAGAATACGAACAAGTAAGCTAATTTGGGAAGCGATGTGTGGATAGCGACTCGTATACGCAGATCCAGGCAGTATATGATGATAACAAGAATATATAGAACATACCCGTGATGATAAAGCTATGAATTGTGCAGTCCGAAGTGTGGTAAAGGAGTCCGTTAAAATAGAAAGGAGAGAATGTCTGTGGCGACCTCCACCTGCCTAACTACTATGAATCTTGGCTAGCCTCTGGCTCAGGGGGAACCTTGCATTGCTCATTGGACGGGGCGTAGGAGGTTCGACTCGGGTAGTAAATCATGTCCGTTCCTTCAACAGGCGATTTGACTTTGTGCCTGAACAAGGATGTAAGAATAAGCATCAACTCGTAGATAGGTAGCAGGGAGAGACTAACTCTTCATTCAAATGGTGTTCCACCCGGGCCTTCGTCTCCCGCCTCCTGAAGTTGGTTTTGCATTGTCCACATCCCCACACGCTATCCCGCAAGTGAGGCTCGCTGAGTGGCCGAACATGCTGAAGTTGATAATCCGTCAGCTTCTGCCAAGCCACTGGTGTATTGGTATGGTTCCATGACAATGCGTGAGCAATCTACAGCCGAGAAATGTCAGAGATATGCAGAGAAATAAGCAACGACAGGAAACATACTGCTGCTTTCCAATCATGGACGAGCTCCTTTTTCGTTTCGCACGTCTTGCAGAACCATTTTGCGCCTGTCTTGTCCATATCCTCGATTGTGGCGGTTTCGGGGTCCAAGCCCGCATCCCGCACAAGGTCGGCTGCGAGGTTGTACGCTTGCTCGGAGACCACTGGGGTTCCCACTCGGTTGTTTCTCCTAGGGTGCCACATATCGGAGCAGGAATGCAGCAGTACCCCTTCCCAGCCGAACCACACGTTGGCATAAGACCTTCCCCATCCGTAGTTGGCAGACCAGCACAATGAACAAGTGAAAGCGGATGTGGCGAGGGCGAGAGGTTCAGTTGAGGGAGGTTGGGTTTCTTCAGCTGGTGCAGCAGCAGGGCCTTTAGCTTTCCTCCCCTTCTTGGGCGGAGGGTTGGCTTTCTCGTGCCTAGCTCGGGGTCAGCTACTATAACACGGAGAGAAAGGGAGGCCACGTACATCTCGCGCTTGAACAAAACTACCTTTTCGTGGAGGGCATTCTTCATTTCCTCCCGCCAGACGCTGATGGCCGCTGGAATCTGGGGGACCAACTCCTCGAGGACCTCTTTCGTCACGTCGGTGTCCCATGGTGCGTTGAGGACGGGGTTAATGACAGGCAGCGCCATAACATCCGTGATTGAGGGGTGGCGGACCCATTCATGAGGAGATAAGGTCTTGACGTAGTCACTGAAGACATCTTTGAATATTTGCATCCTCTGCCAGGTGACCCGTGCTTGGCGATCCTCCTTGATACGGGCTTCCAGGGCTGGGTGAATACGTTTCCAGCCTGGTCGGGGCGATCAGGTTGTGAGACTTGAGGTGATTACTTGAGCACGTACTTCGTTCGGTCAACTCTCGGCTGTGAAGAACCTGTGACTCGTGGCGTATGGCATCGATGTCATTGTTGGTATAGCCAAGTTCTCTGAAGCGCTTGTATATCCTGTCACGGAGTGAGATATTGGCCTACCACATGAAGATGACAGCACTTACTCATCCTTTCGGTTTCGCTGGAGTCGGGAATTCTCATTCATCTGGCTTCTCCTGACGCCAAGGTGCCACGACTCCAAGGCCCTTGTGCCCTGTAACGACGTGAGTGGGAGAGAAACTTCCGTATTCCAAGGAGACATACATCAGCAATGCTCTGAACGAGTTGCTTCCTTGCTTCGAGGAAGTCTGCTGCCCGCTGCCTGGCTCCCGGGGCACGCCGATGGATGGCATCTTGATATGTGGCCCACTCCTTGGAGATATCGTATATGTCGGGGAGCCAGAAGAACTTGCCGCTGGACCTACGCCCGTGAGCCCAGCCACCAACTGTACAAAAATGTCAGGAGCATGCCAAAAGAATGCGGACGAAGAACGTACAGTTCGTATACGGGATCATATCCATAAGGATCTCATCATACTCAGGATATTCCTTCTTGAATTTAAGTGTGCAGACAAGGCTGTAGTGACGGTAAGACATCTTGTTTCATTTGTAGTTGTAGTATACGTACTTTGCCTTCCTGCAACCTACGCACGCGCGTCGGCGGATGCCAAAATCAATGTTGAGAACGCCAGGAGCACTGCAAGTCTGGGGTCAAGTTAGCGACCACAGTAACGAATAGGAAGTCAGGCAGTCTTACCTCACAGCGGGTGCCGTCGAAAAGTAGGACCGCCCACTCAGGTTCCGACATGGCAGGCGGAGGTGCTGGCACACCATCGTTTTCTCGGGCCAATTTCCATATTCTCGTCGCCCCACGATTCATCATCGCCTGGCGGAAGTCTTTGTTGGTGCGGGAGACGGCAAGGAGGTCTTTCGGAGAGAGCCACGAGAAAATCTAGCATAATGGTTCGTAAACAGAAATCCGGACATTTAGACAGAAGTACATACCTCAAGCCGTATATCAAAGGGCATAGCAAGCATGGTGGCAAGATCTAGTCGAGCTTTTGTAACCTTGCCTGTAGCTTTGTGGGACCGCTTCTTGCGTTTCGCGCGTTTTTTGGATGCTATGACCAAAGGGTCAGATTACCGCAGAAACTGAATTTTTTGAACTGTACGCACCCTCTTCCCAATCGTCATCACCTTCCCCTTCAGATATTTCTACGTCTTTCGAATTGCTGGCTTTGGGAGCCTTCTTCATTGTCACGGTTCGTTTGGGACGCGCAGCAGTTCGAGCTCTTGTTGTTGAAGCTTCAGCCTTTGGCACTGTTGATTGCCTACGCGTCGTTACCATTGCTGAGCTAGGTTCGATTGTTGGAACGAAGATGTGGCAGAGAACGCAATTTAAGCATTTTGGCCGTTGATGACAGTCAAGTTTCGCACAAGGTTCACGCGCCTCATGGCTGTGCCAACGTGAGTTGGCGGTCGATCCGTATCAGTCACGATGGACAAACGGCGTCGCATCATTACTTAAAACAGCAAGTGCGGCAATGCGCTTCCGGCGTCGGGACCACAAAGCCCCCCGACGCACTGCCATATTGACTCATTGATGCGTCTTTTAGGCTAAATGAGGAAACCGTCGTGTAACCAAAGTTACCATGCAGCTTGACAAGATGAAAATCTGTCAGAGAGAGCTGACTCCGTTTCCGTCCCCATCTTCGGAAATGTGTCCTGCGGATACACTTGTAAAAACGGTACTATGAGGAGGTCATTCACAATTTCACACTTGTTTCCACCCTCGGTCCACCCTCTTCTACCGCAATGTAAGAGAATTCGCCGAGAGTGGGCAACATAGGCGTTGACAGTGAGACGAAAGTTACTTGGTATGCATCATACCCACAGAAATCCATCGTAACGCCTTCGCCCTCAGTGCGCTGACTCAACAGGATGTTTCTGCACACTGCAGCGGCCGATGAGCTAGCCATTTTTGCACACGCCTAATTTCTCTCAAGAAACGAGATGAAGAAGTCATGTCATAGGGCGGTAGCCTTTGCCCAATCGGTTTTCACTGTTCGATATCTCCCGCAGCAAGGGTTTTTATGCACCCGCTCAGACTCCCAATCGCTCTGTTGGCGCTCTCGTATCTATCCATTCGAGTCCTAAGTAGTAAGTATGATTTACATAGGTACGTCGGATTGTGGGCTAACTTGTGAGCTGATCCTCTTGAAAAATCAGAGCGGCTATGGGGCATGTATGTCCGTGAGCGCGTAGAATTACTTCGTACAAAGGGTAATTCCGTATGTGTAGCACGGTCCCTGCTGTTCCTGTTTAGGACCTCGAGCGGTAATCATCGTCATCAAAATCATCATCAAGGTGACAGAACATCAGGTCGTCTCAAACCCCAACGCTCCCCGTTGGTCCTTGCTTAAACCCAGTTATGAAGGCCTCTGTAACTGTCCAAAATCGCCATTTCCCGTCATGTTGGGTCTATCACAACGTGACAACGCTCACCGATCCAAGGACTACCAATCACTTCTCACCAACATCGCTCTCGATTGTCGTAGATCCATATCTCCGGCAAAGGTTCTCGACCATGCAGATCATAATAGCCAGCACAAGCGAGACTGCCTTACGAGGAGACGTATATCTCAGGGAATATATTTCTCCAACATCCAAAACAGCTTCGAAGGTAGCGCTGCGCCGCATTCCGGTCATTACGAATATAGTTGTGGGCCCCAGGACACTCACGCTCATACTCGAGTTGAAGGTGGACGAGCAACCTGATGCGGCCAAGTTTTATGTCAAGATCGTGCCAAATGAGGCGATACTTTACTCCAAGCCGTGTCTACGGATTCTCTTCGACAGGCAATTCCCCCTCACCCCCAATACCACGTCGACCTCTGTCGTCCTATCTGGGTCGGGTAGATTTGTGCTGCAAACAAGCAATGGATACTGGATAGACAAATCTATTGTGCGGGGATACAATTTCCAAATTCTTCCAACCCGACGAAATGATCGTAACCTATCCTGCTTCGATGGATTACCAAGCAATATATTGCTTGAGGTTGCCGGTAAAATGTGGGAGGGGACGGAGAAACATGACTTCCAGGCTGCCAAGGATATTCTCTCAATGGCCCTCGCCTGCAAGGCATGGAAAGTCGTCATCCTTGTCTATTTCCAAAAGGTCGGTTCTCAGGACGGGTACAAGGTTCATAATGTGGGAGGATTGGTCGGGTCTCTAAGACGTCAGCTTCAAATGAGGCGTCATATCACCACCATTTCTGCCCACAACATTGTCCCTTGCGAGGACTATACGGCACTCTGCAAAGAGTTCATGTCTTGCTCAGCTCCCTACCTTATCAATCTCGAAATACCCCATTCAATCTACAATTTCTCAAAGACCATTCTCGCAACGCTGCCCACCGTGAGGGCGTTGCGTGTCTTCAACGACGGCAGGAGAAAGAACTATGATGACCATATTGACACCCTTCCCGAGGTCTACGCCCTTGTCAAGAACTGGGCAAATCTTGAGGATTTGGAGGTCACTGTATCCATCCCAGGTGTTAAACCGTCTCGGTAAGTGTTAGATTTCGTGCTTCAAGAGTCATTTTATGATGAGAATTTACCCAGAGAGAAACGATTGAAAGCCGATTCCCGAGCCTTCTCAGCCCCGTTTTCCCTCCGAGAGCTATCCTTGCACGGCCCAGCAGATGGTCATCAACCACGGTGGGTCAAGATAGCCCATATACGTTACTTTCTTAGGTCAACCCCAACGCTTCACACCCTGCAACTAACTGACTTTCTAGGATTATCCAATGAGGACGTGCGTGAACTCCTGATCTCGCTCAGCTCAACATTGGAGTGTCTTGTTATTCTACGCTGCATATTTCATGGTAAAAGCGAGCTGGAAGAGGAGGCGATAGATGCTGTTATACCGCACCTCACGAAGATCCGGTTTCTTTGGACAAATCACCCATTGGCCACGCCTTTGGCTATACGAAGGAAACCTAGGTGTCTCGACCATACCTATGGATCCTGCTGCGAGGTTGAGTGGTCGATGTTCCAGTTCGGAGACCATGAGTCGGTTCTGGATGCTCTTGAAGTGACGGGCTGGTCTACAGTCCGACTCAATATCTTCGACGATATGAAGCCCACAGAGTCTATGCTGGCGCGCTGGTATCATGTTACGAAGCAGAGAGGCATAAAATTGGTTGTAGATTATTTTCAATACTAGGATGGTGCTGGAGGTGGTGTGGCGGAAAATCGTAACCTCGACCTAATATCTACTGCGGCTTCATTTTATTCGGGCCCCAAACCAATGAAATATAGCACTTATCTAGCTCATCTCACCTCCATTCTAGCACGGATAGGATAAGATCACCTTTGATCTATTCGTTCAGACTTATAAAAGCCGCAATTCATTCGGGTTTAATATCACACTTCGTTGAATTTGTACCTAAATCAATTTACGGGGTCGCACATGAGATTACGGACTAGCGTGCAAGGAGAACTGCAGAGGGTGGGTACAGCCATAGGTAACTTCGAGGTTTGCAGGAGAGGTTGCTGCTCTAATCACATTCTTGTCATTCGCTGCAGGGATTGGTAGTTGAGGCATACGGATGCTGAATGACTGCGAAGCGAGGTGTTAGAGCAGTGGTGACGACAGGCTGTTGCTCAACATACCTCTAACCCTCCCATTTAAAGGAAATCCTTGGCCCCTGCATCCCGAGCGGTAAGCATGTCGAACTTTCTCTCGCGAACGGGCTCGGGACCGACATCATCATCTGGGTCGTGACTTGAATCCTAGGATGGCTAGACTTTGAGTTTCGCCCACGGAAGTCGAGCGCCACTTGATGATCTGTGGTCACGGTTGACCGAAGTTCGCCATTGAAGGGCGAAATACTCCAGTGGGCTAGTGGCGGTGGGAAAGCCATATCTCAACGACGATGGCCCGAAGGCCCTTGATGCGCTAAGTGAAAGCGTGAACATGCAGGTGAGATCTCGAAGAGGGCTGGGAACAGACTGCTCACTTGCTTGACGATGGGTAGGATCCAGGCGCAAGAAACCAAGGGAACGCGTGCGGAGCTGGGTGAGCTTGCTGCGAGACTTCCAGCAAGTCCACCGGGTCCTCTGAGATTTTCAACTGGTAGGTTGGGTGAATCCAAGCGCAGATGAAGATGAAAGGCACAGACTTACGATAAAGGTGAGGATGGCAACAAAACTTCCGAATACCCTAACACAAAGCCGTCGAGTTACGGCCTCATAGTGTTACAAATATCCTTAAATACTGTGTCACAGGGGTCGAGAAATGTCGATAGCGAGGCAGGAGAAAAGAACGAGCAATAGCAAATATGAAGGTCCGCGTGGAATTGTCATCCTGCGGTGATTGTTGTGAGCGGGACAGTCTGTGTCGGTTGATTTGGCTATTAACTCTGCACCAAACAACGCGTCGTGTCTGGTGTGTGACGGACGAGGCTGTTTACTCGGTCAAGTCACGCAACTTGAACGACTTGGTGGTCTAGCCGCCAACTGAATTGAAGATTGGCCTCCGTCAAGGTGACCGCCACCTGCGGAATGTTACCCAAGGATACATACCGATCGATCTCTTGAGGTCATGACATTTATCACTGACACGAGTCAACTTACGGTCAGATCAAAGTCAAATCCCATTACGGAGGAGCAGGCCCTGATTCCTGTTCCACAGGAATGCGATTTGACCCTGCGCATCCTAAACTCTTACTGAAAGAAGGGCAGGACCGGGGTACGCTGGGATGTCGTTTCGAAACCTTGAATTGGCCGACCTCAGGTACTTGATATCGAACAGCGACCCTTCCAGATCAATGAAGTTCCCTCTCACCACCTATCGACCCTCTCTGTGTCCAATAGCGTCTTCTCGCTCGCTCGACCGCCAATCTTACGGCATAGTGAACTTACAATCATTTACCTCTTGAGCTACATCATCATCTGCTCTACTACAGAGTTCTATACTTGACATGATTCGGTCGGGGCAGCCTTCGGCACTGTTGAACGAGCTAGGCAAATGAAACGTTCCCAGCCTATGAGTTTTCGGCAGACTCGAAAACCAAATGTATCTATCTAAGGGCAACTCTGGAGAAACTCTATTGCGATCGCCACTTCAATACAAATATCTTTCTCGCTTGTTCATGGCTGTGTGGCCCATCTGTAGCCCTGAGTACAGTTACTGTCGAAGGAGGATCCAATATATACTCTCCGTCAGGAAACCTTCGCTTATCGACTTGCCCTCCGTCTTCGACACTCAGTACCTTTCAGGCGACGCCATGGATTCTGCTGGCAACTCGACTGTGGAAATTGCCCAGGTAGTAGGGCTCTCGCTGGAGGTCCGTCCATCCAACGATTCCGCTATGGACGAGCTCAACTGACTGTGATTTTGTGAATTAGTTTTTCCTTTGCGGTATGTTTGCATCTAACGTTGAGCGTTCCTACAGTTGACAAGAGTTATAAGGATTCTACGCCTGCTCATTCATTGTCTCCCTCCTTATCATCCACCGACAGCGCCGACCTCTTACGCTCCCTTCTAAAGTCAGTTATCAACATCTCCGCGTCCATCCTCGCATATTCATCCATCTGAAGATATTCTTATTTTGTAACATTATCATGTTTCTGGGCACGGCCCTGTACACAGGTGGGCAACGCATTCATTCATTGCCATCCCCATTGCTCAAACTCCATTACAGGGATTGGTATCCGACGCTTGATCGAAGCATTCATACTGAATCCCTTGGGGCCTACGTCGTACTTTGCCGGTCGGGGCGATGCAGAGCAATGGGAGAATCTAATCACATACGTCCTATCGACACTAATGGTCACAACGGGCGACTCTCTTCTGGTACGACCTTCCTTCAAAACCGACCCAAACTGTAGCTAAAAAGAACAGGTTTACCGCTGCTTCATCATCTGGGGCGGGAATACCCTTGCCATTGCTCTGCCAACCTTGCTTATTGTCGTCACGAGTGGTTAGTTACTCAACTCCACTTCACCATGAATACCACCTCAAATGCTCAACAGGCGTTCACGTAGCAATGTTCATCGCATACACCCACCCAGAAGTTATCCCTCGCGACACCTTCAGACAATTCTTCAAAGCTATCTACCCTCTTCACTTCTCCCAGAACCTTATGACGACGGGACTCATTGTTACTAGGCTGTGGCACCAGCATCGAGAGTCAAAAAGGGCAGGGGTCAGAACACTTGGAACGTCCCTGATGCAGGTGGTCCGAATCATAGTGGAGAGCGCTATGATATACACGACGCAGTTGTTGGGCCTCATGATACTTGATTCCCAGAATAGTCGATTCGAGTTTGTGCTTCAATACACGTCAATACCCAGCATAGGTAAGTTGCCGGCTTAACGGGCATTTCGGAGGAGTCTGACACGGTACTCCAGGGATATCGTATAATCTCATCGCTGTGAGGGTGTACATGGCTCAGTCAGTTAGCCCGTCCCGTATTGTGCCACCAACAAGTATTTTACCGAGGTTTTCTTCGGATGGGACGGTGAAGCCAGAGGTTCGAGCCGGTGAGTTCCGTTTCTGCCTCCTCATTATCAGCACTAATTCATTCTAAACAGCCAATCCGGAGGAGAAAAGTCGAAACTCGTCAGGTGGACCATGATGTACCGCATTCAAACGATGTGGAAGTAAAAAGGAACTTGTATTATCACTATATACCTGACACGACAACCGTGGATATATCGACTATTTTTCCACTTGTTCCGAAGTTAAGGGCAGAAAGTGACGGTGTAGTCGGTCTGGAGGCTGGATGGGCAGACCCAGAGAGAACTCGACTGGTCGTATTTGAAGACATTCGTGTTGGGACAGTTTCCCTCTATTCCACGCAAATTAGCGAGAGTTAGCAGGAAATGTTGAATTGAATCGACGGAATACTCACTGAAGAAACTGTAGTACTGTACCCCACTTGCGGGGCATGAAGCTGGAAGGAGGTACTGGCCTGTACAGCAGTTGGGCGAATCCGTCGGGTTTGTGTCGGCCTGGCATGCACTCTTACATCCAGCGGTAGCGCCGTTTGCGTCGACAGGACCTCTGAGCGAGCTTGGGCCTATTCAATTGAAGTGAGATATGAAGGCTACCATTCGTCACCCCGAGCACTCACATTGAGTGTTGAGATCCACGGAGCAACCAAGTACTTTGCAAGACCCGTTCGAAGGGGTAATACTGATGGGAATGTTAAATCCATCGACGAGGGAGACATCGTACAAGTCCTGAAGGGTAGAGCTGAGTGTAAACTCAGCAACAGTCGTTGGGCCTACAGGCTTTACAACGAAATGGGAGGTCAGTGCCGTGTCCTGCTTATGTGGAAGCAGACTCACAGCTCCGTTACTGGGACTGCAGAGGAGCCCACCATTACATCCGCCGGTGAGACAAGAGGAGGCGCCAGGGTTGGTGCTGAAGTCACAGTTGCGCCTTCCCTGGTGACATGAAACAATCAGGTGTCGTTCGCCAACCATCCAGATGTGAGATAAAATACCCAGATTCTACCACCTCTCCAATCTGCCGGAACCGGGAATGTTACTTCTGATCCACTAGGGGCTTCCCATCTAGGATGGTCGGTGTCAGGTGTCAGGAGCTAGTCGAGAGATTCAATGGAGACCACTCACCCAGTGGCTTGGGTGGGAACTTCGGTCGCAACGGATAGATCAGTCCACAGTCCCGGCCTAAGCGGGATATCCTTGATACGAGAGAAGAATATGCGTGTCAAGAGACATACCAGACGGTGTAAGAACACGCATTCCTGACGGTAATATTTCGTGCGGTCCCAAGACTGGCTAAAGCCAGAGTGATGACGAGAGCGGACAGCATGTTCGTTGACAAGAACGCGGATATGATTTAATGAAGAACTTCATTCGGGTGCAACCCAGTATTTATAGCATTGAAGTTTGGACCAGGAATTGATCATAACCTCGCCCCGAGGCCGCATGACAGGACGACGATCAAGCCGAGGTGCAGATGAGATTGAACCTCATATGTAGATTCTTCACTGCATAAGCTGTGTCCCGGAGGGAAAGTGTCATATATGGCGGGTATTTGGATCTTCTGCATCATCCGTCCAGCATGGTCACAACAAATTGAACAATCAATACGGTCGGTTGAATTCGTTTGATGTCCCCTCGGTCAAAATCGCCCGTCACGTTGAATTCAGCTGGCAGCGTCCAGAAGAGGAATAGATCTCTCACGCTTCAATCGTAATCTCAAAAAGCCAATGCTTGATAATAGGAAGGTCACCTGACATTCCCCCACTCAAGATAGGCGCGCGTTCGCCTTTCTCCTCGTTCTTTCACCGTCAACGTACGCCATGGCCTGTACGCATATCGACCAAATCGCTCGACTTCAAGCTCCCAGACTCTCTCAGAGTGTTAATCGGGAAGAATGCACGCAGTGTTTCGATTCCCAGGTTCGTTCTTTACACCGCCTTCCTCAAAGCTCGGCGTAACTGATCGCGTTTAGGATCTCCCTGAAGGCATCGAGGTCTGCCTGACTTGCTTCAACGGCGGATGCCTCGACTCGAGCAGACATCACGCCAGAACGCACGTACAAAAATCTGGACACAAATTCACGTTGAATGTCAAGAGAAAAGCCAAGCCTTCGGCGCACAGGGTACGTGTTTTACCAGGCTTTATCCAACGTCAGCTTGCACACTAAACTAGCAGGGAGAAGACCGGGAGCCTCCTGCTAAGATGACCAAACTCTCGATTGCGGAAGAACGCGAGGAAGACAAGTATGAACACGTCACGACCGTCAAGTGCTGGCTCTGTAATGGAGACAAAGGGGCTGAGGTACCAGAAGCGAAAAGCGATCCCAAGGTACGTCATCTACGCATTTTGTGGTCTTGAACTATGACTAAAGGCGTGTTGTAGGTCAAGGTCCTCATTGACGACGTCATGTCCTCGAGGTCATCTGCCCAGCAGTCTGAGGTTCAGGCATGGGAGGAGGAAATCTTGCCTTGCGAACATACCTTTACTCTATTCCAAGAATCGAAGGGTCCAATTGCTGCCTCAGGTCTGTATTCGTCAATACCCTTATGCGACCTTTTCTGATTCGATGTAGGTCTTGCGCACTGCAATTCATGCGAGCTGAAGGAGAATCTCTGGCTATGCCTCGTCTGCGGAAATCTTGGCTGCGGACGGAAACAGATCGGAGGCGCGGAGGGTAATAGCCATGGGCTTTCTCATTACGAGGCTTCCGGACATGGAGTCAGCGTCAAGTTGGGAACTATAACGCCCGAAGGAAAAGCTGGTCAGTCCCACCGTCGGATATACATCAGCTACATGCTAAAGAAATACCCGTTTTATAGATATCTACTGTTACATTTGCAACGATTCCAAGCTCGATCCCGACCTCGCCTCACATCTCGCCAATTTCGGTATTAATGTTGCTCAGCAAACGAAAACTGAGAAGAGTATGACGGAACTCGTGAGCCTGCTTCCACCATTTCGGAAATCCATTTCTGACATCGAATCAGCAAATCGAACATAACCTCAAATACGACTTTTCCCTAACCGGTGAAGACGGAAAAGCTCTCGAACCCGTATTCGGACCCGGCCTCACAGGCCTATCCAATCTCGGTAACAGGTACCCTCTTCCCCGCATAACCCTCAACACCTCTCTAACATCCACTCGCAGCTGCTACATGGCCTCCGTCCTGCAATCTCTCTTCTCCCTCCCCACGTTCCAAGTCCGCTACGGCGCCCCCTCCGACCACGCAATCCACTGCTCCGTCTCCCTCCCCATGGACTGCCTCGAATGTCAAATGCGTAAAGTCGCTGATGGTCTTCTTAGTGGAAGGTACTCCCACCCAGCTCAAGGGCCTGGGAATCGGTCGCCTTCTTCCTCGCCCGCGATTCCTGGTCTGGGTGACCACCTTCAACACCCGTCCCCCACGCCCGTGTTCCAGACGGGGTTGAAGCCGGCTGGGTTTAAGACGTTGATTGGAAAGGGACATGCGGAGTTTGCGACGATGAGGCAGCAGGATTCGGAGGAGTTTTTTACGTGGCTCTTGACTGTGTTGAGGAGGGATGGGCATAAGAATAAGGTTGGGGTTAAGCAGGGTGGGTATATGCGTCATATATTCTTCCATTCCCCTCCCTTTCCTCAATTTCCTTTCATTCCTCACCTTACTCAATCACGTGCTGACCTGGGCATCTTTCCAGACGCGACCACAATATTCTCCTACGGCCTCGAACAACGCCTCCAATGCTCCGACTGCAGGAAAGTCCGATACCGCGTGGACGCAAACGACGTTCTTAGCGTTGCGGTCCCTGCTAATGAGAAGGGGAAAGACGAGGATGGGAAGGTGCTTTATTCAGATGTTGCGCTCTGGGATTGTGTTGAGGGATTGTTGGAGGGGGAGGCGATTGAGTATGGGTGTCCTGGGTGTGGGAGGAGTGTAAATGCGTTGAAGTAAGGATACTCTTTGAGAGGGTAGACTGGTTGCTGATGAACGGGTTTACACAGGCAGACGAAGTTCGCGTCCTTCCCGGAGGTGCTTGTCGTTCATGCGAAGAAGTTCCAGCTTGTGAATTGGGTACCTTCAAAGCTTGGTACGCTGATCCCCTTCTCCTCTGTCCTTGTACAACGAGGTTCACCTGGGGTTTCGCAGACATACCTGTCATACTACCTAACGACGATATCCTCGAGTTCACCGAGAAGCAGCTCGGGCGTGGGCTTCAAGATGGCGAGACTGAGCTGCCTCAGGATGCTCCTGGTATGTCATCTAATCTCTTCCCATCATCTGAAATATAAATTCTGATCCGTTTTGTAGCTGCACCTTCCCTACCAGAATTCAATGCCGCTGCAATGGAACAGCTCGGACTCATGGGATTCCCCGAAATTCGTTCCCAGAAGGCTCTCTTAGCTACCGGTAACAACAGTGCTGAAGCCGCGATGGAGTGGTTGTTCGCTCATATGGAGGATCCCGGTATGTTTTTCTTCTCCCCTACCTCTCTCACAGCGGCATAGACTGACTGGTCGAGGACAGATATCGATGCGCCCATCCAGCTAGCGTCCTCTACTCCTGGAGGTGCGGCTGCTGCTGAGCCACCTGCGGAACAGGTGTCGATGTTGGCTGAGATGGGGTTCACGCCGGCGCAGGCGAAGAAGGCTTTGCGCGAAACGGTTTGTCTAGCTTGCTCTCTCTATTTCGTACATTCCTCCTAAGAGAATATCCAGGGAGGCGACGCTGAACGTGCAGTTGAATGGCTCTTCAACCACCCCGACGACACCGGCGAAGAAGTCCCTGCAGCTTCCTCCGGCACCGAGTCTACATCCACATCTGCCTTTGCATCCACCTCCATCCCAGGGACGACGTCCGTTCCAGTCAAATACCGTCTCAAAGCCTTTGTATCACACAAAGGGCCGTCTGTTCATTCCGGGCATTACGTCGCGCATATAAGGGTGAAGGACCAGTGGGTGTTGTTTAATGATGAGAAGGTGGTTAAGGCGGATCAGGAGAGTGTTAGGGAGTTGAAGAGGTTGGCGTATTTGTATGTTTTTGAGAAGGTGTAGAGGGAGGATGGGGTGAAAAGAAACGAAATGAGATTGTATTAATAGGCAATGGATTGTACGTTGTACATATGGATTCCTTATTCATCAGACTTGTATGGAGCGGCCACTTCCGTTCCGGCATGGCATAAACTCGGATGGAGGCTGCCGCTATCACCAGCGTTAGACCCTTTAGGGATCAGTTCATTGGCTGGATTTTGGGGGTTAGACACATAGATGCAGGTTCTGGTCTAGTAATCATCCTCGGCAATTCAATATTTGGCTAGGACACGTCACATTTCGTATGAAGACCGGCATGCCGCCAGCTGGATATCCAGCGTGACAAGCAGATCGGCGTTCTTCTGTGGAGGTATATACCATCAGGGTTAATATCACCCTCCTGGCATTGTTTTGGAAACCTACAATTACAGGCAAGGTAGTAAACATATATCTATGAGCAGGCGAGCCCACTGCACGACAGGGTAATAAACCGCGTATCCCCAAAAAGCATACTTAACAGGATGCAGTTTATGCGACAACGAACGCCAACTGAAGTCAAGCACGTTGGTACGGGTTGACATGACTCCAATAGCCCGCGGATCCATCCACAGAGGTATAGTAAAACGAGCACTGGCCCATAATGAACCGTGGACACCCCATTCTGGATATCTGCCACGCAGATTGGGGCGGAGGTACTGCCTGAGCCTCTCAATAAACACCGGGTATCGAGAGGGTCGTGCTTGATTATCAGATGATGGAACAAACCAGTTTAAGTAGCGATCTGGGTCAGGGAAGAAGTCCCAAGACGCCAGATCGCAGGACTTCCAATGGAAATGGCCGTCTTCTGAAGTGGACGGGAAAGAACGACGTGAGGGCGAGTGTAGCGAGTACCAAATTACAATGCGTTGTACTCTGTCAGGAGGTAAGGCACAGGTTTAATCGAAGAGACAATACCCACCAAAGGGGAGTCTCGTAGGGCTTGAATACGCTCCGAAACTTGGAAGTCATCCGTAGTTGACGAAAGGAAAGGATTGAGGTGATGCAATGATTGATGATCACAGGAAAATTACTGTGTATAGATAAAAAATTAGCTAAGGATCAAGAAATCGACTTAACCTAGTGATGTATTCACACGAGACTTAAGCACCCATAAAAGGCAAATTATGAGTTTATGGACCAATCGAAATTAGAGAAATACCAATTACAAACAAGCAAAAATATTGTAAAGTTTTGGAACTTTGGACGCTGGAAAGAACTCAATGGAGTATCCACTCCATCCTCGTAAAACTTGGATGATCTCAAACGTTTGGGATTCATCTATGGGGGTTTCGAAAGGCTTCAATTTGATCTGACCCACATAGCCAGCCCTTTCAGCGGACCAAGCAGTGGCCATACCATTTGTCCGAATGCTGAAATACGATGGCGGTCAGAACCTCGTATTTTCTTTTTGCAGGTAGGATCGAAACATACTATTAGACGGTCTTTCCATTAAGTGCCATGTGCTCACTAATCTTCCACTTTTCGCCACGCTCCTCCGACATGACAAGCTGTGCAAAGACCAGGTCCTCCTCAACGCCAACGGGAGCACCGCCCGCTTTTAGGATGTAACTATCGCCGACTTTCTCGAGAGTCCACTGCAAATTCGGTGCGTAAGCCGGCCTGAAGGAATGAACGAGCTCGTACGTAACCTGGGAGCCCGTACACCATCTTCGAGAGCGAGAACACGTTTTGGAAGGAATGAGCGGTCTTCGACGGGATGTCGACCGACGAAGCTATCGATTTTGACGCCTTTGATCAAGTAAGTTCCGTTGGATCAATTTGCTGTAGTCATTTTGAGAAGGTTCGGATATCGTCCGAAGAATGACCGAGGGAGAGGATGACCCTTTAATACTTACATTATTGAAGTCACATCAGTGGAACTTGGTAAATGAGGCGATGACGCCCTGCTCGACGACAAGGGTTCGAACGAAAGAATTGTCATTTGCCCCAGGCCACTGGAGCTTGAATGAATGGGTGTTGATCCCCTCCTCAACACTGGATCAGCTCAGCCTTGTGTCACTGGGATTCAATAAGTCGTATGATTCTATCATGAGGTTACCCTCTTTCCATGGTGAATGTTAGAGCCGTAGTATCATTACCCATCATTCAGTGAACATAGAACTTGAATTCAGGCAGCATTACGGGTTATACACTGTACAATTGCGTTCGGACATTGATTTACATTTCGACAACTTTAAAACACTAAGTTTCTCAGCCATGTCCTTCCTACGTCGGGGCAAGTTGGAGGAACTCGAACAACTGAGATGGGTCAACGGGGCTCGTCAGCGGAGTCACTTTGACCTAGGAGAAATTGGCTTAGAGTCAATGCAGGGGAGAATGATTGAAACTTACCTGGCCGTCCTCCTCGCCTTTGGCCGTTGCGGACCAGGCGTTAGCGTTGTCGTTTGTGTGAACACTTATGGAGGGTGTGCAGTTAGGAGCTCATTCTAATATCCACGATCCTGACAGGAACTCACGCGTATACGTTCTTTCCGTTGTATGTGTGCTCGGTAATCTTCCATTTCTCAGCCTGGTCCTCATCCATTAAGAAGCTATAGACGAGGCCATTATTTACACCGACGGGAGCGCCAAACGCATTCAAGGTGTAAGTGTCGCCATTTTTCGTGACCGTCCACTATGAATATCAAATAGAATCTAAGCCTTTTGTATAGATCTTGGGTGTGTGAACGCCTTTTACGTACCGTAGCATGTAGCATAGTGTCTTCAGCGGCAAGAATACGCTTGGGCAGGAGGGACTTGTCCTCGATGATGTATCGACCGACATAGGCCGCGGCTTGGACGCTGCGGATGAAGTAGGGTCCGTTGGCGAGGTTTGCAGAAGACATTTCGTAGAACGGTAAAGTTGCAAGTAAAGTGCTTTACTGTCGAGAAATAGCTACTGAAGGCCCCCTTTTATCAGCGTAGCATAACTGCATGACGTCCACATTCGTTACGACAGGGTGAAGGTTGTCATGTGCTTTGTGGCGGCGTCTGGTAAGATCTTCAGCTTGGATCAGTGATGCGAGGGGTACATCATAGATGTTGACATCAAGAGCCCGACCCCAGACCGACCCAAGCTTCCTCTGCATTAAAGGTCTCTGGTGCCAGGCGAAGGCGCATCGGTAGTAGCTAGGTGTTTTCCGCGCCAGAGCCGCCATGGTGAACCTCAAACCGTGGGGCGAGAACGCCTGAGTGGGTTTACAAGACTTAAGATTTTTGAAGCGATGTATACCGACTGCCAGATGACCGGTGCCGCGTTGACAAAACTGCCCTGAATTCCGAGTGCCAGTGTCAGGCGTCAAAAATTTGACTTCCTCGTGACCTCATTGCGGAAGCAAATGACAAAATGCCGATGACAATCAATTATCGCTCCTGCCGTGGGTGGATAAGGATAGAATCCGATAATCTGCCATTTGTTGCGATTTTAGCCCACGTTGGTGGTTTGGCAGCCGCGTCGATTGGAGTTTTACGAAAGTTGAATATTTTCCAGACGGTCCAGGCGAGTCAGGGCAGCATAATTACCGGTGACTATCTATGCAAAGCAGGGTTTGAACATTCTTCACTATTCAAGTTATTTGGTTTCCCCTTCTCACTCCAACGCGGTCTCCAAATATTGACAGCCATCGTTCTTATTTTTCAAGATCCGTTGACAGCACCTATGGCCAAGGACAGATCGCAATGTTGCCCGAATATTTCTAGAAGAATCAAATTTTGCTGTGTCGACAACTTGCCTCCAGTGTAATCCGAGCTGCGGTCGCGCCATTAGCAAAATTTTAGCGATCTGTACTCTCCTCATTGTGCTGGTATCGGGTGACGGCGCCAGTCAGGAACAAGTCGAATCGAACATTCGCTATTATGACGGTGACTTGGCACAAATGACGACTGGGGTACAAGCTGTAGCTAGCTATCACAACTCCCTTTCCGATCTAGCTGATTTCTATTTTATCTAATCGTTTTGGGCCATGCGTGCTCTATCCCTCTAGGATTCGGACAGCTGGAACTTGACCAATGGGATCCGTCAGAGGACGTACTTTTATCTTCCGGATTGTGGGACTTCAGCACACACGGGTCCGCCCGCAAGGTGTGCAGTCCTACAGTTCAAGTGCTATGGCTTTTGTCTGAAAGATCTTGAGAAGGACCCCAAGGTGTCGTTAATCTACTGGTATCAACTTTCGAATGCAGGAGCGGGAAAGAAATATACTTCCGTTTAATTATAGACCTTTTATCGGCTGACACTCTCCTTATAACGAAATCAGCTCTCGGCTGGTTTTCATCCCATCAAGCCATCTTGTAGCTTTGGTGGCCGAGAGGGCGGCAGACGCATCAATTGCAGTGCGTCGGGAGACATTGAGGCCCAGACGTCGGGAGCTCACTGCCGCACTTCCCTTTCTAACTACTGTGCTTTATTGATGCGACGCCGTGCGACCCTTGTGACTGATACGGATCGACCGCCGACTCAGGTTGGCACGGCCATGAGGCGCGTGTACGCTTGATTGTCATCAACGGCCAAAATGCATAAATTGCATCCTATGCCACGGCCTCGTTCCAACCACTGGATCCAGCTCGGCAATGGTAACGACACGTATGCAATCCACGATGCCAAAGGCTGAAGCTTCAACAGCCAAACCTACAACAAGAGCGCGAACCGCCCGTCCCAAACGAACTGTAACAATAAAGAAGGCTCCAAAAGCCAGCAATCCGAAGGACGCGGAAATATCTGAAGAGGAAGATGATTACGATTGGAAAGAAGGTGCGTACACTTTGAGAACTTCATTGCTGCGGTATTCTGACCCTTTGTAATCAGCATCGAGAAAGCGAGCGAAACGCAAGAAGCGATCGCACCAAGCTGCAGGGAAATCGACAAAAGATCAACTGAATCTTGCGACTATGCTTTCTATGCCTGTTGATATACGGCTTGAGGTATGTACTCCTGTCTAAATGGTCCGGAACTTCGTTTACGAACCGTCATGCTAGATTTTCTCTTGGCTCTCCCCGAAAGACCTCATTGCCGTCTCCCGCACAAACAAGGATTTCTACCAGGGCATGATGCATCGTGGTGCGAACAGGATATGGAAACTAGCTCGGGAAAACAATGGTGTACCGGCACCTCCGCCTGCCATGTCGGAACATGAGTGGGCAGTCCTACTTTTCGACGGCACCCGCTGTGAGGTAACTTAAGGTTGTTCGACTTCCGATTTCTTGCTGTGATCACTGACTCAACCCTAGGTTTGCAGAGCTCCCGGTGTTCTCAACGTCGATTTTGGCATTCGCCGACGCTCATGCGTGAGCTGCAGGAAGGCAAAGTACGTTGCTAAAATTTTTAGATGAACCAAGATGTCTCATCGTCACTGCAGCCTTGTCTGTACCCTTAAATTCAAGAAGGAGTATCCTGAGTACGATGAGATCCTGATGGACATGATCCCATATACCAACTGTACGCTCTTCATCCCCATTCTTGCGTCAAGCTCCTGATCTTTTTGTACAGTTGGTGGCTGGGCTCACGGACGAAGGTCCAGTGGGAAATTCTTCTGGCTCCCCGACATATACGATATCTCCAAGGAATGGGCCACATACCAAGATGCCATCCATCGGCGTGTCCCCGGAGCCAGACAGCAGGCATCGGATTTCCTTGAGGCCAGAAAGAAACTTGTTCAGAGCATTGCTGCTGTATGTTTCATTACATTACTGCTGAAGGTTTCCTCTCGCTGAGACTATTACAGGGTACCATGGCTTTAGAATCATGGCATCTTGGCATCAGGAGGGGTCAAATGACGGAGAAGTCCCAGCGCCAGCGAAACCGAAAGGACGAGTTAGTGCTCTTGTCTTGATGTGGTGGTCCAGTATCTCACCTTGGTGACAGGATATATAAGCGCTTTAGAGAACTTGGCTATACCGACAATGACACCGATGTCATTCGCCTCTGGCCGCACGTGCACCAGAGCCGAGAGTTGACTGAACGAAGTACGTGCTCAAGTAATATCCTCATGTCGCCCAACCTGATCACCTACCGTCAGTCTGGAACCGTATCCGCCCGATCCTGGAAGCACGTATCAAAGAAGATCGCCAAACAAGGGTCACCTGGCAGAGGATGCAAATATTCCAAGATCTCTTCAGTGACTACCTTAAGACCCTATCTCCGTACGAATGGGTCCATCACCCCTCAATCACGGACGTTATGGGGCTTCCCCTCATCAGCCCCGTCATCAATGCCGATTGGAACGTTTCCGTGACGAAAGAAATCTTGCAAGCGCTGGTCCTTCAAATTCCCGCAGCCATCAGGGCCTGGCGGGAGGAAACGAAGAACGCGCTGCGTGAAATGGTCGTTGCGCTCACCCGTGACATGTACGTGGCTTAGTGCTCTCTGCGCCTTCATAGTTGCCTAACTTTGAATTAGCCACGAGAAAGCCGACCTTCCCCACCGAGGGGCGAAGAAAGCTAAAGCCGCACCAGCTGAGGAACCACGACTTCCCTCGATTGAACTTTTGTCTCTTGCCACGTCCGTCTTTACCTGCTCGCGCTGCTCTGCCACCAACTATGGATGGGGAAGGTCGTACACCAACACTTGGTTCGGTTGGGAAGGGGTGCTCTTACATTCGTGCTGCGACATCTGGCAACCCACCAACAACGCCGTAGTGGGAACAATGGGTGTCTCCGAGCAATCACACAACGTCGCTGCGTATCTTGTGTGGGAGGCAGGCTTGGACCCCGAAACTGCTACAATCGAAGATATGGATAAGACGGGGATAAAATGGTTCTGCAAGACGTGCGAGAAAAAGAAGGAGCTGGTGCATGACTGGAAATCAGCAGTATGTTCTATCTAGTTGCACCCTCTCAATACATGCCTGATAGCTCGCCGCTGTAGATTTCTCACGGATTGTCGAGGGACCATAAGACTACGCCAGTTACTTGGCAGAAACTTACGGACCATCAACTTCAGCATGTCCGGCCACTCGCTGAACCTCGTCACTTGCGAGACATGGTTTGGGGATGCGGACGATGCAATATCAACTTCAGGAGGTATGAGACCAAGGCAAGGCTGGAAGACCACTTAAGAGAAGTGTTAGTCTCTCTCTGCTCCCTATTTACGCGTTGTTGCTTAATCATACATTATTGTTAAGGCATCAAGTTGAGTCGCCTGTTGAAGGAGAAGACATGGTTTACTTTCCTAGCCGCAGCTGCTTTCAACCATCCAATGAGGAATGCACGGTTCCTTGGTAGTTGGGTCGTTATTGGTTGCCATAGGCAGTCTCTCCTTTCAGGTTTTGAACTCCTCTACGCTGTGGACTCGACACATCATGACTATACATATCATCATAGACGCCGTCTATACACTCATGTTGCGACCTGTATGCTAATGACCTATGCAGATACCACCTAAGATATGTTCGTATTTTACCAATGCTTTCAGAGTGATACACCATCCACGACTATGCCATTCTGAAAGCCCCTTCTAATTTTAAGACGTCGCGCTCCAGACAGTTCTCGATCATGTAAGACCAGCTACCGATATGTCCCTGAAGCCGATCGCACCCTCTACGAAGGGGCCATATTAGTTCTCCTTCTCAGCCATTCGTTTACAACCCCGGGGTCCCTCTCCAGTTTCGCCCGTTGGACTATCTTTTCTTTGTCAGTAAGGGAGCACGGAATATCGTCGCCGTCTTCTGTGCGCTGCCAGTATTCACCAGCCAGCACTTGCGGGGAAGGCAAACTGCCATAAAGCCGGCAACGCCTCGCTGTGAACCGAAAGGAATGCTGTCCGGAAATGGTTTTAGCATGCCGCAATTGAGCCTCGAGATATTCTGAAATTTTCAATGAGTCAGAGATGGTTGATTTGGCCAAAGGATCGTAAATGAATGGCTCGTATACATCCAGCTGTCACCGACCTGCGGTAGGTTTCGCGCTGATGCGCTCACGTGTAGCCTTAATATCCAAGTTTTGAGTCTAGATTGTATAACACTATTTCTTGGCACTTACTAACGACCGTCGATGGGGAGATAGTGTTTTCATTGTTCAGGTATACGAACTTCATAGAGGTTGACAACCCGGTTGAAAGCGATAACCAACTTTACTTGGCGTACCTCCGAACCTCACCGATCACACAAAAAGGACGGACCCACACCAAGTAGTCCTAATTCCTATTCGTCGCGGCTAGCCATACAGCGGAGAGGGGATATGATACTAGTTGTAACCAGAAGTTGTTTTCATATTAACCATAGCATATATCACGCATTGTAACAAACACATAGTAGAGTTGAATTTCATAGAGTTTTCGAACAAGTTGACTGCAATGAATAGATGTTAGCTGGATGCTCGTGAAGATAATGCTAAAACCGAAGGGCATATGCGTACCCATCAACCCCTCTTCCCCCGAAGAATCGTTTCCAATCGAGAGGCCGCATCGACACATTTCTCGCATGCACAACCTCTGTATCCTTCGAGCCGGGCCTCCCTGAATTGCGTTAACATGAATTTCATGTCGACGACAAGCTCGTCGCTTGATTGTGCCAGAGAATGCAGTTCCGTGTCGGGGAATAGTACATCCAACCAGCGCGCAACGCTGATTCGGTCATGCTCGGAGATGTTTGTTTTGCAGTGAAATGCAACCCATAGCTGCTTCAACGGGTGGGAGCGGTTTGCATCATTTTGGGTGGAGATGAGGTGAGAAAGGTCGTGTGAATTCATCCAGATGGAAAGGCTCTCGAGGAAAGGAAGGTACTCGTTGACTGTGGCCAACACATTCCAACACAGGAACCCCTCCTTCGGGCTGTCCAGATAGAGTGATCTAAGATTTGTCAATGATAGGCCCAATTGCATGACATTGTAGATCCCAATGCCTTTCCAGCCACGCAGCTCCAATGATTCAAGTCGCGATGTGATGTTCGAATTGAGAATAGAGATAGGTAGAGTGATATCCTGCGCGCATGCGGTAAGCTGGAGACTCTTCAAGCTGTTGTTCCATTTCTTCATAATGAGGAAGGCGAGCCCGTTCGTCGCGTCTAGGTCCTGTGGGGATTGAATTTGAATATATAGGTGCGATATTTCCACAGTCTCCATGAATTTGAGTAGGGGGTACATTGCTTGCGCTGTGCCTGTGATTTCTACCACTCTGAGTCCCGGAAAAATACGGTGGGTTTGAGAGCAGAATGTTTCGGAGAAACTCTCGGAAGTGTTCAGTAGGGCTTTCAGCGATCTGAGATGTTCTATCGTGCTGAGAGAGCGTATATGCGCAGGGCCGATGGGACTAAGCGTCGAGAAAGACGTTAACGCTGAGAATTCCGTCAATGGACTGAGGCGTTCAATGCTTGAACGAAGATCGAGAACTTCCAGCGTAGTTGAATGTCTTTGAGCGAGGAGGAGTATGGTCCGCTCGCAGAGACGCTGCACAGATGCTGTATTTGATCCGACATTCCTCAATGTAAGCTGAACATGTTTAATCGAAGGGGACTTCAGGACGATTGCTACCTCGGAGAGCGTGCTGTGCGACTCCAAGCAGCAGTGAAACCCGCGGAGGCGAGGGAGAAGAGCAACTTGTTGGATGCAGAGCAGCTGAGCACATGTCTCAGGCGAGAGCCGCGTTCCAATGGAACTGAAATGGCGGATACGATGGGCGTAGTAAGTTAGGCGTCGCCAATGGTCATCCCTGATGATATTGAAAACAATCTGTGTAGATAAATATAAAAAATTGCGCATAGTAGAATTCAAGAATTGAACCTTACATTTCCAGACCCGTCTTTCTCTACTACTGGCAACACGACGACGAGTGGGACCAATGTATTAACTGACGCCCAGAGTCGATCCAGCGCAGGTTCAAGTAGAGCTTTGCAACAAAGCCCAAGGTTGAGTACGGACTTTTGATTGTGGGGTACTGCGGGGAAAAGGCCGGAGGAATCGCTTCCGGCAAGAATCTGCAAGACGATATGCAGTATGTCGGCGTTGGTGAAGGCAGAATGCATCTGTTCGTTCTTCTCTCTCTAGTAAGCCAGGCCCGTCGTATATAGTCGTTACGATGAGCAGTTGACGTATCCAGAATCACCGAGATGTCAACTTATGAATGCTTAGTGGGCCTATGTCGTCGAAGTAGAAGCAGCTTTCTGTAAACAAGCAAGAGGCATGCAATATATGACGGGATATTTGTTGGCAATCGGTCATCATCGTCACTGGTGCCGTCCTATAATGACAATGAAAGTGATGGTGGCGTGTCACGTGTCAGCCTTGAGCTTGATTGCTCGAACACCTTACAAGCCGTTTGGTAGATCTGCAGAGGATATTTTCAGTGCGTCTCTGGGGGGTTTCCTCCTGACCCGACGCCACTTTATCATATGAAGGTGGGTACAACTGCAGCAGAGCCTGTTTCGTCATTCGCAGGGCCACGGTGCTACTACCCAATACGCTCCTGACGGCGGGCTCGCGTCGGGGGTGGGGGAGACACCAAACGGAAACGAGGAGACTTGCGGACCGAGGATAGTGGGCCGTATACCGTGCTGGCTTAGAGAGTAGGTTTAACAGTTCGTCATGTGGTCTAAGCCGCATTAGCAACTTCCCCAGGTTTATTGTCGTTCAAAACCGAGTTTTATCGTGTAATATAAATTAATATATCATATGTGTGAGCCAAATCCGAAGTACTACAGCGACCAGCATTTCCATCGGCTCCACGTGAATAAATAGGCTAGTAGGCGGTCAGCCAGGTTTGCCAATAGTTTACTTATGGCTGCCAAAGGTGGTGATAGCTAATAGAGGTTTTGTGAGATGGTGAGGAAGAGATAGAAGCCGAGAACTCTCACCAGCCTGACGCGCGGCCGCGTGCTCTTTTCGTGAAAACCCTTTGCTTGTACCCTCGGCCGAGACGCTATCAAGGACACCGGCAACACTGTTGTGAGGTCTGGTGAGATCTTCAAGTCTTAATAGCATGTGAGATTGCGATTTACACTTCATCAAAGGCTAACAAACGGTATCAGCCTCGAGCTTAATAGCGTGGAGAAGGGAAGTTCTTACTTCGTTCAATACGTCGCCTAAGTTCACCGATTGCTATCGAGAATCTTCAGTAAGCACCCTTCTACTGAAATGTATGGCGGACGAGACCCACCTCCAAGAGCAGCTTCAGTAGCGAGCACCTTCTCCTCCGGAGCCTGCAGGTTGTCAGCATCAGCGTCGGTATGTATCAGAATCCATCGCACCTTAGGGTCGTGATGCAAAGTGTCCAAATCCTCGTTCAAATCGTGCTCTGCCCTGTTAAGAGTCTCGAAGATGTCGCCTGGCCTCATTATGATTTTAGGATTTGGGTTATGAGAATCCAACGTAGAGAGCAAAGGGTTTTTATACCCTGTGGTGTATTTACGCCAGTTCCACCTTTAGAATCCGTTTCGGGTCAGGAGGCAGAGCCTCCTGTGGTACAGCACCCCTATATCCGAGAGACGGGTCTGACAGCAGCTCGAACGTGACGCATTATGAGGAGAAACGTCCAGTACTCCGAAACCCAGAGTAGCCAGCAGAAATCGAGCGGCAGGTGACAGATCCGAGCCATCGAACGATTAGACCAGAGAAAAGTGCTCATGCTGAAGAAACTATTGACCAGACGCGATGTTCTGGCTTAGGGACCAAGGAATTTTTGTGGTTGGTGGTTGAAAAGCATCGGTCGAATGAGCTATAAGAACTTGTCATGGCTGGCTCAAGAATTGGTCTGGCCTTGTTGAATTTGAAAGCTCTGGGACCTCCGTGGGAATCCGACACCTCTTTCGTATGCATCCTCAGCATGGTGATCATTTCATCAACTTTTCGACCCCGAGGAACGCAATATACGTATTTCGTACCGGTTCTCCCTGCGGCCCTCTGAGCCGCAATGGTAAAAGTACGGCCAATATAGGTGGGTTCCTGGGAAATGAAGGGACCTAGGCGGTGGACTAGAACCAACTTCTGACGATTGTATCCGGGATCGGGTAGAATGAAGCTGACGGAGGTCCTACTCGGAGCACGGGCTTTGTCAAGCTATTTTGTCCCCTGGATTCATCTATCTGTAAATGGAATTGATTGTCAGACCGCGTCACAACTTTGGGCACTTGACGAGCCTGTATTCTGGATAGGCTAGGCCTCACTATGCAGGAATTTCTTTGTCGTGACGGAATATCCGTTTATCGGTGATCTGCGACGTCTGCGAAGTGTCATTCCGGAAAAGGTGGGTCTATCAAGAGCGGGCATGAGGAGGGCTTATGCTTCTTGACAGCAACTACGACTGTTACGGGAGGTATGAAATGCGTGCTCTTTCCAGGACTCATTGGGGACTAATGACTGGGACAGCAGACGTAAATGAAGCCCACGCATGAAGTCGCGAACAATTGTGCCAGGGTTTCGATCGGTTGTTCAGCAGACACGGGATTATCGTGGCCATCTGAGATGACCTGTTTTTCATACATAGGTCACATAACTGTACAGCGGTACTTTTGCTCATGGTGCATGTTAGAACGAAGACCTGTGCCAACCGCCCCTGATGTTTTGAGATCTAAGCGCCTAACAAGCGCCCAACATGTGAGCCAGATTCGTGTGAATATCTTTCCGCTTCCATCACTTACCCTCCAGCTCACCCTCATCCAGACACGATGCGCAAAACTCCCTGGTCTCAACAAACATCCACCCTCCCATCCGATCGACTTGCACCCAAGCGCACACCAACCCCCTCCAAGCAACAACAAGAGCAGAAATCAGGAAAGAATAAACCAGGTTGCGATGATGCAGAAACGAAAAGTCGAGAAGTTCGTAAGCTAGAGGAGGTGCTGAAGAACGTGAGGAATGAGGCAAATAGCCAGAGGATTGACCCGAAGGGAGGGTGTTTCTGCCAAGGTATGCTCTACTGCCGACTATATCGAGGATAAACGATACTGAGTCCTTGTGTTTTAGCACGAACACATCCTCTCTCGTCATACACCCCAATATGCCTCA
The DNA here is from genome assembly GCA_944990035.1 of Clitopilus passeckerianus. Taxonomy (NCBI): domain Eukaryota; kingdom Fungi; phylum Basidiomycota; class Agaricomycetes; order Agaricales; family Entolomataceae; genus Clitopilus; species Clitopilus passeckerianus. The sequence continues at coordinate 150,794 of CALYLX010000115.1, read as the reverse complement.
CTTGCGGCCTCCCACTATGCTCAATCAATCTACCGGGCTACTCCTGTCCCTCATGCCTCGCATCTCTACTATCTTCTCCCTCCGATCGTACTATCCTCGTTCTCCGTCTACAAGACGAACTCGAGCAGCAGAAGCAGAAAGAGGAACGGGAGCGAGATCGCAAACTCGAGGAAGCTAGACAAGCAGCTGGTGCTTTCCCAACGCTCCCAGGAGGAGGCTCGAAAGGATCTCCCTCCTCGATGCCTGGTGCCCGTACGCCTGTTCAGGCACCCATACCACAGCAGTATAAAGTGCTCTCAATTGGGGCGAAAGGGAAACGGCCGGTTCTGACGACTACTACAAAACGGCCTGCTTCAACGTCAACTCCTGGATCTGCTTCTGGATCTCCCGCTGGATCAAGACCTTCGTCGCCGCCTGTGACCAGGGTACCACCTCCAGTGGATATGGATAAGGTGCATCATGAGACTGGGAAGCTCGACCCTGGGCGGCCATGGAGGAATTTGAGGGACGCCAGAGAGGGCAGAGAGGTGGTTTATGTTCCGGATAAGGAGGTTCATGAGGCGAAGACTAGTGAGGGTGGAGGTGAAGGGAAGAATCCGAGGAGGAAGCGAGGGAAAGGCAAGGAGAAGGGGAACATACCGTAGTCGAGGGTATCTGGGATACCTGGTATGCTTCATCTTCGGAAGCGTCAACGCAACACGCTGATGTATCATCTACAGGTACGTCTACCTGTTACAGGCATTGGATTATAACCACTTGCGCGTAACTGTGGATTTACTTTTTGGATTATTCTTGATGCTATCTCTAAATTGAGATGACGAGTGTCGTGGGCAATATAATTGAAACTCCCATCCATGCGTCGTTGTTTTTTGGCCTGCGTCGCATGACATCAATCGAAAGGAAAGGAAGACTCATAGTGCACAAAGCTCAAGCTTATAGCTTATACCCCCCACAAATACCCAATGTCAACGATGAGAGTGCCACTGTCATTTTTTTGAATTCGAACCATGATCCGGGATCCTTCAGGCGGTTATTCCGACCGTTCTGGTATTGTCTACATGGACGTGATGGCGCATTCTGCAACATTTGATTGGAAAGGCGTTTGATTCGGTCAAACTGGGTTCAAGTCCCCCGGATGTCAGTACGTTTCTTGCTTTGGGACATACATTTTTGAGTCAGATCCGGATTTCTTACGGGGAGATCGACAATCTTGGATTGTCAACTTGCTGCCCATTGCAGACTCAAGGGATAACAATTGTCATGATCGTCGGTACATACACGGGATCGAGAGCAAGAACAACTTTACACCTAAGATTCAAAAGTAGTTCTTGTCATCCGAAATGTCATGAAAAAACCTCGGTGGCCTTCCATCCCTACCACCCCACATACGCCAAATGGTCGGCGCAGGAAAGCTTCGATCGAAATACTGGTTCAGAAGTCCGTCGTATTCCTTCTGTCGAGCCGGCAGCTGTTGATCAGGCGTCCCTCGGACGATGAAGGCGAACTTCTGGCCGTCTGAGAATCTTTTTGCGTTGAAATGAATTCCCTTGGACCCCTCGTCAGCCCTGAGGATGTCCATATCCAAGCGTACGTAGTCAGTGACTGCCTTGTTTGCCATTAGCCAACCGACTCCTAAGTTGATTTAGAACTGGCTAGGATAGAACCGTTCGGTATAGACTCACCGCTGAGCTGTTCGTCGTTATGTTTCATCGTGCTGCCCAGAGGATGGATGAGTAGAGGAGAGAAAGGTTGGCTGGATGATCGTCACCCTTTGTAGATCTGGAGTTTGCGAACCTGACCCCATAATTCCGTCTCGGTCGAACCCGATGCTGCCCAGTTACAAGCGTCCTGAGCAGCCTGTTGGAACGTATCGCATATCTTGGAGGGTTCGGGCATGGCTGGGCAATACAGTTGGTTAGGAGAGGTAGCTACCCAACGATGGGAACGTACGATTACCGTCGGGTGTTAACTGTTAGATAGGTGCTCTGGGGTGTAGAAGGAGGGTGACTTGTACGGCGATTTTATAGCGCACATAACGAGTGTGGATCGTGGCGGCATTATGAGATGCACCCGGTGATACGTAAATCCGGCTTCATGGAGGTTACCACAAAGAATGTTTCCGAGCCAGCGAACATATGGATAGAGTAGTCTTGAGAAAGGCCGACTAAAGCAACCGGAACGATATCGCCCCGAAGCCCAAATCAGTTCCCATTAGCCTATCCATGGAAAGTCACCTCATTCCAGGCTGCCATATGTCTCCAACATTCAGCCGGAACTTTGATGAAGACAAACGCCGGTTGCAAGAAACGCCGGCTGAGTGAGGCTTCCTTGAAGAGGAAAGGTATCATGGGTTAGGAGAGTTAGGAAAAGTAGAGTTCCGAGCGGGCGTTTGGGGTTACGTAGTTCAGCACCATGTCCAGGGGAGTTTCTGGTGGCTTGTGAGATACGATTTGCCTTGGCCACTACACCAACGTTATGGCCGAGCTTAGCACATTCCCGCTACCTTATTTAATCACAAGGCAGTCTGAGGCTTCATAACATTGCCCCCACGTTTTAAGTCAATGAGGCACGAGAGCGTGGAGTGTGCGGAGGGATATAGTCGACATCGCGGTGAAGGACTAAGAGGACGAGCTTTCACCGGCCCGGAGAGATTTGCTTCCGGATACTGAATTTGGCAGCTGTCACATGTCACGCGCTACCATTTTGCCACTGGAGTCCGACCTTGCCGCGGCGTAGATGGATTGTGAACGCCACGTTTCCGTTAGATTGGCTCATGGCCCGGTCGAAGAACATCTCATTAAAGGCGTCGTTTGGGGGAAGAGGGCTCGAAGTACGTAGGGGTCTAGTTGGTGTATCTCATAGAGTCTTTTGCAAGGTTCCTTCGACTTGAGAGGCCATTCATATTCATGGTCACTCAAATTTAGTCAATGTCACTAGGAGAGGACCATAAACCGCGGACTGACAAATCTCAAATAATCGATATATGGTGACCCTCCAAAAAGTACGTCATGACCCACTTCTATTCTGATACTCGAAGAATATCTTGGAGAACATGGCGAGCGCGAGTTTGCACCCCACTATTAGGGTGTATAGAATCAGGATACCTGTTGAGCCCTATCATCAAGTGAATCTATAGCACTTAGAACGTTGTCAAAGTAATCGAACAGACCACATGTGCCTCTTATTGGGAAGGTAGCTCGTTGGAATGCTGGTTAAGGAGGCGGCAGACGGTAGCACGGAATGGGGGAGTCCGTGTTAAAGTCTTGAGGTTGTGAGCACGAAGCAAAACCTATACTGCATCGAGAACTAGCCTATGGGGCATAAACGTACGGCAAAGCAGGAGGTCAAGAAGTGAATCCGATGACGAAAAAAACCAGGCAATCAGGCCCAGTGAGAATGGGCGGCGCTGAGGCCATCTGAACGTTCGATGGCAGTTTCCAATTCCCTATGATTCGCTCTGGGCGGAACTGGAGATCTCAGCAGAGTCCTGTACCAGAGGCTGTCAACCCGGTTGGGCTGAAAGCGCAATGAAGCATGAATTGCGTATCGTGCTCACTGCGCGATTTGCTCGGTTGCCAGCCCCCTGGGTCTCTCCGTTCAATCATTCCGACGTTCCAAGCGCATAAACTAGGGGCCTTGCCTAGACAGGTCACAAGAACAAATCTCCCATATGGACTCTGAATGTTGGTCGAATTCGAATGCATCATACATAGCTTTTTCAGCTGAAGTGAACAAATTCGTCTTAGTAGTCCTTCGAACATGAGTGCATCCATACCGTGCTTTGTTTGCCGATCTAATCTGATTTCTGACCTAGGGAACTGCGGCCCTAGCCCGTTCTCTCATGTCACGTTCTAAATTGTTCCTAAGCTAGGGTTGACAGCTTGCATTTTGTCACTTTCTCGGCCCAGAAAACAGTCAATATCCGAGTGCGCCTAGTGGCGCCACAGCTCTGAGACCCTCACGGTCTGGTAAAGATGAATCATTCGACATTTGCCCTAGATAGACAGTCGTATGCATTCCAAACTGGAATCGCTTTCACGGAAGGGTTCGTTGGCAGCTGTGGTGGGACTAGCATAGTACTGGCGAAGGTATTGTCGGCGGACGTGATTATCGTCATCCTGGGGTAAATAGCCAGCCGTCCGGTGCTCGGTTGCTTGACCCAAGAGGAATGGTTAAGAATCAGTAAGCCTTTTAGGCCGCATCACTTGAAACTTTTTGCGAAGACGCAAACGACTGTAATACTATGGTATTTATGACTAGCTCAAAAGCGAATACTAGTTATATGGCCATTTTGGGACATCCCATACGTATCCGGTAATCTGAATGAACATTCTGACAGACGTCTGAGAGCGAGAAGCAAATTCAGTGAGAGGGTCAAGCTCTAACTTAACCCAGCCAAGTGAGGGTTCCCGTCCGATGAATATGGACGTGCTCAAACCTATAAAGGCAGTATTATCTGAGTATTCAAGGTCTGCACCTGCCTTCGTCAGACCAAGTATCGTTCTACCACCCCCTCAATCATGATCCTCAACGCTCTCTTTCTCAACCTCCTTTCGCTTCTTGTGCTCGCCGGCGACACGTTCACGGGTGTCACTGCCAACGAGCTTGTACCAAACGCGCCGCCTGATTAGTACGTCATTGCTCAATGCAAACCATCTCCATAATTCTCATCTTGTTATAGCTCTTCCAAAGAGAGACAGGCCAAATGCTTTCTCGGAAAATGCAGATGGATCTGTCCGGATGAATCGTGTTGGGTTGCCCACAGTGTATTCAGCGACAGCTGGCGTCATTGGGAGTGGCGTACTTGCAAGAAGGCAGACGAATGCAGCGAATATAGCGGGGAACAGACCACGTGTAAACACATTTTTGGTGGTCCGTATGAACTCAAATGTCCGTGGATTTCCCCCGAACACCAAGCTGCGATCAACGAGGAGAAGCAAAAAAAGGACGAGGCGGATCGCAAGAAGGCGGAGGAGGATCGCAAGACAGCTGAGGAGAAGAATCGAAGAAGCACAATCAAATGTTACAAGCCTGAACTCAAACCCGACGAGGTCGAAAAGGCTTACAAGGACGGTTATCACCCCGAAATTCCGGACCCATCGTAAGCGATACTCATCAAACAGTGTAGACCTTATCTAATCCCGTTGTTCTGGCAGCTCTGCAAAGTATAGGTGGGTTAGATGTATCAGAGAGAGCTGTCTATGGTCCTGCCCGAAGGATGCTTGCACCGTTGCAGACAAGCACACCGAAGGGGGGAAGACGAGCTTGCGGTGGCACGATTGCAAGGATGACGGTGACTGCAAACCCAACGGAGATACGATGATTTGCGGGAAATTCGACGAATCTCTGTCGCAGGTACCGTTGGAGGGACCCAGACCCAGCTGTCCTTTCAATGAAGAGGTTCATAGGAAGTACACCGAGTTGAAAAGGTGGATGAAATGTGCGGCGCCCTATCGAGACATAGATGATATCGAAAGGCACCTCAGATTGATCGTCCATCGTCCCGGTAATGCTCAGTCTCAAGCCATCGCCGATAAGACTCGACAGGAGTATTACCTATAAGACATCTGGATGAAATTCTTCTTCTTTCCGTCTACTATTTCCAAGATGGGGGCAATTCTCTCGATCCTGTAACGTAATGTAGTTTTGAAAATCACTGAGTGCTTTGAGGAAATGGAAATCCTCTGGAATCTGGGATACAGAGGCTATTCCCGCTGACCGCGAATCTCGATACCTCACGATCCCAGAATTTGTTCTCACTGGGCGTTGGTTCATGAATACCCCATTCGGCGATTCTTGTTTGTTGCGTATCCGCTCGGCTAATTTCGTCTCTAACCCTCACGACCACTTCATTCACAGCCGGTGCTGCCACCGTCGAGGATTGGGAGCTTAGAGGCTATACTAGGCGACTGCAAGTAAGTCTACGCGCCAACTACAGCTAACGATTGCTAACATGCTGAACAGATACCATCATCGCCAAAACTACCTATCCGATCGTCACCAACGACCAGTCGACCGCGTCTCAGCTTCCTAATACAATCGTTTCGTCTTCGCGGGAGGAGCAAAGACCATCAGGTTTCATAAACCGAAGTGTCCGGGTGCTATACCAGCAAAGATCTCTACCGTTCTTAAAGGCAACGCGTCTAATCCCGTTGTTCTCGCTCCTCGCTTCACGTCGCCACATTTCCTCTGTGTAGCGTGGAGGATTTTACTCACTTACACTCCACCTGATAGCCTCCTCATGTCTCTACGAACGAAGCGAAACTTCAAAGAACTCCAGCTCCCTGACGCTGGTCTTGGACCTTCAGATGGTGCCCCTCCAGGTGCAGAATTCGGAGCAGCACCCTTACCTCTCCCAACCATAAACCAAGGCCAACAACTCGGCCCAGCACCTACCCGCCTTGCACCAATCGCTGCACCTCTAGGCCCCGCAGGTCCCCGTCGCCGTCCACCACCCCTCGGCACCGAAGGCGTCGGTCCTCCCATCCCCATGTTCATGTCCCCCATCGACTCCGCCGCAGGCCTCAACACCGCCTCCTCCTCCTCCTCCTCAAACCGACGAAGCGCGATCCAAGCAAGCATCACGACGCAGTTGGCGAAGATGGATCTGAATAGGAAGGAGAGCAGTGATAAGCAGATGAGGGGGGTTGAGATTGGGGAGTTGAAGAATGGGGATTTGAGGCAGTTGGCGGAGTTGGGGCAGGGGAACGGGGGGAGTGTGGTTAAGGTTGAGCATGTGCCGACTGGGGTGATTATGGCAAAAAAGGTGAGGGTTTTCTGCTGCTCAATTTGTGTATTCTGGAGGGCCAATTCTTCGCTCTCGGATCTAGATCGTCCTCATAGACGCCAAACCGCAGATACGCAAGCAGATCCTTCGGGAGCTGCAGATTATGGCGGACTGCAAGTCACCATATATCATCTCGTCCTACGGCGCCTTCCTTGCTGACCCCAATATCTGCATCTGCATGGAATTTATGGATAAAGGAAGCTTTGACGGCATTTACAAGAACATTGGACCTATCGATATCGAGGTCGTCGCTGTTCTGGCGTACAGCGTGCTTAATGGCTTGATGTACCTGTATGACGAACATCGGATTATTCACCGAGGTCAGTTTTGTTTCCGTCCCCCGATGATAGCCATTCTGATCGGGTTCCACTAGACATCAAGCCCTCAAATATTCTGTGCAATTCAGAGGGTCAGATCAAGCTCTGTGACTTTGGCGTCTCTGGCGAGTTGATCAACTCAATCGCCAACACATTTGTCGGGACATCAGTATACATGAGCGTAAGTCCCCTACGCCACATTCTTCTTCCATCCCTCAACTAAACCCCTGGATCCTCCAGCCCGAACGCATCCAAGGCGCCGAATACTCCGTCAAATCCGACGTCTGGTCCCTCGGCATCACCCTAATCGAACTCGCCCGGGGCCAATTCCCTTTCGCCTCTGACGAGGAATCAGATGACGACGACGATAATTTCTCTGATTTGGAAGACTACCCCCCTCTTAACGCTCCTAACTTTGGAGGGCACAAAACTACGATGGAACAAGATACTTCCCGGTTAAGAGTCGGGTCTATGTTAAGCCCCCCCATCTCTGGAGGATCCGCAACGTCTGCTACATCTTCGACGTCAACAGCGACAGCGACGGCTAAATCTGCGGCGTCGGATAAGACTGCACGGAGAGCGTCACATAGGAGGTCGAGGAGGAGATCGAAGGGTGTTAGTTTGCATGGGGGGTTGGGGACGATGAGTATTATTGAGTTGATGCATCATATTGTGAGGGAGCCTGCGCCTACGCTGAACCAGCCTGGGAGTATAAATGGGAGGAAGTTTGGGGATGTGGAGGAGGAATTTGTTGCGATGTGTTTGAAGAAGGAGCTGGAGGAGAGGGCGACGCCTGCTGTTCTTCTGGTGAGTGAGATTAGGGAGGTGTGGTTTAGGAGACGAATGCTGATGGGGTTTTTTGGTAGGATTATGAATGGATGAGGGAAGCTGCGGAGTCGACGTTTGATATCAAGGAGTGGGCGAGTACCATTTGAGGCTCGGAATCTTCTTCGATCTGTACCACTATATTGCTACCACCGAGACCGAAACGCGTCGGCACTGGTGGACCTCCTGGGACTGGACATCTTGAGCACTCTGGTAACTGGAGATCAGGACCTGGAGCGAGCGGAGGGACTAGAGTGGGGATGGCTGGAAGTGACCTCGAAGTCTGGAAAAGATGCCGGTGGGACAGGAGAGGTGGGGGAATCATCAATCTGTGTCTGCTCTAAGGCTTGTCGTTCACGGTCGTATCACCTGTGTCCACCACACCTCCCCTCCTCTCTTTTAAATCGTGTCAATTCGCCGTTGTACTTTATCATGACCGTAATGAAAAATGATCTCGGGTATGCGTGCACTATATTTGCGAGTAGGTTCTGTCGCCCGTGGTGGATGAGCACGCTTCCATGTTCCCGTCCGTTCTGGGTTGCTTACGCCGCCCTTACTCCTTCTTTGCGTATATCGACGTTCTCCCTTGTTCCGGAAAAACAGGTCCTTTCTGCTTGCCTAGGGGAGCATGTGGAGAAGTTGTGGGCAATAAAGTTCGTAGAGCAAGGGAGAGAAACGGGTGGCGTGCGACGAGTGGGCAGAGTAGGTGGTTCCGGAGTTGGAGTTGGAGAAGTAGGTTCGTTTTGTATTACGCCCTCTTGTTCTCGTCCTATCTTCCGATCCTGGCAATGCCAGATGCTGGAAGGTGAATGATGGGGCTCCCCACTTTCCACGTTCAACTCATTAGAACTAGGTGCTTTTGCCACCCCATCAGCGTCGCCTCAACCCTCACGCTCAAACGTTCAGCGACCTGGGCGCAGTGAATTGAAGTTTGGAGCTACAGGGCATCGAAGAGTCCCCAATTAGGACTTAAATGAGCTAACCTACGTACAAGTGAGCGCCTGAAGGAGGTTCAAGGCGATAATAAGAGGAAATAAGCAGAGATACAACCTGAAAATGCCCGAGGTACGTTGTGAAGAACGGAAACTGTCAAAGGCGACGGCACATCTTCCTGAAAAGATTAAGATAAGGTACATGCTCCCCAAGAAGCTTAGTTGCGACTAGGAAACTTCACTGAGGTTGCCAGTGAGCTAAGCTCGAGCGGAATTGTTGGTTTCTCTATTGACACGGCGCTGCCGCGGTTAACCGTATATTTACGCAAAATGTAACATTTCCGTACAATAACGATGTCATTTTCCTACCTAATACAAGTGGTTCTACTATGGAATATCAGCTTACGCTTGTGCGAGGACGCATTCTATGATACCCACTGAATACCAGAATGCGGAGGATTCTACGAGATTGTGGCAGTGCGATACTGTATTGATGGTTTGATGATCCGCGAGATATCTCGAGCGCTCATTGGTCCGGCAGTCCCAGTACCGATGCCGATCCGGCAAAACATAACATTTCGCGACAAAGTTCAATCGAGAAGTTCTCCTGAAATTTGTGATAGATTTCAGAGAAACCGCATGGTGACTATGGCTGTCTGGATACTCTGCCAAGTTTCCGAAGGTCTCCCGACCGATCCTACCGGACATCATTACCATAAACGGGCCCATATCCTCATGTTCGCGTGAATCACATTACTCTCAAAGATCGAGAACTTGTCATCCTCATCGCGTTTGCATTCTCTACTCTAAAATTTACATGTTTTCTGTCAAATTGATAGCCTTGGCAGTATTGCACAGACCACGTAATTTTAGGTATAAAAAGCTCCTGTATTTTGTAGGTAAAATCCCAAGTAATTGACGCCTTGTTGCTCGGAGACCAACTGAGGGTGGTTCTCTCAGGCTTCAGTTGTGCGATTCTTCGACGTGGAAACTGCGGGTTCCATCGTCTATTTGGTTTGGGTCATCGTGCGCGAGGCCCGTTTGAATTAATTTGGAATATATTGGATTGATCGAACTACAACTACTATACATCACCGGAACGCTGTCTACAGCTTTCGCGAGGTGTTTAAGTGTGTGATTGATCGTCTAAAAGCCCCACGAACTCGAGGTTTGTGGGTTGTGGTTGGGTTTTGGTTAGTGCGATTCTGATCGTATTTGAGCTCACCTTTTCCCTTTCATTACCCGCGGGCCTCTTCAGTGTACAGCCAATAATGATAGTGAGAGTGATAAGCATTTGGTACCTTGGTGTATCAACAGTTATTAATATGTCGGGTTTGCGTTATTCTGATTATGGTTCTCCTGATTTAGGAAGGTACTGAACACTTATTGAATACGTAGTTCTGGAGCCTGAAGAGCGTCAAAGGCTTCCCTAAATGTCCTTCCACGCCCAAGGATTTAGGTTCATGGGACGGCTCCTCAGGCCGTACCACATTATATCGTAGTGGGCATCACCGAGTAGATGCATATCATGTTTTGGCCCTGCTTTCGACTTCCATGATTGTGGGATTGCGATGAGTCACCTTTTGTCCGGTTTATAAAATGGGACGTTGGTGGCTTCTGTACCATCACCGGTTCACCCTTGAAGCTACACCTACGAGCGAGCATGGTCGAAATCCCGGATGACATCCTCGAGTCTATTATGGCTCTCGTCCCAGGAAACAGGAAGGACACCAGAACTACGCTATGTTCATGCCGACTCGTCTCAAAACGATTCCTCGCCGCCACTGATAACTCCTATCCTCAATACGTAACGCTCGTCCTGTACTGGGACAGGGACACAACAGTTGATTCAAACACCCAACTTCGGCGCCTCTGCGAGTTGCTTGCTTCTCCATTCTTGACCATTGGACACCTCCTACAATCCGTCACGATGCAACAGTATTCCTGGAATGAGGCTGAGTATGGCAATGCAGAGACGTTGCTTTCCTACATCGACGGACTACCAAGTGTGAAGGAATTATACGTTAAAGGCATATACTGGGCCGATGCCTCCACAGAACCGTGGTCCCGGCGCATACCCAGTTTGAAGACGAGGATCACCTCGCTAAAGTGGGCGAGTATGTTCAGCTCTGCTGCTGGAATGGTGGTAGATACAACAGCGGCAGTGGCGTCGTATAAGCTTGACCGGTTTGAGCTCCACAGGGTAGATCTGTCCGATAGAAGGACGACTCCCATGATCGGCGGTGAACATGGCAGCGAGATATTGTCACAGACAACCTACTTTGATTTCTACGATGCGACAAGCCACGTCATTCCAGCTATCTTCGAGGTGGTGATCTGTATGGGAGGGAGGTTCAAAGATGTTTGTCTCAGGTTTGAGGAATGCAGTATGAACCCATAAGAGTGGAGGAGTGTCGACAGACTTTTGAAGCAATGCGGCCCTCGTCTTGAACATCTCACGATTCAACTATGTTTCTCACAGAGTGCGTATGCCCCCTCCCGCTTACTGTTCCAACTTTCAACCCTGATCCAGATTCTATCATCTCACATATTAGTTTTGTTCCCAATCTCCCTCTTGGACAATTGTTCCATTCAGACTTTCAAGCTAGTGTTGTCTTTTCCCTTCGACTTGAAAACTGCCATCCGAGGTAGTCAGCATCATCTCCTCCCTCGCTCTCGAGGAGATTGCTATTGATCTGGCCCTATGGTCCGATAAACCAGTGGTGGGCTTTAATTTATTCCAGAGAGCGCTCGTGGGGAAGTTTGGGGCATCGCAACTTCCAAATACTTACTCGTTATCAGGCGCTGGGAGTAACACGAGGACTTTATTATACAATTGCGGGGGCAGATGCCTGAGATGATGCGAAGGAGCAAACTAAAGATAATGGTGGTTAATTAATCCTTGGTTGCGTATCAGGCTACCCATGCAGAACCTAGTAAACGCATGTCCGTGACGAAATTATCAAGAACAACCCTCGTCGAGAACCTTTAGAGCGAATCACCACACCTTTTCATTCCACCGGTCCTTACCTTTCTGTATCGCCTCCCTTAAAAAGTTCTGATGTCCAGACTGTCCGCCAACGCCGATTCGATGTTCGTCACGTCAATGGTGACTGTCTTTAGCAAGGACAGACCGAAAATTGACGTTTGCACTCTCATCTCTCTCTCCCGTTTCCGTCTCTTTCACCCCCGTCAGGTTCTTTACCACCTCCTCTCGTAATAGCGTAAAGATGCTATGTCTCTCTGGTTTGGTTTGCTCGATCTGGGTGCGGTGGTCGAGGCGATGGTGAGTGGACGGTGGCGGTCATCGGATGAACCTATGCTGATCCCCGATCCGTGGGAATAATGTAGGCCAGTTCGTTGATCTCGACCACCACCATCTTGGCCAACCATCTCGGTTTAAACGCGTCGACAGGACGCGATTTGGATATTAATCTTGAAGTTAAGCCAGGATAAAACGCACAAAGAAGACTCACGAGGCAGGAATGCGCGGAAAATGGAGAGCAGCGCTGTTTAGGCGATGGCGTCAAGGGAAGGAAGAGGTTGAGCCGAGGTCCGTGTATTTTGTTCGACCTATTTTTCTATCTCAAGCTGACGACGCCTATAGTCGGCTACAGCTACCTTGATGGTTCTCACCACTTGTACTGGCTTAAGTACTGGCTCTCCTGTCTCCAAGAGCCGTACAAGAGGTTGTCTCCCAACACGTTCTGCAACCGTCGGAAACTCGTCGGCTTAGGGAACGGGGTCTGGCTGGACTGCAACTACTCCTCCCTCTCCACGAATCTGCTTCACAAGGTACGCCTATCTCTCCACTTGTATGCTCCCTGACTGACCAACCGTCCATCTGTCTAGGTATCTCAAGCAGTTACTACCTTGATCTCGCTGGAATAAACTCAACTCAACTCTATGCCTAACCTCCTTCCTTCGCCAGGTGGCATCACCAGATCTAGCAAGGCAAGAATACCTTACGGCTTCAAGAGAGGGTTAGCATACGCGTATAATCAATGCTACGAAGATCTTCGATCCAGAAATTCACCACAACAAATATATGGACCTTTGGATACGGTCCTGTGTAATGGGGTTCGTTTAGAGCTGGGATGGGAGGTCCGCCTCTCGCAATACATATGGCTGTGCCCGATTCTTCTTGCCTTCTCCCGATCTAGCCTTCCCCTTCGCTCGCTTCGCTTGACGTCCACTCGGTGACTTTTCCACTACCGGCCATTGGAGGCGGAGTTAGGAGTAGAGATACTTTGGGAAGCGACGGTTCTGCTCGTGGTTCTTCTGGGTACGCCAGTTTCATACCTTGGAATCCGGTAGCTAACTTACCTTTCTGCGTCTCAGGTTACTAGAGACCAGTGTGAGCGCAATAAGCTCCGATGTGTCTATTTGATGCTACTACGCGCCTACTAAGTACGTCATCCCGAAGTTTTCCTCAATATAATGGTATCTGACGCACGTTTCGTTTTGCTTCCAGCCATAACTATTCTTCCGCTCAGTGGTACGGCACGATGCAGCAAGTCGCGAACGCCTCAGGTACCCTGCCTACAACCCACGGTTTTGGGATCCTCAATCCTGGGAAACACCAGGACCTAGGCGTAGACTGCAGCGAACGCCAGGGGTATGGGATGCGTTCCATGTGGTAGCGTTACTGCGAGGTACGCCTATTCTGGCCAAATATAACGCACCTAATCCTCAACTCCCGTCTTCCTTCTAGTGTTTACTTCGCCGTGTTCGCCGAGGTCACGCATGCTGGCGTATCCTCGGTGCTGATCCCAACTACTGGGGGTTTCGGGTGGATATCCGGTGGCCTCGCCCTGCTTCACATCGCCTCAAGTATCAAATGCGCGAAATCGACTGGAGGCCCAGTCTTGGAGAAGAGGGAAAAAAGCACAGGCTCTCTCTTTCTCCCTTGGTGACGACTATGGTACATTTCATTTTCCCGTTCCCCTGTCATCATTCCTCTAATGCTTTTGAATCTAGCCGCGAAATTCGGCAGTTATAACAATCTGGGCGTAATCGTTGGCCTGGAAGCTTCAAACAACGGGGCTATTTCGAGGTAAGGGATCTAAGACGTATACCCTACAATCAACACTCCGACACCTACTAACTTTCCTCTTCGCAGGACCAATGTCACTCGGATAGGATGCGAACTCTTTCCCGCATTCAATGCCGTGACCCTGGCGTATACCAGTCTGATCGCTCCAGGGTGCCGGGAGAAAGCTGTTATGCGTTTTGGAAGGATATTTGGAGGAAGGAAGAATCGGGGAAGAATATAGAGTTGCTAGGTTCGTTTAGATTTTCCTCCAGGTCAACACATTGAGTAATGGCTCCTGTAGGGATACGGAACTAACCCGTCAATCCATACTGAAGAACGAAGTGTCCATATGGTCCGGATCTCATAATCTCAAGGCTGCTTTCTACGAAACCCAAGATATATGTTCTGTTCTTTTCAAAGGGTCTACTGCTTACTCACTTCCCTGACGATAGTTTGCTAGATATTTTTGCCTTCTATGCTCTACCTGGTATAGAAAGCGCTCATAAATCTTTGGCTATATGACAAAAGTTCAAAGTCTTACCGTGCAGAGTGTCGCTTTAATATCTCTTGTATTTAGGTAGGGGGATACAAACAATTAAAAAGGGTGAATAATCAGAAGCCTTGGCTCGTCGCTCATCTATAAGCATCTTTTCCTTGCCTGGCCTAGATTTCGTTTGCATGGCTGCTGGTAATCAGTCTAATGGAGGTGGTTGCACCGCGTTGTCCGTGGTCAACTGAAAGGACAATTTCTACTGATCATGAGGCTGATACACGAGGTCATGAATAACCACGGTTTGGAACATTTCAGCCAATCCGGTGTCTGCGGTCTCTTTCTCATACTTTCATCAAAAATAAACTCAAGAGGCCTCGCGTCTCCCACAAACGACCCAAGCCATCAACGTATTCGGTAGCTGGATAGTTGGACACATGTAAGCCATCCCTCCTGAATCTCCTTGGTGTGCCCAGGCAACTCACGATTGCGTAGTACGACAGTGTAGAAATGGCGTGACGAGAGGGTCTATAATCATCCGAGGGGCTCCAAGAGACACGCGTTGCACCCTTCTTTAGGTAATGATTCAGATCCGCCTCTCAATCTAAGTCAAGTAAGATCCATTGTGTAAGCAGGTGTCTTATAACTGAATCACTACCCCTAAAATGCATTCTCTCAAATTCTTTGCCTCATCATCTCTGCAACCGTTTCCCCAAAGGAGCCGATGACGACCACACCCAGGCTGTGGAGCCACGGGCAGAAACCTCGACAACAAAACTCGCAACGAGAGCAAGAACCACGGTCCCTAATAGACAAACTGCAACCGCTAGGAATGGTTCGAAAACCAATTACTTGGATGACATGGAAAGACCAGAAGTGAAGGATGGTGATGAGTCGGAAGAACGTACGCATAAATGAAATTATCAGTTACTGGACCCCCCCCCACTAGCTGTTCCCAGCGGCAAGAAAACGAGCGAACTGCAAGAAACCGTCTCACACAGCCTCAGGCAATACTACAAAGAGCCAGCGCAGTCTAGCTGGGATGCCTTCTATGCCATTTGATATAGGACTTGAGGTATGTGCGTATTTCTGACTGACACTAACGCGGTTTATGAATTACACCCTCAGATTTTCGCCTGGCTCGCACCCAAAGACCTCATTGCCGTCTCTCGCATCAACAAGGACTTCCGTCAGGTCATGATACATCGTGGGGCGATTGGGACGTGGAAACTGGCCCGGGAAAGGGATGGTGTACCGGCACCTCCACCTACCATGTCGGAAGCTGAGTGGGCAGCTCTCCTCTTCGATGGTACTCGTTGTGAAGTAAGGATGTTCTGCCTTCGCTTCATCCCAGCGGTTGCTAATTCTTTGTCAGGGCTGCGGTACTTCTGGTGTTCTTAACATCGATTTTGGCGTTCTCCGACGTGCGTGTGTCCCGTGCAGGAAGGAAAAGTGGGTACCTAGAATTCAAGCCAACTGCGTATCTGATCGTCGATGTAGTCTTGTGTCTACCATCAAATTTAAGAAGGAATATCCTGAATTTGATGAAATTTTATTGGATATTGTACCGTATACGAAGCGTACGTGCCTTGTCCTTGTGTTGACTGGAGAAAATCCAACTTTGCTCTCCGCAGGTGGTGGATGGGCGAAAGGACGTAAGACGTCCAAAGGTCGATAGTACTGGCTCTCGGATATCTACGACATCTCGAGGCAGTGGGCAGCATATCAAGATGCCATTCATAGACGTGTTTCTGGAGCGAGACAGAGGGCAACAGACTTCCTTGAAGAAAGGAAGACGCTTGTTCGGAGCATCATTGATGTATGTTTCGTTGCAATATTGTGGCGGGGCCTTTGCTCGCGTTGTCGTAGCATGCTGGGGTTCTCAATAGATGGCATCTTGACCTCAGAACCAGTAAAAAGGCCAAGAAATACGAACGCCAGAGAGACCGACGGGACGAGTGAGTTGGTTCATCTAAATATTTCTTGTCTAACGCCTTATCTCCGCTGCAGAATCTTCAGGCGCTTTAGAGAACTTGGTTACATAGACACAGGCATCTATGTCATATCCCAGCAGCCGCAAGTTCAACAGAGTCGAGAGTTAACAGACCGTAGTATGTGCCCAAGTAAAACCCTCACGCACCATAGCCTTACCGCTTCCCTTCAGGCTGGAAACACATCCGTCCGATCTTGGAGCCTCGCATCCAAGAGAAGCGTCAAAATAGGGTTTCTTGGGTCAGAAAGGACATATTCAGGGAAGTATTTGAGGATTATCTTAAGACCTTACACCCTCGTGAATGGGTCTATCACCCCACGATCGCCGATATTATGATACTTCCCGGCTTCAACTCTCTTATCAATGCCAAGTGGGATAACCCCGTGACGAAAACAGACTTTGAAGTCTGTGTTTCTCAGATTCCGGGCTTCGTAACGGCTTGTAGGGACAACATGAAGTGTAGGCTTCGCGAAGAGGTACTTTCGTTAAATCGGGAACGGTATGTCGCTTCGTCCGTTGCAAATCTCGGTGGTAGACTCATATGGAAAGCAGTCAGCCGAACGGCACAATCCCATCGAAGAAATCCGGAACCTCTGATTCTACACATGGAGAGGAAATGCAATATCCCGCGATAGAGCCTTTGAACCTAGCCACATCCATCTTCCTCTGTTCAAGCTGCAGTGTCGACGATGATCATTACGAAAGGTCTTATGCCAATGCCTGGTTCGGCTGGGAGGGAGCATCTCTGCATTCATGCTGGGATCTGTGGACCTGTGGCATATGTTTCCTAGACACGGAAGGATGGAGGTTTCCGAGCGCGGATATGTATTTGCTGCCGAGCTGGTGCATCAGGCAGGGCTAGATCCAACAACAGCAACGATTGATGACATGGACCAGATGGGCTTCAGGTATTTTTGCACAACGTGCGACAATAACAAGATATTAGTCCACGACTGGCGATCAGCAGTGCGTTAAATTTTCCCGATTTTTGCACTTCGCCTTCTCACTCGGTTTCACTGCCTCAGGTTGCTCACGCTATGTCTGGCGACCATAGAGATACACCTGTTGTGTGGCGTGAGTTATCCGACTATCAGCTCCAGTATGTTCGTCGGTTCCATCGTAGACGAGACTATGATGTCGGCTGGGGATGCGCGCATTGCACTATCAACTTAGCAATGCCAGATAGCAAGGCTCGAGTAAAGCGTCATTTGGCCCACATGTCAGTCCATGCGCCCTCTCATCTCTATCTGCTTGTTACTGAGCTTTTTTGCCCTTTTCAGGTACAAGATCCGAGCACCCGTCAAAGGGGAAGACCTTATTTATTATCCCAGTCGGTGCGTTTACGAACCACGCCGTGAGGAATGTACACTTTGTGATTCATAGCTGTCACATGACAGTTAGGTGTAGACCTGTACCTCCCTTCTCTTTACCAACTTTTTCGCACTCTGGACAATAATCAAATCAATGATATGTAGACTTGTATACAGGTTCCCATTCTGTCCTTCTAATACGCCAGGTTTTCTCTCTTCGTTAAAATCCTTGGCTTCGCACCGTCCAAGATTCATGAGTGCGTTGGTTCTCTCTCTAGAGCATTTGTGAGGCTCGTACCATGCCTGATTCATCAGGTTAATGTAAATCATCAGGTACTTTTGCGTGCCAGAGAAGGAGGTGGATGACATATGGGGATCGATCTTCTAACCTCGCGGTGTTTCGAGCTAGCAAGCGGTGCACAATACAGTCCCCAGTCGGGTCAAAATCACTCATTCCTTTGGTTCAAGGACTCGGTCCTCTCGCTCGACACAACACGTCGACAGTCAATACAAAGTCACTTGAGATTTAAGGGAGGGAGGGAAAGACGATACTTGGCGTGCGTAGACTAAGAAAGAAATAGGACCAAAGGAGATGGCAGCGATCCGGTATCATTCCAGTGGCTAGCATATGCCAAATCTCTGCACTCCTCTTATAATAAATTCGATCTCCTCGCGTTCCGCTCTGCGAACGATCTAGCTAAGGAACGAAGTGAGTAACCAGCAGCCTAATGGAAAGAACGAGAAGACACACCTCTTGCGTGCCCAAATATTGAATAGGAAAAGAGCGTCCTGGGGCCAAGCACTGCGAAGATGAGAGTCGTAAGAACCTGGTTAAACGTAGATAATTTAAGGAATGCTTACTGTTGACGAGGACGAGCCAATTTCCCCCAACCTCATAGCCTACGACAACCCTAGGTCACGTCCCTACGTCGATATGGTATCTCGAATTCCAAGGTGAGACCGACTCCTTACTCTGGCGAGACTGAGCTGTGACGTAGCAACTCCACGAATAATAAGGCGTCCGGGAGATATACAAGGGGGCTATGTATAAAGCCATGTTAGCCGCCCGAATATGAGCACGACCATCTCATGCGTACCGAGCAGAAGTGGCCTCATCATGGTCGACTGCTCCTTCTCCCTCAGACCCCAATGTCTCGAACCCCAAGCACCGAGGTCAGATTCTCTCATCTGTCTCTAGGCCCTGGCTTCAACGTCGCCTCAAGACCGCTACCCCCATCCCCGGCCGAGCATCATATCCTCGTCGCGTTCTGTTCTACTTCTTTTTCTCGTGCCCGGGAGTAGGAAGAGCGAGAAGGGGTATGAACCATAGCCGTTGAGGGTATACGGATGATAATACATGCGACAGGATGCTAGATGAAAACTAGTTCAGACTCCCGATCTGCATTCTGAAAGCTCGAGGAAAAGTACGTACCCAGCAGAAGTGTTGTCGCCTGCGAAAATTCTCCCCCTCCTCACAAACCTCTCTTCTCTCGTCCACTCAGACATCCTCAGACTTGATGCTTCGCGGTTAGGGTAAGACACCTGGATTGGCCTAAGATGAACAACCGGTCAGCTGGAGAGCTTCCACGTCAACAACAACCAACATACAAGCACGATTCCCAATCCCACTCGACCACGATAGTGAGCCCATTTTCTAGGTGCACAACGAGCACAGCACGCCTAAAGGATGGGTCTATATCACTATAGGAAAGGTTAGGTTAGTCGACCGCTCTATATGGGGTTCACGGATGGTAACCACTCCGTTGAGCTCGAGGTAAGTTCCACCGGAACATCGCCTCTCTGGTACTCAGACATGGCAATGGCGAACGCGGATGGTTGGAGAGCAAAAGACTCGGACTCGGTACTTCCGTTTCCGTTTAATAAATCCAGCCGCTAGCCGATGAGTCGGGGTTGGCGATTGGGGAACGGTGTATGAGATCGAGACGGTGGGAGTGGCGTCTACGCATCCGAAGCCCGTTAAAAGTCCATTAAGAGTGGGAGCTTGCTTGTCGGAGAGACTATTGGAGAGACTTCTAGAGATGCTGCCGCGAGAAAAGAAAGGGAGGAAGAGATGAGGTGAGAGTGAACGGCAGTATCGAGCTGGAGGATATACATACCTCCCAGTTCAAAACAAGCATGTCCTATCACGTACGGCCATATCCAAGAGGCTATGCCTTCGTTCGCATCATTCATCTCTCCTATAAAGTCGTATAGAGTCGAGTGTCCTCTCCCTGTCCCGCCCCCGGTCGTCTTGCTACACGATACACCACAGGAGCGGAGAGAAGCAGGAATTTGGGGTCGTAGGGAGGAGGAGGGAGAGAGCTAACATCCGGCGTCGTTGGGAAAACAAGGACGGTGATACAACCGACTGAAGTGCTATATTAGAAATTGATCAGGCTTCCTGTTCTGGATTCTGAATGCTTGGTCGACGTACCTAGAGGAATCATCCTCCTATACACCCAGCGATACCGAATCTTGTCTTCCTCCCTTGTGACGTCTCTTCTTCCTCTACGCTCCACGGGTAGGGTTCCTTGAGCATGTCAATCGTGAGAAAAGGAAGGGCGACGTAGGGCACAGACAGCGACTTGCGTATAACCAGGCGGTAGGCGCCGATGTATTGACAAATGCAAAACGGAGACCCGTGGTGCCAGCTGAAGGTCAGAGTATCGAGAAGAGGCAAAGGAGAGGCTAGACGAGGGAGAAGCAAGGAATGAGAATCAAGGATAGCTCTGCATAGCAAGAAGACGCGTTCCTCCCAACCCAAACCCAAGCAATCGCTATCCGCTCTCATATAGATCGCCAACCCATATATGAGGCCTCCTGGCTGATTCTGCGACTTTGACCGATGCTTCGTACCATGCTACCAGGGAGAGGATGAGGGAGACGATAGGGATAGCGTGGAGTTGAAGCCCACGAGAGGACGAGGGGGAAGTGGTGGTCGCTAGAGATGGAAACTAACGGGGGGTCAGGATGTCCGCCAGAGTATACGCCAGAAAGCTATGGAGACATACCGAGCGGAAACATCGTCGACCCCAGGGAATATCGGGATATACGTCACGTCAAGCTCCAACGGACCCTTCATGCTTCCTCGTTCAATAGGTCACGCGTTGTTTGGGGATGCGCATTGCCTGGGTAGATGAAGCTTTGGTCAGATGGGAGAAAACAAGGTGCTTGGGACATACGCGTACTCTAGAGTGAACCTTGACATGGACAAGTAACACCTGTTCCATAGAATACGCCCAGAGTCGGCGATTGGGGCTGTATCATTGGCCGCTCGTGCCTTGCTGAGTCGGGAAAGGGTGGATGATCCGTATGGAGGTGAGTTGAGGCCGGCGGGATGTAGCTGAAGGGAGCAAACAACGACCACTTTGTCGAGGAAGTAGTCTCGCGTGTCGAGGCTCAGGCACGGCGACACGCCACTCAGGGCACTGTATCATCATCATAGAAAAACTACTCTACCGACGTCATCACCAGAACATCGTTCCTCTTGCGTTCCTGTCTCCATAAACATGGCCTCTTCTCATAGCCTCAAGAATTCTTTCCGGATCGCGTCGTATTTGGTGGTAGAAGATCAAAGAGAAGCGCTATTCCCACAGATCGGGATCAACATGAGTTCATCCGATTCTGAGCTGCGTCTTCCCTGAGTACTCAGATCGGTCAACCCATGATATATAGACAATTTCCCGATCTCGAAGGCTGCGTTCTTCCTCCAAGTTGGTGCGTGGCCGACCTACCTAGAACTAAACCGGTTGTCTTTAAACCGGGTTCTTCCCATCTTGATCTTCTCGACTGGTGTTCTACAAGGCGTTGGCAGAGCAGTAGACTCAACTAAAACATTTGAAATAGCTAGGGTCTCCTAAAGCTGCTCATCACTGGTCTATTCATGAGTGGGTAACCGTGTATGTGCCCACAGTGGCCGGAAGCCAACACAGTTTCGATGGCATCCGATCCTATCTTGACACCTCTTACACTCAATAGTTGGACGCTGAACATTGATTGTGTGCATGTTCTACTAGTAGGTAACTCAGATTTCAACCGAGGTAAATGACATTCCCATTCCCCGTTAAAAAGTGCATTTCCGAAACCAAAATCTGCATTCAGCCCACCATCAAAGCCCACACGCATTGCCATTATCGTACTCATGGCGGTCTTGCTATCTGGTGTCCACAGATCGATTTGACTTGCTGCAAACAATCAGTGGGTTGGTAGCTTTATTCTTGGTTTCTCAGAGGTGGTTTATTATGAAGTCTTAATTTTGGCCGTTGTTTACAGATATATACACAGCCTATTTTATCTTGCTACAATCATACGCTCTTGGCTGCAGAATCAGATCTTCACCATGAATTCTAGCTCACGCCCTTGACATTGAGCCTGGAGAGTACTAGAGGCTGCGAGGCGTGAGGTTGAACGGTTCGATATTCTAAGACTTTAAATTAAACTCCTCATACCACACCATAACGGTGAGGAAGAAAGAAGCCTCCTAGCCGCGGGGTGCCGACTCTACCGGGCTCGGTCCGGGTACCTGGGTACGAGAGAAGTGGGGAAGAGAGAGGGATCAGTCGGAAACGTAGCGTAGCAAGAGAAGCCGTAGGCTTCCCGACACAACCACGAATGTAACGTAGAATGAGAAAGAAAACTGAATGAAATACTCAGCTAGCTAATCTGTAACTTGCCGAGAAGGTGAGGATCCGTGTGATCCTCGATACTGAAGAGAAACTGAGAGAACGGTCACTGGTTGACCGTAAATCTGATCGTAGTGGTGAGGTGTCAAGAACGAGGAGACATCCATGGGACTCCCTGGGCCGCGGTCACAGCATTTTGGTGACCGGCCGCGTCGATTTAGCTGGCGGTCACAAAATCCGGTGACCGCGCTGGGGGCACTGCAGTGAGAAGGCATATTCGTGTTTGGTTCTGTAGGTAGTGGTAAACAACGAGGCGGGGGTAGAATCGCAATTTAGCCCGCTCTACACCCTCTACGCACATATTCCGGGCGGGCAGGCCTTCGTCTACGGATCACGAATACGTTTATCGCACAGGAAGCGAAGTTTTGGTGTGATTTCGGTCGCGCACGCACTGGAAATGGTGCTGTTGGTTGGCTCTCCCACGTTTCTATGCGAGGAAATCTATCTGAACATTTGTAAATACATATATTTTACATTCTTCTACGGTTTTATGTACCGGAAATCGATAGAATTTCGAGTTGAGCCATTCTTACGACAGGGCAAATCCGGTTGATGGAAGCACCGTAAGCGGAGTTCGAGCAGCTGATGAGGAAACGGAAATTTATGGTGAGTTTTCGTGGAACAAGTCAGAGTTTTTGCACTCACAAACAAGTGGGCCAAGCGCACTTGCACTTCTGAAGGAAATGAAGGAAAAAATGCCTACAAATCGACATTCACGAAGGGAAAAACATACTTTACGTCGATCGGGCGGAGCTTAAAAGAGGCAAATCATACGAATTTTCGTTTTGGAGGACATTTTGCGCGGTCTATCACTACTCTTAACACTAGAAAATTCTGCCACACATTAAAAATAGGCCTTCATATTACTCCTGCAGAGAATGTATCATCGAAGCGCGTTTGACGATGAACTATCTCGTAAGGTACCTTTAGTTTATATTCAAACCCCGACCGGCAATCAGCGAGGCACTCAGAGAAAGGGGCAGGGAGCCGAGCCAGACGCTGTGACCGCCGCCACCTAGGAGGTGGTGACCGGGCGGTTTTTCCAGCTCAGAAAGAAACAATTGAGTCTCAGAATGGAGCCTCTAGG
Organism: Clitopilus passeckerianus; assembly: GCA_944990035.1. Taxonomy (NCBI): domain Eukaryota; kingdom Fungi; phylum Basidiomycota; class Agaricomycetes; order Agaricales; family Entolomataceae; genus Clitopilus; species Clitopilus passeckerianus. The sequence goes on along the minus strand of CALYLX010000115.1, from coordinate 127,336 downwards.
CGGGGGGAGAATGGGGGAGAATGGAGGAGGAGGGGAGGCGGCCGAGCTTACATAATGCGGTGCCGAAGGTGGGACGCGGGCACCGGGTCACAGGGAATCCGCGAGAGAACCTAATTCATTCAAAGACGCGCGACGCGCGCGAGAATACATGATCACGAGACGAAAAGAAGTACTACGGAAAAGGCAGCTCTACAACCGGATAAGGCAATCACAATCCAATCTGCACCCGAATGGCAATGACTCGGGGAGATTCCACTCGCGTAGGCGCACTGTGACCCCAACAGGGCCGTTTACGCGTCCTAAGAGTGGATCTCGACCCTATGTCCACCAAGGTACTGATCTTCATGATCATACCCGCACCAGAAATAGCCTGAAACGAAGAATAATAGTAAAATGTAATGTACTGTAATAAAGAAGCAATAAACAGAAATATGACCTCAAAATCCTTTCCAATCCATCCCAGGGAGGGTGCGTGGCTTACACGAGGGAACCGGAATCTTGACGGTTCTGATGCACAACGTGGATTCCGAATGAAAATAGTAGACTGATCCCCGAAGGAATCTCTTGACTGTCTATGAACGAGCTTCGGAATCTTGACGGAGAGCGAGTGAGAAACCATCTTGAAGGTCGGAACGACCTGGTTTTGGAAACCCGTGAGGAGGGTAGGATACCCTTCCACACCGCTCTCACCGAATCCAAACCACTTTCAACGAGGTGTGTCCGAAGTGGGCCATGAGGCTGTCCAACTACAATGTGTCGGTCAGAGACAGAAGGAACATCCGCAATCGCCTGAAAGTTAATGTACTACTGAAGTGTGTTGATTGATTGACTTCGAGGCTATGTTGATCTCTGGAAGTTGAATGATCACCTGAAGATGTCAAGCATACCTCCCAGGAACGCTCTCGATGAGCGTTTCTCTTGACAACTTTGTTGAGTTATTACGAAGTATTCTCATCGCCAGGTCTTCCCTAGCTATATACAACTATACAAAACGTCAAGTACACGACCCGAATGTATGAGAAGCTCAATACGCAACAAAATATCAATCAGTCATTATCTGAATCTCCAGTTTCTCCCTTCTCAGCATCTCAGGCATCTGCTCCCGCATTTGCATAGCCAGATCCCGACCCACCTCATGGGTCTGACCCCCTCGAGGGGGTCTGATCGTGACAAAGGTATTTGGAAGTTCCGACGCCCCAAACTTCTCCACTAGCGCTTCCTCGAACAAATCAAAGCCCACCACCATGAGCCGCTCCACGAAACCATCGGACCATATGGTCATATCAATAGCAAGCTCTGTCAGAGCGAGAGAGCCGACAGAGGAGATGATGCTGACGGCCTCGGGTGGCAGTCCCAATTCGTTGAACGAGGTCAATACTATCTTGAAAGTGCGAATGGAATGATTCGCCAAGAGGGAGATTGGAGACAAGGCTATTGTGTATGAGATGATACAATCAGAATCAAGGCTTGTAACGGTAAGTAGGCATACGCACGTCCTGAGTGACCGAGATCAATCGTGAGATGTTCAAGACGAGATCCGCATTGCTTCAAAAGTCTGTCAAGACTCCTCCACTCTTCCGGATACATATTGCAGTCCTCTAACTTGAGATACACATCTTTGAACCTCCCTCCCATACAAACTACCGATTCAAAGACGGCTGGAATGACGTGGCTTGTCGCATCGTAGAAGCCGAAGTAAGTTGCCTGTGATAATATGTCGCTGCCATGTTCACCACCCGTCACAGGAATGGTCTTTCTGTCTGCCAGATCTCCCCTGTGGATCTCAAACTGGTCAAGCTTAGGCGCTACGGCGGCCGTGGCGTTTATCAATCCAGCAGCAGAGCTGAACGTATTTGTCCACTTTAGCGACGTGATCTTCGTCTTCAAATTCTGTATGCGACGGGACCACAGTTTTGTGGAGGTATCGGTCCAAAATAGGCCTTCAATGGATAATTCCTTCACATTTGGTAGCCTGTCGATGTAGGAGAGTAACTTCTCTACATTTTCATTATCAGCCTCATACTCGGTGAGCAGGGTCAACCTGACGGATTGGAGGAGGTGTCCGATGGTCGAAAATGAGGAAGCTAGCAGCTCATTGAGGCGGTCGAGGTAGGTGTTTGAGTCAATGGTTGCGTCCTTATCCCAGTACAGGATGAATGTTACGCATCGAGGGTAGAAAATATTCGTGACTGCAAGGAATTGTTTTGAGACGAGTCGACATGAGCCAAGGGTAGTTTTGGCATCTTTCTCGTGTACAGGTCGTTTATCCCGTCGGAAAGATGGGTCGCCTGGTTTTTGCCAGGAACAGCATACGAGAGCCATAACAGACTCGAGGATCTCATTCGGGATTTCGACCATAGCAGCCCGTAGGAGTAGCTTAAACGGTGATGGTACAGGAGAAAAGTCACGTCCCATTTTATAAGCTGGACAAAAGGTGACTCATAGCAGTCGCACGTGGATGTCAATGCCAACATATTGACTTTGAAACCCAGACTCATCAGTGTTAGGACCGAATGACATAGATCTACTCGGCGATGCGCACGTAATTCTTGAGTGTGGGTGGACGTTGTGGGAATGCCGTTGATTCTCTGAAGGCTCCAGAACTCTTGAGGCAGGTCGGTATCGAGCTACGCAGGGATTGTTTGGTGCCATCCTGGATTAGGGGAATCCTAATGCAAACCCAACACAACTGTTGCACCACGTATTGTCAGATAGGTGCACAATATCCTCAAATAGAGATCAGACATCGATGCAACACAGACTCTAATTAGAGATGATGATGTGCATCAATCATCTCATATTAGAGACGCTGTGTGCACCTCCTTCTCTTATCAGAGCGTATCAGGTGCACTTACCACCTCAACTAGAAGCTACCTCCGCCCCTGCAAGCAATCCTTCACACGCGCTGTGTCTGCTTCTTCCTCGTTGCCTCAGACGATGCCGCCGTACTTCTATATTGGGATACGCTCACAGGTCAATCAGTATCGACCGCCGTATTGACTATTTGGGCATATCACATATTCACTGTGCTATTCTAAGCTACTGTGCTTGGCACACTGATATACACTCGTAATGAAGTATGATATAATTCTTTTTACTACAAAATTGAGTGGCTATGCAACTATAACTGCATTTATAGACCGCTTCTTCGGTCGACCAGGGCGCGGTATTGAAGGGTCAGGTCTGTATGCCCACCACGTTTCACACAGCTGACGCATCTCAAGGAACATGTTAGCTTGCTGCAAGGCATACGCTCTCATACCGTCCTTTGCGGCTTCATCTTGCTTGGTAGTAGCCCCAGATATCTTCTCCCAGCGAGAAGCACGACTCGAAAAAAATTCCTTCACCCGACGCATCTCCTCGCGAAGTAAGCGAATCTCCTCATGCCACCGGTCAACCCTTGCTTTGGCCTTGCACCATTCTATGCGAACATCTGAGATGAATGTGAGAGTTTGTACTAATAAAAAAAAAGAGAAAATACCTTCAAGGTAAATAGATTCTTCTCGGAGATCGAGTTCACCAAGATCCCGCCAAATCCATGAGTTGGTCCGCCTGCCTTCAGAGGGGACAAGCTGGCGACCGCCACCTGCTGCTGACACCGCGAACATCGGTTCCTCCTTGTCGGGGTCGCCAAGTGGCCGTATGTCTTCGTCCCTGAGCTCCTGGTATTTGCCCTGCCAATCAATGTAACCTAGTCGAGTCGCTAATTTGCCGAGGGCGAGACGTGCGAGGCGGTATGTGGCTGCCGCGAATTGTATGCGTTGCTCTACTGTTTTGAGAGTGCTTAACGACCGTGTTGTTTGTACCTGACCTCGGAGGTTTCGCTTTTTGTCGATGAGGAGAAAGGAGCGAACATGAAGAGACAGGCGCAGGTTCTCGAGGGCATCTTTGGCTTGACGGTTACGGTAGTGCCATTCGATCTCATACAAGCGCTGATCGCATGAAATAGAAGAGGGTAACGCAGAGGGTAGATAAAGCTCGAAATCAGAGGCGCGTACATCCTGCGTTGGATCCTCGCGGGAGCGTAGGATGCGGATTGGAGAAATGTATGAGTGCTGAATTTCAGTCCAGGCTTCGATGTCGCGATCGAGGTTGTTTTCACGGACTTGGAGCTTGAGCTTCTCCATGGGCGCATTTGTTGTATTTTTGCCGATGTCGCGGGTTAATCTTTGCCTAGTAGAGGGAGAAGGCTTAGAGACACGGAATTGGGGTTCAAATTTTCATACGTACTGCTGTTCCTCCAGGTCCAGTCCAATACTTATCAGCTGGCTCGCTGAAACACCCTCATGGGCCGTAAACGCCATCCACTCATTCTTGTTCTTTTCCTCTTCCTCTAGCGCCGCTTTCCGAATTTCAACGTTGTGTTGAACTAATATATCATACCTGCAGTGAGCAATATGTTGAAGATAGGTAGCAGGTAGGGCACTCACGGCTGAAGGTCTTCTCAAATGGATTAGGCTGCGAATGATCACTCTCCCATGCCTCAAGAGCCGACATCCAGCGGGTTTTTAACTCCTGAGTCATATCGTCTGATTCTTCATAGTCTTCCAGGTACTGCCGATGTTTCCCATATTCCTCTTCAGCCTCTGCAAGGGCCTTTTTCAGGGAGAGATCTATGTATATTGCCGTCAGAAGTCTAGAAAATAGACATTAGAAGCTTATACGCACATAAGGACGTGGTTTTTCGCCAGTTCCAGTCACCAAAAAGATCATCAAGAGTATCTCGACGGGACCCGGGACCCATTTCCCGCGTACTTGGTGCCATCCCATTGATATAAGACCATCCACGCTCCGGAGCCTCACCCTCGGTGCGACCAACATAGCGGTTGTAGTTGAAGGAGTAGACGATTTGGCATGCGACGATATGAGCGGGAAGGTGGAACTTCGGGACAAGAAAGCGGAAGTGCTTCACGCCGTTCTGATCAACATGGAGCGTTGTCGGGTGTTATGATTTTGCTTACATGTTTCTCCTTACATACCCCGGCCCGCTTACCTATGCACGATTACTCACATATGCTGCGCATCACTGCGCATTTTTCATCTTTTTCCATGCTTACTCCGCATCTCTCACGATCGTGAGAGACTTATACCTTATCTGACTCTTTCTGACTCGCATTGAGTCATACTGACTCATGTACTTACTCATCATGCTGCGCATGACTCATTACTTACTCAGCATGCTGCGCATGTGCTATATTTAGAACTACTAGATAGGTATATAAACCTGTACCATTTGGTCAAGGCTCCTCAGCTTGACCTAGGCAATCTACCTAACTGCTTAGTTCTCTACTTCGCCTTTAAGTCCCTTGCTTTGTCAATCTCACCAGGTCGTCAGTACAGCCGCAGCTGCTGACAAATCTCTGTCTTTGTTTATCAAAGACATCGAGCGTAAACAGTATTACCTAAGTTGTTAGGCTCTGCCTTAACAAAAGGTCAAGCTGTTCAGAAGGCCCGCTCATTGTTAGCGCAGGCCCACCCCACGACAACACAGCAGAAGCACGCAACAGGCCGATTGCCGTTGCGGCTACCACTCAGTCACCACGGTCGTACACAGGGCAGACCACCCGCCACGAAATACCACTCTAGTAGAAGGAACCAACAACGTCTACAAGTTCACCAACGGAAGCTACTGCGGTTTTAATCACAACAATAACCGCTGGTGCTACGCCTCTCTCTCCCTTGGCAAATTCACATTCACCACCGTTGCCGTTGAAAACAGACACTTCCACGCTCTAGACTTCCCTACCCCTGAACGACCTCATAAGACCCCTGCTATTGTCCGAGCTCAACGAGAACACGACATTGAAGTAGACGAGGAGGAACAGCGACGCTTCGCACCATTACTCACAGCAATATTCAGGAACCCATCACTAGTCCCGTCTACCAGCACTTCTGTCTTGCCCGAAGAGGAAGAAGAAGAACACCAAGTACAACAACAGCTAGAGGAGAGCCCCACAGCTGAGCCAGAGGAGCGCCCCAGTGCAGAAACAATTGAACCAGAGACCGACTTCGATTTCGACTACGAAATGTCACAAGACAACAACAACAAGAAGGACATTGGAGCCAAACCCCAAACGTTCTCCGGAGACCGATCCAAGACCAGAAAGTTCATTCAGGAACTTGAAGACTACCTCATCCTAAACAACCTCAACCAACTCGAAGATGACAAGAAGATTCGCATCGCCCTATCCTTCCTCAAAGAAGGAACTGCAGCAGCATGGGGATTAGAATTTCACGATAAATATTCAGCAGCTGAAAGGAAAGCCACCTACGCTGAATTTATCAGCCAATTCAAAGAAGCCTTTTCCCCTACCGACGACAAAGCTGCCGCACTTCTCCAACTCAAAGCCTTACGACAGGATGGGACAGCTGACGAATTTGTCACCGTCTTCAAGAATATTCTTGCACGAACTGATCTCAGCGGTGACACTGCAAAGATCGAGATCTTCATGGAAGGACTTACCCCCAAACTCCGAGAGAAAATTCTCTTTTCCGATTCCCCTCCTACCACATTCAACGATTGGGTCAAGAAAGCCGTCCAGTTTGACAACAACTGGCGACGTGCCAAGACAATCATGGGACATACCCGTATCATCAAGACATCTGATATGGTCAAAGGTGCTTACAAAACACCTACCGGTGCCCGAGACCCAATGGCTATGGATGTTGATCGTTTCACCACTGATCCACCCAAACGCCGCCTCACCCAGGAGGAAAGAGAACATCACAAGAAGAACAACTTGTGCTACTATTGCTCCAAGAAAGGTCACACGATCCAACAATGTCTTCAAAGGAAGAGTTTTGGAAGAACCTACCCTAGCAACAACGACAGCCGATTCCACAAGAAACCTGAGAAGGGAGCCGAGTTGATCAAATATGTCAGAGCAGTCCTAGCTGACATGCCCCAAGAAGAAGCCGCTGAATTCTACACCGAAGCAGAGGCTGAGGGTTTTTAAAGAGGAAGACTGCAAAGCCGACGTCAGTACTTCCTCGCCCGATTGATATTTCCAGTGTACTTGTAGCTACTGATTTTTATGCTGAATCTATGCGTATCCCAATCTCTCTACAAGACCCCCTAGATGGAAATACAACAATCGCCGGCACAAAAGCTCTCATTGACTCTGGAGCGCAAGGGTCATTTATCGACTCCGTCTTTGCCAAGACACATCACCTCCCGCTACTCCCACTCCGACAACCGATTACAGCACGAAACGTTGATGGCACCCTGAACAAACAAGGAACTATTACCCACTTTACCTGGGTCATTGCCAAGATAGGGACAGCCATCATCAAGGAAAGATGCTTTGTCACTGGACTCGGGAAAGACCACCTGATTTTTGGATTACCCTGGCTAAAACGGGTAGATCCAATCATATCGTGGAGCGACGGCACACTCGAAATCGACGAATCACGCATTACCCAACGACTGTCGCAAACATTGATGCGAGCAGTAGACATCAAGCGGATGAGAGCCATCCGAGAACAACTACTAGAGGAAAACACGCCACCTACCCCAGCACCTGATTGTTCCGAAGAGAATCCCGGAAAATCAGAAGGACTTAGCGACTATTTCCGAATAGTCGAAGAAGGAGAAGAGATCAATGAAGATTTTCTCATCGCATACTGCCAGAACGAACCGGCAGTCGGAATATTCACCAAAGAGGAACCCCCACTTACGCAGGAACACACAAAGGATTACCTTGTGTACGGGCCAATCAGGCCAACTACCACAATACGACAGACGGTGGTAACACACCATCCAGCAACCAGACACCACACACAGCAGGTGTGGATACGTGCGAAAACATCAATTTCGCAAGCTCTGGAACATAAACGAGAAGATAAGGAACCAAAGAAATCCCTTGACGAAATCATCCCCGACTATCTTCAAGACTACAGAAAAGTCTTTGAGAAAGCAGCATCCGAACGATTCCCACCAAGCCGACCCTGGGATCACGCCATAGATCTGAAGACAGATTTCGTGCCAAAAGACTGCAAGGTCTATCCGCTCAGCCCCTTAGAGCAAGAAAAACTCGACGAGTTTCTCAAGGAAAATCTAGCCAAAGGATACATCCGAGAATCCAACTCCCCACAAGCATCTCCGTTCTTCTTTGTTGCAAAGAAAGACTCGGAAGCCCTGAGACCATGTCAGGATTACCGACGACTCAACGAAGGAACAATACCTAACGCTTACCCCTTACCGCTGGCTAGCGAACTCATCGATAAACTCAAAGGAGCAACTGTCTTCACCAAACTCGACATTCGATGGGGATATCACAACATCCGCATCAAAGATGGTGACCAATGGAAAGCAGCGTTCAAGACCAACCGAGGGTTATTTGAACCAATGGTGATGTTCTTTGGACTAATGAACTCACCCGGTACCTTCCAAGCAATGATGAACCACCTTTTCCGAGACATGATAGACGAAGGATGGGTCATCATCTACATGGACGACATCCTCATCTTCTCCAACGATCCAGAAAAACACCGAGAACGCACACGCAGAGTCTTACAAAGACTACAAAACAACGATCTCTACCTCAAAGCAGAGAAATGCCAATTTGACACCACAAGAGTGGAATACCTTGGGTTCATCATTGAACCAAACAAGATCTCCATGGACCCTGTCAAACTTGCAGGGATGCGCGACTGGCCTACGCCAACTACAGTAAAGGAAGTCCGATCATTCCTAGGATTCGGAAACTTTTACCGCAGGTTCATCGGAAAATATGCGGAAATTGCCAAACCGCTGAACGAACTCACCAAGAAAGACAAGAAGTGGGAATGGACCAATGAATGTCACAAAGCTTTCACTACCCTGAAAGACAAATTCCTGGAAGCGCCTGTGTTGCTGATGCCTGACACCACGAAGCCATTTGTGGTGGAAAGCGACGCCTCAAAACATGCAACAGGAGCAGTCCTACAACAACGTGACGCCAACGGATCATGGCACCCATGTGGTTTCATATCTAAATTGTTCTCGGAAACAGAACGGAACTATGAAATCTATGACCGAGAACTTCTAGGCATTATCCGCGCATTAGAAACCTGGCGACACTACTTCCATGGATCCCAACATTCAGTTGTGATTCTATCCGATCACAAAAACCTCACATACTTCCGAGAAGCCCGGAAGTTGAACCGACGACAAGCAAGATGGAATTTGATGCTATCCCAGTTTAACATCAAACTTGTACACACCCCTGGTGCAAAGATGATACAATCTGACGCACTATCTCGACGACCAGACCACATCCCAGGTGAAGACACCGACAACGAAGACATCATTCTCCTCCCCGACAAGCTCTTCCTTCGCTCAGTTGACATTGAACTAAAGGACGAAATTGTACACAAGATGGTCAATGACAAACTGATTGTTGACGCCATTCGCACCGCCAAAGAAGACGGACCCCCACCAATCCGATCAAACCTGGAAGACTGGAAATTTGACGATGGCATCTTGTACTACAAGGACAAGTGTGTGGTACCAGATGACGAAGACCTCCGAAGGAAGATAGTCCAACGTTATCACGATCTACCCAGCGCAGGACACCCTGGACAATTTGGGACACTGGAAAAAGTCCGGAAGGACTACTGGTGGCCAGGGATGTCAGTGTTCATCAAGAACTTTGTGCAGGGCTGTGCAATGTGCCAGCAAATGAAAATCAATCGCCACCCCACCGCTCCACCATTAATGCCCATCAAATCCGAAACCACTAGGCCATTTTCGCTAGTGACGTACAATTTTCACACGGATCTCCCAGAGAGTGATGGTTTCGATAGCATCATGGCCGTGGTCGACCATGGAGCTACGAAGGGGGCAATTTTCATCCCTTGCACAAAGAAAATCGACGCCACAGGAACTGCAAACGCCTACATTGACAACGTTTACCGTCGCTTTGGACTCCCCGACAAAGGAATTTCAGACAGAGGACCTCAATTCGCCTCTAAAGTTTTCCAAGAAATGGGACGACTCCTTGGAATCAAGCTCAACATGAGCACCGCCTACCACCCACAAACCGATGGTGCAACAGAAAGGATCAATCAGGAGATTGATGCCTATCTCCGCATCTTCTGTGCACAGAACCCCGAATCCTGGTCCAAATGGATTACCACTCTAGAATTCTCCTACAACAGCCGAACACACTCTGTCACCAAACGAACCCCATTCTACCTAATGATGGGATACGAACCACCTGCACTCCCATCAATTGCTCCCACTAGCAAAATTCCCGCAGTTGACAAACGGATCAAGGAACTTCTGCTAGCACGTGATGAAGCAAATGCTGCACATGCACTTGCTGCGCAACGCATGGCAGAGAAGATCACACGACAGTTCACCCCATTCAAAGTCGGAGAAAAGGTGTGGTTAGAAGCCACAAATCTCAATCAAGGAAACATCTCCAAGAAACTAGCACCCAAACGAGAAGGACCCTTCAAGATACTCGAGGTAAAAGGACACCTGACCTATAAACTCGACCTGCCAAGACGATGGAAGATCCACCCGGTGATTCACGCGTCACTTCTCACCCGTTACATCTCCACCAAAGCGCATGGACCCAGCTTCTCTAAACCGCCACCTGACGAAATCGACGGAATAGAAGAATACGAAATAGAAGCAATTGTGGCCCATCAGAAACAAGGCAAAGGGCGACACAGATACCTCGTAAAATGGAAGGGATGGCCATCAGCGGACAACGAATGGATGCCCGAGTCGGAACTGCGGAACGCCAAGGAAATACTCACCGAGTATAAAAAGAGGAAGAAACTCACCTGACACCACATAGCAAACCCACTCACATCCACTATATAACAATGTCTCAAAATGCCTCTTCCTACGACCGCACCATCATCCGCAACACCTTCAAATCCGATACCGCTATTACGGCGCTCCGTACGCATACCGCCTGGAGCAGCAACGACAACCCTCTCACCGCTGTGGGAGAACAAGGAACCCTCTACCAAAACCGACGAACCGAAACTCGCAACGAAGTGGCTCGTCTGCGCCACCAATTTGCGAAAACCACTGACGATCTTGATCAACTTTTGGACAAAGTTGATCGAGAAACGGAGGAGACCCTCACAGACCTCTTCTTTGCTATTGGAGGAACAGCTTTCCTCGACGAATTCTTCCCCGAACGACAAAACTGGTTCAACAACCCAGAGGAGACAGACTTCGAAACCCTTGCCTCCAATCCCTGGGGGCCTGAGGAAAGTCAAGAAGAGGAAGTCACGATCCTCACTGCACGTCAAGTTTGCGGAACCCTACGAGCATTTCCTCCCGTCACCAATTTACACACCGCCGCAAAAATAAAACATAACCCCTTCGTCAAAAAAGAACAGAACGACAACAAGGAAAACATCAATCCCAATGGCAAACCCTCCAACGCCATACCTCTCCGCATTCGAAAGCCCACCAGAGTCCGACTCACCAACGCTGGTGAACCTTCCCCCTCGACAGTATCGTCCCAGAAGGCGCCGCGCACCGGATACCTTGCCAACAGACCACCACCACCCAGATGGTTCAGATGCTACATTTGTGGAGGCAGACACCGACAGTGTCATTGCTTTCGTTTTGTGTGTCGTCTGTGCCATCATCGTGGCCCAGGCCATTACCCGGTTAGCTGCCCACAACGCTATCACAAGGGCATAGACCGTCACTTCTGGGGTAAAAGAAGGAATTGAAGTCAGGAGACTTCAACGATAGCGAGAGGGTAATGTTATGATTTTGCTTACATGTTTCTCCTTACATACCCCGGCCCGCTTACCTATGCACGATTACTCACATATGCTGCGCATCACTGCGCATTTTTCATCTTTTTCCATGCTTACTCCGCATCTCTCACGATCGTGAGAGACTTATACCTTATCTGACTCTTTCTGACTCGCATTGAGTCATACTGACTCATGTACTTACTCATCATGCTGCGCATGACTCATTACTTACTCAGCATGCTGCGCATGTGCTATATTTAGAACTACTAGATAGGTATATAAACCTGTACCATTTGGTCAAGGCTCCTCAGCTTGACCTAGGCAATCTACCTAACTGCTTAGTTCTCTACTTCGCCTTTAAGTCCCTTGCTTTGTCAATCTCACCAGGTCGTCAGTACAGCCGCAGCTGCTGACAAATCTCTGTCTTTGTTTATCAAAGACATCGAGCGTAAACAGTATTACCTAAGTTGTTAGGCTCTGCCTTAACATCGGGTACACAGCCATCCGTTCCCACAGATTTTTGCTCCACTGACAAGTGATGTCGTAGGAAACCAGATATTCATCGTGTTGACTGTTTCGTAAACTTGAGAAGAAGAGATAGTCCATGTTGACGTATCTACAGAGCTCTATCAGAGGGACTCCTTGAAACGACAGTGGTTAGAGAACAAACCTCTCTCCTTTCTGAAGATCTCCAACGGCAACAGGACACTTGAAGTCATGGCGGGAACAGTCAACTGCACCGACACCGGTTGCGGCTAAACCCTTCATGGATCTTTCGGCGGTAACAGCCTGGTGGTTTGAGCAGGTGCTCGGCTGTTGAGTAGTAGGGCACGTCAGACATGAATGTCAATTTTCAATCGGATACATACCGGTTGTTCGATTGCACCACCAAACGCAGTCAGGTGTTCGATATATGGTGTTTGTGGCACGAAATATGCCCAGCCGTCACCTAACCCTGGATCTGCTTTCTCACTCGAGACCCTCTTGCGTTTGAGTCGAAAGTTGGCATCAATTGCAATAAACAGGCAATACAGAAATCTGCCAGAAGTTTTTCGGCGTCAGTCCAGAACAGCTGTTTGACGGGCAAATAAACTTACTTTGTTTCGGCTGACGCCTTCTGCCAATCTGATGGCAGATTATAGCCAGGCTGTGGGCATGCTGGACAGAGGACGGCACATTCGCCAGGGCTTGTCGCTGCAGCTCCTCCAGGGTCATGACCACGGCCGGCACGCTTGAGCATCTTGATATTTCGGAACTCCCGAATCATAATTAGAAATGATCGATAGCGGTCCTAGTTTGAGCAAATAGTCAGATTTGGTGATAAATGTGAGCGAAAGCCCGTGGCCCACTTACAGCAATATGCACCGTTCCACTGTTATCTGACAGACGAGCCAGGGTTTGGTAATACTGATAAGCTGTCACCTTTCCCTCGAAGTTAAGCAGCTGAAAATGCTTGAGGACGCGAAAGGTCGCTGCAGTTTGAGGTTTATGAACAGTGGCTGGAAACCACCCAAATCGAAGGAGTTGGATGTCGCGAGGTTGGGCGGTTTCACAATTACAGAAACGGACATGAACAGAGTGGATGCCGTTCGTGTCGATAACAGTGAAATTTGGTTTGTTAAGGGGGTGGGGAATTTGGCAGGCAACACTTGTAGGATGACCGAGCTGTACTTCTAATCCGAGCGCCTTGAGCGAAGTCAATAAAAAGTAGCCTTCAGGTAGCCACACCTAAAAGGAGTCATTAATTTGCTACACATAGAAATAAGTCAACTTGCCTGGATATTGTACAGGGGATTTCGTTCGTGACTGGCGACCATGCATTGCTCGCAGCAAAGTTCTTGACCAGTGCTGCAGTCGAGGCATCGGTATTTGGCAACGCAACCCTCGTCCATTCCCAAACTGCATATTGCGCAGTACGACCTGTTTATCCAATCACCACGCCCCTCCGAACGAAGGTCTTCAGCAAGAAATCTGTCCCGGAATGGAAGCCATAGCTTGAGCGGGTCGTGCTACGAGTTGGTGAGTCATGTTACTATATTCAAGGGCAGAGTAAAGTAAACTCACCGGGGACCTCTTTTCTTTGGGTTTTAATGCATCAGGAGTAGGGGCCTCACCTGTTGTAGCGACATGCGACAACTGGTCTGCTAAGTAGGCAGGATCAAGATCTTGCACATCCAGAATGTCATCGAAATTATGAGTACTAGGAGCAGGCTGACGCTCAGCAATTGTGACGGCCGATGTCTTGTAGGTGGCAGTGGCGCCGTATGGCGTAACTGATATGCGGGTTGTGGGCACTTGTGACGATGCTACATTCGGTGCCGTTGTGGACTGGAATAGCACAGCGGGGCGTAGCCCACAATTTGTGCTTTTCCGACCTGCTGGAGGCATCGTCAACTACGAAGAAAGAGAGAGACCACTTTTTGCATACCTGATCATCGGTTGCATCTACTATCAACAGCCCGAAACGACGGTGGAAAGATGTTCCACATGCTTTTGAGATTAGGAATGGAGATTTGGATATCCACTCGGCGTCTCTGGCTTCAGAGGATGTGAGGTGTCTGGATTTGGATGTTTTTCTCACGCTCTTGCTGGGACCAATTGATCCTGCGTTTGTTGAGCTTCGGTTGACTCGCCTTCTTCATGCACGGGAATCAACATTATTTCATTGCTCAATACCATGTGAAACACTTTCTAAGCTATGCTTTAGCCTCAATACAATCGTGCTCAGCTGGCTCTACTACCGATGCTAGGAAAACACGGTTGCATACTGTACACTGAGCAACAAGTGACTGAAACCGTTCTGGACGCAATCCACTCCACCGTAAAGCAAGTATCTCCCGCCATGCACTGGGCCCAGGGTCAAGAGGAGCTTTGGCACCTGAATTAGAGCTAGAGATGATGCTAGGGCTGGCGTCTGAAGTACTACCTTCAGTGGAGGGTTCTGTACTTTTAGTAGGTAAACTTGGAGATGGGGGTGTGCCTGCTCTCAGGCTATGGGACAATGGTTGGGGTGTAGGGGTTTCACTGGACAGGTCCGCCGATGGTAAGAGGGGTACAACACCCAAAGGTGTAGAGGGCTGATGGATAGCTTGAACGGCATGCAAGGTGCTAGGTATGGGGGTTGGCGTCGGAGAAAACAGCTTGATAGGTGAGTTCTTGGTGCCGCTTCCATTGAAAACCGGAGTAGGTGCCGACGATGCTGACAGAGTGCTAGTTGATTGAGGAGTACTAGCCCCTTGACTAGTAGGTGGAATCCTGGGAGGAGTCAATGGCATGGTGCCCTCAGGACTGGAAAGAACCTCGATAAAAGAAGAATCTGACAAGCTCCGGTGCCGATTTCGAGGAGTCCAACGAACAATCCTAGTTCGAGCTGAAGACTCTCCAGCACTACTGTTAGGATTCCTCTGGCTACCTGTATGAGCACGAGCACGGTGTAAAGGAGCAAGTCGCGTTGGAATACGAACAGGAGAAGATCGAGGGCAAGGAGAACGTGAGTATGGTGGGGGAGGAGTGTGCAGACGACCCCGCACGGTTCGGGCCGGCCCATTAGCAGATGCTGGGGTAATGGACACCACCACATCTGCAGCTGTCGCAGCTACATCTGCCCATATTCAAGTTAGCTTATGTGGCGATCTAGGGTAAGTCATTTATAACTCACCAGTACGGCCTAAATGACGAGGACATGTTCTAGGGATCATCTGGGAAGCCGAGTTTGCCTCAAGCAGTGATGTACTCTCCGCAGTTCCTGAGCAGGAAGGACAGCGGCTCTGGGCCCCACCAGGTGACGAAGCGACCATGACAAGACAGAAAGGGAGAGCAGGAAGACTGGTCAGGTAAGTTGCGGTTGCTTATTGTAACTTTGAGCATTCATATGTCTTTAGTACCCGGACCGCAACTGCAAGTTATTTGACCATTTAAAATGGTCTCAGTGATAAGCGACAAGCTTTCCGAAGGTACGCATGCCAATTCTTGCCAGCCCATGTGCAAATATGATGCAAGATTGGTCCTCGTCACAAGGAGGTTGTGGAGAAACATTCCAGGCGCTCAAGGTATCGGTTACCGGTTGGATAGATCCATGGAGGTTGTTCAACACCATTAGGCACAGTGTAGAGTAGATTAGATTATCTCAATGGAATTGAAAATGGTCGTGAAAAAAGTCGTGAAAAAGGTCATGAAATAGTGCAGAAGGTTAGGACAAAAGGTGGTGAAAAGTGGTGAAAAGTCACGAAACTTTTTGCTCTTCCCAACTCTAAACCAATGAACTCTTGGTCGAGTCTCACAAATACGATGTCCTCTCAGAAGAAATTACATCGCTCACCTAAGAAGGACCAAGACGGCCTTACAAAATCACAAAAGATATTATACTAGGTTCGTGCATTTGTAAACTGGGTTCGTTGCAGCTGTATTCACAAACATTCTGTTACTCCAATCAAGACACCGGGAGGCAATCCTTGAGAAAAAGTGCCTTCTCCGATTGAAGAATACGGAAAGTAGAGAAAGAGACAGCTCAGATTCTGAACATGGATCTACGCCGGAAGCCATGAGAGAGTATGTAGTTCTTACGATATTCTACTGCAGTTCTCACACGCCCGTAACGTTCGTAGAACAGATATCAGTGAACTAACCTGTTTCAGTGAGCTGAGTCGGGCTGCACAAGGTTGGTCAGTGTTGTGGGGAGGGCTCGATTCATGGTCAACCTCACTCGAAGATCAATGGATGGAACTAATGGACAAAGGGGATGAAGTTTCTATGAAGGGATGGACAGCCCAGGTCTGGCAGCATGCACAGAATGGTCGGCAGCTCTTTGCAGATTTGGGGTCAGTTGATGGTACTCTTCCGTCAGATGCCACCGTCCTGCGAGAATTGTGGCGACAAGAGCTTCAGATCGTACATCTCTTAACAAGAGGAATTACTATCCTCGAGACGAGAGTTGGACTCTTAGTTGATAGTGCTCACGTATCTTCAATTGTGCAGGATGACTCTGACTCAGAATAGAGTAACATACAATTGCCTACTTAGCAGAATTCTAATTTGTACGCTGAATTCCACTTCATAGTGTGAGCGACTGGAATCTGCATACTCCCTGCTGAAGAGCTGGATAGAATTGCGGGCCGGTTAGCAGTACCCCTATGTGGAACCGGCAATATGGTGTACCACAACATCAATACCCTTCTGCATATTCTTCCGGAGTTTCATCTATTTCAAAATAAATTTGTTAGATCAGAGAATTGAAATAAGTAACAGGTACCAACCTCTACTCCATGCTGATTTTGGAGCATGAGACAAGACTGACGCAACCAGGATGCAGTCGTCCACAACGGTAGCCAGTCCGTGAGCATATGCATAATAGGCCGACCACGTTGAAGATGATAACAATCCAGGAACTCTAGGCACGTACCAAGAGGGGAGTGGGGCCAAAGCATGGTAAGTCAGAGTCGAGATGTCTTTACCAATGATGATTGTTTGGATTTACGGACCTGCCGTGTGGGCGTCGTATGTCTTGAAAGTTTTGCGATGGTATCGGCCGGGCCGATACCAGTCTGTTCAATGACTCGATATTATAACAAGTCAAGCCTTACCTTTTTGCCCTCTGTTCCAACCCTCTGCCTTTGCTCGTTGCTTCAACAACACTCTTGCGCTCTATGGGAAAGACCTGGACATCCGATGCCCAGCGTGATTGGCTACAAGCAAGGTTCGATCAGTATTTGGCCGCAAAGCGTACCAACAGGATCGCACGCTTCCTTACCAGTGTCTTTGAGGAATGGTTTGCTGAATGGCCTGAGCGACAGGCTCTCTTTCCAGCCACTCCTGCTGTCGTCTCGCTTCTTCCTGCGCAGCAAGCTCTGGTCAACGAGGCTGTCTCCAAGCGAAAGCTAGTAAGTTACCTGTGTTGCTTCATCAGATCCATACTAAACCTGAACACTAGCAAATTCGTAACTGGTATAACTGGGTCGGCAATAAACGCAGGCGTGCCAGTGGGTCCAGTTATCTCAAAGCGGTCGATGAAATTCTTGACGATGTGCGGCAGGAAAAGCGGGTGCCACAGCCAATCCAAGCGTACCAGCAGCTCCACAGAGAGAAGGTCAGCAATTCTATAAAGCTCGCCTTTAAGGAGGCGATTCAGGCAGGCAAGAGCCTTGATGCATCGGAGCGGATGCGGATTCAAAGGGCAACGGTAGCGAAGATGTTCGAAGACGAATCAGTGGAGGTCAAGCTAGAGGTGGACGATGTTATTGAGAAGGCGAAGCGAGAGAAGGTTGAGGCAAAGAATAAGCAAAAGATGGAAGTCGACGATCAGAAGGGAGACTCGGAGCGCACACCCGAGGAATATAATAGGTGTTGTCAACTGTTACATAAGCTGTACCTCTGACTGTACTGACCATCATCGGTTGAAGTTCTATTCAAAAAATAAATGCTGTCCTCAATCCCGTTCTTCAGAATGTTGCAAGCAAAACTGGGTGGACGTTCTTCGTCTTAGCAGGAGGTCCTAACCCTGCTGAAAATGGTGCTATCTATCTAGATAGGTGCGTACTGGGTCAACTTAATTTCTATCCTGTCAATCACACTAACGAAGTCTGTAGTTATCACGCTGGTAGCTGCACAGTGGAGGGAAAGAAGGAGTTTGACGAAGGATACTTGGGGTTTCAAGAGCATATCGAAACTCCCTTCGCAGAGTACCTTGGTCGATGTTATCGTAAGCCTTTGGTTCCTCCCCATCAGTTTTTATACTCACTTTGACCTTAGCTCCTGATATTCGTGCCAGACGTGCCTTACCAAACAGCTCAACCTCCACCATCCGTCGCGCCCATGTCATTGACGAAATCCAATATACCAACCACAACCATCACGTTGATGTTGACGCCAGTACCACCGCCATCGCATCCACCGCCTCTCAACTGGCAAACATCGATCCCAATTCATCGAAAGCTAACAATATCAAATTCACTGAACCTCCTCCTGTTGCCCATCCTGTCCAAGCCATCTCTACTCCTAGTCCTCGAAAGGCTCTCCTGTCGCTTTACCGTACTTCTAGTGGCGAGGACCCTCATGTCGTTGATAGCCCCGGTCATGTCCCAGTTGACAAGCTTGTTGATGAGCGTATGGGTGAAAACAGCAAGAGCGAGGATTACGACTCGGAATTCGGCGACTATCCTGGGGGACCATCATCTCCCATTGCACACGCGTTTGCACGAATGAACCCACCTCTCTCTGAGGCACAGATTGATCCCTCACTCCGCACTTCTGACAGCAGGATTCTCCCACCCCTCGTAGTACATGCTGTTCAACGAAACACGACACCTCCCAGTGTTCCAAATCCGGACGTCACCTCGTTTTCAGCATCCCGTCATCGTGACATTTGTGTTGGCTCCCCTGCTACTTCCCCAGCCCTGCTTGTCAGCAAACCTGTAACTTCAATCGTTCCCCCCGATCCCGCTACTGCCTCAGGTCTCACTGCCACCCCGTTTGCAACCTTGCCAATGTCTGCTTCCGTGGTCTATGATCCCAACCCCCTTGCCAACATCAGCAATAAACAACCCGCCCGTCCGCATGTTCGCCCCACTGCGGCCCGAGTCACCGACCTTCCTCGTTCTGTGGACTACACGTTGCCTAACCAACCTGCTACGTTAGCTGCTAGGTTGGCTAAACGCACTGGCAGCCACGCTGAGCCCAATGCCGTTGTTCGTTGAAGCGGCCGACAGAAGCCTACCTCCACTTCTGCGGTCAAGGGTCAAACCGCAATGTTGTCAGATGAACAGAAGAAGAAACGTAAAAGCTCCAAGGTATGTTCCCTCTGTATCTTCAATGTTCGATGATTTTATTAATCCTACATTTCAAGGGTACTTGGGAATGGATCATTGCACCTGTTTCTCCAGGTGAAGCTCGTCTGCCTATCTAAATTACTCCTATATGTATCAAAACACATGTCTATGTTATGCCTTTACAAATTATGATTATGTTATGCCTTCATGTTGCCATGCAGCGAGGCCTAGGTCAATACTCGACGTCCACTAAGCCCGAGTCGCCTCGGTGGTAGAATTTACCATGAGTTCACGTGATCAAATTGTAGACAACCGAACATCGACAACTTGAATCCCAAAGGCAGTGCTACGGGGTGCATCAAGGTGCACACACTGATCGATTGAGGACTGACTGATGAGAATGATTCAGAAGGGTGCAACTTGGGTGCATGCATTATCTGCCAATCGGGGGTGCACCCAAGGTGCAATTGGGTGTATCGGGGGTGCATCTGAGGTGCAATTGGGTATATCGGGGGTGCATTCGAGGTGCAATTGGGTGCATCAGGGTGCGCCTGAGTCTGGGGTGCATTTAGTAGTGCACCACTGGCATGCACCCCGACCCATAATACTTTATTATAATTTATTAGGCAGCTTCACCGAAGGTGCAACAAGAACTTGAACACGTAAAAACAAGCAACGCGCTAAGATATCTGCATCAAATATTTACCTAGCCAACTCCGAAACTTGGAAATGAACACATCTATCTCTGAATTGAACTTTTGCCTGAACTGATAAATAATACACCAGACCGCGGAGGTTCGACTCCGAGTTTCTGAGTGGGGGCAACCTTTTTAATTGATCGCTTCTCCTTATCCTATGAGCCCCTTATGATATTACCGAGATATTTCTACTCTTAAGCGTATCCTGCAAAGAAACTGCATACTAGCGCTTGACTAGCGCCTTCGAACTCGGGCTGAATGAATTTACTTCGGATTTAAGTCGGATGTCGATTTCCGGCAATTACCCACTTTCGATTGCCGGAAATCTCTCCAGTGTGATCAACTACAAGCCCCGCTTGCATCCCCGCCGGCATCCAAAGGCGAGTCGTAGGCCATTTTGGAGTGCCGCCTCAAAACCCCTGGCGAAGAAAGTTGCGGAGATTAAATGCTATAAGCTAGAACTGCCGGCTTGTTACTGAAACCAAATTTCAGATCACAATCCAGATAAGTACAACACCCAAGATTAGTTCATAGTACATGAAATAACAGCCCAAACAACAGGGATAGGAATTCAATGAGCAGCAGGACTGGTAAGTATGAAAAGCGGGGGATGAAAATTTGTGATTCAGGAGGGGCAAGCAGAGGGAAGCTGATGACGGATAGCCCCAAAGGGAGTGTGTTTATCCCCTAAAAGAGAAGCTCTGATCGCTGTGGGCAACGACGAGCAGTGCAGGCAGCAAATATACCCATGGATAGAAGTCTATCCCCCTAAAGGAGGTGTTTTGATCGCTGCGGGCAACGATGAGAACAAGTGGCGGGAAATATTCCCATGGGTCTAGCGCCAGTGAGCGACGCAATCAACGAAGGCGGGCAGTCGGGAGGCTATTTGCCGAGGCGGATGCACCGAGGTGCAGGCACTTGCACATTACAGACGGGTCTCTAATAGAGACGATGTTGCAACGGGAATGATCTCTAATTAGAAATCATTCTTGCACCGATTTGCTATAATGGACTCACTGTTGATACGCTAAGGTACCAAACGAGATCATTCGGAGTCATTCATATCGGTTGAACATGTGGCAACTGCATCATTAGGTAGGTGACTCCTCTGCAACTCTCACAACTTGCCCTGTGATATAACGAGTGATGTCCATCGGTTATGAACCTCTGGTAGTCATAAGGTTCACAAGAGTACATTGGATTTTCCTTGTTTGGCACTCGCAGATGTAGCCCTCCCCCTTTGTAGGTTCCCGGGATTGTAATATATTCCGTTTCGACGGTATCTAGGGCAGATTCTCCACTCCATCCCTAGTTGGCCGGCACTATAGACAGCATTAGTCGACTGTGCCATACAAGTCGGAGAAGAAGGTAATGTACCCACTCGAAACTAATGTCGCCCAGATCTCATGTACTGGCGAGCGGTGGCGCTGACTAAGGCATAGACCATCGAGAGCGACGAATTAAAACCTATATGAGATAAGGCGGATACGAGAAATAAGCATCTATATCCGGGACAACAATATGCATTCGACGATACCTACCTCCAAGGCCAAGCTAACCCAACCACCTAGAGCGTCGCCACCGCCGTCCAGTAGACCAGATATTTGTTGCGGTCCTCTAAGTAGCTCTCCCCGGCCATCTCCACGTATGGGTGATCGGATTCCCTTGCGGTATTGACCATATGCTAAATCTCCTCCTGGATGCGCGAGGCGTTCTTGCACGACCCAGGAAGGCGCGAGGGAGGATAGCTATTGCCCCAAGTTGAATCCCTTGAGATGCTGCTGCTGGTATCTGGCAACAAAACCGATCGAGAGTCAGTCACTGCAATGGTGAGGAGGTCAAAGTGACATACCAAACAGGAGGAGCGTACTTGCATCTTGAAATGGTGTCTGGAGTCAATTGGCTCTTCAGCAACTATCCGCCATGCTGGGTTGCTATGAATCCTTCTCTTGCTCGGGGTTGGGAGAGGTGCCGAAAGTATTTCTTGTATACCCGCTGAAGGGCACGAGTTGGTAGCAATGTCGTGGCAGTATTGACGCAGGAGGGTTGGTAGGTATAGCTTTGAGTTGAATTTGTTTACGTGGTACTGGAAGCTGGGGACCAAACGTCAGTACACAATCACCATATTTTCGAGGAGGAAGACATACCGAGCAGTTAGGAGTTTGGGTTTCCCCTCGGGGGCTTGGTTCCTATCAGCCAACACTGGCTCATTCAAGCAGGCGTGAGTTGGTTGAAGATGTGCCTAGGTAGATCGGCGTTTGGTCAGATAGGGAGAGAACAAGGCGGCGTGAAATATATGCGTACCTTCTGAAAGGATGAAGCAAGGACTCGTCAGGCTCAGCCAGGGAGGAGCTATGGAGGTTCTTCTTCTCCAGTTAGGCACCGTTTAGTCCGGTAGTTGAACTTGAGGGAGGTGCCGAGACGCCTTCTTGTACAGCTCTTAGAGGAAGAACACCAGCTGTAGGAATGGAAGGCGGCGGATATGTGACTGAGATAATCAAGGCAGCAACTTCGGTCAACTGTATGTGTCATCAGCGTGAGATAGATTCAACAGAATCCACGAATCTCATCTCAACCTCTGCTGCAAATTGAGGTCATCACCCAAACGTCCCCTCTCCCCGTTTCGCGCGTTCCTGCCATGGAAATCTTCTGTATCTACCTCCTCTTGCAGTGGGTTTCGAGGATTTCCTGCAAGTCGCGGCGTGTCGACGCGTTTGAATGGAATGGCTGGGCAACATGGCAGTCAGGATTAAAGAATCGACCTATTCTCACGGATCGGGATCAATACAAATTCATCCGATGCTGAGCCGGTCGTATCTCTCGGTCCGCTATATTTCTCTCTGACGAAAGATAAACATGACCCTCTTTACCAAGTGAATGAGCTGTCCCCCGCGGCGAGGCCCGGAAACTCGGAGAGACGGGTGTGGGTTCGATCCCTTCTATAAATCTGGAGTGAAGACGGTTTTGCCATACCGCAAATGCTTGTTAGATAATAGGTTTATGGGCACCGGTAACATACACGACTTTGAGTCACCTGCTATGAATCGGTGTTCAGTAAGCAGGACTCAGGAGGCTTGACGAACCTGTTTTCCCAGCTCTTCTCTAACCGTTCTACACTCCCGCAATCGAGTATATATCCCTAGGGGCATTATAGCAGCACAACAAGAAAACGAACATCCGAATCCATACACCTCCCATTCCGGGATTCAAACCCGGAAATTCTTCCTTCATCTCAGCGGGCGATGCGGGAAAGTTCATCGAAGTGAGCTAAGCGGCTTTTCAGATTCTAAGGATGAAGACTGTTATATAGGAGTGTGGATGTGGACGGCTATTATTATTGAGTTGGCTGGCGCCTACGCTGAGTACAATGAGAGACCTTAAAATACCTCCCTAGCAAAGGGAGAAACAGCGCCTCTTCACTCAACAGTGGTGAACCCATCGTGGGAGGCTCAGCGACTCGAGCCAAGGGCCCGGGGTTCGATCCCCTGTCGATGCCTAGACGCCGTGGTATATATGTCACTTGAACGTGTTTTAAACATCTTTTGAATCGACTTTTCAGTGGTGAAGTAGCCAAGAGGCACAAAGGTTTAGACAACTCCTTAGGTGAAATTCAAGCGAATACCAATATTCCCTATCAAGGCTACGAGATCCGGAAAAAGTGCTATGTTCACCATTATGGACATTTACAGGACTTGTACCCGCTCTCCCCAAGCCGAATCACTTTCAACGAAGTGAACTTCGAAGTGGACTACCGGGCAGTCGAGCAACGTCATTACTGGGGCGTCTTGATTGACAGAAATCACATTCGTACTACCACTTGATGGCTAAATGGTTTTCAGCGCCTGAGCACATCTGCTCCATGTTGGATCGTCTCCCCTTGGATGCAGTTGCAGACGCGGTGTCCACAACTAGTTTTTGGCGGCTTGGAGCAATCCATGGGTATCGTAACTAAGAATTCCCTAATCATTTTCCAAAGCGAGTGCAATGGTACAAGTCCGACGGAGCAATGCTAGTCACTGGATAATGTATTCTGCCCCTGTTGCAGGAGGTTCTCGAAACAGGGCGTTAGTACTGAGAGGAGAATTGCACGAAATATTGTAAGGGTATCTTTATCATTGTCACAATTTATGAAAGAAAAGGCGGGTTTACAATGGAAGCAAAATATGGGTATACCGTTTGGCCAAGTTAATGTCATTATGCCGAATTGCGTTCAGCTGAAAATAAGGAACAGTGGTACATTGATAAATGTTGAATAGATAGAGTTAAAATACACACCAGGCGGCGATGAAGTTCGCGTATCTGAACATCAGCGAGAGGCCGCTGGGGTGGAGGACCTATTAAACACTTTGTTAATGCTTCAACTATCGGTGGTTTTGGGAACGCACTCTGAACATTAGTACTAGCAATGTTGACGTTCTGGCCGATCAGTAAATTTCCGTGGAGGCCGGTAATAGACATTTGAACAGTGTGTGTAGTGCAAAATCTGAGCAAGCTGATTGCGCACAAGTTGGAGATACAAAAGTGTCGATTTAACAGTGTCCAGGTACCGAGTACGTCACTCGTTGATTCAGATGTCGTTGGCGGGAGCTTCAACCTTCAAGTCCAAGTTTATTGATGGTGGATGAATGAGAGAATGAAGCTACGTTTCAAAACGCGCCAGGTGTCGTGAGGCAGTCCGCAAAGAAAACGTGGTGTTCAGGATGGAAGTGAACATCGGCAATCGCCAAGATTTGCTATCGTTTGGTGTGTGTGTAGATACTGAGATGGCGATTCATACGACCGTCTGATGGCTCAATGGTCTTCAACACCTGGTTTATCCGCTCCATGTGGGATCGTCTCCCTTTGGATGTAATTATCAACTGTGTAGATGCTTTTGCTGGTATAACATACGAAGGACACCACGGTTGGCTAGTAAGGTCGTGTTCCGAAGCTCATGGAGGGCCTTCCTGCTACCCAAAGTCATAGCCATGGCAAGTCTTCATTCCTCTACCGAAGCCGGCACGATACAAATGGCTTGTGTTAAATCGGGCGAATCTGAAATGATGATACCAGTAACTAACTCGCGAAGATAACTTATCTTGCATTTCTTGGGACATCCGCGAAATGGCAATTCGGGAAAATATGCAGGGGCGATTCGGGTGGCGAATTGAGAGCGTCGTCATTATCATGGTACAGTATTGACAGATCGACATGTATTACCAGAGGAAAAGCGATTTTAACTCCAAGACCATGTTAACTTGCAGAGGTCGAACCCAAACACAAACATGTCAGGCGTAGCTCCTAGGAGTGTACCTCCCAAGAAGTTGAGCCGTCGATTGATCCCCGATACACACCTCTCAGTCCAATCGTAGGGTAAACCCATCACCAATGGCGATACCAGCGAGCCAGACCGTGCCACCTCAATAGATTGAGGATCCGCACTCAATTGTGGTGGGATGGGTGCGTGAGGCATTTTTAATTTACTATCTAGTCTTATGCCATTGAGCGAATAGGGATGGGCAGGTATAGCTTCCAGTCAAAATCGTCGATATGGTAGTGGCATCTAGAATGAAGCCAGTCGTGAGTCAGCAGCTACACCAGAAGCGAGGAACTCAGGATGGCATACCGAGCTAGAGGGTGATCATTTCAACCAGTGTCGATTCTTCAGAGCCTTGTACCCATCAACCACATCGGATACCTATCCACTAGCGGGGGAAGTAGACTGGCGCATTGATTGAAGGGATGCCTAGGTAAATGATCTCTTGGTCGGTCAGGGACAGAACAAGCGCCTGGGCGATATACGCGCACCATGCAAGGCTGGGAACGAAGAAGTCGTGGAACCCGACCAGGGAGGACATAGGAAAGGGTAGTTCTTCTACGACTAGAGACCTTTCCGAAGGAGAGAACCATAGTTGACGAGGCCCCAGCAGTGGTAGTTGGGCGAGGTATCGAGAGGACTGTTGTGTGGGCCTTGGATGAACAACAGAGGTTGCTTGAGCTAGTAGGTGTAGGGAGAACAATCAAGTAACGACATTTGTCGACTAGATGCTACATCACCGTCAGCCTGAGATAGATAGAATAGATTGGACAAATCACACGAACGTCGCCTTAGCCCCTTGCCACTATCGCCAAAACACACCTTCTCTCCATTTTTTTCGCATTTCTGTAGCCGTAGGCCTCATTCGTACATGTTATCTCGCCGTGGCTTCAAGGAAGTTATCAAAGTCGCGTCGTGTTGGCGCGTTTTTGCAGAGATGGCGACAAGATGGTCATGGTGGTTGAGATCAAGAAAGCACGTACTGGGTTCCCACGGAGAGGGATGAACATGAAACCATCCGATTCTGAGCTGTCTCTCCACTATCATTACCACGGAGCATGTTGCGTGAATTGCAGAGGATCCATTTACCTCGGATTCAGATCGCACGTATGAGTGACTCAGAACGGCTCTATCTTGCCGCCTCCACCAGAATCTCTTCCATTTATACATGTCGAGTTCTGAATGTGAAACCTTCTGATCTAGGACGACGAGGCTGAACAACCCCCAAGTTGTTCGGCGTCAACTCATCGCAAAAGAGATCAAATCTGGAAAGCGTCAAAGGCTGGGAGGTCTCAGACTGAGCGGTTCAAATATTCTCATGTGGGACCATTATCTCACTGTACCGTCGCCAAGTAGATGGAAATCATTTGGCCCATGGGGTTGCTACATTGTCACTAAGCTTTCAACCTCCAAGACCCCGTGGCTGCTCCGAGTCATGTTTTATGAAATTGTCCACCTTAAAAATCCAACGCCTCCTCCTCCTTCTCCTTTACCACCACCCTTAAGCCAAATTCGCAACCCAGCATGGTTGAAATCCCGAGTGAAATCCTCCAGTCTATCGTGACTCTCGTGCCCGAAAACGAAAACGAGCCCAGAATCTCCCTTCGTTCATGTCGACTTGTGTCAAAAGAATTCCTCGCGGCTACGAATAATGTTTATCCTCGTTACCTGACGCTCGTCCTGTACTGGGATAGGGACACGATTGGTTCAAATACCTACCTTGGACGCCTCAACACGTTGCTTGCTTCTCCATTTTCGACTATTGGACACCTCTTACAATCCGTCAAGTTGACACGTTATTCTTACCCTTATGAGCCTGCGCCTGAGGGTGATAATGCAGAGGCTTTGCTCTCCTACGTAGAGGGATTGACGAACGTGAAGGAATTGTCTATTGAGCGCGTACCCCAGCTCGATACCTCCACGGAACTCTGGATGCCTCACATGCACAGTTTGGGGACGGGAATAACCTCGCTAAAGTGGGGAAGTACGTTCAGCTCAGCTGGCGGAATGGTAGATGCAACAGCGGCGGTGGCATCGTCTAAGCTCGACCGGTTCGAGCTCCACAGGGTAGATCTGGCAGATAGAAAGACCATCCCCGTGACCGGTGGTGAACATGGCAGCCAGATACTGGCTGAGACAACCTACTTCCATTTCTACGACGTGACAAGCCACGTTATTCCAGCCGTCTTCGAAGCGGTAATCTGTATGGGAGGGAGGTTCAAAGAGGTTTATCTCAGGCTCGAGGACTGCGAAATGTACCTAGCAGAGTGGAGGAGTGTCGAGAGACTCCTGAAGCAGTGCGGTTCTCGTCTTGAACATCTCACGATTGATCTGAGTCACGCAGGACGTGTGTATGCCTCACTCTCCCTTCCGGTGTTGATTCTGATTCTATCATCTTACATTTGTTAGCCCTATCTCCAATCACCCTCTTGGAAAACCATTCCATTCGCACTCTCAAGCTGGTATTGACCATGTGGAACCAGGTGGAAGTGCCAACCGAGATAATCAGCACTATATCTTCCGTCGGCTCCCTCGCTCTCGAGGAGATATCTATCCATATGGTTGTATGGATGGATGATATCGGTACCCCAGTAGAGCGGGTCAAAGCAGTAGGGTTTCATTCATTCGAGAACGCCCTCGATGAGAAGTTTGGCGAATCGAAACTTCCACGTACTTCCGTCATTATCAAGCTTATTTTGGAAACAGATGTAACACCTCAGGCCATACATGAGGTACATGAGGATCTGGTCATGCAATTGCGGGAGCAGATGCCAGGGATGCTGAGAAGGGAGAAGCTGGACGTTCAGGTAGCGAGCAATTAATATTTGGTTGCGTATCAAGGTTTCTCATGCATTCGGGACATGTGGTACTTGACATATTGAATAATTGTACACAGCTTGGAAATACCTAGAGATTCAATATTTAGTAAACCGAAGCTCTTCTGCTCAAGCCTGAACTAAGAACTCGACCCTGCGAAGATGAGACACGTAAGCACCTGCTCGTCATACATATCCATGTCTTCAAGGAATGCTTACCGTTGGCGGTAATGCTCCAATTCTTCGCTGGTCCTTCGCTGTTGGCAACCTACGCCACTTTCCTCCACCGACCGGCCGTCCGGGGTTGCGATATTAGGATAGGAGGGAGAGGGTGGTGTAACTAATTTGAGAGAGCGTGTGTGTTCGAAGCCAAGTCCATTCTTTGTTTCTAGGGTTTGTCGTAAGAGGGTTGGTTGTTCATGGTGCAATGACGGAATGAAAACGGACCCACGAGAGTAGAAAGAATGCAGAATAGAGAACGAATCGGATACGATACAAAATCGCAGGTCAGATCTGTCGAGGTCACGCTGCTTGGCTTGTAGCTCATAACTAGCGGCGAGTTGATCTTCAAGGACAAGTTAACCGCCGAAATTTAAACATGAAAACAAACATGCCTAGCGTACCGAGTTCTCGGTCATCACCTAGACTTGTTCCTCGTTGGACCTCCGAGTTACTTCGGGGTGAGAGGAGATGCAGATGCCTGTAAGCCAAATACTCGGTCAGTTGGCATCCTACAGACGAGAATCGATACACGAACATAAGGGAAGTTGAACGCATCTCAGTTGGGCACTGAGGTGGGTTACAGGTGCATAGTGAGGACGTATCTATATTATTATGGTAAATGTTAACTGATCGCTCCGCCTGAGATTCACGACATAGCTACATACCCGCTACTATCGCACTACCGGAGTCTCCGCTCCCTACGGCTCAGACCAGCTAAGAAGACGACCAGTTGGTTAGCCAGGGATATAACACTTCGGTGTAGAGGATACCCATACCAAATGAAGGAAGGAGGGAAGGAGTCGAAGTCGTCCAGCATGTTCATGAATACAGCTATCTAGAAGATTTAATCCGACTGATCCGTAACGAGGTGTTGGACAAGAAAGTGACATACCGGCCTCATTTCTTAGTGATATTCCTGAACGTGAATAGGCCAAAGGACTGCGCACTCCGCGAACTGTAACCCAGCCAGATGGCTTGGGCTGGCGAACGTGTATGAGGGCGTGCATAGTAGATAGCGGAATGTGGTCTGTGAAACGAGTAGCGAGATGGGTGAGATTGGTGACGTAGAGGGCGGGGCTAGACAGGGAAGAAGCAAACGGTAAAAATCGAGGGCAACTTTGGCGTCCAGGAAGACGCGCACTTCCCGGCCCAAATCAGAGCGATCCTTATGACGCAGAGCCCTATCCAATGCGCCAAATTTGTTGCGGTTCGTCGGCTTGCCTCAGGCGCCTCCCATGTAATTGATTGTGCTTTGAGCGTGCAAGGGATTTGTGACCTGCTGCGTCGTTCCATGCTACTTGGAGAAGCAAGGAGAGTAAGAATAGCTTCCAATTGAAACCGTCGTGGTCCTGTGAGCTGGAACAAAAACAGTTGTGAGCCGGTCGCCATAATAGTAGGGAAAGAAGTCACGATAACATACCGAGCAGGAGCGTGTCCACTGCATTGAGCATCTCCACCATGTTGGATCCTAAGGACTCGACTCGTCTGTGCTTGAGGAGACGCCTAGATAGCTGGCCATTGGATCACTCGCTGAGTCGGGGAGAGAGCCAAGGTTGAGAGGCATACGCGTGGTCCTCTCTAGCTAGGCTCCGTTGCGTAGAATAGTCTCACAGTTGGCGAGGCCAAGGCAGTCGAAGCATGTGCCAAGTGGAGTCCTTGCAGCATGACTCTCGAGAACAGAACAGCAGCGAGAATGATGGGCTAATGGCGGCCAAGGTGCAATCAGAACATGCGGGAGCTTCGTTACGTCCGCATGCACCGCCACTACATCCTGGATGGATCAGAATTCTGCACTGTGCTCAAGGCAATTTCGATTGCAGGGTACGCGCGGAACGGAGAATTCCGAACTGGGTGCCGAACTCGCAACCACGCATAGATTGTTCCAGCTGTTTGCAAAACGATAGACACACCTACGTCCGCCTACACACAGAGACGCTTGATCGCACATCAGTCTGCCGAGCATGCCGAACCCGGTAGTTTGGCCCCACAGCCACTTGGATGAATTTCCCTGCTTGCTCAATGCCGTCGACGCTAACCATTGACGTTACAGAAATTCAATATTGCAGGCAGTATAAAATAGAATGTCCCCCTAATGAAGAAATTGCGCTCGTCGGCGCGATTTCCGAACAGTGCCCATCCATGAGAGCGGCAGACCACACGTCTATCAAAAGCGCTTTCGTCAACAAAAACCAGTTGTTCAGCTCATAATGGGCCCCAATAACTCGTAGATATCTTGTCTCGCCTTTTTAATCATGTCCGACTGCTTGTCTAGAGAGCTACACAGGGATAATAAAACATTGAGCTGTGATTTCTAGATTTTCTGATCAATCTCAGCTTAATACGGCGAAATCCTCGCCGCTTTAGGGTTCGATGAATGGTAGAAACTGATCCCCACACCCCATATGTTCCCTCCAGCTGCTCTCAAAGCTCGGAGAAGAACGAATCAGGTTAGAGCTCAATATAACCTTCAAGAAACTGTTGCCCAACCGGTTCAATCAGTTCTGGATACTCAAATGAAGCAATAGGCATCGAATATCATCATGATACCGAGATTTCCCATCCATTTAGAACCCTAGGTCGTCCATCCATATAATTCTTCTTGAAAAGTTGCCCCGTTCCACGATGAAGTCTCTTGACCCGGTTGATTGTGCTCTTGCTCACAACCGTAACTTTCCTGATTTATGTTCGAGAGAAGCCCCTTACGACTGAGAGATTTAATGCAAGCCACTTAACGTCTTTTAAACGATGCCTTCTCATTGCCGGGGTAGTACATGTATATCAAAGTATGTAGCAGTCTCTGCGCTGCCTCAGTCTCGAGGAGGTAGTTGGAGTCAGGTCCGAGAGCCAAACTACCGGGTTCGGCGTTGCTCGGCAGACTGATGCGCGATCAAGCGTCTCTGTGTGTAGACGGACGTAGGGGTGCCTATCGTTTTGCAAACAGCTGGCACATCATACGAGGGAGCAAGATGCTGTACGCTTTTGTGCCTTCCCATCCGATCATCCTGGATCAGTGGGTAAGGATCTGGCGACACAATTGTTCAAAATCAGTGTGAATCACACCCATACTCTACCTCTAATTACCATGGCGTCTTTCACCCCACAATACTGCGTCTTTCAAAGTGACTCTGTTTCTTCCTCTGAGCAGCTGGCAAGGTTTCACGAGCATCAATTCATGCTGTCCGTGACATTTGACCACGGCCTGCACAAGTATTTCTCGGGTGTTCGAACCGTGATTGTCGCAGCAAAGGACGAGTTAGAGTTGTATCCTGAAATCTTTGAGAGAATAGTAAGAGGTATTCAAACTTACCCCGGAGTAACGCAGCTCTAATAGTAGGTGGCTGACACAGATGATATCAAACCAAGATGAATCTCGGCGATTATCGCGTTATCTTGATGTACGGTACGTGGGTTCCTCTTCGCAGCTTGCCCGCTCTTTATGACGATGGGACTCATTTCTAGAAGAACAACGGCTGCGTCTGCCAGAAGTCTACCGGTCATTCCATTGCTACTCACTGTACGCCTAAAAATGCCCAGCATGTCCTTTTGTTCCATGGGTTCGTCTCCGCAACCCAAGATCGAGTTTCTATCAGCAACAGCCGTCCAACTCCCACAGTCAACCTGGGAGTCTATCTCTCAATTCCAGGTTTTATTTGAAACCTCTCACATGTTCTCGTCCAAGGATGATACGAGCATCTTCTCTTTGTTAACAACTACAAGTCGGCTTCATTATGCAGACGGTGATAGGTTTGCTTCTGACCTGCCCTGGATGAATTTTCGGATCCTCCCCGTTCTCAGTAAAACAAACTCCACCTCGGCATTGACACTTCCATATCCAACTTCAAATCTGCCGAGATACGGTCCCTGTAAGGCTATGCCCGTCCCCAATCTCCCAACCAGCCTCCTCCTGTCGATTGCACGCCATACCTTCCCTCCACACCTGTCCGATTACTCGGCATGGTTAAACAACAGATCTCTCCTAGGATATTCGCTTGTACAAAAATCCTGGAAACCCATCCTTCGGCTCCTATATTCCACGATCGGGCCCCAAAACCCAATCACCTCGCCTGAACGTCTGGCATACGCTCTCTACGTGCAGCCTGAATTTCGGTTCACGCTCACGCATGTGTATTTCAAACACAAAGACCCCTCGTATGACTGGTTCTATTCATCTAGGAAGAAGCCTATGTGGTGGGAATACGTGAACCCCTACACGCAAACCAACAACGCTTACTCGGTTATTCTTCAGGTGGCGGCATCATCAATAACTGAAATTGGGATGCCCTATGACCTACTCTATCCACTCGAACACCCACTGGCTAACCTAACGAGAGTCACAAAATGTGTCTTGGAGCAGGGTCAACATTTTGGTGAGACAGGAACAGATTCAAACATCTTTTCTGTCCTGAATTCTGTTATATGCGGCTGGGCGTCGCTGGAATCTTTGTCGGTTACATTCTATGGGTGCTGGGACCTCAACGCTGAGGAATCATGCTGTACCGATATTGGATCCGATCCCATTGACTCTGCACCGCCCCTTGTCCAACAACCATTTCCGTGCCGCTACCAGCCGCTATCATTCTCCCTACGTGATCTCTCACTCCGGTATGGGTCATACACCGGCCATCAGCTTCTCCATCTCCTATCCTCCTCGACGCATACCCTTCGTAATCTCACACTTGAGGGTGTCACAGGGCTAAATGAGGCTGATCTATTCAATATCCTGTTTGCCATTCGCATCCCTCTCGAAAAGCTTGAGGTTGAGACCGACCGGTGCTCATCCTCGCCATCGGGCAAGATGATTACTCGCAAACTCGAAGGTCAAAAGGTTCTTGACATGCTTATTCCGCACATGGTCAACCTCAAGGAGCTTCGAGTGAGCGACGATCTCGTTACGCCAGCCATCATTGCCAGCAAACTTCGTTGTCAAACACCATCGCCATCCGGATTTAATTCTTACGCGCATGGATGTTGTCACTTGGTAATCCGGTCATGTCCAAGGGTTGACAGCCACAAGACGAAATGGACTGCAGAGGATATTATCCGTGCTCTACAAAGGACAGGATGGAGCAGTATAATTATTGACACTGACATTGGATCGGATGAGCGGGATGTAGTGCTTGCGGTGGCACAGGAAAAGGAAATTTGGCTACGCCTCCGTAATTGGTATATGTAGTTGTCCACTTTACGGAGTAACCCTTTCAAGCAAATGAAGCAAGCTGAATAGAGTCCTATGGAGTGAACGCCACCAATGCCTTCGATCTTGGTTTAGT
Source organism: Clitopilus passeckerianus (assembly GCA_944990035.1). Taxonomy (NCBI): domain Eukaryota; kingdom Fungi; phylum Basidiomycota; class Agaricomycetes; order Agaricales; family Entolomataceae; genus Clitopilus; species Clitopilus passeckerianus. The sequence goes on along the minus strand of CALYLX010000115.1, from coordinate 93,556 downwards.
TTGTTCTGCTTGGACTCCAGTTCACACTCTAGGATTCCGATTCATAATTGTATGATCGATACTCACTTCAGAGTATACAACTGAAGGGGGCGCACGTATCAACATCCTTGCATTCATAAATTTATTCTCGCGCGACTATCGTCTCTTGACTCGAGCCTTCTACGGGTTGAGGTGAGGTTGACATGTTAGCATTTAATCTAATTCACTACGGATTATTATCAGAAACTTGATATCTCCCAGCAGTGGCGCAAAAGGCTCTAGTCCCCCCCAGCATACATCTCATCCCCTGGACATACTGTGTCAACACAGCGAGCTCCTTCCCTTCAACCACTCCATATAGCTCCTTCTCCACTGCATTAAACTCATCCTCGATATGCTGTAGGCGTTCATACATATCCAACTTAGCTTCTTCCTCAGAGAACCCTTTCTCGGACATGATTACTGCCATTATGTTCTCGATTTGAACGCTGTTGGTCTTCGCAGCAAATACCTCCTTTGCATATGAGCCCACGTCGTTAGCCAGAATACCGTACCAACATCCAAGTTCCTCAAGTTTCCGGACAGAGGGATTGGCGAGGAGGTGGGCTGGGAGGTGAAGCTCGTTTGACCAGCGTAGAATGAGCCACATAATCCTGGTAGAAGACGTTACCGCGCCGCGTCATAGATTTGACGGTGGTTGAACGATAACGCACCACATGCCAGTCGTCTTGTACCTATGATTGAGGATGTCATCGACGGACAAAGTCTTGTTAGCGGTAGAGCACTTCTCCAGCTCAAGTGCGACGATAGTCTTGAATAACTTGGCTGTTTCGAGGAGCATCAGTTGACCGAGGTTACGGCTCTCCTCGTCATCAACGTTAAGGAGTGCTTGGTTGACATCGTAAGTCAAAGCTTGAACTTTTGAAGATCTGTCGGGCAAAGTCGTCCCAAGAATTAACTCCAGATAAAGCTCTACTTGCTTCCTGTACTGTACTAGCCTCAATAACCAAGGTTAAAGACAATAAGGGAATCAATAACGCGTACCTCTTTGTTCTTTGGAATTCCCTCCATTATGTCGTCGAATATAAACCCCCAAACCATATACTTGCAGGCTGCCACAGCCCTGCCAGGAGTCGCGTATGGAAGCGTAAGAGTCCCTGAGGCTTCTAGATCTTCTACGAGGTAACGCCTCTTGTGCGCTTCGGAGTGGAATTCCCAGTTTTCAACGATATCAGCCTTTACTTCTGCATGGATATGTGGAGTGTTTGGGTTATACTTCAGTTCAAAGGTGGAAAGGTAGTCGAGCTTCATCGGAAAGGATCCCTTGGGAGTTAGGGATAGGCTAAAATGGATTTTGGTGAGGTATCGATCGGTATTTGAACCTTCCTTCGGACATGTGGAATGTAGACCCTTTACAGGATACCTGTCGTAGACATTCCAAGCATTCTTCCGTTCTCTTCGGGACTTATCCCAGAAACCCGTCGCTACCGAGTAGTAGATCCTCCTAGGAGTGATCGCGGCTCACCGGGAAAGAATTCCCATTGACAGACATTAAATAAACCACGCGACACATTACAAGCTGAACACCTAGGCTTTGTTGAGTCGGTTCGTTTGTTTTGTGTTCATTAGCGGTAAAATTCCCAGATCTGTCCCGTAATGGTTCGAACTACTCTCCCAGTGATATGGCACGATTTGTTTTGACAATAGAGATGTTTCTTCTCTTGCGAGCGCTACCAGTATCCGCATATCTCACGGTTGACTTGGCTACTTATGTAGCCCATGTGTGGCGCTTCCCTTGGGCATCATCATGGGATCTGTACGTCAAAATCATATCATTTTAGGATTACAAATTGCTAACGCGACGTTTATCTGGCAAATGTCCAAGTGTAACCCTATCAGACCTTAAGAGCATTCGTCGTTTACAGCATGGATGAGGCCTTCCAATTCCCACTCCTGCTCGGGATGAACTAATCTTTCTCGTTGTCGGGGCGGATAAGGGACCGGTGGTCGAGATTCAAGCGTAGCCCCCAGCGACATGGACTCTGTGTTGCTCCGGCCTCCAGCAGAAAGCGAGGAGGAGAAATGTCCTGCTGAAACTAGAGAGAATGTCAGCATACGTAAAGTAGACGAATACACGCAAACGTACTTCGTAAGGCGACGTGTTTTAAATCGGGACCTCGTCTCGAAGCGCGACAGTTTGACTCGTGACGATGCGTTTTGTGAGCTGTTGGGATACAAAATAATGAGGTCTTTCATCGTTTTGTCGTCCACTTTCGGTAAGGAATGTTCAGGAATATGAATCGCCGGTAAAGAGAGCTTTGACGAACCTCTGGTGTACGCAGCTGCCTTTGAGAACAAGCACTTCTTTCTCCTCCGCTAGTCTACGGCAACGATGATTTCCTTCTTCTACGCGTTGAGCTGGGGGTAACATGTGAGCAAACAGAAAGAGAATGTAACAACGATGGACTTACAGCCACACTTTATCCTCCTTACGAATCAACGGGTGCTCGCCATCTACACAAGGGACGTATGGAGGGTGCTACGACCAAATTCTGGCGTTTCCGGCAAGGGAGTGTAAATTCGGGGTCTTGGCCAGGAACATGATCGCTGCAGAAACTGGGTTAGTCTAGAACAAAAGTGCAGCAAGAACGCGTCACAACGAACCTTTTCTTCTTGGATACATCGTCAGCGAGAGCGCCGATGTCCGACCCCGGCGCCAGTAAACTGAGGTAGGTGGTTAGAAATCGATCCTGTCGCACAACGAGGACCATACACACCCGGTATCTACATAGTTTCCTTCTCTCGTCCTCTCTCTGTCTGGTGGAGCCTTCTCGGAACCACCAAGATCAACCAAACGCTGTAAGGAATCGTCAGTGACGAGATTCAGAATGGCGCAGAAATGCACTTACCAGCCAAGTACACTCGTCAGTACCCATTTAGCGCCCTTAGCATGCAGAGGGGGCGTAGAGGGGGCTTCGGAGATAGCTGAGGAAGTGAGCAGCGAGAGGGGTGAACCCGATGATGTAGAGTCCAGGCTAGACAGCGGAGAAGGAATAAGTAAGTGGCATGAACGTCAGCGTCGAGGGAGAAGACACATACATCCCACCCAAGTCCGACTAATCGTTGTCGCGTAAACCCATCGCATTCGTCACGGTTCTTCCACGCTCCCTAACCATTTCCAACCTACATAGGTGGAGCCTCGTGCCATTGACCAGATGTCGGATCTTCTCCCAAATGCGTGAAGCATTCTGGCATCGTCTCGTCCTGCCATGTCGTTGAGGGGAGGGATGGGAGTAGGTAGAGATCTGAGTCAAATCTGGCGAGATGATACTGGAAGATAGAGGCAAAAGGAGTCAGGAGTCAGTAGCCAACATAATGACGAAAGAGTTGGGGCGACATACATACCAAGCAGGGCGGTACATTTCTCCTCGGCCCTAGACCATCCACCAAGTTGGCTTCCTAACGACCTCTCAGCTTGCGCACTCCTTCATGAGATACCTAGGCAACGTGCCTTTGTTTAGTCAGGGAAATAACGAAGGCCCGAGAGATATATACGTACCCTGTGAGGGTTTTAGTAATAAAGGTTGGAAGGAGTCGTAGAACCATAACAGCAGGGTGTATTGCTTTCCGGTGGTTGCACAAGGAGTGTTGGCTCTACTCCAGCTAGGCTCCGTTTCGTCTGACAGTCCAATGGTTGACGAGGCTCTGGCCGTCGAGGACGACGTGGAAAGGACTTGTTGCAGGTTTCTTGAAGGAAAAACAGCGGACACTCGGGAAGATATGCGAGGAAGAGATCCTCGGAGTGGTGATGTTCGTCGACTATATGGGTTGTCAGATTGAGATGGATAAAATAGATGGAATGGACGAACCTCATCTCATCCTCTTCCACATTGGCGTCAAAACCGGAACACTGTTCCTCTCCATATCCCTCGGGCGTAACTCTTCCCGGAACATTGCCTCTTAACTTAGCAAATAGTTCATCTTACTAGTAGGAGCGTCGCGTCGCCGTGTTTGAACGTAGGTGGTTGGACAAGATGGTGGTCAAAATCAAAGAGCTCGCCCACTGGATTCCCACGGATCGGGATCAACATGAATCCATCCGATTCCGAGCTGGTCGTGCCTTTCCCTGTTCCAATGCCTCGCTGGGTCCGCCAAATAATGTGTATTAGGACTTTCCAGCTTGATTATCCTCTGAGATAATGAGACTACAGTCCTTTCAGTGACTTATACTCCATCCCCGGAAGCAAAGACAAGCGCCTCTTACCAGGTCGTTCATAGAATGACACAGACTAGCACTCGGATTGCATGGCGTAGATTGTGGGGATGGGCTCGACTGTCTATAGATTTATTGACTGCTCAGAATGGAGCTGTGCAAGAGGTCAACGGGCCAATGCTCTCCCATGAATAAATTCCCAAAGTTCTCGATGAACACGAGGGGCTTGGATAGTTGAGGTGGATCCCATTTTGCGAGAAACGATGCACGAGTCCGGTTTCAAACTTTTTCGAGCTCACTACTACCCTTTCGAAATTTTATGCCTTATTCTGACTACCTCACCGCAACAACTCGTCTAGAGGAGGTTGAGGTATCTTGCCACGGGCACCTCGGTAATAATCCGAACTTATCAGTCGGTGTAATTTACGGAAAGGAGCTGCTCGGAAGTCTCAGTCTTGGTTATCCGAATTCGATTGGGGCAACTCATTCAGGTTAGCACGGTCAACCCGAAATCAAGATGAAATAAACGGTGACGGTAACTCGGAAGTTTAGTCAACACAATGCGCACATATATCAGAAAGTAGGCGAGTTCGGTTCTCCAAGACTCAAGAATTTCATACTTAGCCGTTCATGGCCATCCGCATGATCTAAACCAGCCAATCAAATACGAATGCCGAGTGATACAACCTGTCTCGGTGGCAGCGTTCGAGCGAGCTGTACTTAGTTTGGGGTGGAACTCCGCAGTAATCGAGTCAAGGAAACTCAGTGGGGTTTCGTAGAAGTATAAATGCAAGAGAGTGTAGCGCGTCAATGTTTCTACACTCACCCACTTGCAGGCGTCGAACAATCACTAAACCTCCCTATTACAAGACCTATTCAGCGCATTTTCGGACGGAAACATGGCTCAAATTGTTGACGACCTGGTCTACGACAGGACGTACGTAATTCTCCCCTCCCTCATAATATTCAACCCCAGCTAACGTCCCGACCTCACTCCACACAGCAAGCCCACACCTTCAATCAAAGTCCTATATACCTACCCACTCCGCAACGTACAGGGCTTCTCAATTATCGGAGTGAGCGTTTCGTTCCCTCCCGGCGGCGCATCTCCTCCACACCGACACGGTGGAGCCTCTGTAGCTGCTGTGGTTCTCTCCGGAACGGCATACAACAAGATGAACAACGACCCCACGTTGCTGAAAGCGAAGGGAGAGGCATGGTACGAAGCCCCAGGGTGCCACCATAAAACCAGCGCAAATGCCAGTGAGACGGAGCCGTTGGAATTGTTGGCTACATTTGTTGTTGAGACAAAGGTATACGAAGCGGGGGGGCTTGGTGCGCTGGTGCAGGTTGACGAAGAGTATAGGGATGTAGAGTTTGGACATGGAGCTTAGTTCGTACTGGTGGACTTGGGTAGACGTGGGGGTGTGTGTATTGGGAGGAAGCTTGTGATACGACAAGGAGAAGTGAATTGAGAGAATGTGCGTTTATGACTAGTCCAGAATTATACTCACACGGGCCGCTCCCTGACCTCGATGTCAAAGTTTCAGTACAGTATGGCCGAAGTGTATGAGGAAGTGAGTAAGAACGACGACCCTTACGGTAGACTAGGGCTTCTATGGCCTCCCTGCTCCTCAATTCCCGATACATTCTCCAGCTGGCATCTTTCTACGACCTAGAGATCTCTTGCCGCCTTTCATCTCATCTAAACGTCACCCGACCCGCCAGCTCCCCGGGGCGTGTGCCACTCGTTGCAGAACGCCCCGTTTCATACGCTGATTCCAGCTCGAGTTGTATGGCGAGAACCGTAGGTGCATTTCACTGAGGGTAGGTCCATCTTATTATGAGACAGCTTAAAAATCTGTTGAGTGCTCAGCGCGAATTTCACGAGAAACGGACGTACCCATACTCCACTGCTGCAACTATCGCACCTAGCTCAAGCTAGTCCCGACCCCACCTCTCCATCCCTCTCTTACTCGGCTGTATCAACCCTGGAAAGACGAGCTGTTGGTCAGTGATAGCGTCCGAGAAGTAAAGATAACACGTACCCTCTGACGCCCGTGAAGCAAGCAGGCAAGAAAGAAACGGTTAAGGGTCAGCCAGGATGAAGTAGAGGCTGGACATCTGGGCAGGGAAGAAGAGAGAGGTAAGAGTCGTAAACGGGTTGAACGAGCTAGAAGAGACGAACCTCTGAGCCCAGATTCAATATCACGGCCCTTGAGTTGCGCCCTGGCAATCCTCTGGCGGGTCCCTGGATCTCCAGGATTGAGGTCTGAGGGTTTCGGTACCACTCGTTATAGCCTAGCGTTCCTCCTCCTGAATGCGTGAGGCGTCCTTGCCTCGTTACATCGTGCCATTCGGCCAGGCGAAGGTTGAAGGTGGATAGGCAGAGCTTCGAGCCGAACGCGGAGAGCTAATGGTGATAGCCGCAATTGACGCCAGTGATGAGTCGGTCATCACGATACGAGCGAAAAAGGCAGGGTGACATACTGGGGAGGACCATTCAAACGTGTCGAGTTTTCTCTTCAGAGACCGAACACGATGGCTTCTTAACAGCCTCCTCGTCTGAGGGGGTAGACTTGCACGTTGATAATGGAGGTGCCTAAGAAGGCGAAGAATTGATTGGTCAAGGAGTCAGGGGGAGATAAAAGAGACAGAGATGTAGGCGTACCCTTTATAGCAAAGAAGGCGTCGTACTAGTACTGGACCCCAGCTAGCAAGATACAGACGAGCATGGTTCTATTCCAGCTGAGCTCCGTTCAGTACAGATAGTAGTCTGTAGGTGGCAAGGCGCCAGATGTTGAAGCTGGTGTCGAGAGGAAGCCTTGCAGGCCCCATAAAGAAAGAACAGCGGAGCGATGGAGGCGGCTCAGGCTGACCCAGAAGACTCCCGAGCAACAAGGATCATTGGCTAACTACACATGGGCTGGAATGAGGAAGATGCACTGAAATACACGAACGCTGTCTCTTCTTTCTTCCTCTATCGATGTTTTACATTCCTTCGCTCTATTTTCCCAGCAATCCTGCCTCTTTATATCTTGTATTTTATCTTATCTTGCGGTTGGTTCAATTCTTTCATCGAGTCGCGTCGTGTCGACGGGTTTTTGTGGGGGTGGTGGCAAGATGGCGGTCAAGATCAAAGAAGCATTCCGTTCCCACGGATCGGGATCAACATGAGTTCATCCGATTCCGAGCCGACCGGGCTTTGTACCCTCTCAATGCCTTCTTTTTTTTTTTTTTTTTTTGAATCCACAGGAGACCCCGGAGGGGTCTCAAGATGTATTTTAGACTAAACAAAATACACAAAAAAAATTAAGGTGCTCGTTCACAGTCCCTAGGAGGCAGGCTACACCTAAATCATCCTCCTCATCAGTCTGCTCTGACGCCCACCCTCAGTGACCGGATTTCATAGGAGTTCCACCTCATTCTCCGGGGTTGCTGAGTGTATATCCCACCGACTATCCGCGTGATTGCCGTGACATGCAAGGCTCCCACCCGTCGGCGAACCAAACACGATGGTTGCTGCGGTCAAAGGCCTCCCCAATTGGTGCTGCGCAAAGCACCTTACGCGGCATGGCCTCCCAACTGGGTATAGCGTCCCACCTAGGTGGTGTACGAATAGGATGGCTCCAACGTGATGAACCTCTAAGCCGATGCAGACTGGAAAACGAATGTTAATGAGAGACCCTGCCTTCCACTATGCACGTCGGATCCTGAACCCAAAACCTAAACCTATACCCCCCTCCATGCACCACTCGAACACCCCACTACCCACTCCAGAGGTAGAATACCCGTTCCGGCTGCCAAGATCGTGAGTAGTAGCCCCCCATCCCAAAGCAGTTGATCCTTCTCGGTTGCGCCCCTTTCGGGTCTGCGCGAAGCAGAGCATATTCCTAGACATGTGTGGATGCAATGACGCTAACATAGAGAGTAGGGTCCGCCCAGGTATATGCTGAGATTGTAGGCGTAAGCAGATCCTAATTGCCTCCAGCAGAGCGGAGGGGAGACAAACCGCGCGATTGTCGCGATCTGCCCCGATAAGTAAAAATGAGTGTGTGATTGAACGGATTTGTCGAAAGGAAAGGCGAGTTAGGCTGTGGCGGGGCCCGATGACATTAGTGAGAGGTGTTTGGTATGTTAAGGCCAACCATTTGTGTGAGAGTGACGAGTTCCCACGGTTGGATGGTGGTGGTTAAAGATCAAGAAGCGTCGCCTCTCAATGCCTTCGACGCGTTCAACATATGTATACGACTTTTCGGATCCAGTTACTTTCTAGGTCAGGGGGACCCCCATCCGTTGACTGGCTTATAAGCCTTTTGTTGGAAGGAGAGACACAAAGCCTCTCACCGAGTGGCTAACCCGTCGAGCAAAGCGCAAAAAGTGACATCGGATGGGCATGGGTTCGGATCCCTCAACAAAATATAAGAGGATTAAATGACGACTTGTTTTGAGCAACGGTAATATTCATGTATACCTTTTCAAGCCAAAACCCAGCTAGATGCGAAATCTAGCCTTGGCTCTGAGGGCCAATACTGGTACTCTCTTAGTGCATCCCGACGTGTACGGCATTGACGGTGCGTAAGAACCAGAAAATTGCATCCCTTAACGAGATCGAACATATCACCGGGATTCGAACCCGTATCCTCCGAAATCACCGCCTTTCTAGCAGATGGTATTCGAACTGCGCCCTGAAGTGCTGTTTTTTGGATGTCAGCTCATCATATTGAAGAGATAGTTTGGAGCCATAATTATAACGTACTTGCGTATTATGTCAAATAAATTCACACTAGAAGGACTTTACGCTACGAACCACTTTAAATGAAAGCTGAACCACGCAAAAACTAATGCTTGGATCGGTGATGCGGCTGATGCCATGTCATTGAGTGGGATCGAACCCACTCTTGTTGCGGTGCTCAGGACCGACAATTTACGAAGTACCTCACGCAGGTTACAGTAATTAGACAAGAGGGGTCCTTATAATCCTGGTGTGTCTCTGTTTCCAGAATACGGGAAGACAACGCCATTACAGAAGGGTATGAGCGCTTGCACGAATTTCCTGATCCAAAGTGAAGGACACATATCAAAACCTCTGACCGCATCTCTTACACGCTCGTTCCCACACAAAGCTAGTGTATTCGGAGGGTACAGGAGTCAGTCTCATCGTGAACACCATGTCAGAGACGGTAAATAACTCGCACTCACCAGTTACAACACAACGCGATGGGGAAGAAGAGCTTTCCAACCGGTGACCAGTCTAAGTCAGGACACTGGAGGATGATTTGGGCGACTTACAATAGCGCAGATACTGCCACACGTTCCGTACTTTCTCGACGGCTCATGTTGACCTTTTTCACATTTCACAGTTGCTGCTCCGAAGAATCATCCGCATCAGCCCTATGCCTGAAGAAACTGGAGCGAATTGGAACGCACATTCAGTCCGAACTTTCTCCTTGGTCTTCGTAGTACTTCGAGTTCGAGTCTTCGTAGCTGGTTTCGTCGTGGTTTGTGTGTAGGTAGAAGTCCCCGTATAGGTTTGTGTTCGTGTGGGTGCTTGTGTATAGGTCCGTGTAGCAGTTCCCCCACTCGTAAATCCATGTACATTTCCATAGAGCCGACCAATGGGTTGCGTAGATTCTCCCCCTCTGATAAAACCATGTACGTTCCCATAGAGCCTCCCAACTCTGACCTGTTCCTGTCCGGTGCTTGTCGTCGTCATCGTCCCCGTCCCCGTTCTCGTCATAGTCATCGTCGCCATCTTGTTGCGGGTAATGAAAGATTGAGTGGAGACACGTTGTGCTAATGCTGATCGTATGCATTGTTTATATTCCGTTTTCCGCCAGTGGGAATATCCAATTTTAATAGAATGTTTCCTTTTCTTTCCTTTTCTGAGGACAAGGGTCGTCTTTAAATGGGCTATAAATAGATGGGGCCTGAGCAGGCATAGGGCAGGAGGCACTGATAGGAATCAACGATCACCGCCTTAAGGTCCGTTTCATGCGAGTCTCTACAACGATTTGGGAACAAATAGATAAGTGGGTGGCTGACAACACACATGGCCACTCCTGACAATGAAAAAACGGCTATCCGTAGATGGAAGGCACATACTTCCTAGTTCAAAGGCGAGCAACCCATATCACACAGAGCTCCACATAATAGCCTTGGCATTCATTGTTGTCACCGCCGAGCATGGAAAAATCCCCGTTCTATTTGCCAGATGTTCGATCTTCTCCCAAAAGCGCGAAGCACTCTTGCCTCGTTGCGTGTACCCGGCCTTTTGCAAGAGGAAATAGGATAGATGCAGTTGCGAACTAACCCCGTCCGAGGGAGAGGATAGAGGTATCTAGAGGTAAAACAGCCCGTAGTGAGTCGCCGGTATACCCACGAGAAATTCAGGATGGCATACCAGGCAGGACCGTGGTCATGGTAAACAGCGTCAACTCCCCCCGTTAAAGTGTATCAACACCCACCACAGTGGCTTCCTGGTTATCCCTTCTCGTCGAATCAAGTAGACTTGCGCATTGCATGAGAAGATGTCGAGATAGCTGGACCGTTGGTCGGTCGGCGAGAATAAGGAGCTGAAAGACATTGGCGTACCCAAGAAAGGGAGGGAGGAGGAGCAGAGCCCGATCGACAGGAACGCGAGAAAGGAAAGGACAGTTGCACTCCAGCTAGATTCCGTTCCGTAGTATAGGCCCTTTGTTGACGAAACGCTGGTAGGTAGTTGAGTGTTGTTGAAAGACCTTGTATGGGTGTCGGCGAAAGAACAACGGCTAATTGAGGCGCTATGCATGGCGAGAGTAATGAAGGTAATGGCGTTGGTCGACTCTAGGCGTCATCAGCTTGAGATATTCAGAAGAAATTGAACAAGATATCTCATCCTCTTCCCTTTACTGACGTCACCGCCAGGTCATCGCTTCTCTACATCTCCCTGCGTTTCGGCCTCTGTAGCGTTTTGCGTGAGCTCGCTATAGTGGCTCCGAATATTTCATCGTAGTTGCGTCTTCTCGATGCGTTTAAATGGAGATGGCGACAAGATGGTGGTCGAGATCAAAGAACCGTTCCATTCCTATGGATCGAGGCGTGCAATGGGTCAAGCTTGGTACATCAAGAACTAGAATAGGAGAACGAGTTAGGAGGTATACGTTTGTATAACGATAGAATACGCTTACCTCTACTCGTTTCGATCTATTAGTTCTTCCACCAAGTGATGGCCGGCCATATACAACATCGAGAACGTTCAATTCTCAGAAGGGCCAACAACTTCGAAAGAGCAGTCTCATCCGAGCTGCCAACGTGATTAGAGCGTCCGAAACGCGTTGAGCTGCGGGTTGCGACAGGTAACTATGAAGTTAAATCATCAATTCGGACAGATTAGATACACGAACGGAAGCATACGAACCTTGTCGTACCCACTCTCTTGTGCGGAGGCATAACCATCACGCCCGCTAGAACGGAACCCAGCTAGACGAGTGATAGGTCAACGAAGGGCAGAATGATAGGGAGACAATGATAAACCCGTACCTGGTAAGCAAGAAAAAACCCAGAGAAATCAAGCAGTCGGCCACCAAGATAGACATACGAAGGGCTTATAGGCGAGAGGTAAGTCGACTGCTCATGCGATGTGGGAAATGAAAAACAAACGCACCCGTGGCTGCCGCATCCATGTACCAAACAGCAGGGACTTGGGAATGTGTGTGCATCTGACTCCGACCTCCGGTTATAGAGGAGTCACGTAGTTCGCGAGAGCCAGAATCCAAGACGACGCGTTGAGGTGGCGTCAGAGTGTCCGTCTTCCAAAGCTCCTGAACCTTGAATGAGAGGGTGCTGCTTGGGTGGCAGGGAAGGCAAATGGTTAGATATGTGGTTATCCGGAAGTCCAGCGGGCAGATGCTGAAAACGCGAGATGTAAGAATCGTTGGTCGCTACTTACCGTCAATCTGATGGAAAGTGCATTAAAACGGCAAATGAAGAGAGCGGAGACAGACGGCTATAGTACTAAACGGCGAAGTAGAATGGTTAGATAGGGCAGAATAGTCAGATTGAACACAATACACGAACCTCATCTCGTCCTCTTCCCTCTACTATCGTCATCGCAAGGACATCATTTCTCTCCTTGTATGCTACGCGTAAACCTTTCCGGAAAGTTTCCTCTTGCCGTAGCTTCAAGTATTTCATGGTAGTCGCGTCGTGTCGTCGTCTTTGAATGGAGTGGTGGTTGCGATCAAAGTGAGGAGTTCCCACGGATCGGCATCATCACAAAGTCATCCGATTCCGAGTCAAACCTTCCACTGTCACGATCTGGCCCCGTCACCTTGATCGCAATCCCCTCGTACTCCTGGGTTTTGACCAGTCGGGCTTGTTGCCGAAAAATCTTGGAGAAGACAACGGTAAGCCTTCGTTGCTGGCGACCCAAAGCGAGCGAAGATGAGACACGGGTGTAGACATGGCGGGAAAAGTTGGGTATCCAATTGTTAGTCTATCCTTTCCCTCTCGTCGGTTCATCGTTCATTTCCTTTGTTCTGATGTGCATTTTATTTCTGACTAAGGACTGGCATATAGATTGTCTAGACCTAGATGATGATGTCAAGGATGCTTTCAATTCATTCGCGTTCAGTTTGATCCCGGTTACTGCCTCTGATACTCTCGATCGGGTCTAACTTGGGAGAGTTTCTGGCGGATCAGGAATAGTCTCTAACTGGGCTCGACAACAGCCAAACTCTCGGTCCACATTGTCGTGCTGGGGTCCGGGTCCGAAGAGGAGCAAATGTCACAGGGGAGACAGGATCCGTTAGTTCACAGGATTCAAGTCGCTGAGGTACAGCATGGCAGCTAACAATGCAACGGCGCTAAGGAAAGGAGGGCACCTCCTTCTCAATGAGAGGAACGAGCTCGACGGCTTCAAGTGCAGCGGTGAGTGTCTGCGTATACGAGCTTCTAGGCTGAACTTGATAACAATTAAACGTCCATCAGATCATCCCCCACGACCGATCTGGTATCGCGCCACATTCTTGCTGCCAACTCTGGGACGACGTCGAGAATACTTTGACGAACCGATTATACTCCTGAAAAATCCTGGCCCTTCGTCCCGATACTGGTTAATACAGAAATTATGTCCTCATTCCTCACTGCTCTCAGCGGCTTTGTCCCCACACTTCAAACCAACCACAGTCGTGCACACACAATGGCCCACACCCCGCCCTCTCTTTTATCGCACTCATTCTTGACCTCTCCCTTGCATTCGCCGCTGTTACCGCGGCTCCAGTAGATGGCCACTCAGTCGCTAAACGATCTGTCTCAGAGGTGGTCAAGCCCGTTCTTAAAGCCGTTACTCCTGTAAGCTCAGCTCCATACGCTCTAACTGTGGGGAGGTCAATGAATATTTGATGTAACTAGCTCACTAATGGCCTTGATAACGGTCTGACTGAAACCGCTGGCGAAATCGAGTCTGGAGTAAACTCCGCTGGGAAGGCGCTCATTAGCGTAACCGGTGGTGTGGGTGATGTCGTAAGCCAATCTCCTCCCTAACTTCTCTATTGGGTCTATGCTGATTTTAGATATCAACAGACTGAGGGCACTGTCCAACAGTGCGTGTAGACGCGTTGTAATGTAGCCAGCAATTAGTGGAAAAAGGTTTTACAATATCTCCAGCGACTTTTGGGAATTATAGTGTGTATCCAATGAGTAGCTACATCGAATAAATACTATAATTCCTACCCAGATGACTTCAATGACAATTTCTGCCCGAATAAAATCCTGCTGAGCCCCATTATAATTGCACTTAATCCCTTCGCGGCTGCATTATAATTTGAATACGTAACATCGGGGGCGGGGGTATTGACTCGGCAATTCGGTCCTACTACCCGAAAACTCAGAATTCACTAATTCTCCTACGCCTTATTACACGCTCCCAGCACGCTACGTTTTGCTCCGAATCCGTGCTATTACTAGTTAACCAGATCCTAAAGTAAGTCCGGAAGACGCGGCGAAAGGTGCATGATTGAACCCCCGCTTGATCGACGATGCCGAACATAAGCCTATTGGCCGCACAGTGAGCGGCTGACTTCTGCCGACAGGCCAACCAATGAACAATCCTACTCCGACGAGCTCCGAGGTCCAGCAAGAATTCGGTTGTATTGTATTACATATCCAGCTGCAAATACCTAACGTAGACACATTATAGAGCACTAATAGAGTCATATACTATACATACACTGTAAATCAGAGTCATCCGCGGCCCAATCTGCGATATTGAAAAGGTCAGACGAAACTCGAAAGGTCGGTAGGGTTTTCTATACATTCCATGATCAAAGTCATGTTCGACGCTGAACTCCACCAACCAAGGGGAAGAATATATATCAACAGCCAGAAATGGAGACAGCAGTAAGACTAATTGCCTTTTATCATCACTTATCTCTACTCTCTGTCGTCACTGGCTTTCTGTACGAAAGAACGCGGTCTTTGTGTGCCATGTATTGAGCATTTGGAAAGAAAGGGTATCCGCTCGCTATTTTTGCGCCGGCTAGAGCATAGACCGACCAATATAAGACCCTTCGAAAGCTTTGTAGTATTCTCCATCAAAAAGAGACAGCCCAGCTTGAGGAGCGAGGAAAAACAACAGGTAGAGAAAGTTGCAAGAACGAGGAATCGAACCCTCGAGTGCCAAAAATGAGCGACCGTACTAAAATCACTAAGCCAAAGGGTCATTGTATGCATTACTTGACATAATATGATCAGTCCGTAATTGACCTGACCTGAATTAGAATACGGAAATCTTGCCATCTGCGTTATAATGGGCGTCATATCACTGATTGGGGGTGTAACAATCATATGTGTATTATAATACGTTAACTAAATCAGCTCAGGGGGGCCGTATTGTAATACCATTTTCCACCAATTGCTGGATGTATTACAGAACGGCTACACGGACTCCTCCACTGTCTCGGGACTTGGTAATACGCTGCAAGATGTGCCCAAGGCGCTTGATGGGCTTCTGCATGCTCTTGGGAACAGTCACGGACTAGTCGCGAGCCTGCTCAACGCCCTGACCCGTTGAGAGTTGCAAACGACCTCATCCACGGTGAAACTCTTCGCGGACTCGCCAGCACTGAATTCGTGCATTATACCCCATTTTGTGGTTTCCTTCCAGTAACGAGAAATGTGCCACCGCTGGTGCGGCGTGTGACTAGGTGCGACTGGCGCACATAGTGGCACTCCTTGCCACTTTTGAAGCGAAGTCTCAATAAACATGGTCATGAAACAACATACAACCCCAATATCCGTCTAGATTTAGTGTATACTATCTATTTTCGAGCAGATAATACCTATTATAGCTTCTTAAGTTGATTACAACTTTATCTACTATCACTAATAGGAGTCATACGTGTTCTTGACCTTATGCGAGCTCATTGTGAGCGGCATCATCAGGAAAATATATGCCAACTTGACATCAACTTGTAAAAACTTAATGAAACATCAAGTAGAGTGTCAAGTAGACATAGCTTGCAGCCTAACTTATGGCTACTTATAGCACTTATAGCTTACTTATGCATACTTATGAAAGTCATCAAGTAGTGTGGCAGTTCATGTTTTCACCAAGTATGGCCAAGTTGACAGATATTTTCCTGATGATTTAGCGGTGGGATGATAACCTCAGCATGTATGTGAATAATCGGGGGCCAAAAATAATTTCCTCAAATACCTATGGCTTCTATCAACTGTATTCAAGATATTTAGGTCGTCTATCTGACTTTGTTCCCCAGATTTATCTATGTCAGGGCGCACCCTTGTCGTAGTAGGGCATCATTTCATCAGTATCATATTCAATCTCCGCTTCGTGTTCCGGTGGACGCATGCCCTTTCGGTGCTTCCCACCACATGGTTTATTAGCCTCCAACTGGGCGTCGGTTTCTCATTTTCACTCATGCACATTGCCATTCCGTTGGTTAAACATATAATTTCATGATACTTCCCCTCGTGCTTGGAATACTGGTTTCTTGATGGCATACTTGGCAACAACCTACGCTGCTCGACGTTGTCAGACTGGGTACATCTGCGTCTGCATGATCTTCTAAACATAAGTTTCTGGCTTGAAATGGCTTTGTGGTGAGTTTGGACTCTGGGCACCTGGTACGCACATTGGGTGCACATGGGGTGCACCTTGATCGCACCTTGATCGCACCTGGTGCACCATCACCGCACCGGAGTTGCACCTCGGTGCACGTTGGTGCACGTGTCGCACTGGTGGCGCACTTAAGGTCGCACCAGTTTCTCTACTGTAAAGGAAGAATCTAAGTCTTTCTGGACCTTCTGAGAGTGCACGCCTCTGAACATTGTCAATGGATATATATGGTAATGTGATCGAATGAGTTTACCCGCCCGATCACCTCAGAAATTTACAAGCTGGGTGCTCTTTAACCTGTTTCTATCACTTCAAGTGGCCATCTAACAATCTATAGAGCCGAAATGAAACGCAAAAAGTTCATGGTAAGTGTTTCCAAATTTCCTGGACACCGACGGCTTCAGAACAACCCATAGGCCTTCATTAGGCATGTTTTCTCGTTCTGGGAGGATGAGCCGCCCGAAGAAAGCGAAGATACGGGTCCAGCAAAGAAGAAGAAGAAGACACAGCATAATACTGAGTCGAAGGAGATCAGAATTCCGGTTCTTCGAAACAGTACGAATTTGCTAGGTCGGATTTATATTACCTGATCTAATCTTCATTCAGACAAGCTAGTGGAATTCCAAGTCATGCGTTCGGAGGAAGTAGAAGAACTTGAGAAAGAAGAGAGGAAGACGAAGAGTGAGGAGACCATGTCTTCGGGCTCAGGTGCGCTGTCTTATTTTTTATAACGCTAAATTCGTTTTGAGCCTTTATTAGAGAGCTCTTGGTCGGGTATTGATTCAGAAAACGAAGCACCCACCACCACGCAAACCAAATCGCAGCTTAGTCCCACTGACACATGCCCTATATGGAACGGAATGCCTGGTTTGCCAGAGAAGAAGCCAGAAGTTACGCATGACTTCACTGCTGAAGATCTCCAGGCAACAAACGGCAAAATTATCATTCATTGGGCGCACAAGGTCTCGACGAAAGGCGGGGATCCAAACTCTGAGACGATCGAGGGCTGTAGGCGCCGAATCATCTATTGCAAAGGCACTCTCAAGTGCTCCGACAAGAAATGCACGCTTCAAGAACGAGTGAAAGTGCGGACTTCTAGGCTTCTGGAGGCTCAGAAAGCAAAGAAGTGCCCGTGCGGGCGAAGAAAGAAGTACGTCAAATGCCTGCTCACCTGTCAGATTTTCCTGTGGAGAACTGGCGCGCGTCTAATAAACACGATGGCACACAACCACAAACCCCCGGAACACCTGCTTCACCTTCTACCCGAAGAACATGAAGAGTTTGACAATCATGTCATCACTCACCCACAAGCGACACCCCTCCAGCTTGTTATCGGAGCCCCAGGCTTGACTGGTCCAGGGAAATCTGTTGCAGATATAAGCCCTGTTCTTCGGAACACGGGTCGAGTGGGAGTAGAACGTCGAAATCTTCTCAACAGGACAGTCGGCACCGGTGGAGACTCCTTCTTCCAGTCCTACGAGCGGCTCAAAAATGAATGCCCTGGCTTTGTTCGGAAGGCTGTAATTGGTGAAGGGCCCGTTACAGTAATCTGCTTTCAAACGGACTTCATGCGCTCGTTACTTGTCCGAAACGGAGTCATTGACGAACCTATTAATGGGATTGTCACAGACGGTGCCCATAAATTTTATCGACACGCCATTCTCATCATCACCTCAACTTTTGCACTGGACATGTCCCGATGGGTTCCTGGCCTCTTCTCGTATTCGAATGGTGCCACTGCAGCACACTATGCGGTACACTTCCTGACATTGTTTGAGAGCATTGCCGAAGAATGCGAAGAACAACAGATGGAGATCGTCGACGAGCTATTTGCAGGAGTATGTTCTCTTTCTCTCTCGTTTGCGAGATAACTAACGTATGAGATAGGTGATGGATTTCAGTGACGCCCAACGACTTGGTTTTATCCAGGCGTTTGTTGACTTCTGGAAGACGCAACCCGAAGACGCTCGAACCGTAGACGAGCTTAGAGGGGCTGCTCCAGCACTTCTACGTGGATGTTCCCACCACTTCCAGAAGACGGCCACTCGAGTCAGCAAAATCAGTCGCATTGTACCCCCAGACCGTGCTAAAGAGTTCAAGAAACGCGTAAAGTCAATGTTTCATGCGAAGACTGACAAGCAGTTTCGAAACATTGTGAAGGCTATCATTACCGAATTCCCGCTCACAAAGAGATGGCTCGAGTGGTGGCTTCGTGCAGCGCATGCTGCCATGTTATTTCCATCCCAACGAAAAATGGAGACTGATCTGTGGGATTCACTACCTTCGACTACAAATGCCGAGGAATTGATTCACAACACCCTTCGAATTGGACATGGAAACGGCCACGACTTCTTCCAAGGCTCCTATGCGTTATATGGACATGCAGAGTGGCTGCACAAAACATCGGATGCAGAGAAGGGTACGTATGATCCTTACACTAGATTAAACTCACAGGCTAATGAGACTGAACCTGGTTTACCAGCGGGTGTCTCGACGAGATATGGTGCCAAGGAACCTCATAAGAACCGTGCAGAACGCTATGGAGTTACTAAACCGCCTAAAAACCACCGGGGGTATGGGGTGGAGGTTCCAGACGAGGAAAACGACAGGGGAAGACCACCTGATACTATCGAGGAGCTCCTACCAGATTCAAAGAAAGCCAAGAAGAAACGGTCTAAACAATGCCTTGCTACTCGACGCCAACAGCTCAAATCTGCCTTCAAGGACCGCCTTCAGAAGGATATGGACAGTTCCAGGCGTGACATCGAGAGCAAGAAGCGTAAAGCTGCTCGTGCTGCCGATCTCAGGAAAAAGAAGCAGAAGTTACAGTCCCGAACGGAGGATACTAGCTGGGAGTCTGAGGACTCTGAAGAAGCCATGGATGATGAGCTCAAGAGGTCGGAGACGGCGACCAGCTCAGAGTCGGACCTACCAGATGTTGCTGGTATTTCTAAGACCAAAGCCGTTGGTTCTACAATTAACGGGACCAAAAACGATGTGATTCCCAGCTACCCACCGCTCGAAAGGCTGCTGACAAGGTTGCGAAAACATATGCACCTTGTGCATATTTTGAGCTTCTTAAAACGGAGGTCCACACCTGCTCAGGTTCAAAGAGCACAGGTGGGGAACATGTCCAAATTGTCACCCCAGCTCGTCGAGAGGTGCTTCGCCAATTGACCCACAATATGTTATGATTTTGCTTACATGTTTCTCCTTACATACCCCGGCCCGCTTACCTATGCACGATTACTCCCATATGCTGCGCATCACTGCGCATTTTTCATCTTTCTCCATGCTTACTCCGCATCTCTCACGATCGTGAGAGACTTATACCTTATCTGACTCTTTCTGACTCGCATTGAGTCATACTGACTCATGTACTTACTCATCATGCTGCGCATGACTCATTACTTACTCAGCATGCTGCGCATGTGCTATATTTAGAACTACTAGATAGGTATATAAACCTGTACCATTTGGTCAAGGCTCCTCAGCTTGACCTAGGCAATCTACCTAACTGCTTAGTTCTCTACTTCGCCTTTAAGTCCCTTGCTTCGTCAATCTCACCAGGTCGTCAGTACAGCCGCAGCTGCTGACAAATCTCTGTCTTTGTTTATCAAAGACATCGAGCGTAAACAGTATTACCTAAGTTGTTAGGCTCTGCCTTAACAAAAGGTCAAGCTGTTCAGAAGGCCCGCTCATTGTTAGCGCAGGCCCACCCCACGACAACACAGCAGAAGCACGCAACAGGCCGATTGCCGTTGCGGCTACCACTCAGTCACCACGGTTGTACACAGGGCAGACCACCCGCCACGAAATACCACTCTAGTAGAAGGAACCAACAACGTCTACAAGTTCACCAACGGAAACTACTGCGGTTTTAATCACAACAATAACCGCTGGTGCTACGCCTCTCTCTCCCTTGGCAAATTCACATTCACCACCGTTGCCGTTGAAAACAGACACTTCCACGCTCTAGACTTCCCTACCCCTGAACGACCTCATAAGACCCCTGCTATTGTCCGAGCTCAACGAGAACACGACATTGAAGTAGACGAGGAGGAACAGCGACGCTTCGCACCATTACTCACAGCAATATTCAGGAACCCATCACTAGTCCCGTCTACCAGCACTTCTGTCTTGCCCGAAGAGGAAGAAGAAGAACACCAAGTACAACAACAGCTAGAGGAGAGCCCCACAGCTGAGCCAGAGGAGCGCCCCAGTGCAGAAACAATTGAACCAGAGACCGACTTCGATTTCGACTACGAAATGTCACAAGACAACAACAACAAGAAGGACATTGGAGCCAAACCCCAAACGTTCTCCGGAGACCGATCCAAGACCAGAAAGTTCATTCAGGAACTTGAAGACTACCTCATCCTAAACAACCTCAACCAACTCGAAGATGACAAGAAGATTCGCATTGCCCTATCCTTCCTCAAAGAAGGAACTGCAGCAGCATGGGGATTAGAATTTCACGATAAATATTCAGCAGCTGAAAGGAAAGCCACCTACGCTGAATTTATCAGCCAATTCAAAGAAGCCTTTTCCCCTACCGACGACAAAGCTGCCGCACTTCTCCAACTCAAAGCCTTACGACAGGATGGGACAGCTGACGAATTTGTCACCGTCTTCAAGAATATTCTTGCACGAACTGATCTCAGCGGTGACACTGCAAAGATCGAGATCTTCATGGAAGGACTTACCCCCAAACTCCGAGAGAAAATTCTCTTTTCCGATTCCCCTCCTACCACATTTGACGATTGGGTCAAGAAAGCTGTCCAGTTCGACAACAACTGGCGACGTGCCAAGACAATCATGGGACATACCCGTATCATCAAGACATCTGATATGGTCAAAGGTGCTTACAAAACACCTACTGGAGCCCGAGACCCAATGGCTATGGATGTTGATCGTTTCACCACTGATCCACCCAAACGCCGCCTCACCCAGGAGGAAAGAGAACATCACAAGAAGAACAACTTGTGCTACTATTGCTCCAAGAAAGGTCACACAATCCAACAATGTCTTCAAAGGAAGAGTTTTGGAAGAACCTACCCTAGCAACAACGACAGCCGATTCCACAAGAAACCTGAGAAGGGAGCCGAGTTGATCAAATATGTCAGAGCAGTCCTAGCTGACATGCCCCAAGAAGAAGCCGCTGAATTCTACACCGAAACAGAGGCTGAGGGTTTTTAAAGAGGAAGACTGCAAAGCCGACGTCAGTACTTCCTCGCCCGATTGATATTTCCAGTGTACTTGTAGCTACTGATTTTTATGCTGAATCTATGCGTATCCCAATCTCTCTACAAGACCCCCTAGATGGAAATACAACAATCGCCGGCACAAAAGCTCTCATTGACTCTGGAGCGCAAGGGTCATTTATTGACTCCATCTTTGCCAAGACACATCACCTCCCGCTACTCCCACTCCGACAACCGATTACAGCACGAAACGTTGATGGCACCCTGAACAAACAAGGAACTATTACCCACTTTACCTGGGTTATTGCCAAGATAGGGACAGCCATTATCAAGGAAAGATGTTTTGTCACTGGACTCGGGAAAGACCACCTGATTTTTGGATTACCCTGGCTAAAACGGGTGGATCCAATCATATCGTGGAGCGACGGCACACTCGAAATCGATGAATCACGCATTACCCAACGACTGTTGCAAACATTGATGCGAGCAGTAGACATCAAGCGGATGAGAGCCATCCGAGAACAACTACTAGAGGAAAACACGCCACCTACCCCAGCACCTGATTGTTCCGAAGAGAATCCCGGAAAATCAGAAGGACTTAGCGACTATTTCCGAATAGTCAAAGAAGGAGAAGAGATCAATGAAGATTTTCTCATCGCATACTGCCAGAACGAACCGGCAGTCGGAATATTCACCAAGGAGGAACCCCCACTTACGCAGGAACACACAAAGGATTACCTTGTGTACGGGCCAATCAGGCCAACTACCACAATACGACAGACGGTGGTAACACACCATCCAGCAACCAGACACCACACACAGCAGGTGTGGATACGTGCGAAAACATCAATTTCGCAAGCTCTGGAACATAAACGAGAAGATAAGGAACCAAAGAAATCCCTTGACGAAATCATCCCCGACTATCTTCAAGACTACAGAAAAGTCTTTGAGAAAGCAGCATCCGAACGATTCCCACCAAGCCGACCCTGGGATCACGCCATAGATCTGAAGACAGATTTCGTGCCAAAAGACTGCAAGGTCTATCCGCTCAGCCCCTTAGAGCAAGAAAAACTCGACGAGTTTCTCAAGGAAAATCTAGCCAAAGGATACATCCGAGAATCCAACTCCCCACAAGCATCTCCGTTCTTCTTTGTTGCAAAGAAAGACTCGGAAGCCCTGAGACCATGTCAGGATTACCGACGACTCAACGAAGGAACAATACCTAACGCTTACCCCTTACCGCTGGCTAGCGAACTCATCGATAAACTCAAAGGAGCAACTGTCTTCACCAAACTCGACATTCGATGGGGATATCACAACATCCGCATCAAAGATGGTGACCAATGGAAAGCAGCGTTCAAGACCAACCGAGGGTTATTTGAACCAATGGTGATGTTCTTTGGACTAATGAACTCACCCGGTACCTTCCAAGCAATGATGAACCACCTTTTCCGAGACATGATAGACGAAGGATGGGTCATCATCTACATGGACGACATCCTCATCTTCTCCAACGATCCAGAAAAACACCGAGAACGCACACGCAGAGTCTTACAAAGACTACAAAACAACGATCTCTACCTCAAAGCAGAGAAATGCCAATTTGACACCACAAGAGTGGAATACCTTGGGTTCATCATTGAACCAAACAAGATCTCCATGGACCCTGTCAAACTTGCAGGGATGCGCGACTGGCCTACGCCAACTACAGTAAAGGAAGTCTGATCATTCCTAGGATTCGGAAACTTTTACCGCAGGTTCATCGGAAAATATGCGGAAATTGCCAAACCGCTGAACGAACTCACCAAGAAAGACAAGAAGTGGGAATGGACCAATGAATGTCACAAAGCTTTCACTACCCTGAAAGACAAATTCCTGGAAGCGCCTGTGTTGCTGATGCCTGACCCCACGAAGCCATTTGTGGTGGAAAGCGACGCCTCAAAACATGCAACAGGAGCAGTCCTACAACAACGTGACGCCAACGGATCATGGCACCCATGTGGTTTCATATCTAAATCGTTCTCGGAAACAGAACGGAACTATGAAATCTACGACCGAGAACTTCTAGGCATTATCCGCGCATAAACCTGGCGACACTACTTCCATGGATCCCAACATTCAGTTGTGATTCTATCCGATCACAAAAACCTCACATACTTCCGAGAAGCCCGGAAGTTGAACCGACGACAAGCAAGATGGAATTTGATGCTACCCAGTTTAACATCAAACTTGTACACACCCCTGGTGCAAAGATGATACAATCTGACGCACTATCTCGACGACCAGACCACATCCCAGGTGAAGACACCGACAACGAAGACATCATTCTCCTCCCCGACAAGCTCTTCCTTCGCTCAGTTGACATTGAACTAAAGGACGAAATTGTACACAAGATGGTCAATGACAAACTGATTGTTGACGCCATTCGCACCGCCAAAGAAGACGGACCCCCACCAATCCGATCAAACCTGGAAGACTGGAAATTTGACGATGGCATCTTGTACTACAAGGACAAGTGTGTGGTACCAGATGACGAAGACCTCCGAAGGAAGATAGTCCAACGTTATCACGATCTACCCAGCGCAGGACACCCTGGACAATTTGGGACACTGGAAAAAGTCCGGAAGGACTACTGGTGGCCAGGGATGTCAGTGTTCATCAAGAACTTTGTGCAGGGCTGTGCAATGTGCCAGCAAATGAAAATCAATCGCCACCCCACCGCTCCACCATTAATGCCCATCAAATCCGAAACCACTAGGCCATTTTCGCTAGTGACGTACGATTTTCACACGGATCTCCCAGAGAGTGATGGTTTCAATAGCATTATGGCCGTGGTCGACCATGGAGCTACGAAGGGGGCAATTTTCATCCCTTGCACAAAGAAAATCGACGCCACAGGAACTGCAAACACCTACATTGACAACGTTTACCGTCGCTTTGGACTCCCCGACAAAGGAATTTCAGACAGAGGACCTCAATTCGCCTCTAAAGTTTTCCAAGAAATGGGACGACTCCTTGGAATCAAGCTCAACATGAGCACCGCCTACCACCCACAAACCGATGGTGCGACAGAAAGGATCAATCAGGAGATTGATGCCTATCTCCGCATCTTCTGTGCACAGAACCCCGAATCCTGGTCCAAATGGATTACCACTCTAGAATTCTCCTACAACAGCCGAACACACTCTGTCACCAAACGAACCCCATTCTACCTAATGATGGGATACGAACCACCTGCACTCCCATCAATTGCTCCCACTAGCAAAATTCCCGCAGTTGACAAACGGATCAAGGAACTTCTGCTAGCACGCGATGAAGCAAATGCTGCACATGCACTTGCTGCGCAACGCATGGCAGAGAAGATCACACGACAGTTCACCCCATTCAAAGTCGGAGAAAAGGTGTGGTTAGAAGCCACAAATCTCAATCAAGGAAACATCTCCAAGAAACTAGCACCCAAACGAGAAGGACCCTTCAAGATACTCGAGGTAAAAGGACACCTGACCTATAAACTCGACCTGCCAAGACGATGGAAGATCCACCCGGTGATTCACGCATCACTTCTCACCCGTTACATCTCCACCAAAGCGCATGGACCCAGCTTCTCTAAACCGCCACCTGACGAAATCGACGGAATAGAAGAATACGAAATAGAAGCAATTGTGGCCCATCAGAAACAAGGCAAAGGGCGACACAGATACCTCGTAAAATGGAAGGGATGGCCATCAGCAGACAACGAATGGATGCCCGAGTCGGAACTGCGGAACGCCAAGGAAATACTCACCGAGTATAAAAAGAGGAAGAAACTCACCTGACACCACATAGCAAACCCACTCACATCCACTATATAACAATGTCTCAAAATGCCTCTTCCTACGACCGCACCATCATCCGCAACACCTTCAAATCCGATACCGCTATTACGGCGCTCCGTACGCATACTGCCTGGAGCAGCAACGACAACCCTCTCACCGCTGTGGGAGAACAAGGAACCCTCTACCAAAACCGACGAACCGAAACTCGCAATGAAGTGGCTCGTCTGCGCCACCAATTTGCGAAAACCACTGACGATCTTGATCAACTTTGGACAAAGTTGATCGAGAAACGGAGGAGACCCTCACAGACCTCTTCTTTGCTATTGGAGGAACAGCTTTCCTCGACGAATTCTTCCCCGAACGACAAAACTGGTTCAACAACCCAGAGGAGACAGACTTCGAAACCCTTGCCTCCAATCCCTGGGGGCCTGAGGAAAGTCAAGAAGAGGAAGTCACGATCCTCACTGCACGTCAAGTTTGCGGAACCCTACGAGCATTTCCTCCCGTCACCAACTTACACACCGCCGCAAAAATAAAACATAACCCCTTCGTCAAAAAAGAACAGAACGACAACAAGGAAAACATCAACCCCAATGGCAAACCCTCCAACGCCATACCTCTCCGCATTCGAAAGCCCACCAGAGTCCGACTCACCAACGCTGGTGAACCTTCCCCCTCGACACTATCGTCCCAGAAGGCGCCGCGCACCGGATACCTTGCCAACAGACCACCACCACCCAGATGGTTCAGATGCTACATTTGTGGAGGCAGACACCGACAGTGTCATTGCTTTCGTTTTGTGTGTCGTCTGTGCCATCATCGTGGCCCAGGCCATTACCCGGTTAGCTGCCCACAACGCTACCACAAGGGCATAGACCGTCACTTCTGGGGTAAAGGAAGGAATTGAAGTCAGGAGACTTCAACGATAGCGAGAGGGTAATGTTATGATTTTGCTTACATGTTTCTCCTTACATACCCCGGCCCGCTTACCTATGCACGATTACTCCCATATGCTGCGCATCACTGCGCATTTTTCATCTTTCTCCATGCTTACTCCGCATCTCTCACGATCGTGAGAGACTTATACCTTATCTGACTCTTTCTGACTCGCATTGAGTCATACTGACTCATGTACTTACTCATCATGCTGCGCATGACTCATTACTTACTCAGCATGCTGCGCATGTGCTATATTTAGAACTACTAGATAGGTATATAAACCTGTACCATTTGGTCAAGGCTCCTCAGCTTGACCTAGGCAATCTACCTAACTGCTTAGTTCTCTACTTCGCCTTTAAGTCCCTTGCTTCGTCAATCTCACCAGGTCGTCAGTACAGCCGCAGCTGCTGACAAATCTCTGTCTTTGTTTATCAAAGACATCGAGCGTAAACAGTATTACCTAAGTTGTTAGGCTCTGCCTTAACACAATAACCATGATGTGTTTGAAGGTGATGTCAGCCGTTGGTTCCATTCTTTGCTTTCCCTTGATAGAGCTGGAGAACGTTCGAGTTGCTGGCGTGTATCAAACGGGGAGTCACTCTGCGATGGACGCCGCCGCGACATTCGTAACCTCGTCCTCTCCATACCCGTTATCCTCATAATCGAAGTTGCGGACGATGGATTGGACCATGCACCCTGGAACTTCCCCGAATCGCTCTATCCATGCCACTTTGTTGAGGCTATCGCAAACCACTGGGATTACGAACTTGTTGGCCTTGGAATGCACAGTAAAGGGGCATCACATTTTATTGGCAGGTTTGCTAGTGCGGACAGAGAGACTGTGTACGCCTACAACGACCTCGGTGGTGGCCAAGCACGCCCAATACCCAACGCCACAGTTTCCTCCCATCTTGCCGGCAATTCAATTCATCTTCAAGGCGACTACAAAGTCTGCTCAGCAGTCTATCGATTGACTGGCGGAACAGATGCACAACTCACATTTTTCCGAAAGCGCAAGGCCGACATTGCTGCGCTCTATAACGTGAAATGTTTCACTGAAACTCTTGAACAGTGGCCATCGTTGGACTACGTTTGGAGAGGCTACAAGGAAATGGACCCAAGCGAGCGGTTCTGGATGTCGAATCCGTTTGCTGCGTCTACTCAAGAGTACATCAAGGAGAAGAAGTCGAACAAGAAAGAAGTCATAGACTCACCTTTACCACCAGAATCGGAGGAATTGAACGATAACGGTACTACACCCACATCTCCGACCACCCCATCCAAAGGCTTTCATCCTCAACAAGCCGACGAGATGAACAACACGCCGAAGACCAATTCATCGGGTCCAGACGAAGATTTTGACTTCGCTTGTCGATGCGGCCTCGTAGGAGATGCAAACGCTCTATACCGTGGAGGAGACGATGGAGAGGCGGTATATTGCGAAGGATGTAAGAAATGGGGGCACATTGCCTGTCAGCGCAATGGAAGGGCGTACAGTTTATCGAAGAAGGAAGGGTTCTTGTGCGACATGTGCGATGTAGAAGCATTCGAGTCTCGACAGCTAATGGCCATTGAAGAAGAACGGAATCAGTATGTTATTCATTGGGACGGGTTTATATTGTGCTTACTAGGCTGTTTCTTCACCAGACGTGCCAAACTCCATTCTGTCAGCGACCTCCCTCCTTTACCTCAGCGTCTAAAAGCTGGAAATGGGGCGTTGGTTCGCCACGGAGTATTCTGGTATCCTGTTCGTTTGATTCAGCACCATGTTCAGCACCTTGGACGTGGGCGGAAGATCCGGCATGAATGGACAGTTAGGTGGTGGCGAGGATGCCACTTTGACTCACCTGGAGTTACGCCTGGGTCGGTGTCGGTAGTGTCGCAGAATGAGATCGTCGATAGCCTGTGGCTGGATAGAGATGGGCGAAGAAGGATAAGGGTAAGCAAATTATATTCCCGCCAATTAAACTCAACTCACCTATTCTCCAGCTTGGAAAATGGATACATCCTAGCTATGGATATGACGAAGCAGAAGAGATTCTGTCCGACCCTTCGTCAGCTCCGTACACTGAGGATGTCCATAATGCCCTCTTACCACACCAAGAAACACTGTCTGCGCTTTTGAAAGCACCAGAGTCTATAGGAGAGGGTGTCAGTATCCCTGCAAAACCCCTCTTCGAATCCAAAGCGAAAGGGTATGAGAAAGCGGTGGTTGGAGGGGTATCTATAATGGATAGGGCGAGGATTGCAAATTGGTTCGAAGCTCACGTCTCCAAAGACCGAAAGCTTCGACCCCGGTGGGTTAGTCTCCTTCCCATGACCCACGCCATTACCCTCTATCTGGCCGACCAAATGTATCGCGAGGCAATCCAGAAGGGAAAGCTCAAGGATCGCTCGCCAAGCGACTTCATGCCTAAAGCGTGGGCACTCCAGACATCCAATGCAAGTGGATCAGAATCCCCTCAAGTTGTGGACGTCGACGCAGAATGTTTAGCCGAGCTGGAGGAGCAAATGTTCGAGAGGTCGGAAATGGGTGGAGTTGCCAGTTACTACCAATGGGGCCTTGATGCGGGAGATCATCAGAGAAGCTGGGATCCCTGGAGTGGCACACCGAGCACCTGGTGTTGATACGAATTCCCTCCCTGGAGCGAGACCGAGCTGGAGGTAAGCACGAGGGTTGGCCAATGACGATGACAGGCAATGTTTGCTGATGGTGACTGTGACGTAACAGCGAGGTCCCGATTACATCGAAGATCAAGTTCCTGAGGTTGTGGATACGCCAAGAATAGCCAATCCACCAAAACCAAGGCCGATTCATGCAAAACCGAAGAAAGAAGCTGCTCCTCGTTCAAACAAGCCTTCAAAAACGCCGAAATCAAAGGCACAACCCTTTAAGGGGGCAAAAAAACGAGTTCATAGTTTAGACTACTTTACAACCTTGTATAATCGTAGTTTATTGGTGTGCTTAATGAAATCTAATGCTGGCTGTTCTTGAGTTCGCTCGAGGTGCACTCAGGGTGCACTTGCCAGTGGTCGCACGCGGGTGCACCATAGCCGCGCATACACAGCCACCAAGTTGGGAATGTTCGCAGTTGTCCTGCCTTCAGACAATTGTTCTGCATTTATTTTGCGCTATCGTGCCGGCCTGTTGGTTGTAATGGATACTAGTAGATGTAATACATTCAGATAAATCATAAAATTGCTATGTATGGCTGACGAATCTCCCTTACCGACTTGAATTGCCGCTGGCACCTTGAGATTGGCGAAATCAGGCCTAGTCTTGACCTTCTGGCAATAATTACGGCACATTAACGGCAACCAAACGTCCTGGGGCTTTGGAGGTAAGATATATATACAATATAGCACTTAAGTTAATATTTTGAGGCCAAGTTTCCTCTGCAGTTGTTCGGAAAACCGGCCTCAAAGGTGATAGACAATGTCATTTTTAATTCTGAACAAATGAATAGAACTCCTAAAGAGCGATACATTGATTCTAATTACATTTAAACACTATATGAACTTAATTTACTGCTCTATAGTTGCTTCTCTGTCCAGTGCACCTGTGGCCGCACCAAGATTGCACTCAGCCGCACCACTGCATAGCCACAAGGTGCACATATTCGCACAAAGTCGCACTTGCCGCACAAAGTCGCACCGTCGCACCAGTGGTGGCACAAATCTAATAGCCCGGTGTCATTCCCATTTTCGGTAATCCTCCTAAGTGACTCAGAATGAAGAGTCAGGTGTCCGAGAAGGCGGGTGCTATTTGGCAGGAAGACGACGTGGCACGGGGCTAGAAATGGAGGTGTAAGAATTGGTGGGGACTACATGGCGACGTCAGAAGATGCTTACGTTTGCTTGGTAGACGCTGCGTTGCGGGGTAGTGGGTTCCGGTGAATACCAGAAGCAGTCAATTACAGGACGGTGCTATATCAGGAATCAGACATTAGAGGGGATGGAATGGTGAGATTGAACAGAATGCACGAACAACCCCGCCGTCTTCTTTGCTTTGTCAACGTCATCACCTCTACATCATTTCTCATCCCTCTTCCTGTGCTCCCTTCTCATCTTATCGCTTCTGAGGTCCGATTGTCGTGGACAACATTCCGAGTTCTATCTTCAGATAGGACGAGGTTTGTCTGTTGAAAATCTTGGCTGTTTTTTTCGGCACATTTCGATATTCACATGTCTCGAATCGCCGGCATATTACCCTTTTAATTCAATTCTCTCATTTAATAAGTAAATTGATTCCCGCTCCGGTCCGGAGTTTCCTGTTATAGAAATGCAGGGCTTTTCCCTCAAGATGTGTCCAGTTTTTGATTCCGACCTTCTCTACTGTGCTGAACGCTCAAAATTGAAACGGTCACATGATCACTATGGAGGTAAACCAATCACATGACCAGATGAGATTGAGGAAACTGATTGAGTCGAAGTTATGGTCTTGAGCACTGCACGTCGTGCATAGGCTAAGGTGTGGTGAGCGCACATGAAGTCTTCAAGTTCAAATTGAGTTGAAGGAAAGGATTTGGAATGCTTGGGCTTCGACAAATTTTCCAGCGAAGGGTGGCTGTTCACTCGCGCTTGATGGGATCAATCTTCATCAATTTGCCGTCACACCTTGCGACTTTCTCCAAGAAAATGATGTTTGTGAGCGAACTCAATGTGCTACCACATTCGCCCAAGCATTTGCCGTTGCCGCAGTATTTACTAAAACAAAGCTCACAAAAGAGATTTAAAAATTAGAACGAGGACAGGTCGTGCGAAGCAGCGACGCATCTTGGACCAAGTATGGTCGTGCCCAAGCTTTGCATCAGATTTCATCGCCAGAAGCCCTGAGACCTATAGTACATCAAATCCTAGGTTTGAAGCTTTCAAGCCTTCACAGAGTGCTGTACCTATCGACCAATATAGTCAAACGAAGTCGCCATGGTGGTCTAGGACAAGGAGGAACCGAAGGGGTTTTCACCGGCCTGGCCCACAGAGGCGGGACCGGATTCCAAATTTGGCAGAGATGTCACGACGTTGTGCGTCACACACTCCGATTTTGCAACCACCATTCGACCAGCGACTTCGACTGGAGCCTTCAAACCGATGGTATCTGCATGGAAATCAAGATGAGGTAATGGTATTAGGGCGCTGTGGTATCTAGCTTCTCGCGACGAGGTGGGCAAACACGGTCTGGAGAGGCCTTGTGCTAGTCAGGATGTACAATGTGTGATGTTCCCGTTTGTGCTCGATGAAACCGTTTGCTCACTACATTCTTTCAGAGCCATACCCTATGATACATGCCTGTACTTAATAACTTGGCCAATATTATGACGATTCTAACAACAAAATCGTCATTCATGCCAATGTGTTCGCACAAGTTGACTTCGGGGTTCAAACTGGCATCCACCTCAATATCCTTGTTCATACACTGGCCTTCGGCCAAACCAGAATAGCACGGCTAAGGAGCCTCCAAGTCTAGGAGAGTATGTTGCTCGGAAGAGGGCGACCTCAGACCAATCGGAACGGGTACGTGGAGTACGTTTGGAAACTCTGAGATTCGGACAAGACAGACACTATCTCTCTTTTCTTCCCAAGCTAACATTCGACTCCATACTGCTGGAGTGAATAGGCCTTTCGGAGTTTTCCTTTGGTAGGCTCCTCACACCTGTCTGTTTGAACCTCCATAGGTGGGGCCCATCATTTATCCTTACACAGTACTCAATGACGACAGATAGACGCCCGCTGAAAGTGCGGTGACACCGACTGACATTTCCTTTCCGCAGCGGTGATAAATGTTCGTCTGCTGCTGAATGATCTTACTACACCTCTGTACTAGTGACAATCGTTGGTGGACATAGCACCAGAAGAGGCATCCGCACAGCGGGCGAGACTCTCCTGTACCGCGAGATCCCTGGGCCCATCATAGCATTCCTCGTCCACGGTACATATGTCTCGAGCTGAGTCCCATTTGGGATGACAACTGACTCTACATCGTGGGTATCTCCCTCCCGCTCTCATCCTCCAGTACGTCTGCTCTTTGTTATTGTATGATCTCGGATTCATCCCGTTGTAGGAGCGCCGGCGGTCGACCATATCGGACTCTTCCCTACGGAACTCTCATTTACCTCTTATTCTTCAACATTCACTTCAGCAGCGAGGTGGCGATGGCCACGATTGACTTCGATCTCTACGGAGCAGTGTCGCATAATGACGGAAATCTGAGGAATCCGTGTAGCCGTTTTGTAATACGTCCAGTAATTGGTGGAAAAAGGCGTTATAGTACGGCCACTGAGCCTAAAAGTAGATACGGTATTATAATGCACTTACAATCACTGTCAGGGAACGGAACGCTGTTGGCCAGATTCAGCATTATAATTCAGCTTAAAAGACTAATTTAGTACCACAATCAAACAAGAAAAAGGTAACAAAGGGCGTTTGGCTCAGTGGTTTTGGCACGGCGTGATTTTTTGGGGCTCGAGGGTTCAATTCTCAGCCGTTGCAGCTTTTTCCGCCCGCTATTATTCCTCACTCAAGGTGCTGCGCTGTCTCTTTCAGGATGAGAAGGGTAACGAATGCTCCACTGACTTTGTATTCGTTGATCTTAGATCTGGCCGCTGTAGTGAACTGCGAGGAAATAACTTGTGAGCTTGAATGATTAATATCTAATGCAAAATGGCTGCATTCTTTCGTGCGGAAAGCTAACAAAGATGCGGACTAGTAATGAGTAATAAGCAGAGGCTACTAGTACCACTGCTACATATATTACCGGTCCTTGGAATAATATTCTTTCGTTTGGATGGTGGAGTTCAGCGTCGAACGTTACTTTGATCATGGAATGTATAGAAAACCCTACTGATCTTTCGAGCTTCGTCTGACTTTTTCAATATCGTAGAATTGCCTGCAGTTTGACTTAATTTACAACGTATATATGATATATTGGTATAATGGAGCTCTATGGTAGGCCTATGTTAGATATCTGAAGCTGGACGAGCAGTACAATCCAACCGAATTCTCGTTCGACCTCGGAGTTCACCGGAGTAACATTGTCCATTGATTGGCCCACCGGCAGCAGTCAGCCACTCAATGTGCGGCCAATAGGCTTGCGTCCGGCATCTTCAATCAAGCGGGGATTTAACGATGCCCCATTGGGCCGAACCTTCCGTATTTTTAGCAAGCTGGATCACTCGTAAAAGCACCATCTCAGGATAAAACGTGGTCTATGGGAGCGTATAACAGAGGTGTAATACAATTATTGAATACAGAGCTTTTCGTGTACTTGGGCCGTTTGGCCGAGGCACTGTCCCGTCCCCGGTGGACGCATTATCATGCGCTCGCACCTGTCAATAGGGATTCCGGATCGCGAGAAACTAGAGACGCCATTATAATGGGTTGAGAAAGGCTATGCGGTCACGATGGAGCACCTATCCTCAGCTGGAAAGCACCAATTAAGGCATATAGCTAGGAATTATAAAATGTATTTGCCGTAGTGACACATTCAAGAGACATTATAATTCCCTAAAGTGGCTGGAGATACTATAACGCCTTTTTCCACCAATTGTTGGACAACATTATAACGGCACTACACGTACTGTTGGAAATCTCGCTACTCTACGCAATGAGATTGCGCTTCATAACTCCAGAACTTGGATTCCGCTCTTGATAAGAAATTGGGTCGATTCGTTCGGGGTGAGCCTGAACCTTCCGTTACCGTGCTCTTGTTCTTATTGTTCACCACCAGCTTATTCTCAGCGACGCCGTTGTATTCTGGAGAGCATGCGTTCTTATTCCAAACCGTGGTTATTGGCCCTTCATGGTGCCTATTTTCCTCTTATTCTCCTTGGCAGGTGTGTTGCTTTTACCAGTGTGGTAGGGTACCGACCATTGACTAGTATTACCGCCTCTAGCATTATCAACTGCTTTGCTCCTGCTCGCCTCAACTGTCAATGCATCCACAGTTGCGGCAGGATCTCACACCATCTACGTATCTAATGTGCTGACGGCTGTAAGCCACTTCACCTCGCTGGCTACAAATGTCATCGCGACCATGATCTTTGGATATCGATTACGGTAAGCCTCACTCAGTGTCTTTCTGGCCAGTGGTTAAGACAATCGGTACCAGGATTCTACGCCAGTTGCAAGCTGCCTATGAATCAAAAACACGACGCCAGAAATCGACTGTCCAGAGCACCCTTTGGCTTCTTACTGAATCTGGTATCGCATTCTGTATCTTTCAGGTTCGTCCAGGGTCAGCGTCCGGCCATTCCTTCGTTAACGTAGATCCTCAATATTAGGCCGTTCTCATCGTTTTCATGCTATGCAACCTTCTTGGGGCGATCTGCGACTTCCGGGGCGTGCTTGCTCTCGATATCATTAACAGATGCCAATATTTGTTGTCTGTCCGTATTTACCCAAATCCATCCATCTGATCGAACTGACGTTCCATATAGATCGTATACCCCGTCCTTGTGGTGGTTGTCATTTGAACCAAGAACTCGGCCAGAGATGTTCAGTAAATGGCCAAAGATGGATATAATCGGCGTTCAGGAGAATACCTCTTAAATTGTTGTGAGCTTCTTCAGATTGCCCTAGGCGATACGTCGGACTCTGTCGCCGTGTAAGTTATGATTATCTCGGGTTATGTATCCTCGAGGGTAACCACGTCAGTAGGCAGAGATTCGCAGGTCGCGGGAACCTCGATTGTTAAAGCAATCAATACTCTGACAGAGGCCACTTGCTTCCATTCACTTGCCACCAACATCCCTGCTGCTAGAGTGTTGCAACATCGTTCAAGGTGAGAATGGCTGCCCACCACGTTTCGTTCTTGCTCAATTATCATTATCAGGCGTCTCCGCCAGGTACGAGTAACTCGCATTCCACACTTGGAAAATCACTCTCCCAACTGAGTCTCTGGCGTCTCGTAAAATCAGATGTCGTGTTCTGCGTCTCCCAGGTACGCCCACTGTTGGCGCCACCTGCGCTCATTTGATTGGAACCCTTTTTCTGAATTCTTTTCTGAATCTGTAGGTTTCGCTTATCACGCTTCCGCTATACAGTATACCGTGAGTCATCGCAACTATCGGGACTCCCTTATTTATGACCCTGTCTTCCAGTACTCATGGCTGGCCATTTCCGGCTTCTGTGCTCTCCCTCGGAGCTGACTGCCGCTGACAGATAGTTGATATACCTAAACCCTGTCGCCCCCGACCCAAAGCTATTGGATACAGAGGACATGGTACCGCCGTTTTACACAGTTATCGCAAATCGCGTCATTCTTGTATTACCTTTGATCCTCACTTCAATGGCATCTACTTTCAGATGCATCACCTGATCAGTCGTCTGACTGGTAGCGATCGTCCATCTGCGAGGCGCGAGATCTAATCAATCAGTGGATTGGTCGAGAACTCTTGGCCATCTGTCTCATATACCTTGGAAGGTTCCCTGATCTTATTCCCCACACCAGCTACCCAAACCCATTGTCCAGAACTGGGTGAAAGATAGACGCTGGTGGAGTTGCTATGAGAAAAACTTTCTGTTAAAACACCATTCAGTATTTATGGCTGTGGAAGAGCATCTATCTGTCTTCGTTCATCAAAAGATCTGCGTTCAAGTCGGAGATAACTGTTCTACGCCAGGCAACTTCCCTTGTGAACGTCGCCCATAAATACGTCAAAGACGTTCCTGAATGCCCCCGATTGAAAGAACCCTGACCACCACTGACAGAGTCCGTCATTATGACCCCTGCCGAGGTGACGCTTTTCCGTGACATAGGGAAGCAATGGCTGTATCGAGGCCTCGCTACTCCTCTGATCGCATTTTTGAACTATGGTACGTCGGGCGTCCCTTCCGAGCTCAATCATTGACCATTATCCGCTTCTATATAGGGATTTCCGTACCGCTTGCGTTCTATGCTGCCTCGATCATACGGTGCGCTCCAACTGAGCCTCCTCGAGAGGAAGCATGTACTATTTCACCGTTAGGGCACGTAAATCCAAACGTCGACCTTCGGCCGTTCTCTATCACGGGACCATGATCTGCTTCTTGTTCCTCACCGTCCACTTCGTGACCGAAGCCACTAATGTCTTCATGCAATTTGATATGACCAGGGCAATTTCGCGTTATCACGGAAGCCTTAGCACACTACACTCCGACTTGACGTACTATAATGACAGGAATTGGATTGCTCTGCTGGTCCGAAACTGGGTAGACTCAATTGCAGTAAGGACCCATCTTGGGCTTACCGTTCCGTGCTCGCTCACCAACTGGTTTTCAGCTCATTATTAGCGATGCTGTCGTGATATGGAGAGCATACATCCTCCTCCCCACTCGAAAGGCGTGGATAATGATACCCCCGATGTTCCTTCTATTCACCTCAGCAGGTGAGTTTATCCACATCCTTTGGCCAGAACGTCTACATATCCCCCCTAGTTTTGTCGATTGCTGCATGCATCTTGGGATCGACACTTAAAGGGACCCAGGTTCCGATCTCACCCAAGACACAGCAATTCAACACCCTTACGGAGGTCAGCTACTTCCTCTCTTTAGGGACCAACATCATCGCGACGTCCGTCTTTGGATATCGCTTGAGGTAAGTTCATCAACCATGGCTAGACCACAATTTTGTGACAGGGCTTCCAGGCGCCTCCAGCAATTGCAACCTACCGGCACACCACGGAACTCGCCTGGAAAACCATCCGTTCAACATATTCTGTGGCTCCTCGTAGAATCCGGCGTCCTCTTCTGCATTTCCCAGGTTAGTCTATCACACGGGCCTACAGGCGTTTATTTCAGCAACTGTCAATCTTTGCATAGGTTGCGGTTATTATAGCCCTATTATGCAGCATCATGAACGTTTTGAAGACATTGCCGGATGCCCTTGCTTTTGACTTAATCACAAGGTTCCAATATTCTCTATCTGTAAGCATCCTTTCTCTATTTCTTCGAAGAATCCGATGTGATCCCCCACAACAGATTATATACCCTATTCTCGTTGTGGTACTTGTCCGAACTAAGAACTCGGCGGCTGATACTCATTTCACGGAAGCCGGAACCGAAAACAATCATGCGATGCCTGATTCGACAGAGATGTCCCACTTAGGGCCAAAATCTGCCGAAATCTGACGCCGGGACTTAATGGCAGGATCGTAGTTCCCCGGGCTATGCCCCACGCTGTATTCGATGCACTGTACCGTAATTGTATTTGACTTGCTCCAGGCCTGTGGCTTCGCATATAGCTGAGACCAATTGAGACTTATGAATTAAGTGATAGATCTGGCAGGAACATATGCAGATGTCGATAAGTCCATTTTACATAGATTTTAACCACATAGTCCCGTATTTCCATCGTTTCTCGAGTGCCTCTGTCCTTCAACTCGTTAATGACACCTTGTTTCTTAATACATAGAGGACACTTCTCATTCTTCGCTATGTAATAATCTGTGGGACATGGCAACTATCGAGGTTCACTCGTTTATGATGTCACTAGATCCCAGGACTCGTTATAGGTAAGTCGTTTCAGAGCTACGTGCTCTCTGAATCCCTAGTAGCTGACCAATGTTAACAGATCTTGGTTGTTGTACTTCTTTGAACCCAATATTCTACGATGGTCAAGTATTGATATGCTTTAATCCTTGTCTACCCGACCCGAAGACGCAGTGTCGTCGTCCTACATCGTCCATTCCTATGTCGGTAACTTGGGAATCTGCCTTAGAAGCCGCCCCGGCATATCCGCTTCCGGAGGCATCATCTGATCAGTCGTCTGACTGGTAACAATCGTCCATCTGTGGGGCGCCGGGTCAAATCAATCATGGGATGGGCAGAGCACTTAGCCATCTGTCTCGTCTACCTCGGAAGGTATACCGCTATTATTTTTCTTGCTAGCTCGTCAAACTCATTATCAGGGACTGGGAAATACATGGGCGCTGGTGGAGTTGCTGTGAGAAGATCTTCCTCTTCAAACACCGTTCGGCGTTTGTGGCTATGATAGAACATCCAATCCAATCGTCGTGATTCATCAAAGATCTGCGTGCAAGTCGGAGATGATTGTGCTGCATTGTCAGGGACTCCACCATGCAAATGTTGCCCATAAAATCCTCCACGATGTTCCTGAATGCCCACGAATGAAGGTTATTCCCAACCCTGATCTCCACTGACAGAGTCTGTCATTATGACCCCTGCGGAGGTGGCACTTTTCCGTGGCATAGGGGAGCAATGGCTGTATCGAGGTCTCGCTACGCCTCTGATTGCGTTTTTGAACTATGGTAAGCATCAGGTGTCCTTTTAGAGCTCACTCACTGAAAATTACCCATTTCTGGATAGGGATTTCCGTCCCGCTTGCGTTCTATGCTGCCTCGATCATACGGTGCGCTCCGCTTGACCCTCCTCGGGAATGAAGCACGTACTGAACTACCTACAGAGCTCGTAAATCAAAACGCCGACCTTCGGCAGTTCTCTACTACGGTACCATGATCTGCTTCTTGTTCCTCACAATCCATTTTGTGACCGAAGCCACCAACGTATTTATGCAATTCGATATGGCCAGGGCGATTGCCCGCTATCAACACGGGAACCTCAGTACACTACACTCCGACCTGACATACTACAACGACAGGAATTGGATTCCCCTCTTGATCAGAAACTGGGTTGACTCAATCGCAGTACGTTTCAGTCTTGCTCTCTTCAACCTGACTTCGCTCGATGACTTGTGCCCCAGCTCATCATCAGTGATTCCGTGGTGATATGGAGAGCCTGTGTCCTCCTTCCCACTCGAAAGACGTGGATAATGATCCCGCCGATGTTCCTTTTATTCACATCTGCAGGTGAGCACTCCCTGATGTTGTAACTCCGCCCACTAAAAATATCAAGTGTTGTCCATAACCGCTTGTATCCTGGGCTCGACCCTTAAAGGAACCCAAGTTCCAACCTCCCATAGAACCGTACAGTTTAATACCTTGACGGAAGTCAGTTACTTCCTGTCTCTAAGCACCAACATCATCGCAACATCCATTTTTGGATATCGTTTGAGGTAAGTGCCTTCATGCCTGCCAGATATTGGTTTTCTAAGATCTTGATTCCAGGCGCCTCCAGCAATTGCGGCCCGCCAGTTCGACAGGATCTTCGA
Source organism: Clitopilus passeckerianus (assembly GCA_944990035.1). Taxonomy (NCBI): domain Eukaryota; kingdom Fungi; phylum Basidiomycota; class Agaricomycetes; order Agaricales; family Entolomataceae; genus Clitopilus; species Clitopilus passeckerianus. The sequence continues at coordinate 54,183 of CALYLX010000115.1, read as the reverse complement.
TCGGCAAATCATCTGTCCAGCGTATCCTTTGGCTACTTGTGGAATCCGGCGTCTTCTTCTGTATATCACAGGTCGGTGTGGTGCTCAGACCTATCTTGAACGTTTGTTCAAGTCGCGACCTTTACAGATTGCGGTTATTATAGTCCTACTATGCAATATCCTGAAAGTCCTGAAGACACTACCGGAGGCTCTTGCTTTCGACCTCATTTCAAGATTCCAATATTCCCTATCTGTAGGTTTTTCTTTCCCTATCTCCTCACAGAAGCTGATTGCGTTCCTCGGGTAGATTATATACCCAATTTTGGTTGTTGTGCTAGTCCGAACGAAGAACTCGGCAGCCGATATTCATATGACAGAGGCCAGAACTGGGAGCAGTCATACGATGGCTGATTCGATAGAGATGTCCCACATAGGGCCAAAATCTGCCCAATCCTGACATGACTTAACGCCGGGGTCGTAGTTCCCTGCATTAAGCCTCATGCTGTATTTGATACCCTGTACTATAATTGTATTTTACTTTCTCCAGACCCGTGGCTGTGTGAGGAGCTATGAATAATTGAGATTTCGGGATTGAATTATTGCTCAGGCAGGAAAACATGCAGACAAAAGTACATTTTACATAGATTTAATCACACAGATCCATAATTCAATCGCCATTTCATTTATCGAGTGACTCTATCCTTCGACTTCAATTTCCATCGTTACGGCACTGAAAGTTAAGCTCTATCAGCGACAATACGGAAATCTAGCAGAGGCCAACTTACGCAGACTGAAATGACATCGTTACCGCATTTGCCAGAGTTGGGTTCCCTACGGCAGGCATACCTAGAAAACCGTGAGTACAATATGAGAGGCAGAGTGGTGAAGAATACAGACCTCAGGTGAGTGAAGGTGTTGGTGTATTGGTTGAAAATAATCGGGGGAGGAGAGCAGCCAAAGATGCCTTCAGTGCATGGGTTCTTGTTAGTCGTAAGGCTATCGACGGCCTTGCAGGAGGAGTCGTAGACAGTCCCTGGAGTAACGATAAGCCAAGTATCTAGCAGTAAGCGGAAAATGCTAACATCTGTTGATACTATTTCCGAGAGCTTAGACGTTGCCAATGCCATAGTTGAACCCTGGACAGATAGCGGCAACCTGTGTGAAGGCAACGAACGGAACCAAAGCGAGAGCAGTAGAGAACTTCATTGTGAGGAGTGTTGATAGGAAGGAAGGTAACCGAGGACTCGAGGGTAATCTTACCTGGCTTTTATACCTTCGACAATGAGCTCAGGCTATTGTGCCGCAAAAGGGTGGTACGGTGAGGTCTTGACAGGCTGCGCTATCATAGCACGGCATGCTATGGCCATCATAGAGAAGTTCGTGGTTTTCATCCCATGGTCCGTCATTACGCAGGGCGAGTCGGTTCTCCACGTTTGAGATGTCCCGCCCGAGACGACAATGTCCTCCCGTTTGGCCCCTTCGTGCATGTAAGCCGATTATGCAGGATGCCTCCAAGGTAATAGTACCCCATAAGTAACTGATGAGATATTTACGAAGTATCAATTAAGGGTATTCCTTAAGTCCAGGGAAGCGCTAAGCCTCAACCAGACGAAATCACTTGTTTTTCGGCCATTCAAGACCACCAAGGCGCTGCATGAGGTGTGATTTCATTGATGTTGAGGCTGAAATCATAATCCAGTCTAAAAACAGACCGTGTTGCCGCGGAACAATTTTCCACCGAGGCTGGATTCAAAGGCCGCCTCGCTGCTAGACGGAAGCCTGTCGTTGGGTTTTTGTGGTTTGGGGCATGGGTTTCCCAGCATCATCGGCGTATAGAACCCAGCCATGAACATTTTGAGCTCAAGAATGTGGCCGGTACAAGTGAAACTCCTGAGGGCTAGACAGCGGGTCCACCTTTAGCCTGCAGATCAAGTACGAGAGTTCCCAGCCGCGGACCGAGAGGAAGTCTTCTCGGACACCCCGGAACCAGGAGCTAGAGTCGGTATCATAGTCAGGAAACTGCTGTGAGGGGTTTCTAGAGATAGTCCAGAGGGTCGAACGTAATCTTTCACGAGTAAGTCAATATATTTGTGAAGATTGATACAGTAGGGTACGCGTTCACTAAAGGCACTCATTCCACTACCAGTTCACATATGCGGATAGGATTACAGGAAGGTCTCGATAAGTTGCAAATGTATATCATAGATAGAGTCCTGGGCTTACGATTAAGTTCCCAAGTCCAGGCGGAGCGACCTTGATTCACGAGATGCAGGCGTGATTAGGGAGAAATTTAGCAAATGATCGGGCATGGGGCGTGAAGCTCGACGACCTGCTGGAGCAATACTATCGGAGCCGTCCCTCTGTTCCCTCCCGCCCTTGCCCTTCCGACTCTAAGATGACGTTGGCATTATACGCTTGAATCCTTTGGAGAATACGAATGCGGCTTCATAACAAAACGGGGAGCGTTGAAGACGGCGACGAAGATGTGGTACTGGGGTTGTGGAGAATTTAGTGCGGATAGCCGTCCAGGCGATGGTCGTTTCAGCGGGGTCGTGGGCCGACGCTGGGAAGTTGTGGGGAACCTGCATGAGAAGGGCACGAACGAACGCTCTAAGAGAGACTTACCTCGGAAAGGCCTTTAATCCGGAACTTACGCTAAAGATGACGAGTACCAGGCGCCTGTGCCGAGTCCAGTCCAGCGAAGGGAGGAACGAAGGTAAATGATACACGCCATGTTTATGCACCGGCTACACCAAGAACTTTCCGAGGTGACAAGACCCGGTGTCGTTTTCGATCCTCAACAGCGGAGAGCAAACAGAGGTGAAGGTCACGCCTATACATCATAATAACATACAGTGGGGGCGTGGGGGCTGTTTTCTGGGTAGGACTGCGGTAGTGAGGCCTGAGGGAGTTTAGCTACGAGACATAAGATTCAATGTCAGTTCTACGAAACGAGAAACGAGCAATGGGTGGGTATCACCTTGATCAACGACCTTTCTTCGGACCAATTTTTCCTGTTGACACGGATCTGGCCAGCGACCTAAACACCCAGCGACCTTACGAGTTCTTCCAACCCACCAGTCTTTATCAGTCCCAACGCACCCCGGGCACGCCCTCTTCAGCGACTGGCCCCAGCAGCCGCCATCCTCGGCCAATCACGTTCACTTTCCAAAGGGATGAAGACGGCACGATTTCCACTCTGGCTTCTATTCCGGTAAAGTGACCCGGTGAGCTTTCCTTTGAGTACTAAGGGCGTTCGGCCAGAAGTGGAGCAAAATAGGTGGGTATTGTCTATTGGTTGTAGAAACGCCTAGCTTTACTGACCATTGAATCTGACTTCGATCCGGATAAAGGAGGAAGCAGATCGGATTGGCCTCTCCTTGGTGGGCCAAAGAGTGCAGCAAACGAAGGGTGACATGTGACATCTGACAGGTGACAGGCGGACAACCGTCACATTGACAATGAACCATATGTCATCCTGATTTCACCGCCACAGTGCCTTGTTATCTCAAAACACAACGACGTTCCTTGTTCCTGGCCTCGAGGCATAATAAGGTTGGAGAACCTCGTCAACCTTTTCTTACCGGTCGCTACTTGAGTCGGGTCCAGAGCCGACGTTGCCTATCAGTAAGTTAGGACCCTCCCTAATAGGGGACAAGGTCGTCTTCGAACGTCCCCAAATCTGGGTGCCCATGTTCAAACCAGTTTCACTAGTTTGGTCCCCCGTGTCCGAATTCTTTGGGTGACCATGTTCGAACCTTGCAGTGGCTTTCTGATTACCCGAAGTTACTCCGACGCTACGCGCCCCCTTTTGACAATCAGGGTTTCTCGAGCCAGAGAGAGCAGGATACGCCTCTTCACATTTTGCAACTCTGATGTATCTCTCGATAAATACTCTTAGGCCACGAGATTCGCAACTGTACTTATCAGGCCAAATCTCAACTTTGCCGCGCCCCATGCCCGAACCTTTTTCAGCTTTACCTGTGACCATCACCCCGGCCGGAAGGCCATTTTGGGGTCATTTCATGGAAGTATGACATCCTCGCCTTACTGGCGCCAGGCTGCTCTGAATCTGATGGAGAGTCGACTCAGGTGGTTGGATCAGTTTCGAGTGCGGTCGCTGTCAATAATATTGACAGCGAGGGGAGGTCGCTTATTCTGCTACTAATAAACATGTCTTCCATCTGGAACCATGAATCGAACTGCGGCTCTAACATGACCCTCTTTGTGGAATAAAAGCCTCGCCGAACCAGTATTCGTGGCCTTTGGCTGAGGCACGGGACCATGCAGGTTGAGTCAAGTCGCAAAAAAAAACATCGTCGGATTGCCTCAACATCATTCGAGTCATGGGCCTCAAAGAACTCGTGGTACTTGAGAGAGCTTTCAATAATTTTCTCACCGTCTGATAACTGCGAGTCTTGGAGGTGGGCAACTGCAATATTGGATTGTATTCCGAAAAGCAGTTTATTCACAAAAGCCGGATAGGATGGTGGCCGAAAAAGGATGAGGTCCATTTAGAACTCCAACTACTAACGTGAAAGCGCTGACACAGCGGCCCAAGTGTTGGCCGATTAGTTTGGACAACAGAGCCCTAGCATCCCTTTGAGATGGCGGATATAGTAACCCAACGTCAGTAATCACTGATGCATACTCGCGGAAGAACTGATGAAATCCGATAGACGCTGACTCCAAAGGTCACAACGTGAGACGCTTCTGCCAATCCCATTCCATCAGAACGACGACTCGAGATCACCTGTCGTACCATGCTTAAAACGATCGAAGAAACAAAGAACGATCGACCGGAAAGTGCGGTATGACGGGGATCATCTGTTGGATTTATACTCCATGTGATAACTGGCGGCACTTTTTAAAATGTCTAGCTCGATCAGTGTGAGAGATTCAATTATCGGAAGGTCTTGTTGTAATTGGCTTTGTTCGCTGCTCGATCAAAATTAGCCCTCGAGCAGCGGATGTCTATTACGGAAGCTAAAGGAAGGTCGGGAGCGTCGTGTTAACGGCTTTTCATAGTAGGATTCGAGCCACCAGCGCGATAATTAATGGTTCGATCGAAATGGAGTTTCAAACTCCATGGAGGATCCTAATGAACCTCCGCACAAAAGGTAACAACGATGCTGCTGGAGCCGAGTCTGAGCGCGTCAACCGACCTCTTTTAGACAACCGTAAGGATTAATTGGTTTTCTACCCTACTTCGGCTTGGACACTGTCCAAATGCAGTACATAGCTCTGCCTGCGTTTCATCTTCCCTGGAAACGCACATGGTGATGTCCTTCTAAAATCCTTCGAAATGCATTCCACCAGCTGTCAGTCCCTACGACTTTAAGCTGTAATGACCTCTCTATCCGTATCCAAAAAAATTTGTGATCCATTGGTGGCCTAAGTGCGGAGTCATAGTATCCTCGTTCGGATTCGCTCACGTTTAAACTTGTGTTTGGGGAAGGTGATATCACAGACACACGCAAATCAAATACAGAGAAATCGCCCACGGTCACTTTTTCCCTCCACCTGCGACTGCCCGCACCCCGCATTGCGACAGCAGATCGACCATTTCTCCGCACACGACGTCGGCACAAGTATATCGATCACCTTGATATGCCAAAAAGGTCCAACCTCTCCTACATATCGTTGAGCTCTCCTCAAAATTCGCTCCTACCGACGTCAAACGACACTCCAAGACGGAGAATCCTCGCCAGTATCTGAGATGTTGAAACGCGACAAACTCCCGACAGAACCACAGACTTCAAACCCCCTTCTACAGAGGTTGCCCTTAAGCCTTGCTATGGTGCGTACGAAAGTGGTTAAAAGGACGGTCTTTGTGTTCTCTTGAAGGTCAGCATATTCAACATGCAAAGCCTCCTCTCTTTTGTTGCTCTAGCCCTCATCGTCTCTCCGGTCATCGCACAGACCCCCCTCTACGGTCAGTGCGGTGGTGAAAACTGGAGTGGTGATGCTAGTTAGTCTGTCTTCGTTGCAGCCACTGTTCCGTGCTGATATATTTGTCTAGCATGCGTAGCTTTTTTACCAAAACCCTTGGTACTCTCAGTGTCTCCCAGGTTCTCCCACTACGACCCCTAGCCCTACAATCACGACCACTACAGCTTCTCAGACCACTACAACTACGACAGCTCCCATTCAAACTGGATTTGTCCAGACCTCTGGAACGAAGTTCACTCTCGACGGTGCCAAGTTCACTGTTGTCGGGTAATAGTCTTTTCACTCTTGAAGACATTAAAATCTGATTAGCGATCTCAATCCCCAGATCCAACTCCTATTGGGCCGGCCTGACAGGTCTCTCGACCGCTGATATGAACCAGGGTTTTGCTGATATCGCTAAAACGGGTGCTACCGTCGTCAGGACTTGGTAAATATCCAGTAATTATTCCAGCTGTTTTTAACTCACGAAACCCCTAGGGGCTTTAACGAAGTCACCAGTGCAAACGGTGTTTACTACCAGAGTTGGTCTGGGAGTACTCCGTCTGTCAATACCGGCACGACCGGTCTCCAAAACTTTGGTGAGGACCTTTGTTGTATCTTGTCCCATAGACTAAAACGCACCCATGATGTCTAGATAATGTCGTCGCTGCGGCTAAGGCGAATGGCATTCGCCTAATTGTTGCGCTGTAAGCTAACTTCGTTGATGATCTTGCTATATGTCTGACCGTCACCTCTAACAGGACCAATAACTGGGCTGACTATGGTGGAATGGATGTTTACGTCAAGCAAATTCTCAATTCCGACTATCACGATCTTTTCTATACCGATAGCTCTGTCAAGACGGCCTTCAAAAACTACATTACGACCTTCGTGGGTAGATATGCGAATGAGCCGACAGTCATGGCTTGGGAACTCGCCAACGAGCCCAGATGTAAGGGTAACACTGGGTACGCCCTTGCTTTACCGTCAGCGATTTCTCCTAAATCATCGGCTTGTTTTTTGGTAGCGTCTGGACTGGCAATTGCACCACCGCAACCATCACCTCCTGGATAAAGGAGATCTCGTCCTTTATCAAGTCTATCGACTCCAACCACCTTGTGGCCATTGGAGATGAAGGATTCTATAACCAGCCGGGTGCGCCTACCTACCCGTATCAAGGTTCTGAGGGTATCGATTTCGATGCCAACCTTGCTATCTCAACTCTTGACTTCGGTACCTTCCATGTAGGTGATATTGCAACTTCGTACCATCATCCTGATCTCTAACCTTCAAATTATCGCCAGTCCTACCCTATCCCCTGGGGTCAATCAGGTGACCCTCAAGGCTGGGGAACCCAGTGGATCGCAGATCATGCGGCTTCGATGACGAAGGCAAACAAGCCTGTTATCATTGAGGAGTATGGTGTTACTTCAGATCAACTTGCCACCTATTCTGCCTGGCTCAACGAAGTTACATCGTCTGGATTGACTGGGGACCTTATCTGGTATGTGCCTTTTTAATCACGCTCTGACCACTTCATAACGACCGCTTCTCAAAGGCAAGCCGGCTCCCATCTCTCGAACGGCAACACTCCGAACGACGGATACGCGATTTTCCCTGATACGGATGTCTACAGTTTGCTTACCAGTCACTCTGCCTCGTTGAAGGCGCGTGGTTGATCAGTTGAAATGCGACATTCGGGAGATGTCAAAGGGGTGTGGGGCAGTCTGTAAGGTGTTTAGTTCATTGTCCCTGTTCTTATCCGCTGTTTTTTCTTCTCTTTTGCATTTATAGGTCTCTGTAAATTATAAATATGAAGAAATCTGCGAATGTAGGATTTTTGTGATTGTAGATGACATTGGACTGTGTCAGTGAGGCGTCACTATTGAGACGTTTTGACAACGGGATGGGTAACAATTGGTCGCCAGGAAGCCATTCGTAGCCATTTTTATGGTACCAAAGACATTGCCTGAAGTCCTGAGTCTTAACGTCACCTCATGGTTCCAATAGCTACCTGTGAGCCTTCTTCGGAAGGCTGCGTCCTGTTGCATTCGATCGTTGGAGCAAGGGTTTACCAGCATCACCGGTGTATGAATGTCCAGCCATGAACGTTTGAGCGAAACCATGATGTACTGGGGCTCAGCGCTCCACTCTTAGGCTGGCGGATTGAAAGGCATCTCCTGCCAACGAAGTCAGAGAAATAGCCGTCCCAAACAGCCCAGGATCTGGAGGTAGAACCAGCCAGGTTCATCCAATGCTAGCCCAGATGGTCGGAGGTGGCCGTCAAAAGTCGAGAGCCGTGAATTCGAATAAATCATTATATTGATTCAAGGATTGGTACAAGTAGGTACGCATTTACTAAAATTCCCATCAGCATGTTCCGTGGGCAGGTCGGACTATGACAAGATGTCAACAAGTAACATATGCATCCCGTAGACAGATTATGGAACTTACGATCAAGTTCCCAGGTCCAAGCAGAGCGATCTTGGTTCACAAGATACAAGTAGGACTAGGAAAGAGTTCAGTGAGGTCATAAGGATATGCCATGAAATTCGACCTCGACGTACCTGCGCAATACTATCAGGGTCGAGCCTAGCGTTCGCATCTTCGACAGCATGCGGCATATAGGTGCCAAGCCTCTCCGTGAGGATATATCCAGCAATGATGACATGAGCAACCTAAGGACCATCATTAGCCTGATGTTCAACTCTTGAGCCGTAACGAAGGAGGGAGACGTACGTGTATATTCTCCTTCCCCAACTCCTTATTCAAACCCTGCGATAACGCCCTCAAAGCATACTTCTGCGCCGAAAGCACGCTGAAGAGCGGCGCTGCGTTGACAGAGAACCCAGCACCCGTAATGATCAACGTCCCTCTCTTCCCCTCCGGCTCCGAGATATCGTTGGCTTTGAACGCTTCAACGGCGCCTTTGGAGAATGCGAATGCGGCTTCGACGGTGGTGAGGGTATCTTTGACCTCGTTGGGTTGCACCTCGATGAAGGGCTTCATGACGAAGTGGGCGGCGTTGAAGACAGCGACGGAGATGCGGTATTGGGGTGCGGGGAACTTCGAATGAATGGCTTTCCAGGTGTTGAACATTTCTGAGGCGTCATAGGCTATTACTGGGAAGCTTGCTGCCTGTGGAGGACCTTCGGTTAGAACTAACATAGAGCTGAACGTCGTTGATGGGACTCACCTCTCCGCCCGCGGATGTGATTTCCTTGGAAAGGTTGTCGAGGGTCTCGGAGCGTGTGGTGATAAGAGCTACGCTATACCCAGCTTTGGAGAATTGGCGCCTAAGGATTCGTTCAGCGGTGGTAAGAAGGTATTTGAATCAAGAACTTACGCAACAGATGCGCCAGTACCAGCGCCTTTCCCAAGTCCTGTTTGGCAAAGTGAGTTGACGACGTTGGAGAGGTATACACGCCATGTTTACGCACCGACCACGACAAGAACTTTCTCAGGCGAGGAAGACGTCATATTTGTCAAGGATCTTCAGTAATTGAGAGCAGATAGGTTTTCGATCGACCTGTGGCCTTTTATACCATGGAGCGAACAACTAATGTCAAGAACGCAACGTCAAAATAGTGCAATCCACTGGGGCTTGGAAACTTTACCGATTGCTCGACTGCATACGAAGTCTAAGATGACAACCATTGCCTGCGTCATAGCCGTATACCCGACGAAGGTGCACAGGCAGGAAAAGGAATTACTCCGCTGGGAGACGAAATCACTAGACAGCCATTCTTATGGGTTCAGCGCGTTCAGCAGCTGGAATAATAGGCACGAGTTGCCTGGTATTTGACGCGTCCAGTTCGACATGGTGTATGTTCTTGTGCATCCTAAACCGGAGACCATTCCTTCCACGGGTCCAATTCCAATTACTTGTTGCCTGATTGCCCAGCCGTTACCCTCTGACATTTGCGTCATCGTCGTCACCAAACCGTGTGCGGAAGGCTTGGACATGCAGCTACGAGATATGAGCTTCAACGTCAGCCTTATAAGATGACAGGGAGTGGAGGTTACATACTTACTTTGAACGATGGCCTTTCCACAGGCCAGTTTTCCTAGTCAACACCGACCCAAGCTCTCAGCAACATCGCTTGAGCCGGTTGCTGGTTGAGCTTTCCTCGTTCCGATGGCTTGGCGTAGATAAACTACATAGATTAAAGGTCCGCCATAAAGTCTGGGAGGAGGCTTTGTTACCAAATGCGCGCCATACGTTGTGCAGCTTGGTGAAGAAGGGTGGACAATTCACATATTCCCACGACAGACGTGCGGTGGGGAGGGCCGTGACAAGCGGGGGCAGTCTGCTGGCCCTTCCGGATCGGTTTTCAGAGGATGATCCTTGCTCAATCAGTCAAGGTTGGGCGCACAATGAAAGGACGATCTAGATTTCTAAGGAATAGAACAGATTTCCTCCTGTATAATACCTTCCTTCCAACCACTTCTGGCGCCGGAATCCTTTTTCCAACGGAAAACCTCGGGAAACCGGCCAAAGAAACCTGTTATACCCATTCCGGCCCGAGTTTCCTTCAGAAAACGGCAAGAAAATCAGCCTTTTTACTTATTTGACACAATTTTCCACGGAAACAGTATCTGACGCCAGCAATGAAGCCAAAGGTCTTATTCGATGTCTACGCGGGAGGCTGAATCTGTACATTGTTCCTACGTTGGGTAATTCATTGGAAAATGAGAATTTGGAAAAAGTTGGTAGCCCGAGCGCCGGATCTAGGCAGAAAGGCTCTTGACGCCATCCTTCACCGCGAGCCATCCTTTAAGGTGAGTTATCTCCTTCCACCATCTAGAAAGAAAGATTTGTCTCAGTGAATATAGGTGTATTGGACGTAATAATGGACATACCTAGCGACGTTTGGGTACTTGGCTTCGTCTTCAAGTAGGTTAACGCCAACATCTGCCAACATCGCACCCCAGGGCAGGTGGGAAATATCGGCGACTGTAACCTCCTGTCGAAGCGACAGTGAGCCAAGACATCGGATGAGCTGCAAGATAACTCACGTCTCCGCCAATGTATCGATATTTGGAGAGCATCTTCTCGTATCCATCCAATTCTACAATGAGCCTGGGGAGATTCTTGTTATGCGTCTCCCAGTCAGGCTCTAAACCTTGAGCTCTGGTACATTTCTATTGGTAATTTGACGAGCCGAGATGGAACATGGATACTCACCGTTTGTAGAATATGGGGGCGGCGGTTTGTGCGGCGGCGGGGTCAAAGTGATTGAGTTCGAGGGAGGCAGCTTGCTCGAAGAGGGCGTTCTTCTCCAAGTCCGTGGGGATGAGCTTAGGCGCGTGGTCGGCGAACTTGATGTCGAGATATCTCATGATAGCACGACTTTCGAATAAGATGAAGCCGTCATCCTCCTATCAAGTAGAATTCAGATCAAATTCGCGAGCGAGAAGTTCAGCACTTACCAGAACGGGGACACGGCCAAAGGGGTGTCGGGCAAAGTGTTCGGGGGACTTGTGCTCGCCTTTGGACATGTCGATGTTGACGAACTCGAATGGGATGTTCTTCTCGTAAAGAACGGCTGCGACACGGCGAGTGCACGTAGCCTTGGGAGCGCCGTAAAGTTTAAGAACCATGTTCCAGATGCGATGAAAGTATGAGTGTGCGATGGTAGGGTTGTTGGAGATACTAAGGCTCGCTAGGATTAGCTTTTATATTATTCGATTAAGTCCCCTACACCGACCCTCTCAACTACGATCATGAAGTTGAGGAGATCAATACCACTCGAATCTTACAAAGCGCCCTCACTTGACCAACCACAAACTGCCTCCTTGTAATGTTCTATGACTCGAAAAAGATGTGATCAGCCAGATAATCAAAGCCGCAGAGCTTATCAGCTAAATGCGGCGGAGGTGTAGTGAGCGAGAAAGGGCGAAACCCCGGACTACCACCCACAAGGCAGCGCAATGTCATCCATCAGCCAATAAGATCTCACCAATGTGGCGCTACCGCCGCCTCCGACGCTCGGTTTCCCACACATTTGAGTCATTGTAGGCGCATGCTTCCCATGAGGAAAGGCATCTGACCAGGTCCCTGCAGTAATAAGACCTAATCGAGTCATATTTCTTTCCATCGGTGGAGGGATAGCAGACCAAACACCCTTTGACTTCCATTGCACCTCCCGCCCAGCTCTTGTCAGGTTTAATGTTGGATACGAACGTGTAGGTACCGAATTCTGCGAAACTGTGTCATGCGATATTTGCGTCATCTGATTGGGCTTGTTAGGCTACACTATGCATCATGTGGCTATGCATGGTCCTTGCGCACTCCTTCTCACTGAGTCGACACTGAATATCCCTCTCGCGGGGAAAAGAGATATTTGCAGCCGAGTTCAAAGGCTAAGCAGCGCGCTGTTCACTACTCTGATGCCATACCGACCTATCACTTATCCATACGTCATCGATGCTTCTTTATCTCCTCCAGCACACGAACCGCTGCTATGATACTAATGCTAGTTTTCGACGCGAAATTAAGCATCCGGATGGTCAACTGGTCTGCCTCACTTCGCAGGCTACTAGGTAATTACTTCCAAGCATCGACTCAAGGAGTCGCCTCTCCACCAGTCGAAAGATAGCACCGCTTCGGAAGTCGTAAACAGAGCCGACGCTGGAAGAAAGCTACTGACAACCTCCCAACCAGCAGATGCACCTGTGACCACACACAAGCCTCTTCAGCGGAGACGCCGACCCAAAATAACCGACGCTTGAAACGCTTACGCTCCACACTGGTGCACATCCATGCGGTGGAGTGATGAAACCTCCTGCACCGCAAGCACCAGAAGCACCAATATAAAGATCTCGTCGGATTCTTTGCTCATCAGCAATTCACGGTCCTATCCATGATTCTGACAACTCTCCTCGTCTCGATTCTCGGTGCAGCAGCCGCGTTGGCTTCCCCAGTCAAACGAACCGTCAGCAATGGCGCTGTCATCAACCAGGACTTCCCCGATCCTGGTCTCATGAGGGATTCAAGCGGTACTTGGTATGCATACTCGACCTCCAGTGGTTCTGGACTTGTTCCTATGTCGAAGTCGGCCGACTTCAAGAGTTGGTCTTCGCCGACAGACGTTCTTCCGAGTATCCCTTGGGCTGATGGGTAACTGGTTAATTCACGATCGAAGGTGTTTAGGGTGCTGATGACCGTCTCTAGAGGTGTCTGGGCTCCCGATGTGAGAGAAATCTCAGCTGGAAACTATGTCATGTACTGTGCGTAACTGGCCTCGTATCGAATCTTTTTCTGAATCCATCTAACCTCTCTTCAGTCACCGGCCACCGCAAAGGCGGACCCACGAACGACCACTGTATCGGCATCGCAACCGCCTCCTCCCCCGACGGGCCCTTCACCCCCAAGAATGACCCCCACATCTGCAACCTCGACGCCGGCGGCGTCATCGACCCCTCAGGGTTCCAAGCCCCCGGTGGCGCGCTCTACCTCCTCTGGAAAGTTGACAGCAACTCGATTGGGAAGAGTACACCGATTATGATGCAGCATGTTGGGGCGAATGGGTATGATTTACTTGATGAGCCTATTCAGCTTATTACGAATGATCCCGTGGATGGGGGGCTTGTGGAGGCTCCTTCGATGGTTTATTGGGATGGATGTGAGTTTTCCCGTTGAGTATATTCCGTACGGGGAGACTGATTTGATTTGGTTGATGGTATATAGGGTATTACCTATTCTTCTCCTCCAACAACTACAACACCCTCGCCTACGATATCTCATACGCAGTGTCCCAAAGTGCAACAGGGCCATTCACCAATGTTCAAGCACCAAATGCTCCATTCCTGACAAGGTAAGATGCGCCCTGATTTTTTTACGAAATCCGTCCTGGATACTCATGTCTGTTCTTGGTAGCGGCACCGATGGAACGGCTGGACCAGGTGGTGCAACGGCTATAAACGTCCTCGATCAATATGTCAACATGGCGTTCCACTCAGATATCAATGGGCAGGATGCGTCAGGTGGTCGTGCCATGTGGACGGTCTCCAACGTTTGCCTTGGGGACGGTGTCGCGAAGCCATGCTGAGGAATTAGATTAATGAGATGATGTATGAAGATGTGTAGTGTCGTATATTTCGCTGTATGTACATTCGAATAATTTATCGGACTGGATAAGAGTGGATATGAAGGAGTCTTCATGGTGGATGAGACGGCATTCCTGTATTCGAATCTGAGAGGTAGACGTACGTCACTACACGAACAGTGAGGAAACCAACCTAATCCCTCAGTACTCCTTGGGCTTCCCGTTCTCGGCCCTTTCCCCCTAGCCATTCCCAGTCTCTCCTCCTGACGCTTATTCTAGTGCTTCTGAGCGGCTTCTCGAGATCAGGGTGAATGGAAAGAGGAACGCGCGGATAAACCTAGGAGGGACGTAAGCTGGAGAGAAGCCGACGGAAAGGCCAACGTTGACAGATAGCCTGCTGACGCCAACGGAGAAGGGTGTATGGTGCCCTACGAGCAAGTTCCCGAGGTCTTGGGTATGGAGATCGACGCCCTTCATTGTCCTCGACCCGCCAACCGACTGTGTGGGCAAAAGTCAAATGAGTATGGGGTCAGGGAAATGACCATCTGGACATACCTTCTGAGTTGCATCCACAGCAGAAGCCACGTCTCCTTCTACATCGTGCGTGAACTTAGGCCAAAGTTTCCTAGCCTTGAGGCGTGTCTCTCGCGCAGCATGGGGGCCGACTCCAGGCCAAGGCAGGACAGCTACGAATGGTCATCAGAGGCATGAATCTTCGCAACGGCAGCACCAAGCATACCTTGAGTTTCTGAGACCAGTTTCCCCTCTTTTTAGCTGGATTGTGACAGTTCTGTTGGATGCAGCGAGGTGTCTGTTGTTGAGTGTTGGTGACATCGTTCAGGAAGGTTTTGCAGGGTACATACCAATGAGAGCCTGGTCAATATTCTTCCATCCATAGCTTGTACCTGTTGCGCAGCGAGGCCTGGCGTTTTGCGTTCATCGAGAGCACTTGATGTTGGTGGTGGTGCAGATGAGAGAAGCGAACGTTCCCACGACAAATCAATTACGACCAACGTTGACGAGATGAGGACATGATCTTCGGCTCAGGCTTCGCCCTCACATCCTCTGTACTGTGGTCGACGCTGTCAAACTTCATGGCGATAATAACTGGTCTAGCTTGTGCCCATCTGCGAAAAAAGTATGCAGGATACTGTCGGGGATGCCCGGCTGACGTTATGGCACCTCTTGAAGTACTCAACAGCTACTTACACGAAACCGAGCTCTTCCTCGTGCATGCGTCGTCGATCATCAATCATGTGGTGTGATCTCCTTCAGCACACAAACCGCTGGTTCGCTGGTCCTGTGTGATATCAATGGTGGTCGCCGACGCAAAGCTAGGCATCTGAGGGGTCAACGAGTTGGTCTCAACTGAGCTTATCTGTGGTCTTTCATTGATAGAGCGGCCTCTCTTCTTCGTGGTGAACCTGTGGGACTCCACCGGAGGAAGCCTACCGATACATAAATCGACCATCACGACGAACAGATTCAACTTTCGGCAGTGGAGATGTCCCCGCCAGTTGAAACATTGTCGCTTAGACTCCACACCAGTGCGGTGATAGATGCAGTGGAGTGATTGAAAGTTCCCGTCGTAAGCACCATTATAAAAGATCTCAATGGATTGTCTAATGGTCAGCCATTCAGCCCACCATGATCCTCACATCCCTGCTCGTTTCGCTTATCGGAACAGCCGCCGCGTTGGCTTCCCCAGCCAAACGTACTGTCAGCAATGGCGCTGTCACCGATAAGAGCTTCCCCGATCCTGGCCTCATGAGGGACTCTAGTGGTACTTGGTACGCTTACTCGACCTCGACCGGCTCCGGACGTGTCCCTATGTCGAAGTCGGCCGATTTCAAGAGTTGGTCTTCTCCGACCAATGTTCTATCCGCCATTCCTTGGGCTGATGGGTAAGTGAAATGCAAAATTCAATATATGCTTTCAGACTCCTGATAATTGTCGCTAGAGGAGTTTGGGCCCCCGATGTGAGAGAAATTACACATGGCAAATATGTCATGTACTGTGAGTAGCAGCCTTTGCATAGAATCTCTTTCGAAATTGCTCATCCAAAATCATTTTAGTCACTGGCCATCGCAAAGGAGGACCCTCGAATGACCATTGTATTGGCATCGCGACAGCCAGCTCTCCCGCTGGCCCATTCACCCCCAAGAAAGACCCGCACATCTGCAACCTCAAAGCTGGAGGTGTCATCGACCCATCAGGCTTCCAAGCCCCTGGCGGCGCATTATACCTCCTCTGGAAAGTCGACGGAAACTCGATTGGGAAGAGTACGCCGATCATGATGCAACATGTTGGGGCGAATGGATATGATCTCCTCGGTTCGCCCATTCAGCTTATCACCAACGATCCTGTGGATGGAGGACTTGTGGAGGCTCCTTCGATGATTTACTGGGATGGATGTGAGTTTTCCCGTTGAGTATATTCCGGACGGGTCGATTGACTCCCCGCTGCCGCCAGGGTATTACCTATTCTTCTCCTCCAACAACTACAACACCCTCGCCTACGACATCTCATACGCCGTCTCCCAAAGTGCGACAGGGCCATTCAAGAAGGTCCAAGCACCGAACGCTCCGTTCCTGGTTAGGTAAGATAATCAGCCAAATTCATGGTTTCGTTCCCAATGCTGACGCTTCTCTGGAGCGGTAAACATGGCACGGCCGGACCTGGTGGTGCCACAGCTATAAACGTCCTCGACAAATACGTCAACATGGCATTCCACTCGGACATCAATGGTAAGAATGCATCAGGGGGTCGCGCCATGTGGACTATCTCCAATGTCTGCCTTGGAGCTGGAGTTGCGAAGCCATGCTAAGGAATTGTATTAATGAGATGATGTATGAAGATTGTCATATATTCTAGTGTGCGCAGATAGTACATTTGAATAATTGATTTGACGTATGAGCTCGACATGAAGGCGTCTTCCAAATGGACGAGGCAACATTCCTATATTTGAAACTGAGAGCAGATGCGAATACAGGAACGCTAGAATGTAAAGTGGAAACCAACCCGAGTCCTGACAGCTCCCTCTGCTTCCCGTTCGTGACCTTTTGTTCCTCATGTTCCTCGCCTCTCCTACTAACGCGTATTAGAATACCTTCTCACCACCTCCTCGAGGTCAGGGTGAACGCAATGAGGAATGTCTTCAGAAAACCAGGGAAGACGTAAGCCGGAGAGAAAGCGAGGGTAACGCTAGCACGTACTTCAAAGAAATTCGAGGCTACCGGATAGCCTGCTGTCGCCACCGGAGAAGGGCATATGGTGCCTGCGAGCGGGTTCCCGACGATTTTGGATATGGATGTTCAGGTCCCTCATTCTCCTAGACTCGCGACCGACTGCGTGGGCAGAAGTGACTTGAATACGGGATCCCAAGGAAACGACCATTTGGACATACCTCGGGCGTGGCCTGCACAGCAGCAGCTTCTTCTACATCTTGAACCTATGCCGAATTTTCGTGATTTTTCAGGAGCAACTCTCGGGTAGTTGGTGGCTGAATTCCAGCCTAGGGCCAGAAAGCTATAAACGGTGATTAGAGGCACGAATCCACTTTTAAGTAAATAAATTTTGAACGTTTCAGCTGGATTGTACCAGCTTTTATGGACACAGGGCTTTCTGCAAGTGGGTGTCGGTCAACACCCTTCAGGAACGTTTTACGATGGAGATACCAAACCAAACTTTGTCAATCTTCTGCCATCTATGAAATGTACCCGTTTCCCACGGAAATCTGGCTTTTTGCGTTCGTTGAGAGGACTAGCGGCATTCCGTGGCTGAGTTTGGTGATGGTGGTGGTGCAGATGCAAGACGCGAATTGTTCCCACGAGCAATCAACCTGATCAAGCTTCAAAGCATCTGAGCACCCAACATGATATCGTTTCTCGTTTATCTCCTCTACGCCAAGGTCACTCCGCGTCTACATCAAGTTTTTTCTACCACAAAGTAATGCTGAACTCAACTGGGAGCTCGGCGCTCGACGCTCAACCTCGTCTGGGCAGGATCCACTTTCCGGGATAACATGGCTGTCTAGGCAATGTCGAATCTGTCAGCGATTGATGCCTCCTCCTGGTTAAGAAATTCTTCTTCCCGAAAGCGCCTATCTATAGGCGATCAAACCTGCTGTGACATCCCTTTCAGTTGCTCAACCAGACGACCATCCTGGTCAAATGGTGCGACCATCTCTGAGCCTGCCAAGATCTTGCTCTATGTGGCCTGGGAACGCGTCCATACGATAGCCTCATGACCTATACATGGCCGTTACCAACGTCCAGCACGGATGCCGACATTGTCGCCTTGGTATCCCTTGACGAATGATCAGCAGAATACAACAAGAACAATGGACACCCTTCGGGCGAAGTGATGGACTGCTGTGCTGGGCGTCTTCGTGGCTACAATATAATGTTGCCGCGTACGCCAGTGAAAGGCAACGTACATTAGTCATTCAACATCCCCTGCCCAAGCATTTACAGCGTAGTACAGAACTCGCGACCCGGTAAGTCGTCGTTCTCCGACGTATCATACCCGTGCTAAACCGATCTATCAGATATACCCATGGCTCAAATCAGCTCCTTCGATTCCAATAATGTCCAGGCCGGAAATGATTTCACGATGGTCACTGCGGGCCAGTACCACCATACCCAGATCTATAGTAAATTCCACACGTTATCCAGATAGAGACCGTATAACCTCGTCAATTCAGGCTCCCAGCCACCCTCCGGGACTCCTAATGTAAACCCACGTGTGGTGCGTATCCTGTCTATCAGTCATCATGTTTTCCTAAACCTATCTCTATCAGCTTCTCGGTGCTTGTCGAGACAGCAACGTCAAGCGCGTGAGGGACTTCCTCCATCGCGTGGAAGACGTTAACTACGCAGATCCTGACGATCATAACTACACTGCTCTTCATCTTGGGACATTAGCCAACTGCGCCGACATCGTCGAGATCTTACTCGAGCATCCAGACATCGACGCTGACTCCAAAACCAAGGCTGGAGAAACACCCCTCGCCTTCGCCTCTCTTCACGGAAACGTAGAGATCGTGAGGTTGCTACTCAACCACCCATACATCAGTGTCAATGCTCAGACTGCTAGCGGCTGGACAGCGCTTATGTGTGCAGCTGAGAGAGGACACACGGAGATAGTCCAGCTTTTGCTCGACCATGGCGACGTCAACGTTCACCTGAAAGACAAGAATAGCCATACCGCTCTCATGCAGGCATCCCTCTACGGTCACACCGACGTCGTACGATTGTTGCTCGGGCAGCCTGGCGTTGACGTCAACTTACAGAGCAATATAGGCTCAACAGCGCTCGTGTATGCCTCGGGTAATGGGTACACGGAGATTGTACGCTTGTTGATCGAGCATGGTAAGGTCGACGTTGGGAAGTCGAACTGTTTTGGATCCACGGCGCTCACCTCCGCCTTGAATAGTGGGCACCAAGAGATTGTCGAGCTGTTGGAGAACGGAGGGGTCGCTGAATAGAGGGAGGTCAAGGAGGGATTAGGGAGGACCTGCAACAAGCATAGATCATCGGGCGGGGACGACGTACGGGCCCGGAGTTATCTGCGCTCGAATATTTCGCTGTTTCTTTCCTCCATTAGTCGAAAATGGAACTTGGGCTTAGGGTTTGGAACGATGGATAGTTTTATGCATAACCTAGCGTCTATCTCAACAGTGTCTATGCTGTAATATATCAAGCTTTTCGGAATAAAGGTAATTGAAATCTACATCTCTCCCGATGAGACCGTCGGAACCACGCCATACCGCATACCCAATCAATCCAGATCAATCAAGTAAAAATGGGCTGAAAAGATATATCATAACTCCCCTCTCCTTCGCTACGCCTTGTACCATATCAACTACATTGTCGTCGGGGTAAAATCCAGCGTTAAAATTAATCGTCCTCCACCCCGTAGTCTGCAGTGCATCGAGCACGTCCTCTGCGGACCAGTCTGTCCCACCACCTCGTGATGTGGGCCGGATTGTAATATAGGGCAAGGAGCTGTCTGCCAGAGCAGACGCAGATCTGGGCTTAGCAGCGATGACGGATGGGGTGACGAGGGAGTCGTCAATGAGAACGGAGGTGAGGTTGACCATCCGAGAGATGGCGATGTCCAGTGGTTTGGGGTTGCTAGTGAGGAGGTTATGGTCGATGGATAGTTGGGGCGAGGGTGCGACAGAACACCTCTCGATCTTGAGCGTTTTGAGGAGGAGGCACGGCCCGCTGAGGATGTCATATAGGTCCGCCTCGGATAGTCCTGAGATACCTTCGATAGATAAGCGTTGCAGGGTGCGTGTTGAGGAGGATAGCAAGTGAAGGAGCTGCGAACCCGTATAAGGCCCGTAAGAGAGCGATAGAGTGTGAAGGGAGAAGGTGGATGGTTGATGTGCTAGTAGCTGGGACGACTCGGATACTGGATTACCGAGACCGACATCCCACTTCCCCCACTTGACCCGAATGGATAGGTGGGAGAGGCGGGTCCAACTACGGATGACGGGGAAAAGAACGGAGAATATATCCGTACCGGCGGTGCGCATGCCTTCATAGTCGTACCACTGGTTCAATGTGCACGTCTCGGCACCTCTAAGCTGAGATAGCGGGTGTTTGAGCGGGTAGAGCAGTTCGTAGGGCATATCGATATTGGTTATTGATCCTGCTGAGAGCTGGAGAATCGCCGTCCATGCGGTGTTCATCTCGGTGTTAGGGTTAATGTAAGACTTCCACTCGGTGGGAAGTTCGGAGGAGGGATGCCTGAACCAAGCCGGTGCGAACTGCGTGAGACAATGTCTGAACTCCGGTTGCATCTCGAGCGCGTATGCAAGAAGTTTAGGCCGAGAGATACGGTTCCGAGGCTCGATGATGGAGTACAGAATTTCGAGGATGGGTTTCCAGGATTTTTGGACGAGGGAGTAGCCTAGGAGGGCGTGGTTGGTTGAACACCACAGTTGGTTTCGTTGGATCACACCCATAAAGGCGTAGTCTGCCTCCTGAGGGAGGGTGTGCCTTGCAATTTGAAGAAGGAGCTCGATGGGTAGATCATTGGCTGGGTTGCTTCTGGATGAGGAGAGGATGGTTGGGGTCGAGGATGAACTTGGGGATATGAAGCCACTCGGAGAGATCGGGGATGCTAGGGAGGGAGATGACATGATGGTTGGAGTCGAATGCAACTATGGGATTTGGATGACCGCGTCCGCTTTTGTAGACTTACTTTCATGACTCGACCAGATACTACGATTGATGGCCATCACACACAAACGGAGCCGCCGGGTGAAAACGCCATAGATATGCAGCACAGATGATGCCTTTGGACAATTTTACACTGTAGAATCGTCCAAGATTTCGCATTTCCACTGAGCCAAGCGCATCGGGTACCCGCACATATCATCTGTTGAACTCACATCAAAAATCTCTTGAGTTTTGTAAGTAGATGATCGACGCAGAATTAGCACCTCCATCCTTCGCTGCGGGATTACGACAAGCACCACTTTATAAGAGGGCAGGGACATTCTATCTTGTCCAGTTGATGGGACGGTGGAACGGATAAGATGACCGAGAGTTATGACAACACCGGGTAAGAAGATGGTCATGGACAATCGGAGTGAAGTTCACCATGGATTTGGGTGCCTACAGTAGTCTCTAATTCGGCCTGCCTTCGCCACAGGTCCTGTTGCTCTGCAGGAATACGGTTTGCACCCCGGCCAGAGAAACACCTCTATAGCTTGAGATCGAACATCACTATGGTTTCCGCGTCAGATGTGCAGTAGTCAGATTCTAGAACGCTTGTGAAGAGCTCTGCCCCGGATCGGGTTTCCAAATATCTCGTGAGGAATTGTAATAGTTAGAGATGGCGTCCGAATCTCATATGGCTACATTAGTGGTATTCGGAGTGTGCTACAGATATCCTCCCTCTTGGGCGAAGTTTGTCGTTTCATTGTGGCAAATTCGGGTACTCCGTGTAAATTTGGAAGCTCTGAGTCGAATATCACACTTCCCACCGTTCTTGGAGTCTTTGAGATTTCCTTAAGCTCGGGTCCACAGAAGCCCAAGGTGACATTGCTTCTCATAGGCAATACACCAGGGAAGTTGCATCATTCGCCATTTCAAGAAAGACAAGTTCACGTCAGGTTGCACGCAACGTACTTCTCTGAACCGCAGATAAAACGACTCTTGAATTTCATGGTACAACACTTGTTTAAACGAGGATGAAATAGCATGAGTCTAATCATGGTGCAGCGGCCTAGGCCGCGGAACGGTATGAACATCTTTGAAGCACCATTCCTTTCTGTCCCAACCCTTTGGGTCAAGTGGTACCAGCACTATCTTTGTTGTAGGATAAGCACGTATTGAGGAGAAAGTAAAATATATGGCTCACTTTTGGCCGCTTCCACGGATGGTCCACGACTAACCCAGAGGGTTGGGAAGACCCAGATTCGTTGTGAACTGGTGATACGCTGCGGCAAGTCTTTAGCAAGGACTATGAAGTGGAAGGGAGATGGTCAGGCATACTAGTAATCCTCATATTCGGAGCATTTCGTCAGCCTCCAATTCTTGACGCTTCTTGAAACGATAATGCCGCTGTAAGCCTCTGGCTCGCCATCCCAGCCCAAATATAAGCTTGGGAGCAAGAAGCTTCGTATGGTCGCTACTCCAGCTCCATCCTCTTCGACGATCCACTAAGCGGGGCCCATAAGCTTTACTAGTCGTGCGGGAGGAATAAAAGAATCGGACCTTATGGGCTTCACTCATTTCCGTTGTGGATTGGTCACAGGGAGAAACTGGGATGCTACTGTAGTTTCTCCAGTCGTTATCTGAGGGGTCAGAGAGGTTCAGAGCGAGAGAAACCGTATAACGTGTAATATAATACACGCCTGACTTCATTGAAGCGGTGGGACAACTGGGCAGTGGATGTCAGTAGTCGTGGACCAAGCTGTCAGGGTCCTTTTCGTTGGAAGAACCACGCTATGGTAAACAACTGCCGCGACACGTAAGTGTTCTGGCACTCAACGAGCTACCTCAACCATGGCTTCAAGAAGCTGCTCGCCGGTCCCATACAACCTCCTCCATTCCTCCGCATTGCGCACACTACACTCGTGTAATTTCGACGACCGCTGGAAACATCACCATATTGTCGAAGGACGTCTCCGTCACCAATCGTCAGTCAAAGCAAAATGTACGTCGCTTTCTCATCCTTCTGTAGGAATTGGTACTCATCTGTTACGACCTAAAGGTGGCAGCGTTATCAGAGCATGCTCCACCAGAGGCTGAATTGGGTACTCACCATGAAACTTCTGGCTAAAAAAACCCCGCCTCTTGCTCGTAACAGCACGTGCTTGACTTTCTCATTCAACACGACTGGACAGTGGAATGACGCGCCCTCCTGTCATTTAGCCAACGCGCAGATATCTTGGAGTTCTAGATATCGCCTCACAAGAGGGCATTGAGCAAGAAGATGCGTTTCATCGCTATCACATGGAGGCTCCTCCCCATTCAAACAATTTACTCATCCATTCGTAAGTAGTTTTTCGTCAATTCCTATGCATCAGGATCCCCATGTCATCGGTCAGAAAACCGAGATCTAAATGGAGAGGGAAATCACCGAGTTCGGCTGCAATATTCAATGCTGAGAGAATCCACTCGGTCTCCATTCAATCGTACCCAGGTATGCGGGTCAATACCGCCGGCATAGGACGAATATGGTGTCTTTCCTATGCTTTCAGACACCGCGAGCGCATCCGACATCATGGAGTTTACTGACCCCCATTCACCAATCAGGCCGACTGGGAACTGACCTGATAATTCAATTTATCGACCATTTTGTTCGTATGAAACATTGAATTGAGGAACGAAAAATGTACTGATTGGTCAATTCGTTAAGAAACGACTGTATCTAATCTCCGGAACAGCCATTCATCCGCGTTCATTGGTGGCCCTCACTCCTTCCGCCAAACTCGGATGAAGACTCGAGTCCACTGCATCGTCAGTGTAAGAAATCTTCTCTGCCCACGAGACCCAACCCTGTCCTCTCGCGCCCACCGTGTCATGATCAAGCAACCCAGCGGAAATGTCCATGTACAATCCTCCTGTTCTCCACCAGAACACCGTCGCACCACAGGTCCCGCAGTTCTCGCGGAAGTGTCCTTCGCTACCTTGGTACTGAAGAAGCGCTTTGGGTCGCTTCACCACGTTTTCGAAGTCGACTTGTTCTGATGTCGAAGGATCAATGACAGTAGACCGGGGAAGCAGGATCCAGCTTTGAATGGCGTTCCCGCTGGCGAGTCGACAGTCGGCACAGAGGCATTGAGCCCCATAGAATTTGACCGGAGAACCTTCGGAGTCCTGCACCAAGTACGGAGGCTTGACCTCGGTCGCACGCTTCACAGTGAAGACGTTGGCCTTGCAGTGACAATAGATCATGAGATCTTTCTTGTCCGATTTCGCAGGAAGGCGGTCTGACCGCCATCCCACAGGAAGCTCCTCCGAAGCGAAAGACTTCCCGCTGTACCGAGGAATGGTGTTACCATGGATGGTAGGAATATGGTCAGCGAGACCACCATCCAAGGTATCCTCGACGAAAATGTGTCTGGCGACGGCAACAATACCATCAACCTTCTCCAAGGTACCGGTAAACACGAAGTACTGGACAGGATTTTCGTCATCCCCTGTTTTCTCGGCGAAGAAGAAATGGGCGGTGCATCGCTTGCAGAAGTATCTGGTCGCGTGGTCAGAAGTTCTGTAAGCAGCGAGGTTGCCAAGGTTAGCCGGGCGGAGGTCGTGCTCGTTCGAATTAAGAGTAAGTGGCACCCCTTTGACACGAGCAGCGCTGATGTACATCTGTCCAGTGGAATGCCTGCACGAGTTGCAGTGGCACATGTTGCAAGGAATCGGCAAAGATGCCGTGTCGAAAGGAATTTTGAACGAGTTGAGGCCGCAGTGGCATTTGGATGCGATGAGTGTAGTCATCTTGCCCTTAGATAGAGTATTTCGAGAGTGGGTCGTCCGTGATGACGATTATTCTTGCCCTCGCTCTTTATTAGTTGGGCAATCACAATTAAACCCGGCATTTACTATACTTAGGACAGATTGAGTCATTGTTCATCATCGAAAACATATGTGCAGGCACCATGATCAACGATGACTATCACCTACGGGAGAATCTCAACGCTGGTGATTAGATTGTGATCACTTCCAAGGTGCCTCAGCGTGGTCGGTAAAATAAAAATAAAAGTACATTTTATCCTTGATTTACAATGAATATAACATATGGCTGTGTACATATCATAACCATCGAATAAGCCGCAATAGAGTGAGAGGGAAACATGAGAGTGGAGAAAGAAAATTAATTATCAAAAATCCAAGTCCATACGAATCAAGAACACCTAGGCTATTCTTTTTTCATATCACCACCAACTCCAATTGCTACTCCGTTCAAGCCAAGATATGCAAGGCTGTCGATGGCCATCGAATCTGCACCTGGACGACCAGGTCCCGTACCACCCGGCGGGCCAGAGCCGTTAGAGCCACCACTCCCTTGATTCGAGCTGTTCGTCCCGGATAAAAAATCCAACCAGTTATTGGCATCAGCTCCCGACGATCCACCCCCTGGCCCGCTGCCGCTCATCTGACCAACAGGCGTCCCTTCCGAGCTGTCACCACCACGACCCGAGCCGCCGCCAGATGACATGCTACCCGCTGAGCGTGGAGGACCGCCTCCGCCTGACGACGGTGCGTGCACTGGCCAGTCAAGACCGAAGGCATTCGACCCACCAGAACCTCCTCCTCCAGGGCCGCTTGACGCACGACGTATCATGCTCGACCGATGATCATCCGACCCGCCACTTCCACCCAGAAAGGCAGAGAAGAGATCGGCACTCGCAGATGAGTTTGGACCTGCGTCAGATCCTCGATTTGAGAATATGGGGTTGGATTGGCTGGGATGCTCGAAACCGCCTGTACTGCTGCTAGCGCTTCGTGTGGTGCTCGTGCTTGTGCCTCGGGTCCGCGATGAGGGGTGGAAGTTGTCGAATGAAGAGCCATGGTGATGGGGAGAGGTACCGGAAGGGAAGAATGGAGTTGGGCCACCGCTATAGGGCGAGTAGCCGTGCTGCTGGCTCGAAGGGTGGTGGTGATGTTGCGACGAACCGTGGTTAGCTGAGAGATGGTGCTGCGGGTGTCTGAAACTTTGCGAAGAATGGGCATGGTTGTACGGATAGGCGTTGCCGCTGACTGGGCTAGCTGACGTAGGTACCAGGTCGTCGTCAGACGAGCGGGAATGGTGCGGGTGGTGCATCCCTGGCATACCGAGTCGTGGCTTCTTGCTTTGGTGTGAATCGTGGTGCGATGGTCGGCCGGCATATCGGTCGCTCGATATAGGGTGTTGTTGAGACATAGTCATTGACGGCGGGATGGGTAAACCAGGCGGAATTCCTTGCGACGACAAGGGAACACGGGGAGGCATGTAGTCCACCTGAAGACGCTGAAATATTAGTTCAATGAAGCAGACGCAAGGGTAGTTGAGGGACGTACACTAGAGTCCATTAGTTCCGGTGCTGATGGGGCATGCTTAGGTTTCCCATCTCCTCTCCTTTTCATCGAGCTTCTTGCTGCTACAGGTTCATCGTCTTCAATATCATCATCGTCCTCCCCGTCGCCAGAGTCCATCTTGGAGCCACCTCCATTGCCGGAAAAATCGCCTGGCCCACGTGTGTCCTTCTCGCCATCGTGCTAGACGATGAGGTCAGCAGTGGTCTCAGATGAGCGACGATAACGAGACACACTCTAATATGGCGTTGGACCATCGAATGGATGTCGTTGTTCGAGCAATATTGGTAGAGCTTGACATGGTGGCCAGGTCGTTCTTCTGGATAAAAATAGAACAGGGTCAGCCGGATGTATAGTACGACACGTAGACTTGGCATTCGACGTCAATGACGCTGTCAAGCCTGGTGCCTAAGAAGCAGAAGGGCGCACCGAAGATGATAACAGCGACGTCTACAGAGCAAAGGACACCGAGCTCATATGCTTTCTTGAAAAGGCCATTTTTCCGCTGGAGTGGAGATAAATAGAAAATGCCAAGACTTCAAGTCAAAAATAGCTGGAAATGAGATTAATACAGGCAAGACGTACTTTTAGGAAGGTCACTGAGCGATTGCGTTCATGCTAAGTATAAAGAAGGAATATTAGCTATCCGACGCTCCAACTTCGAAGAAGACGATGAAAAATAGGTCGAAGACGTCGTGAAGGCTGCGACCAGAATAGCGCCCGACCTTGGCGGCGATATCGTTAAATGCTGCAAACTCACCGTTATAGGTTGGATTTCGATTTTTCGCCTTCCCATTGTAACGGAAAAGATGGGATGTTGTGGGGGTGTGGATTGGGGACTCAGCTGGGCTAGTTAACGGGATGACCGAAACCCAGAGCCTTTTGCAACCAGTGGTTCGGCAGAGCAGATGCCGAAACCTTACAACAAAGCCAAATATAGATCAGCAATATCCCCGGTTGATAACACCGAATCTACCCGCCGACGTACCCCGGTTAGCAAAGAGAGTCATAGGGCTTGACCTCAACAAACACTTCTATCTCCGCGTTTCTTGCCTCCCTGCGTATCTTTCCCACTCCAGATGTTTGTATCAAAAATCTCTCTCACGATTCATCGACTTATTTAGAACCCCCCTTCGGACTCGTAATTTTTCGTCCCAAAGTAACCTCTTGAGCTCGGAATACGTTGTGGCCATTGGCTTGAGCTGCGGATTTATCCTTTTTAGATTTGCCAGAATCCCTAAGGAAGAACTGAAGACCCTGCAGATCATCATAATCCTCAAAAGGCCGCGATTACCACGGAGATCGATAAAACGTTGTCGTTCTCCAATGAAGGCACCCAATCCAGTCTAGTCTATTTTCCCATACGACGACGGTAGTTTTCCATCCACTGTGTTTTGAACAGCTTAGCGATGATCCTTCATCTCCGAAGCATTATGGTCGCCCTGTGTTCCAATCCGTCTCGAGGACGTACCATATGAAAATGCAATTCACTTCGGTCCTCATTCAGTGTGAGGGAAAGTACCCAAACACGCTCTCTTTTGCGATCGCGAACACCTGTTTATGAAATCACAAAATGACCCCGTCACACTGGCAATATAATGCTGTGATCGCGATCACTCGAGTGACCGACTGCCCGGTTAATTCATTCCCCCCGCCAGCCGGTAACCTTACCTGGATTTCGTTATGTGGTTTACGACAGAGCACACCCCTCTCTGACAAACGGACTCTTCTGGCACATCGTGTCCTGCTGCCCTGACGAATTCGACTTCTGCGTCCCTTGCACTTGATCCGTTGAGTCGAATGAAGACATTGGATCGTCGAATATTCTTAGCACTGCTGCGACGACTCGTCGTTTTGAAAAAGCCCAACGCCTGCGGATGCGGCTCCCCGCTGGGGACCTTTGGATTTCCAGACTGGACGGTCTTAGAGACCGCAACTTCCTATACACCTAGCTGCGCGTGCAGAAGTATGATGCACCCACCTATTTGAGGGATGTATTCAGCGGAGGCAGTTTCTTAGGTTAGAGAAGCAATGGACATCAAGTCGGACTACACGGAGGCGAATATGGTTCATCGCAATCAACTCCTGGCTCATGGCTGATTTCCTCAGCGCGCACCAAGTCCATCTTTTAGGCGTCTGGAGCGCTCAAGTGGCGTTGGGTACACTGTCCAATCCTCCTCATCAGTGCGGCTAAGACTCTTGGAACTTTGACTGCTGCGTTCCATCCATCGACCCATACATCGCCACTCCGAGCCAGAGTAGTCGAGTAGTAAAGATTTGCGCTAACGTGGTTTTTCGCTCCCCGAGAACACCTGAGAGCCCTAGTGACATAACCTCGTTTTACTCTGCTTCCCTAGGCTTCTTGCGATACCGCGATTGGATGGCTGAATAGCTTAGTAGGGTTGTCAGGTTTGGAATCCCTCCTTTGAATTCACGTATCCTGTATTCTAATACATTTAAATTTCTCCGCCGCGAAAAGGGTGAACAACGCCTAGTAGTTGTCTGAATCAGGCCAAATCCCCAAATTGCGACCATCACACGGCGGCCTCAACTGGTAGGTATGTCCTATCGATGAGGCTTTCGGGGGAACAGGACCCCATCTCCCCAACTCGTTGACCAACTGATGACTCACTTTTCGCGCCAACCGAACGTGCGTTCTCGACGCCTCAGCCTCATGTCACCATCAGGTTCTCAAGCTTTACTCAAATCGTCATAGCTCGCGATCGGGTCGAAACAATTCCACAGTTTCGTAAGAGGTCCGGCCCTTCCGGGACGTAGAATGGCACAATTCCTCGGAGGTGTGTATGGACTTCGCACCGAATGTCGCCGTGCCTTGTGTTATTTGGAGTACGTTATCGATGAAGGTTTTGACTTGGTGCCTGTGTGGCGAGTGGTTGCATTTATTCAATTATTCGAGGTTCCAAGGTGCTAGTGCACACGTAGATATCTGAATGCCAGACGCGCCACTCCTGATGATACTCTGTATCTTCACGTAGATACCACACACGGCGATCAGAGTATCATTGCTTCTGGTGCTTCAACCTTATTTCGACTTCGAGAGGCCAATGGTGGTTTAGCACACGAACACGCCAGTGACAGCAGCAAATAGCCGACCACTACCGGCACCGCCAAGGGTTCACCAGGTAGGGCCGACACTTTCGAATAACGGAATAGAACGGCAGGTTGGGCTACAAAGCAGTAACTATGGGTGGATAAGAGGGTGGGCGCGAAAAATTTGACTGGAGAAGAGGACGAAAGAAAGTAATTAAGTACCAATAATAAACCTGAAAACCCGAACAACAACAACATACCTGGAGAAGAGGACGAAAGAAAGGGTGACCACCCGAATGTCCTCTCCTCCAACTAAATACAAGTACGTGCCATAGAGTAAGTACAGTGTCATGAAAGATGTAACTACATCTAGTTCGTCAGAAATTACAAGAATTTCCTCGGCTACCTGCCATGAGGACTGCACGAGGAAAAAAACGCGATGCAGTAGAGCCCGGCGGCTCCCGAAACAATAGCTGCTGGTGCTTCCTTCCATTGGTCTCGTGTAAACTTCGTTCAAACCCAATAAATCATGGGTGGAACATGGAGGCATTCGCAGTGAATTAGTGCATTTCCAAGTGTCGTGCATTAAGAAGCCTTCCCTCATGACAACACAGAAGATTCATCGAGTTATTAAGAACCTGAGCACATTCACTTGGACGGAATAAAGCAAGTGTGCCCCTCCCTTCACATAATTAAAACCTCCACGGAATCCGAGCTTGAGCACCTCATGTCACGATTACCTGATCGTTGGACTTCTGGTGCCTTGTAACAATTTCGAAATGAATTCAAGTCTCTTATCTCTGCGTGTTTTCGAGGAACTTCAAGGGCGCTAAGGTGTGGAAGCTGGACACGTTCTGTGGCACTGTGGGGTCCCCTGTCGAACATCTTCGATCATCCTTCGTCTGTCAGTGTCATGGCCTTTCCCCATTGATCCATGGCCGCCGGTCGGTTTCTCAGTGTTCATCCGTAATCTCCGCTTCAGTTCCTCTTCGAGTGCGTTCCATACCATACGCGTGCCGATGGCTCGTGTTTCAATGTAGAAATGCTGTCTTTCCGTTGGTTAGTAGTACACGTACCGAGGGTCCCTCGCCACCGACGCAAGTCTGACAGTCCTGCTCCCGGCCTGAGTGCCTGCAAATCTCTGCGAACTTGTTGGTCACGAAAGTGTGATCATTCGACTGCATCGGGATCCTGTGGAATTTCCGAGAAGAATCCGTCTCTACCATGAGCCACATATGTGGCTTGACTTCTTTGAAGTTTCCGAAGGTGGTTGTCATTGTCTGTCAGTGGAGGGAGCGTGTACACCTTCGCTTGATTAAAGCACGTTCAACATATGGTGGTCCGTGACCGCCTTCTTCACGTCTGCCACTGAACTCTGGAGAGCTCCAAATGTACAATTTCTCTCATGTTGTATATCACGAGGCTCAGCAGGGTACTATTATCCTGCCAGTGTAAATACGCGGGTCGTTTTCTGTGGAGTTGTGGACTTCGCGTTTGCCGACAAGTTTCGGCTCCGGATGTGTTGGCCGAAAGTAATGCGAATTCGATCAGGGTCATGTCATGTACACCGACTCCTGCCATCACCTATCCCTAGATGCTTCTCGAGTCCTGCCAAGGCAATAGGTTCATGAAATCTAAGTCTCCTCGATTTTGCGTTTTAAGTCCTGCGATGCCCAGGCCGGGCCTTGTCAAGACTTTATCTAATCTTATCGCCCAGTCTTGCACAGCCAGCTGATCCATCAAACGTTTCATTGGTGTTAGGGCAACCATATTTATACAATGCAGTCAACGAATGATGGCTTCCCTCAGGAAGCTGGTCTCCCCCTATACGACTCGTTGAACGATCGTACTGCTGCCCGTCCATTTCCAAACATGCGCTCTAACACTCTCGTTGTCGCAATTTTTGTGCTCGCCTCTTCTGTTGTTGCTGCTCCGGTATCAAATCGTCCTGTAGCTCGCCGCTCTTTGGCTCGTCGGTCTGAACAAGGAGTCCTCAGTAAATCAACAACAGCGGAGTAAGCTATGCCTCATATAGTTCAATTCAATCCTCCTGATGCCTCTTATCTCAATAGTTGTGCTTCGGACTCTGCAAATGGGTCCACATGGAGCGAAGAAATTTGTGCCCAAATGCCTCATGTAACTGGATTCCTTGACGCAAACACCGGTGCTTGCAAGATGCCTCAGAGGCAGGGGAGAGGAACTGGTAGCTGCCACATTAAGTCGGATAGACCCATCTCACGGGTCTACCGGCGTATGCTACCTGCACCAGAGGTGCCGTCGAAGGCATCAGATTCCTCTACGCCAGGTAGGCTAAATTTGACGAACTCAATCCAGATTCTGTCTCATGTCCATAATTTCCAGATGCTCCTCAACCTTCTGACGTTCCCGTGCCGTCTGGCGGGCCTGCAAATCCTCCGCCGGCAGACAATTCCGTCGTGTCGTTTATCAAACCAGACAACGCTACAACTCCAGCAACACCACCAGATGGGTCAACAACTACCGCTCAAGCTCCTTCACCAACAGAGGTTCAACCTCCAGTGGATGGTCAGCCCGACCCAGAAACTGCCAACTCTCAGCCTGGGCCGGAAGGCTCTCTTCCCATAGCTCCATCACCGTCAAACTCGACAACCCCAGCCGACCCAAGCGGCAACCAGAAGACACAGGATGTGCCTCCTGCTATGGATCTCCCTTCCTCGGAGCAAGGCCCAGCTCAAGCAGCTCAAGCACCATTCTCGACTCCCAAGAAGTCGCCTCTTGCCTCAGAGAAGGGAGCTAGCGACCCTGCATCCCAGGTTCCCCCGCCTGCAACCGACGTACCTTCAGCTGGTGGCGAGAACCCAGCTGGCTTGACGCCTCCCGTTCAAGCACCTTTCTCCACTTCCAAGCAGAAGTCGGCTCCTGCTTCTGGGGCGAAGGACGCTGCTGCAGATCCACCTCAAGCAGCTCCGCCGTCGACGTCCTCAACTTCCGAGCCAACTTCGACTTCGACTATCATTCCACCAGAGAACGTCCCTATTTCACACGGCACCGAGGGAACATGGGGAGGAACGATCATGAACACATTCAAGAAGTCAGGAGCTCGTACAGGTGCTAAGGAGGGAAAGATTAAGCTGACGAGGGTAGTTGGCACGCTTTTCTTCGATTTAGTTTATGGTAGATTTTTGTTCTAAAGTTTATCGTATGAGCACGTAATGGATAATTTGCACTTCAAATCTTTTGCTGGAGATGTGTGATACGAATTTGGTCTGCTCAAAATTTGCGATGAATTCACACACTTGGAACAACTTCGTAAGTATTACTTTCCGTGGTCGCGCACATCTACTTGGATTCTTGGAAGCGTCTGTCCCATGAAAGCATGTGGTTCTGTGAAGCTATCTGTTCACGTTGCTTTCATTTCGCCGACTGGCAATATCGCAAAACGTCACTGCATGTCACGTTTTTCCACTGCACGAGGTGCGATCCCACCTCACGGTGGTGATTTCGGTCGCCTCTGAGAGATTCAGACGACCTTGAATTTTTGACACTGTGCTTGGAAGAATAGACCTCTTCGTTCTTAACATAACCTCACGGCCAAGGAAGCAAACTATATTTAATCAGGTACAGCCTATTATTAATTTACCTGAGTTATTTATGGCAACGGAATGTCAGACTTAGCCCATTCTGGAGGGAAGTGTTATTTTTGGTCAGCTAGGGCCTCTAAAAATATTTTTGCTAATCCCTGGAAGGTAAACATAGAACACATGCGGGGAAGATATTGTGGATCTGTCGAAATCTGGTCATTGCATTTTCTGTCCGCAGTCAACGTCGATATCAGAAGTCTGCATTCTACATAGTAACGTAGAAGTTCTAGTAGAAGGTCTATCAGCTTCATTTGGGTGATTGTTGACGCTCTTCTGCGCAAAACGAGGTCGTTCTTATCTTCTAGCGGACTAACCATTTGGAAGCCATATTGACCTCCACCGTCAAGTAATCGTGAGGGGAGGAACTAGCCGTCAAGCTTTTCAAGGTGGCAACACCCTCGTGGCGATTGGCAACTGCTTCAGGCACCCCCCTGACAGGAAACGATGTAGACCCCGGCGGTACCGCAAGCAAGGCTCTAAGGTCCAGCCTAAACTCACAGTTGGGTTGGGTTCAAATGGGAAGAGATGTGCGTGTTCGCAAGCATGTCCGTCATTTTGAAGAGCATATTATGGTCATAGAACACAAATAAAAAATCTGACGAAACTCAGAACATGTTGCGCAGGGTGAGACAAATCTGTGGAGCCATATACACTCGGAAACGGACCCTGCAGCCGTTCGAATGGCAGAACTCAGAAGGTCGTTTGGGAGAGAATGCATCAAGGAGGTGGCGGCGTTTAGTTGCCACTATCACCCGTTCCGCTGCTAGCCGATTCGGACAATACTAACCGGAGGTTGGCAAACAAACTACTGGCAAACAAACTACTGGCAAACAAACTACTTGCAAACGTGTTATAGCAAGAGTAGTAAAGATGTGAGGCTACAATGTGGAGCTTTGAATACGGCAGACGTCGCAAAAATTGCGCGAAACGATCCGTCTTACGAGTCGGGAGCTTGTTTGAGTCGCCCAAGGCCAAACTCGAAACCATCTCAGTCGTGACAAATCTGATGGAGTCACTCTGTGACGAATGTTCTCACGGGGATCGTCTTGCCCACCAAGACCTTCGCACTGTCAGTGTCAATCGGCTGCAGCTCAAGCAGGAAGCTTTGACCCCTCGTAACCGCGTTATAGAGACTAAAGGTCAATACAATACGCTTAATGTATACGCGATGTCGAATTTTGAAACAAATTCAAGCCACAATTTACGCCCACTTCGTCGTCGGCGGCGTTGAGAAATGACCATATCACCACCACTCACGATTGCCCAGCTGAAGAAGGCGAAGAATGCTGTGATTGGGAACCCGTCAAACAAGCGTCAGATGGCGTCTGACACAAAGTTTATCCACCAGTTCGTAGGTTTTACCGTTGCCTGGTGTGGAGCAAGGACTAACTCCACTTTCAGGTTGGTCGAATGTATAGCGTCCCAGCAGCCAGACAACATCCGGGTCGAGGCCGCCCATGTTCTGGCATCACTTTCTTACGGATCTTCTGAAGCACTGGCTTCACTGCTCCAAGCAGATGCACATCGTGTCCTCGTGTACACGCTGTCACGCCTCCACAATCAACCTTCCTTGCAAGCGGCTTTAGCTCGCGTTCTGCGCGCCATAGCTATCGCTGTCGCGGATATCGTCGGGCCATCTCAAGCTGGGCTCACTCCTCAGAATCCACCTTCAAGGCATCTGGCAGAGGAAGCCCTCGATTATCTACTCCACGTTCGTCTTTAGCCAAATATTAGAATTCTGGAGCACTGACATTTGCTGCTCCTAGAACGAATCCCTTGATGTGTACCTACCATTGCTCTCTCCATCTTCGAACACACCACCTACATCGCTCGCGACTGCCACATCCATATGCCATCTCCTTGGTGCCGCTGTGCGGGATGCTGCTCAACGGCGTGTGGTGACAGACTGGGCACCTGCTTCCCTTCGTCATGCACATCCTGGGCTTCGAGTACGGGGTTGGGAACGGGACGACGGGGAGAAAGGCAGAACATGGGTTACAAAAGCGTTGCTGGACATCATTTGTGGTCATGACCTAAAGGTTGGAATACTTCTTGACTCATCAATAACCTGGAAATTGACGAACTTCATCATAGGCCCAAGAAGCTGGACTACTGGCGCTCGCCGCCCTCGCGAAGGATAACTCAAATTTGGCGATAGCCCTCACAAAGCATTCAGGCGATGGTAGGCCATACTCCTGTTCATCATGGTCCAAAATCTTACAATATCGTCCCAGCTCCGTCCCCTCTACCCGCCATCCTGTCACTTGCAAAATCACGTTCTGCAGACATGCAGCTGGCTGCTTGCTCCTGGTATGTCATTGTTTCGAATAGCTATTCAGATTCTGACTGACCATGGCTTCAGTGTAACGAACCTAATTCGTGCTCTACCCGCGACCTACCTCCATGGAGCTCATACACTCGCCCCTACGAGCCCGCTCAGCGTATCGCCGTCGTCGCATCACTCGTTGCATTCCTTGCTCTCCACATCACCAACCACACACCATGGCCCTGCAGTTCCGGATGGCGAAACCTGTGCTCGTACGGTCATGAGCATCCTCAACACCTTCCTTGACCACGGAGACAGCTACTCTGCTGGTCAACAAGAGGCAACGGATACCCAAGTGCTGGCTGGGCGACAGCAGAAGACCAGAGCCTGTTTCATCCTTTGTACGTTTCTCTCGCCACCCACATCGTGAAACTTTCTAATTTCCTCTCCCAGACCATCTCGTTAGCGATGATGCTGTTCTGTGTCAAGCTGCGTATGATCGAGCATGCCTCCCAAGGCTGGTCAAGATCATTCAAGACATCACACCAATATCGGCACCAGAACCGGAGGAAAGCAGACCCATTGATGGTGTTCTTGACGTACAGGAGGAACCAGCAAGCATATCTGCATTGCGCGAGGTACATATTCCTCCTTCCTCCAATACGAACCTTGCTGAACATGATGACAGGCCTGCCTTACTGCAATAGCCGCCATTGCCCTTTTCGACAACGACGTCCGCCGACACCTCACCATGAACGCTTCCATATCCTCCGTGCTCCACGCAGCAGTCATCTCCTCCCTGGAACATCCGCATGCTGGCGTCAGGTACTCTGCATGCCAGTACGTGCGAGCTGTTGGTAGGGCTGTGGCTGTGCTAAGGACGAGTATGGTGGACAGTGGTTTGGGAATGGGTGTCTGGACGGTGCTGAAAAGGGAGCTTGAGGAAGAGCTTTCTACGCGGACGGTGGTGGATGGGGAAAGAAGTCCGACGAAGCAGAGTTCAATGGATGTTGATATTCATGACGTCCATGATGCTCTTGAGCTCGGTGATGACGTTGATGGGAAGGAGAAAGAGAAACCTGTAGAGGAGGGTGGAGATAGACGTGTCATGAATGCTGCACTCATGGCTGTTTGCAATCTTGTCAATGACTTCTCCCCATTGCGAGCGGTTCGTCGGTTCCTTTGGTCATGTTCGATTTTCATGGTGCTGACTTGTTCTTCCTTCAGACCCTGCTGGACGATGGGCTGGTCCAACGACTGGCAAATGTCATTGAGATCGATGAGCCCTCGCTGCGGCTGAACGCGTTGTGGAGCCTGAAGAACGTCTTGTACAAGACTACCACCGACCAGAAGAGGAGGGTCATGGCCAGCCTGGGATGGACGAAGCTCATCTCGTAAGTCGGTCCCTTCCCAAGGATCATGTTCCGACGCTGATAGAGCTACTCTGTTCAGACTTCTTGGTGACCCTGACCTGAACGTCCAGGAGCAGGCTTTCAACGTTGTCCGCAACCTCGTTGAAGATGAAGAAGGCATTGACCTCGTCTTCTCAGAA
Source organism: Clitopilus passeckerianus (assembly GCA_944990035.1). Taxonomy (NCBI): domain Eukaryota; kingdom Fungi; phylum Basidiomycota; class Agaricomycetes; order Agaricales; family Entolomataceae; genus Clitopilus; species Clitopilus passeckerianus. Next base: position 17,188 of record CALYLX010000115.1, on the reverse strand, counting down.
ATTGGGTCTGACGTGTTGCTGGACACGCTCGTAGGCGGTCTCAACTCAACATACGACGATGTCGTGCTTCAGGTATGCTTGTGCTTTCCTGGCTTGCTCCCAGCTACATCTTCTCCAATAGACTGCATATGTTTGTGGAAACCTGGCAAACGGCGCTACGACTCACCACACCCAACTACTCACGCACCCACGTCTCCTGCCCGCCCTGCTGTCGTGCCTAACTCACTGCACGAAAACAGAAATCCGCCGGCCGATAGTCAGCTGCATCGTCCAGCTAGCCCAGCACTGTCGTCATCAATCTTCTCTCGTGGCAAGAGGAGCTATGAAGAGGGCTGGGTTCGAAGATGCACTCATGCATATCTGCGAGTGGGGCAGCAGTGCATCAGGGCCGGCACCAGTTTCCAGCAGTCCATCACATCCGATCATGCTTCCAGGTCGAAGTGGGCTCAGCCTGAGCCTGGGGACAGGAGGACTTTCCGCAGGTGGGAGAGGTATTGGGCAGTCGTTGGAAAGTGATAGGGATGTTGTCAACCAGGCTCGACTTGCGTTACATTGGCTGGAATATGTTGACTGATTGCACTAATCGGACGTGCTTGCTTCCTGTTCTGACGTACACGTATTCGAGTTGTAGTTTGCTTTGGGTGTTTTGTTAATCATAGGCTCGGTATTATTAGGCAATGAAAAATCACTTTTCACGGGTATCAGCTCGACACAAGTCTGGTCAGCCCATGACAGAAGCCATGAACCCTCAACGCAGTACATATCTGAGAAGTATCGATGCTCCTCATGGAAAGGCGACCAACTCCTCATTTCTCGTGAATAGTCCGTGCGTAAGACGCATGTAATGTCAACCGTCAATGAATTGAAGTCATAAGAACACGGTACTTCGGAAACCTGCGTAGTCCCTGTAATTACATATTGTCCTTGAAACCCTGAAATTACATCGGAGAAGAATCCCAGATATCAAACGCAAGTCCAAAGAAACGCGGTCTTAAATACAGGCACCGTTTGTTGAGCGTACTTAACGCGTGGACAGGCCCGCGAACCTGAGGGTCAGATGGTAGGTCAAACTCGTATCAAAGCAATTGAAGGGCAGAACGCACCACTAGTAGAAGGTCACTGACCCTGGCCTCTTGACGGCCTTCTGTGGTACTTTCTTGGCGTCATTTTGGCTCTGGGACGCCTTCTTGGATTCGTTTTGAGGCGCTTTTTTGGATTCATTCTGAGCTGCGTTCTTGGAATCATTTTGAGGCGCCTTCTTGGAGTCTTTCTGAGATGACTTCTTAGTGTCCTTCTCCGACGCCTGCTTGAATTCTTTCTTCGTCCCTTCCTTAGGCTCTTTCTTCGCTGCTTTTTGGGGTTCTTTCTGCGAGACCTTCGGGGGCGTTTTCTGAGGTGCCTTCGGAGGACCTTTTTGCGACAGCTTCTTCGACTGACAGTCGCGGTCGAGGCAAATTCGAGATGCTGTAGCAAGACTAACAGCGAGATAGAAAACGACGAAAGCGGTCGTGAACCAGCGCATCGAGGCGCAAGAATGTCAAAAACTGGGTGCGAAAGAAGGTTGACGGTTAAGGGTGAAAGAACTAACCACCTTCAGGACCTAGCGCTTATACGAGATATATTCCGCGCTGAACATAAAATGGTCAATTGCGGATTCACCCAGGTTCCGTGAACCGGTCTGGTGCGGGGTCTCCTTGGCACGATCAGTGGTCCGTGTTATTGAGCCTGCGGATTGGCACGTTGACTAGACACGCTTTACTTAGAATCTGTAATCTCCGTCCCGTCCAGATATACATGCCCCAATTTGAACGATAAAATCAAACTAATCTAGACCCTCGTCGGTGAGGAAAGACAGTACAGAGCCAGGTTTACCCAACATACGCGCCATTGAGATACATGAATCAAGCAAGACGAACGAGAATGGAGTCTATTGCGGTGTTTGATTTCGAACGAGGCTTGAAGTTGTAGACGCATCAGGCACGCATTGCAGATCCCTGTGCTCAGTCGAATGGCTTGGCAATGAAGGTGACAATAATGTTTGACATAGCGTCGAGGACGATTTACATATTACCCCGGACAGTAAGCTATCCAGGTGCCTGTGTCAAAACTGTAGACAGAAGAATGGAGATTGCGTTGAGAGAAAGCTCCATTTCCATTTATTCCAATATATATCCCGTCATTTGCGAGACCTATTTAATTGATAAAGTATAATGACGGGGGTATGAGGACGCGAATCATAACCACGTATCTATCATCACATGATTAGCCAAAAGACCTTTTAGGGCGAACGACGAGGCGACGGCAGGTCAGTGTCCGAGCCAAACAAACGAAAGACACATGGGAGGCATGCATTGGATGTGGGTTTCGCACTTCCATAGTAGTTATAGCGGAAATCCACCTAATGCGTGTGCGAAGATAGGGCAGCACAAACTCTAGGAACTAGGAAAAATATGTGGTATTAGTTTTGGTGGCTTCAACAGCTGGTCGTGCTAGGTTTGTGATGATGCGAGGGAGAGAATATCACAAAAGGCTCATGCGATTGAGAGTCCCAGCGCACGGTTAGAATTATAGAGCAACTGTCCTCGATCCATATTGCTGCCAATGGGGGGCAATGAAGGAGCCGTGGAGATATGAGTAGCGTTCTAACGTACCACAGTGTGTCAGTTGACTAATTGAACGACTGAATACGTTTACACCCTGTTCTGATATACGGGTATCTCATGATGTCGTTGGTTTCGGGTCTACTGTCGTTCATAGGCCACTCCAAGGCTTGGGCTCGGAACAAGGTCCGCTCAATGTCACTTTCAACTAATGTCGATGCTCCTCATGAACACGCAGCCAGTCCTCGTGATTCATGACTCGTGCGTGTATAAATCGTATAAATATAGGAAATGGAATTGTTCCCCAACCCCAAGAGAATAACCAAAAAGATTCGCAGATATCAAGCACATTTTAAGGGGACGCATTCGTCAATATATAATTCTTACTCACCGCATTGATGTCCGCGAACTCAAGATAGTTAATACAACTTTTACTGCAGCATTTCCCGGGGTCATTGAGCTCACAGTGACCGCTCTATGCCACACACTCTGGTGAATGGAGGGTGAGTCAAATCAGGCCAAAGTAAATTGAAGGGGGGAGCACACTCGGAGGTTGTTGAGCGTCTTTCGGACAGTCTGGCTTCTTGACGGCCTGCGGGGGTTCTTGGGCTCCTTGGGAAAAATCTTCCGGGGTGTTTTCTGAGGAGCTTTCTACGGCGGCTCCTTCGACTAGCAGTTACGGTCGTGACAGGTTGCAGATGCTAGGCGATGCCGACAGCGAGATTTAAAACGACGAAAGCTGTAGTCAACCAGCGCATGGCTGTCAAGAGCTTGTTGAGCAAGGTCGACGATAGGGGCGGGGAAACAGCCATTTTCGTGATATGGCGTTTATACGAGATTCATTCCGCACTAGATGTGAAATGGTTGAAGGCAGGTTCCTGCATGTTGTGTCGACTCTTCTGGTGCGAAATATACTTGTGCACTTTCGTTGCATGCCCCTGAGCCTTCAAACTGGCGCGTTGGAGACTTGAAAGGCTTGGTACCACATTTACACACTATACTCGAAGGGATTATACCTATAAACCTCAAGGATCGACTTCGCCTGTCAGGCTAAGTACGAGTTAATGGGTAATTTATCCGAGTCCATCCATCGAATCCTGACAACTAGATGGCACAATGTATTTTTTTGTATAATTCTGTATGTCTGGAGTGAACATACTTACAACTAGAATTTGGAAGTCGATGTTGTCGCTTTGAGGGAGGCAAGCCTGGCCAGAACTTCGGAAGATAGGCGGATTATTGGAGCACGCATGATCCGATCAATCACCATGCGGCATTTAAGCATCCAATGAAAGAAAGGGCTCACATCAAAGCGTTCACACGAGTCTGAGCACAAATGCCTCACGCTTTTGGATCCACCTTTTCGTCCTCCCTCAACACACCTGCCAGTTCCACCCTTGGCTTAGGCAGTCTCTTGTTCGCCTCTCTCTATGAAACTCACGCTAGGATCTCATCTTACTCTCCTCAATGATATGCTCGGGCTGGGCTGCTGTTGGAGCTTGCGTTGAACTCCTTGACCCTCCGTTCTTCGTGGACTGTATTCAGTGAGTTCAGCTCTCGCAACTCTTCTGACCCCCTTTCGTTGTGGTCTCAACGTCGACACGCCTCCAATCCAATGTCCGGCACACCGTCAAGCTCTCTTTGGCTACTTTCTGCCCTCTCGTCCCAATGGGCTTCCCCGTTGTTAGGATGCTGCGTATCACTTGGTAGGACCACGAGACTGCCATTGTCAACGTATCCTCGTCAACGTGTCTTGCTTAGCAAGGACAAAAAACTTTTTTGTCTGTCATGTGCTGACTCGGGAACTGCTCAGGAACTTCCCCATTGGCACCTCGCCCGATGCACCAACGAAGTTGGAGACGGTGAGTCGCGATTTCTCCATACTATTTTTCGGCGGAGGAGCAGGATTCTTTCAGGACATTCCTGGCGTTTATTTCGCACTGCGCCTTGACCCAAGGCTTTCTGTGTTTCGTTATTTTCTCTCCTGTATTTGTGTTTATTTGCAATGTCATTTGGTTTTGCCATTCTTGATCAACGTGTGATGTTCCCACGGGCCGTACCACCGGCTGCCAGCTTCCAAGACTTGCTTCCGACAACGACGACGACGACAGCTGCAGAATCGAAAGGGCCTCAAGCTCCTTCGCCCCTTTCGCTGCAAGTTTCCACTGGTGAAGAGGTCAATTTCTCCCCTCCATCAAGCTCGATAGTCGGTCAATATGTCGGATACTGGAGCACCTCCCGTAATTCCTACCGAGTTGCAGCAGTATAAGTGAGTATCGCTGCTACGCCTTGATCTTCATCGCCATTTCCTTACGGTTTTACCTAGCTCGTATGTGGAAGATCCGAAATGGCAAATGAAATTCACGATCGTCTGGACATCGTTCCTCGCATTTGCTCTTCTCACCTCGCTACCAGTAGCGATTTACGGCTTCAAGTACGCAAGAATGGCCATATTCGGAGTAAAGGAAGACTGGAAGAACAGATACCGATATGCTCAGCTTGAAGCAGAGGCGGAAGAAGACGAGAATGCAAAGCCATGCTGCAAACGAACGGATTTGCCTTCCAGAGCCTCGACATCACGGAAATCGTTTCCGCTGCGCGCATGGCAATTTATCAAGTCTGTCTTCCTGTGGACGCCCCCCTTCGTCGGAGGCCTCAGCTTTGGCTACAGTAAGCTATCTACATGACTTTTTGCATTTACCTCGCTGACGGCCATTCCAGTATTCCTAGTAGTTGCTTACTTCGCGACCGTCATATGCTGCATGCTTATCGGCGCCGACCTTGTCAACAACTCAAACCGAGCAGGTTTCCTCGCCCTTGCTCAACTCCCTCCCCTCTTCCTGTTCTCCGCCAAGTCGTCACCCTTGGCGCTGCTCCTGCCCACAAGCTTCGCTTATACCAAGATGAACGTCTTCCACCGCTGGTTTGCACGGGGTGTCCTCATTTGCGCTATTGTTCACGGCTCCCTCTGGATAAGGAACCACCTGCAGTGGGATCTCCCGATCCTTGGCGAGCAGAAGGAGACGAGCGGCATCGCTGCGCTCGGGGTCCTTTGCACTCTTGCTCTCAGCAGCGTTCGTTTCGTGCGAGAGAAGGCCTGGTTCGTCTTCTACTGGGTACAGTAAGTGTTCTTCACCACCATGACGTAATTGTTGCTGACGTTCTTCTCCCCAGCTTCCTCGCCTTCCCAGCCTTCTTTATCACTATCTGTTATCATACGCCGTATGCCTCACCATGGATCTTCCCTCCCATCGCCATATACGCATTTGACATGTTCATGCGAGCATGTCGTTTCCGGACCAAGGATGCATATCTCATCAGGGTTGATGACCAGATGACCCTCGTACGTTCTTCCTATTGCGCACGGGGTCACATTACTCATGCTCTTCTCGTTCAGATTCGAATTCCTGACTGCGATGCTGGCTTCCGTGCTGGCCAACACCTTCGCCTCCGAGCGTTCTTCAGGGGCAAGGGCATGTTTGAAGCTCATCCTCTGAGCGTCATGACAGGTCCTTCGTTCGGAAAGACTCCCCAATCTTGCATTCGTTTGAAGGATGTTCAAGGTTACCTGCATCCACATATTGATTCGGACGACTCCCAGAAGCCCGCTACTGTCGTTGATATGGAGCCAGCAGGGATCATCCTCGGAGCTCGCCTGGCGGGTGACTGGTCGCGAGATCTCAACAACTTTGCAAAGGAACAGGGAGACAAGCTACTCGCTCAGCTGAATGCAGCTGCTCCATCTTCCTCATCATCAGCTTCGCCGCTCACGGGCGTACCCGTCCAAGTCATGTTTGATGGGCCATACGGTGGTTCTCCATTGGACCTTCCGTCGTATGATCGTGTTCTGCTACTCGCTGGCGGAAGTGGTGTCACCACTGCTCTAGGGCTTCTTGATGAGCTCGTCGCCATGGTCAAGGAAACCCGGTCCTCCAATCTTGAGAAGGATAGGTCAAGGGCGAAGCAAATCCATTTCGCTTGGTGCATACGGACATACAGTAAGTGTTCATGTTCACTTTCTTTTGGACGACGTTCTAACGCTATCGTCATCAAGGTTCCATTTCTTGGATTGCTCCACTCCTCAAAGCCATCGCCACCACGGCTGTCTCTATACCGCACCTCAAGCTGCAAATTACGATTTTCGTGACATGCCCCTGTTCACCTGACGAGATACCACCCGTACCCGGTCTCGAGGTTCGCATAGAAGGAAGGCCGGACATGCGAAGCCTGGTAGCGGAGATGATGGGTGTCTCACTACCGCCGTCAGCTCGTGTAACGAATGGCCATGTCCACCGCAGTCGCTTCGTTGCTGATACCCAGATTGACCTGGGCGATACTTGTCCATGTGGATGCGTTGACGCCGAACCTGAGGAGTCAGGCAGCCCTTCATCGGAGAAGGGGAAGGAGGTCGTGACCGACGTTGAGAAGCTTTCGTCGCCATTTGAAGGTCGTCTCGCTGTTTGTGCCAGTGGTCCTTGTGGGTTTACGCAGGCTACATCAAACGCAGTGGCTGGGTTAGCGAGCAAACGGGCGAATGTTGAAGTCGACCTACATACCGAGGTGTACGCGATATAGGTAGCTGCATATATGAATTGTATAATATCAAACATATTTTATTTCACCTCCTTCCGTCGTTATTTTCTGTCAACCATCCGTCAGCCATCTGGATAAATCATTCCTCAGGCCATCATGGGTTGTACGTATCATGCAGAGGAAAAAGAATTCCCTCTAGCCGACTTGAACGACTGACCTCGTCATTACTAGTGACGCGCTCTACCAACTGAGCTAAGAGGGATTATGTCTTGACATGCACGTTAGCCTCTGTAGCTTGACCCTGGTGCGAATTGATTGACAATTCGAGTGATGGACTGCAAGAAGCCTCGTTTAGGAACATGGTCAGTTCTTTCCACCCATGTTGCCAACTTTGCGCCTGAAGACAGCGGCACAGATGGCCCTCGTCTCTAGTGCAGGTATCCTATACCACCTCAGCTCAACCAGCACGCCCTCCCCGTCAACCTCAGCAGATGAATACCAACAAGCGGATACTACGCCTTCGAGTTGCCTCTTTCCTGAGATGACTTCTGACCCTACGAAATGGAGTACCAGAGCAATCATTGAATCAGGGCTTTCAAGAGCCATTCTTCCTACTCCGTTGTTCTGGAGCGGAAACTATCACGGAGAGTCGACAATGTCGATAGCGGACAGATGCGCGCCAAAGTCGAATTCCATGACGCTCAACATGCTGATGTGTATCCTCGGTGTTTTCGTCATGCCTGACTGGGATGGAATCTCTGCTGAAGGAATGGAATTGTGGGACTTTGCGGCCGAGATCTTTGCAAGCCACGCGTCGGGAACTGCCTATACCCTTGTCTACAATCCTAGGCCAACGAGCGTTTGGCTGAATGTTGAACTGCCAGCTCTTCTTGCCAACTCGGGTGTCGATAGGATATATCAGTTGGACCCCCTCACCTGCCTCCCAAAGTGCTTTTGGTACAGTCGAGCATCACATGGCGGTGAGGTGAACAAGGAGGTGAGTCGACGCTAGTAAGCACCTAGAACGTACTAAATCCCCCATTTTCAAGGAACTTCCGCCTTGTGAGGGTCTTCCCGAATCTACGGAGGATAATTTGCCGTTTACCTCGCCCATATAGCTCTCCAAGTAGAGACCACCATTTAGAGGCATTGAACGAGTTTAGAAGTCCCCAGTTTTGGTCACCTCTATGGCCAAAATTGAGCGTGCAGTTACTATAGCTCGCCACGCCTAAATACCTGATTCATTTTTACTATTGCCCGGTTAAATGAACAAACGTCGTGTATATCATGGTTGCTGCCTGTCTGAGCAAGGCAAGGTCGACTCCCTCCTAGGCCTGAATGTCGGATCCAAGGCACAATTAGGCACAGCCACCTTAGATACCAACGGGTTTCTAAATAACCGGTCCCGGTCCCGATTCGCAGCTCTCTTCCTTCAGCCATGTCGTCAACGAACTCCCCATTCCTCAAGGTGTCTGAGCCATACCCTGGATTAATTCACATTGAGCTGTCAAGGTACGGTATTAACTGTCAAGCTGTCAAAGTCTTGCGAATACTCACATTCCCAAGGAATCCCGTGAATGCGTGGTCTCGAGAGTATGTAGCCCTCCTTCTGAACTGCTGTTTGGTTGGTGCTGATTCTCGTTGACAGCTTTTGGCAAGCATACGGCAAGCTGTTTGATGATTTAGAAAAAGAATGCAGCATGGGAAAGGATATTCGCGTCGCAGTGGTATCTTCTGCCATCCCTAAGATCTTCACGGCTGGGCTTGATCGTACGTATATTTGAGTGCATAACTGATCAGCTTCTGACACCCCGCATTCCTCCAGTGAAAGGCGCGGGTGTCATGGCGCCTCTTCCCGGCGGTAGCGATACGGGTCGAGAAGTTCTGGCCAATCGATATGCTATCCTTGACTTCCAAAGCTGCATTGGGGCCCCAGATAGGTGTCGGTTCCCGGTGATTGTAGCAGTCCATGGACCGGTTATTGGGCTAGGCGTTGATATCATTGCCGCTTGCGACATTCGATATGCCTCCTCAAACGCTGCTTTTTCCATCAAGGTGCACCACTATTTCACTGCTACTTCCCTAGCCTTTCGCCTCAACGTTGTTTCTTTCAGGAAGTCGATGTTGGGCTCGCACCCGATATCGGAACACTCGCCTTCCTCCCTAAAATCGTGGGGAACCAGTCTCTCGCTCGAGAGCTGACATACACTGGCCGCTCGTTCAGTGCTCAAGAGGCTTTCTCTATGGGGCTCGTCTCACGCGTCGTTGAAGGAGGGCAGCAGGAAGTAGTTTCAGCTGCACTTGAACTTGGCAAGATGATAGCAAGCAAGAGTCCGGTCGCTATCGTCAGTTCGAAGCAGTTCCTAAACCATGCTAGGGACCATAGGTCAGTCCTCTCCATTTGTGCTCGCTGAGGCGAATACTCAATTCTCTCTGTACAGTGTTAAGGAAGCACTTGAGTATACAGCCATATGGAATGCTGCCGCAGTTCTCACAAAGGTCAGTCATTGATCCCAGCTTTGTTTAGGCGCATCATGTAATTGAATTTATCGTAGGATATCCCGGAGAATATTAAGGCCATGAAAACGAAAACACTTCCTCAATTCCAACCCTTCTCGGTAGCAGCTAAGCTATAGAATGGTCGTAGCATTTATATCATTAACAAAATAATCTATGCCTTTCTGATGGCGGTTCCAGTATGCTGTTCACCTTTTCGTCAGATACGCCAATTTCCACCTAGGGGGTTGGTGTTGAGTGAGATGGAGAGAGGGGCTGGGATGTTATTACTCACGACCATGCTGGGAGAACTTCAGCACGCCGCTGCCGCTTAGCTGTGGCATGTATTTCCTTAGCGTTGCTACCACCTCTTGATATCCGGAAGCGCTATCGGTGAAGATTTCGAAATAAATAGTCTTGAGATTTGGCCACTTCTCACTCAGCAACTCAGCCTCTACCCGTTTCACAGTCCCAGCTTCCCATAGCTCGTGGTCGCAGTCCGTGAAGATCAGCGAGAGTATGAGAGCCTCGACGTTCGGGGGCGGGCCCATCCATCGAAGATATGAGAAGAACCATGGGTAAACAGGCCCACGTCGCCATATGTGGGATGTAAAACGGAATTTCTGGAGGCGCCTGAGATAGGACATATCCGAAAACATGTCCTCAATAGCTGGTTTACCAGGAGAGTGACCTGCGCATATAAAAGATGATTAGTCAAGGTTCTTTATATTATTTCGGAGAAACACACCTTCCAGGCGGATGGCCACTTCCTCAAGGGTCTCGGCACCTGCTTTGAGGAGGCGCTCGAGGGAAGAAAACTCGACCTCTTGGTATATAACGGACTTTAGCACTCGAAGATGAGGGGCGCTAAAGTTCCAACTTGCAGATGTAGCCCCAGGAAAATGTATGTTTTTCAGAACGAGAGTTCTTGACGGGATGAAAACGTCGACCTCAGACGATGCTAAGTCCCAGAAGGTGACATGCGCCAACTCCAAGCCGGTGAGATGGCGAGATAAGCTAAGATATCTGAGGGGAAAGTTGCGACAATTGGAGATATATAGCGACGTCAAGGATGGGGCAGAAGCCTTCCTTTCAATCGCCGCCAGTAATGGGGCTGGTATATCTGTCCAAATGTAGATAAAATACGACGATGGTCCGCTGAGTTCGAGTCTATTGATAGGGCCGATAAAATCCAGCAGGACGGGAACATGTGGGTCCTTAGCATATGGCTCCTTGTGAAGGGTATTCAATGGGCTCGCAAAAGCGAGGCGCACTTCGTGAATGAACGAGAGCAAGCGAGGGGATGCAATGAGTAGATTCTTCAGTTCTTTTGCTTTTGCGGTCGAGTAATGAACGATGAACGTGTCGGGATTGATATTCAAGGTAATCTTGTTGAAAAGAAGGCGTTGGCAGACTGCTGCAATATCCTTGTTTACGAAGGATATATTGCGGAGTACTGAATGGTCTTCATGAAGATGGCCGATGATTTTTTCTACAAGTTCAAAGGGAACCTGTGAGCTGAACAAGCGTCAACCTTATTCTTTTAAAACGAACTCTTTGGGTGCACTTACACGACGGGGAGCATGGGGAATGGCGTGGCAGGCCAAGTCTCGGACGTAGCAAGGAAGCAAGGAGAGATGTCGTAATAATGTCGGCCACGACGCGTCAAGGTGATGTTCTGCCGTCTGGGCGTAGGGCGTTTCTAACCCTTTCAGGAAGGATTGCTACAGCAAATCCATCTCCTTTTGGCTCCATGTGCCCACCAAGTCCGATATTGATACACGGCGCCTAGATAGAGTTTAGATGTATAATCTTTATTGGTCAACCTATGGATAAAGCTGGGATAGCAAAGAACAGGGGTATGTAGTCAAACAACCCCAAGGTACGAAAGATAGTAGAGTCCATCAGGAGGGATAATATAGAAGGTGGGATCGTGTATAATAATGTTGTGTAGGTGACGCCTGAGTAAAGTATATTATCCTCGTGAGTCGGGCTGAAAATTGACGCCATCCAGAAATCCTGAATCTCCCATGAATGTGCTCCAGCGTTCATCGAGCCTTGAATCCCGAGCAGCCAGACCGAGTTCCGCTAGATCTCGAAAAGCTTCAGGCGGAGCCTGCGACCGAATGGAGGGTATGCTTTGTGGAGCTGGTAATGTATGTCCAGGATATAGCTGATGGTCCATACTCGCCCCGTATTGTTGTGATCGCTCGAATGATTGCTGAGATGGTCTTCGATGAAGTGATTGCTCTGATGATGAGGAACTGTAGTCATTCCGCCCATAGTTAATCGGGAGGAGTGGCCTAGATGGTTGAGCATACGCGAGTGTGGACTGCGATGAGCTCCTGTGTGCGATGGGTGGTATCGATGGAGGGGAAGGATTTGACGGAACCATGCTCTGATGGGACCACGAGTCATAACGTTCAGGAGGTTGGGGCCTATCCGACGACGAATAGGTAGGATACATGGCGCCTTGGGGACGAGAATCCCCAGCCATGTCGCCATATACTGATGGTTGTCGAGAATCCCATGTCATTTGCGTTGAAGGGAAAAACTCAGAAGTGCTAGACGAAGGTGGGTAGGATTCCTGGTAGTGGCTGGTAGAAGCTGACGGAGGTGTATGACGTGAGGTATCTAGCTCGGCCGGTGGACGTTGCTTGCTGCCAGTTACAAATCGCGTATGGCCTGCGATTATTGATAGCTCATCGTCGGCCTCTTCCTGCTTGAGGCTCCATAATAAGCCGGCGTCGGCTGAGAGCGGATTAGGGTCGCGTTGTGTCATGGCAAGTGCATAGCGGGCTTTCTCGCTCAACCGAGTCAAAATTGGCTGAAATTTTATCTCAGAAAACGATCGAAGTGGAGCCTGGATATCTACATACCAAAGCCTTTTTCGCCCGGATACTGTAAGCTGAAGCCTTCGAAAAAAGGAGGCAAGCTTGGTCAAGTTCAGTCATAGCCGACTGAGCGAGTGGTGACTGAGGACCACGGGTAACAACGGTCCCAAAGACCACCTAGACATTCATGAACATCGTTCCAGCGGATACAATTAGGATCACATACCGCTGCCGAGAAAGCAAACGTCCACATCGTCCAATACCTCGCACATGAGTTTGGCACCGCGTTGAATTGATCTCGTACGGATTTGAGGATGGTCGAAGAAGCTCTGAACGCGGCGAGGAACGACGGTGCATAGACACTCTTCAAAGGATTGGCGGGTTGATCGATGATAGCTTGAGCAAAGAAAGAGCGATGAATATACATGAGGACTAGGGTGCCGTGTTAATCAGCACGGCGCTCAGGAATAAGGTGAAGAGGAAAATCCTACCTGTCTCCCGGATGTGTTCCAGAACACATCGCTGGAAGGACCCAGATAATTCGCTTTCCTTCGTGACTTTGCCGTCTTTCCCAACGCCAAGACCTTCAGGTAGTGGGAACTCCCGGACCTTCTTGTCGAGCTCCATGATGGTGGTGTACGATGGTGCCTCCGCGGTAAGGGTCTTCGAGGTCACTTCTGCCACGCATTCAGCGGCGAAACGGCACTGCCATATTCCAACTTGCCAGATGTTGGTTTGAGAGTACAAGTAATGGGACGTCATACGTACAAGCAGTGTCGTCCTCCTCTGTCGGGAAAGAGCAGTCAATATAAGCCAGAGAGAACGATGGGGGCCTCCCAGTGTTGAGACTCTGCCACGAATTCAGAGGTGGATAAAATAACCGCTGGGAGAATGCTTACCTGCCAAACATCGGCGACAAAGAGATCCCAGAATAGAATGCGTCGTCGCTGAACGACCTGATGTGAAAGTCCCCAGCGAGCACTGTCACGATCTACGGAGATCATAAGGCACCCTTCTCACATGATATGAACGTGAGCTTACGAAGACCAATCTAGATAGGATGCTCTCAGCATTGAGGACGTTAAAAGCTTGTGAATCACATACTGTTTGCGAGAGATGTGCGGCGAGCGTCACTAGCGACCAGGTCATTTCCATGCTTGTCTCGTTCCGGAGGTCGTTTCCGCTCATGGCGTTGAAAATGCTCATGAGATGCAACGTTTGTATCGTCACTGTCGACGGCTTCTCCAGGACCGGCTGAAGCGCTATGGATGCCCGACATATTTGGTAGTAATGTTCTCCAAGCGGATTTGACGGCTTATCAGGATGGACCACCGCGCCGATAGCAAAGATTACAAACACGAGTGCCAACTCGTGCGGTCCGCCGGAATACTCCTCCCCGGCTGGGGTTGGGGATCCCTTCCGGTAGATTACGGGTAGCATGTCCGCAAAGAGCTGCGAACGGGTAACCCCACGGAATAACCAGGAAACTTGGTCGAAGTACGTGACGCAGAGTTCGTTGGCGCGCTCCCAACTCGGGAGGTGGGACTCGACGAGTTCTTGGACCTCAGAAGTGAGACCCATGGGCGTAAAGGGAAACGAGTGCGAAAAGAGAGTAAGGTCTCCTATTGACGAGGTTGGCGACTTCGTGTCTGGCGTCCTAGGGCTGGCAGGAGAGTTCTGGGTTGATGTCGAATTTGAGAGAAGAAGGGACTATGGGAGATGATACGTTAGCAGTGTCCATAGAAATGAGCAAGCAAGGCGGACCTCAGAACCTCCTGTAGGACCAAAAAATCGTGATATCCCGTAATCTGAGATAGACAGTGTACCAAAAGCATCGATAGCTTCACCAACGGGCGCCTGGACCGTGGCAGGTTCCTCTGATGACATGAGTAAAGGATCATCCTCCCGTTCCTCGTGTGTTAGAAGGTCTTCATGGAGCAGCGGGTGAGGGTCTGAGGAGTGCTCAGAATGGAGAGACGACAGCGCATCTTCCAGCTGCCGGATGCGACTGCTGAGCTTGGCGATACGACGATGCAGATGCTCCGTTGCGGCGAGCACAAATCGTGTTCCTTGACCCGTTGAAAGACTTCCTATAAAACCACGGTTGTCAGTGATCGCCAGCGATCGATATCAAGTGGGTCATACCATTCGGACACAAGGCAGCACAACCCCGCCTCTAAAGGCGACGTTAGTCCCTTATAAGCAAGACGGAATCTAAAATGAGCTACCTGACAGGATTGACAAGGAATCTGCTTGTCGCACTTTATCTTCAACCTTATTTTGGACCAGTTAGGTGAGATCGACAACGTGCGATGATCGCATACCTTCGACACTCGGCACAACTGACCTTGGATGGACCAGAAATGAGGCCAAGTTATCAGAAATAACGCGGAGATGACATACCTCCCCTACGTATCAATTATGTTAGTGCAATGCCGGTGTGGGGAAAGGAAGTCGGGCGACTTCACGGACAATTAACGCACCTCGATTCCGCTTCTGCTCCAGCTCTCTTGCATGTGCGGTGTCAAACCGATAGTCTTCAATTTCCTTCCTGCTTGCTCTCCGTTTGAGTTTGGCCTTCGTTGGTTCTGCTGGCATCCTTGTCGAAAGTCGTAAGTGGGTGTCCGACAAGTTAGTAAGAAGCTTCTTATTTCACATTGCTCCCCATTTCTAAACGAGCCTTGACATGGGAAAACTGAGCGGACCGCCACCGCACGTGGCGGGCTGGAAACGACCGATCATTTTTCTCACCGATCGTATTCAATGCAATCCAGCTGCGGCTTCCCCTGAAAGTCCTCGATTTCAACGCTTCGTTGGCGTCAGCCAGCCATAGGTGGCCGCGTACGAAGAGGAATGGCCAAGGTTACTTCTTTTTTTAGAACACATAACGACCTGAAAGGCGTTCCAACGCGATACCGCAGCATCACCGGTAAACCAAAACAGTCCTTCCGTCGGTACCGAAACCGTTTAATCCATTGATTCAGGTTTGCATGAAGGTTTGCGGCCATGAGACGGGTAAAGAAGGGGAAATTCAAAATGTAAACAAACCCTTCAAGCCATTTGTCACAGTCAATGACCTACGAAAGCCAAAGAAGGCTAGACGATTCGGAGGCATAATCCGTTACCCAGGTACCCAGGACGCTATGTCCGAACCTTATCTGATTAAATAGTTGGACCGTATGGCTGTGGGTCTCAAACCCTGTTTTCGAGAAATGACGCTAGATTTGTGTAATGTGCCTAAGAAATAAATTCCTGAACAGTGCTATGTACGCGATTACGCAGTCGGGTACTCGAGGAAGAGATAGATGCGAGTTCCCGGGCCAGGCTGACAATCGCCATCAAGAATTTACAACCCCAGATTGCACCCGGCCCCATTCAAGAGCACCCGGTCGTGCTCGCCTTCTGCCCATCCCTAAACTTCAAGGAGACAGAGTTGATGCAGTGACGCTCATTTGCTTGTTCAATGTTCAGTAAAATCAATCCCCCGCGGAGTTGCCAAGCACTTACTAGGCGTCTTAAATCCTTCGCCTCTGAACAGATGACCAAGGTGTCCGCCACACGCGGTACATACTACCTCCGTCTCAACTCCCCAGAAGGATCGCTCTTCTTGCCTGGTCACGGCGCCCGGGATTGCTATGAACGAAAGATTGAAAAAAGGAAATAAAGGGCTAAGACTGGACAAACCATCGAAGAACGCTGGCCATCCAGACTCAGCCTGATGAGCTTCTTTGTCAGAGCAGAGGGCATTGGAACCGTCCGTTTCAGCCACTCACATCGAACTTCGCATCGCTTTTGTATAGCGGGGCGTCGCATCCAGCGCAGCAGTAAACACCAGATTCTTTATGCTTGTAATATTGACCGGTTCCCCGCCTCTCAGTATCTTTCTTCCTCAGAGTCCTGTACTACGAACTAATGAGTATGACAGGCCATGTGATTGGATATTGTCATACCTGCTCTGGGGTCAGACTTGCTTTCCACTCCTCCTCGCTCTTCTTGACTGTGGTCATGACGTATTCGAGATTGGTTACATTCATTTCAAGCGGTCGTTCTTATGGACCAGCTATCCGTCTCGGACACCCATGTGGCGCTACCATTCGTATCTCGACTTGATCAGATACAACGCTCTTTTACTGTCAATGCATCACTGAAGCAGCATCCTGTCGATAGGCCAATCAACGGTGCCCGTATAGCGGCGTATTGCTGAATTGTTTAACTTATGGAAGCAGAAGCAGGATCCAGCGTTCCTAAGTCTATTCGATCCCAATGACAGTTCGATGAGGTTCTTGTCCGGTTATGTCTGGCTCAAACCAATTGCTATTCCTCGGCATCTCCTTCTATCAGACAATGTCGTGTAGTATCCCTCAGGTTTTGCCGAAGTAGCCGTCCTGATCATGGCATATGACCAACTATTCTTTCAAACCGACCTTTAACCGGACGCTCAGTGCAACACATGCTTAATCTAAGGAACGAAATGAATGGGAGCGGGGTGAGAAATCAAATTAACCTATTCGAAAGTTTAGGGTTTAGGGTTTAGGGTTTAGGGTTTAGGGTTTAGGGTTTAGGGTTTAGGGTTTAGGGTTTAGGGTTTAGGGTTTAGGGTTTAGGGTTTAGGGTTTAGGGTTTAGGGTTTAGGGTTTAGGGTTTAGGGTTTAGGGTTTAGGTGCTGATGAGTTCTCGTAACAGGACGCAATTAACCTTAGCAATACGTAACTGAACGAAGTACAA